>CM055271.1:102063988-102796127 GCA_029237695.1 Conchocele bisecta
ATCTACTAAATATGGTATTATACTTTTTACATCAATCCAAGATGACCGACAAATCTATACACATGGTCTTGAATAGCCATCTAATGATACATGTAATAAAAGTGTCACGGTATGTAACTCACAATGGGCAGAAAATATGCATAGGTGCCCGGCTAGCTCAGTTGGTAAGAGCAATAGTCCGGAGCAAAACTCGGAACATTTTTTATAAATGTGCGGCTAAAGATATTTCACACATTAAGAAAATGTATTTATCAGCCTGATTTGAAGGGAGAAAACCATGAAAATAGGCCTTTTCGTTTTCCACCAGACCTCTGGTGTTACCGAGAATTCCATCGCCCCCACGGCCACCTCGAGCGTTACCTCGTTTTTGATCCGAAAATCGCCAATAAAGGCTTACCAACGTGGCATTCGGAAACACTATTGGGCACATATTGTTTTGAAGTTATATTTGTGCCTAGTACAACTAGAAATATACTGTTAAGATGCGCGACAAGTCTCATTTTGACATTTGAAATCATGTGTTTCTACATTTACATATAAAATGCCTCACTAAGCTCGAGTGTTTGAGAAAACGGCTCTAAATTGGGAACTAGCGTACACAGTGGTGGCTGGAGATATTATATGGTCACATCTTGCCCGTATGCGCGTACCTGAAACCTGCAGAGAAATTCATAAAATAATTAAATGTCCTTACCCTGTCCCCAAATTCCACAACGCGCCGGCGTTTTTCCACCGTCCGCCGGTGTTACCCCCACCGCCACCTTCGGTAACGTTTGGAAACGGTGATTATTTAATTACTACATTAATGTACCTGCGAACAAAGACCACATGTGAACAAAGGTCAGACGTTTCTGTTCCCATGACTTGGCTTTATTCGCATGTTTTTCTGTATACAAAATGCTCGGCTAGTGTCTTTTGATATCAAGTTTATCAGGCATCGTCAGGAAACGCGTAGGAATTCCGAGGAATTCTTACCTTGTCCGAGCCAATACATATATATTTATCCCGTCAACAAAGTGCGTATGTGCCGTGAAACACGGTGCCATGAAACATTTTTGATATCCGGTCAATACTATTTTTGCATTTTACAGCCATTTGTAGGTGTTGACGGGATAAATAGAATAGTAGGTTAGTGCCGTGAATGGGAAAAAAATATCTGGCGCGGCACGGAAACGGGATGTGCTCGACAGAGCCTCGCCCATCCCGTTTCCTGAGCCTTGCCGGATATTTTTTCCCATTCACGGCACTCACCTACTTTTCTCTATTTATTATGCTAGCCAATGGTCAAACATACAATAGTATTTGTTGAAAAGAACGCAGACTTGATTACGTTGCGTCAGTACACTGACGGTATTCGGTAAAGGCATGTTGCAACTTGTCCTTGGTAACAAATATACAGTTGTCGACTAATTATCGCATTTGCGTGCCCGCTTGCGATGTCCTAAACAGCAAATCGAGGAAATTCCATGCTAAATTTAACTTCGATGTCTTAAACAGCAAATCCAGGAAATTCCATGCTAAATTTAACTGCGCTATACCTAAAATAAACGTTTGTCTAAGAGTGACGTTTCACAATTCCTTCCACCGGTTCAGTTACCAGTGACTACCTTTCTATCTCTTCTATACCTCTTTAAACATCTTCATATATAAACAAATAATTATTTATAATGTACAATACATTTGGTTGGAATACAAAAAAAAATGATCTCTTTATAGTGCTTCATACCCTTACGGGTAATTTCGAGCAGGTATTTTATTTCATATATACGCGTACATACAATTTCAAATACAATCAAGGTTCCCTGTAATTAGCCGGTACCCATTTACAGCTGGATGGGCCACAGGTTCTTGAAGAACGGTTCAAATATCTGGTGGTTTGGGTGCATTGTTACAAATATACAATTTACGTCATCTCCCGCGAATTACACATCTAAATATGATCATTTACATGGTATTTTGACAGTATAAAGCGGTCCCGAAATTTCAGAATGGTGAATGTGTAGATTTCTGACGTGTGTAATGTTAAGCATTAGTAGTTGCATTTAGGCCAGAACAAAATAAGTCCTTTCGTTCTCAGAAACGGGGTTTGCATTTCATCTTATTTGCAGGCATGTGTTGTGCAAAACAAAGTTTGTTTTTACTGACACATCTATACTATATATAAGGTGAGAGTCGTCACTTTCTGGGCTATTGTTGAATACTATAGGAGCCAAAATGTAGATTGTTGTAATATACACGGTAAAAACATGTTCATGTTCGATCCTTCGTATACAAGGTAACGAGCCGCGATGCCTCAACTTAATCCTCCCAAGTAATCATAACACGTGATAGGTACACCGGGTTTTCCGAGAAAACGCGATGTTTCGTATCCTTCTAACGTAAAATCCTTGCTAGTAGTATTAAAAAAACAACCTGCCCTGGTTACCTTTCTTTCTGGACCGTTGCCCGCACCACAGGTTTTTTTTTATAGGCCTTAACCCTTTCACCCCTAAGTAACTGGAATGGACTGTGATATGCTAATTTACCGACCAATCCAAACACGTCACAATATGATTTTCAGATTAGTCCATTTATGAAAATGGGGATGTTGTTTCTTCTAAAAAATATTAAAATTACTTGCAAAAAGTGCAAATCCTGATGTGACGGCTCGTTACGAGCCGGCTCATCTGGATCTGCACTGTTTGCATAAACCGCTATAGCGGGCTTTCGGGTTCAAAGGGTTAACGATCACCCTTGGGCCTTCATGTGCGCCAACAAAAACATTTGTGTAAGTGCTTCAGCGCGCATTTGCTTACTGTGTACATGTTAAATTAAAGTATAAATTTAAATGCATGTACCTTTATATACACAACCCTAAAACTCTCTGAATATGTCGCTGTGACTGAAAAAATGGGGCTTATGGGATTTGCGACATGTGTGGACCCAGATCAGCATGTGCATGCGCACAGTCTGATCAGGATCTGCACTGTTCGCCATTACATCAAAGAAACACCCGTCATGCTTCTAACACGCACTATATATAGCTATCAGGCTACACTAGTGTGATATTTTTAGTTGACCAGGAGCATCACTGGTCACAAATTCCATAAGCCCCATTTCTCCAGTCACAGCTACATTATTATGTTCAACCTTAAAACGCCCTCTGTATATTTTAGGTGCAGCAATGAGTGAGGCGCTAATAACGAGCCTAAAGGCCGACCTGGAGCGGGACGAAGGCGTGGTGTACGAAATTTATGAAGATTCCGTGGGCGAACTGACGTTCGGTATTGGCCATCTCATTCTATCTACCGACCCCGAAAATGGCAAACCTATAGGTACGGTTTCGCAACTGATCATATGTGGATGTGACTGGATAAATGGGATGTATGAAATTTGTGACCAGTGTAGTTCCTGATAAAATAGCACACTCCTGCAGCCTGTTCACGATCTATATTGCTAGAAGCAAAACGGGTGATTCATTGATGGAATGGCGAACAGTACATATCCTAATGAGAGTGTGCGGATGTACATGCTGATCTAGAACCACACTGGTCAAGTCCAATCACAGGCACATACGTACTGTGTCACAATCGGCCTTAGGTATTGTGTCACAATCGGTTATACATGCAGGTACTGTGTCATAATCGGTCATAGGTACTGTGTCACAATTGGCCATACGTATTGTGTCACAATCGGTCATACATGCAGGTACTGTGTCACAAACGGCCATAGGTACTGTGTCGCAATCGGCCATAGGTACTGTGTCACAATCGGCCATATGTACTGTGTCATAAATCGGCCATAGGTACTGTGTCACAATCCGCCATATGTACTGTGTCACAATCGGCCGTAGGTAGTGTGTCACAATCGGCCATAGGTACTGTGTCACAATCGGCCATATGTACTGTCTCACAATCTGCCATAGATAGAGTATCACAATCGGCCATAGGTACTGTCACAATGGGCCATAGGCACTGTGTCACAATGGGCCATAGGTTCTGTGTCACAATGGGCCATAGGTACTGTGTCACAATGGGCCATAGGCACTGTGTCACAATGGGCCATAGGTACTGTCTCACAATCGGCCATACGTACTGTATCACAATGGGCCAT
Organism: Conchocele bisecta; assembly: GCA_029237695.1. Classification (NCBI taxonomy): domain Eukaryota; kingdom Metazoa; phylum Mollusca; class Bivalvia; order Lucinida; family Thyasiridae; genus Conchocele; species Conchocele bisecta. Next base: position 102,068,081 of record CM055271.1, read on the forward strand.
AGGCACTGTGTCACAATGGGTCATAGGAACTGTATCACAATCGGCCATATGTACTGTATCTCAATGGGCCATAGGCACTGTGTCACAATGGGCCATAGGTACTGTCTCACAATGTGTCATAGACACTGTGTCACAATGGGTTATAGGAACTGTATTACAATCGGCCATATGTACTGTATCTCAATCTGCCATAGATAGAGTATCACAATCGGCCATAGGTACTGTCACAATGGGCCATAGGCAATGTGTCACAATGGGCCATAGGTACTGTGTCACAATGGGCCATAGGTACTGTGTCACAATGGGCCATAGGCACTGTGTCACAATGGGCCATAGGTACTGTCTCACAATCGGCCATACGTACTGTATCACAATGGGCCATAGGCACTGTGTCACAATGGGTCATAGGAACTGTATCACAATCGGCCATATGTACTGTATCTCAATGGGCCATAGGCACTGTGTCACAATGGGCCATAGGTACTGTCTCACAATGGGTCATAGGCACTGTGTCACAATGGGTCATAGGAACTGTATTACAATCGGCCATATGTACTGTATCTCAATGGGCCATAGGTACTGTGTCACAATGGGCCATAGGTACTGTGTCACAATGGGCCATAGGTAATGTGTCACAATGGGCCATAGGCACTGTGTCACAATGGGCCATATGCACTGTGTCACAATGGGCCATAGGTACTGTGTCACAATGAGCCATAGGCACTGTGTCACAATAGGCCATAGGTACTGTATCACAATCGGCCATAGGTACTGTGTCACAATGGGCCATAGGTACTGTATCTCAATGGGCCATAGGTACTGTATCACAATGGGCCATAGGTACTGTGTCACAATGGGCGATAGGTACTGTGTCACAATGGGCCATAGGTACTGTATCACAATCTACCATAGGTATTGTGTCACAATGGGCCATAGGTACTGTATCACAATGGGCCATAGGTACTGTATCACAATCGGCCATAGGTACTGTGTCACAATGGGCCATAGGTACTGTATCACAATGGGCCATAGGTACTGTATCACAATCGGCCATAGGTACTGTGTCACATTGGGTCATAGGTACTATATCACAATGGGCCATAGGCACTGTATCACAATCGGCCATAGGTATTGTGTCACAATGGGCCATAGGTACTGTATCACAATGGGCCATAGGTACTGTATCGCAATCGGCCATAGTTACTGTGTCACAATGGGCCATAGGTACTGTATCACAATGGGCCATAGGTACTGTATCACAATGGGCCATAGGCACTGTGTCACAATGGGACATAGGCACTGTGTCACAATGGGCAATATGTACTGTGTCAAAATGGGCCATAGGTACTGTATCACAATGAGCCATAGGCACTGTGTCACAATGGGCCATATGTACTGTATCACAATGAGCCATAGGCACTGTGTCACAATGGGCCATAGGTACTGTATCACAATGAGCCATAGGCACTGTGTCACAATGGGCCATATGCACTGTGTCACAATGGGCCATTGGCACTGTGTCACAATGGGCCAAAGGTACTGTCTCTCAATGGGTCATAGGTAATGTGTCACAATCGGCCATATGTACTGTGTCACAATCGGTACTGTGTCACAATGGGCCATAGGTACTGTGTCACAATGGGCCATAGGCACTGTGTCACAATGGGCCATAGGTACTGTCTCACAATCGGCCATAGGTACTGTGTCACAATGGGCCATATGTACTGTGTCACAATGGGCCATAGTCACTGTGTCACAATGGGCCATAGGTAGTGTATCACAATGGGCCATAGGTACTGTGTCACAATGGGCCATAGGTACTGTGTCACAATGAGCCATAGGCACTGTGTCACAATGGGCCATATGTACTGTGTCACAATGGGCCATAGATACTGTGTCACAATGAGACATAGGCACTGTGTCACAATGGGCCACAGGTACTGTATCACAATCGGCCATAGGTACTGTGTCACAATGGGCCATAGGTACTGTATCACAATGGGTCATAGGCACTGTGTCACAATCGGCCATATGTACTGTGTCACAATCTGCCATAGATAGTGTGTCACAATCGGCCATATGTACTGTCACAATGGGCCATAGGCACTGTGTCACAATGGGCCATAGGTACTGTATCACAATGGGCCATAGGTACTGTGTCACAATGGGCCATATGTACTGTGTCGCAATCGGCCCTGTCACAATCGGCCATATGTACTGTGTCATAATCGGTACTGTGTCACAATGTGCCATATGTACTGTGTCACAATGGGCCATAGGCACTGTGTCACAATGGGCCATAGGTACTGTGTCACAATGGACCATTGGCACTGTGTCACAATGGGCCATAGGTACTGTCTCACAATCGGCCATACGGACTGTGTCACAATGGGCCATATGTACTGTGTCACAATGGACCATTGGCACTGTGTCACAATGGGCCATATGTACTGTGTCACAGTGGGCCATAGGCACAGTGTCACAATGGGCCATAGGCACTGTGTCTCAATAGGCCATAGGCACTGTATCACAATGGGCCATAGGCACTGTGTCACAATGGGACATAGGCACTGTGACACAATGAGCCATAGGCACTATGTCACAATGGGCCATATGTACTGTATCACAATGGGCCATAGGTACTGTCTCACAATCGGCCATAGGTACTGTGTCACAATGGGCCATATGTACTGTGTCACAATGGGCCATAGTCACTGTGTCACAATGGGCCATAGGTAGTGTATCACAATGGGCCATAGGTACTGTGTCACAATGGGCCATAGGTACTGTGTCACAATGAGCCATAGGCACTGTGTCACAATGGGCCATATGTACTGTGTCACAATGGGCCATAGATACTGTGTCACAATGAGACATAGGCACTGTGTCACAATGGGCCACAGGTACTGTATCACAATCGGCCATAGGTACTGTGTCACAATGGGCCATAGGTACTGTATCACAATGGGTCATAGGCACTGTGTCACAATCGGCCATATGTACTGTGTCACAATCTGCCATAGATAGTGTGTCACAATCGGCCATATGTACTGTCACAATGGGCCATAGGCACTGTGTCACAATGGGCCATAGGTACTGTATCACAATGGGCCATAGGTACTGTGTCACAATGGGCCATATGTACTGTGTCGCAATCGGCCCTGTCACAATCGGCCATATGTACTGTGTCATAATCGGTACTGTTTCACAATGTGCCATATGTACTGTGTCACAATGGGCCATAGGCACTGTGTCACAATGGGCCATAGGTACTGTGTCACAATGGACCATTGGCACTGTGTCACAATGGGCCATAGGTACTGTCTCACAATCGGCCATACGGACTGTGTCACAATGGGCCATATGTACTGTGTCACAATGGACCATTGGCACTGTGTCACAATGGGCCATATGTACTGTGTCACAGTGGGCCATAGGCACAGTGTCACAATGGGCCATAGGCACTGTGTCTCAATAGGCCATAGGCACTGTATCACAATGGGCCATAGGCACTGTGTCACAATGGGACATAGGCACTGTGACACAATGAGCCATAGGCACTATGTCACAATGGGCCATATGTACTGTATCACAATGGGCCATATGTACTGTGTCGCAATCGGCCCTGTCACAATCGGCCATATGTACTGTGTCATAATCGGTACTGTGTCACAATGTGCCATATGTACTGTGTCACAATGGGCCATAGGCACTGTGTCACAATGGGCCATAGGTACTGTGTCACAATGGACCATTGGCACTGTGTCACAATGGGCCATAGGTACTGTCTCACAATCGGCCATACGGACTGTGTCACAATGGGCCATATGTACTGTGTCACAATGGACCATTGGCACTGTGTCACAATGGGCCATATGTACTGTGTCACAGTGGGCCATAGGCACAGTGTCACAATGGGCCATAGGCACTGTGTCTCAATAGGCCATAGGCACTGTATCACAATGGGCCATAGGCACTGTGTCACAATGGGACATAGGCACTGTGACACAATGAGCCATAGGCACTATGTCACAATGGGCCATATGTACTGTATCACAATGGGCCATAGGTACTGTGTCACAATGGGCCATAGGTACTGTATCACAATGGGTCATACGCATTGTGTCACAATCGGCCATAGGTACTGTGTCACAATGGGCCATAGGTACTGTATCACAATTAACCATAGGCACTGTGTCACAATGGGCCATATGTACTGTATCACAATGGGTCATACGCATTGTGTCACAATCGGCCATAGGTACTGTGTCACAATGGGCCATAGGTACTGTATCACAATGAGCCATAGGCATTGTGTCACAATGGGCCATAGGTACTGTATCACAATGGGTCATACGCATTGTGTCACAATCGGCCATAGGTACTGTGTCACAATGGGCCATAGGTACTGTATCACAATGAGCCATAGGCATTGTGTCACAATGGGCCATAGGTACTGTATCACAATGAGCCATAGGCACTGTGTCACAATGGGCCATAGGCACTGTGTCACAATGGGCCATAGGTACTGTCTCACAATGGATCATAGGTACTGTGTCACAATCGGTACTGTGTCACAATGGGCCATATGTACTGTATCACAATGGGTCATACGCATTGTGTCACAATCGGCCATAGGTACTGTGTCACATTGGGCCATAGGTACTGTGTCACAATGAGCCATAGGCACTGTGTCACAATGGGCCATAGGTACTGTATCACAATGAGCCACAGGCACTGTTTCACAATGGGTCATAGGCACTGTATCACAATGAGCCATAGGCACTGTGTCACAATGGGCCATAGGTACTGTATCACAATGAGCCATAGGCACTGTTTCACAATGGGCCATAGGCACTGTATCACATTGAGCCATAGGCACTGTGTCACAATGGGCCATAGGCACAGTGTCACAATGGGCCATAGGCACTGTGTCACAATGAGCCATAGGCACTGTGTCACAATGAGCCATAGGCATTGTGTCACAATGGGCAATAGGCACTGTGTCACAATGGGCCATAGGCACTGTGTCACAATGGGCCATAGGCACTGTGTCACAATGGGCCATATGTACTGTGTCACAATGAGCCATAGACACTGTGTCACAATGGGCCATATGTACTGTGCCACAATGAGCCATAGGCACTGTGTCACAATGGGCCATAGGTACAGTGTCACAATGGGCCATAGGCACAGTATCACAATGAGCCATAGGTATTGTGTCACAATGAGCCATAGGCACTGTGTCACAATGGGCCATATGTACTGTGTCACAATGGGCCATAGGTACTGTATGACAATGAGCCATAGGTACAGTATCACAATGGGCCATAGGCACAGTATCACAATGAGCCATAGGTATTGTGTCACAATGAGCCATAGGCACTGTGTCACAATGGGCCATATGTACTGTGTCACAATGGGCCATAGGTACTGTGTCACAATGAGCCATAGGCACTGTGTCACAATGGGCCATAGGTACTGTATCACAATCGGCCATAGTTACCGTGTCAAAATGGGCCATAGGTACTGTATCACAATGGGTCATAGGCACTGTGTCACAATCGGCTATAGGTACAATGTCACAATGAGCCATAGGCACTGTGTCACAATGATCCATAGGCACTGTGTCACAATGGGCCATAGGCACTGTGTCACAATGAGCCATAGGTACTGTGTCACAATGAGCCATAGGTACTGTGTCACAATGGGCCATAGGCACTGTGTCACAATGGGCCATAGGCACTGTGTCACAATTGGCCATAGGCACTGTGTCACAATGGGCCATAGGTACTGTATCACAATGGGCCATAGGTACTGTATCACAATGAGCCATAGGCACTGTGTCACAATGTGACATAGGCACTGTGTCACAATGGGCCATAGGCACTGTGTCACAATGGGCCATAGGTACTGTATCACAATGAGCCATAGGCACTGTGTCACAATGGGCCGTAGGCACTGTGTCACAATGGGCCATAGGCACTGTGTCACAATGGGTCATATGTACTGTATCACAATGGGCCATAGGTACTGTATCACAATGGGCCATAGGCACTGTGTCTCAATCGGCCATAGGCACTGTCTCACAATGGGCCATAGGTACTGTGTCACAATGGGCCATAGGTACTGTATCACAATGAGCCATAGGCACTGTGTCACAATGGGCCATAGGCACTGTGTCACAATGGGCCATAGATACTGTGTCACAATGGGCCATAGGCACTGTGTCACAATGGGCCATATGTACTGTGTCACAATGGGCCATAGGCACTGTGTCACAATGGGCCATAGGTACTGTGTCACAATGGGCCATAGGCACTGTATTACAATGGGCCATAAGGCACAGTGTTTCACCAATGGGCCATATGGCACTGATGTCAACAATGGGTAACATAGCACTGTGTCACAATAATGGGCCATAGGCCAACTGAGTCACAATGGGTCCATAGGTATTTTTTTTTTCTGTGGGTCACAAATGGGTCATAGGTACTGTATCCAACAAAGGGCCATAGGTACTGTATCAACAATGAGCCATAGGCACAGTGTTTTCACAATGAGGGCCATAGGTCCAACTGTGTCACAATGAGCCTTATGTACTGTTTGTCACAAGTGGGCCCATAGGCACACTGTTCACAATGGGCCATAAGGCAATGTGTTCACAATGAGCCCATAAAGGTACTGTTGTCACAATGAGCTTTATATTTACTGTGGTCACAATGTGCCATACAGGCACTGTGGTCCCACAATGGGCCAATAGGTACTCGTGTCACAATGAGACCCATAGGCACTGTGTCACAATGAGCCCATATGCACTGTGTTCACAAAATGGGCCCATAGGTACTTCGTGTTTCCCCCCCCCCAACAATGTGTTCACATGCACCCTGAGTCACAATGAGCCCCCCCCATAAGGTACTGTGTTTCACGAATTGGGGGCCATAGGTATTGTCTCGTAATCACAAAGATACCATAGGTACTGTGTTCACAAATGGGCCATATGTTACTGTAATCACCCAATGAGCCATAAGGGTCCCTGTGACCACAAATGGGCCATAGGATACAGAGTCACAATGCGGGCCCATAGGCACTGGTGTTCACAATGTGCCATAAAGGTACTGTTTCACACATTTGGGCAATTAGGCACTGTTGTCACAAATGGGCCATTAGGCACTGGGGGTGTTCACAATGGGCCATAGGTTACTCTGATCAACAATGAGCCATAGGGCAACTGTGGTCACAATGTGACATAGGCACTGTGGTCCACAATGGGCCCAATAGGCAAACTTGTGTCCACAATGGGCCATATGGTACTGTAATCAACAATGATCCATAGGCGGCACTGTGTCACAATGGGCCATAGGCAACTGGTGTCACAATGGTCATAAAAAAGGACAACTTCTGTGGGTCAACAATGGCCATATGTACAGGGTACACACAAAGGGCCTAGGTATTGTAATCCCCAATGGGCCAAGTCAACTGGTTTCTCCAATCGGCCCATAAGGCAATACTGTATCCACAATGGCCATAGGTACAGTATCACAATCGGCCATAGGGCAACTGTGTCACCAATGGGCCCTAAGGTCCTTTAGCCAAAATGGGCCAATAGGAACTACGGTGACACAAATGGGGGCCATAAGGGCACTGTGTCCACAATTCGGCCCACCAGGTATCGGTCTCAACAATGGTCCATTGCAACTGTGTCACAATGGCCCATAGAGGTTACTGTTTATCACAAAATGAGGGCCCATAGGCACTGTGGTCAACAATGGGGCCAAATAGGCACTGTGGTCACAATGGGCCATAGGTACTAAGTGTCACAATTGGCCATTTGCACGTGGTCACAAAGGGCCCATATGTACTGTGTCAACAATGGGCCCAGAGGCACTTGTGGTCCAACAATGGGGCACCAATAAGCTACTGTATCACAACGAGGCCATAGGCAACTGTATCACAATGGGCCATAGGGCACTGTGTCACAATGGGTCCATGGCCACCTGTGGTCACTAGTGGGCCATAGGCACTGTTTCACAATGGGCCATAGGTACTGTACCACAATGAAGCCATAGGCACTGTTTCAACAATTGGCCCATAGGCAACTGTGTCACAATTTGAGCCTTAAGTACTGTATCACAATGGGGCCATAAGGCTCCCTGTGTCACAAAGGCCATAGGCAATGAGTACAATTGGACCATAGGTACTGGACACAATTAAGCTGTATGTACTAGTCAACAATGTGGGCCATAGGCACTGTATCACAGAATTGGGCCATAGGCACTGTGTCAAATGGGCCACATGTACAGTGGTCACAATGAAGCCATGGCACTGTTCACAATGAGCCATAGGCAACTGTGGTCACAATTGGGGCCATAGTACTGTGTCAAAATGTGAAATAGGGCCACTAGAGGTCCACAATGAGCCATAGGCACTGTGTCACCAATGGGCCAAATAGGTACTGTATCACCCAATTGAGACCATTTAGGACTGTTTGTTCCACAATGGGCCATAGGCACTGTGTCACAATGGGCCGTTAGGTTACCTGTATCCAATGAGCCATAGGTAATTGTGGTCCCAATGAGGCCATAGGGCACTATTCCCCCCCCCCCCCCACAATGTGGGCCATTACGGTATTGTGTCACAATGGGCCATAGGCCCTTGTTGGTCACAAATGGGCCAATAATGTAGTGTGTCCACAATGGGCCATAGGCACGGTTCACAATGGGCCATAGGTACTGTGTCACAATGGGCCATAGGCACTGTGGTTCACTATGGGGCCATAATCCACTTTCACAAATGGGCCATAGCACTGTGTCACAAGGGCCATATGTATCTGGTTCACAATGGTCCGATAGTCGCCGCACTGTAATCACAATGGGGGCCATAGGCAACTGTGGGTCACCAATGGGCCATAGGAACTGTGTCACAATGGTGCAAGGCACTGTGGTCACCAATGGGCCATAGGCACTGTGTCACAATGGGCCATATGTATTGTGGTCACCAATGAGGCCATTAGGGCCCACTGTGTCACAATGAGCCATAGGCACTTTGTGGTCACAATGGGCCATAATGGGTACCAACGTGTCCTATCAATGTGCCAAGCACTGAGTCCTCAATGAGCTAATAGGGCCACTACATGGTCACCAATGGGCCATAGGTACGGTATCACAATGAGGGTCCATTTAGGCACTGTGTCACAAATGGGCCCAATAAGGGCCACTGTGACACAATGGGCCATAGGTACTGTGTTCACAATTTGAGCAATATCCAATGTGGGGTTCACCAATGGGCCATTAGGTACCTGGTATCACTAATGGGTCATAGACCACTGTGTCACAATCGGCCCTAGGTACTGTGTCCACAATGGGCCGTAGGTAATTGTATCACAATGAGGCCATTAGGTACTGTATCACAATGGGCCATTAGTAACTGATCAATCAATGAGGCCATATTGCACTGTGGTTCACAATGGGCCTTTAGGCAAACTGTGTCCACAATGGGCCATTTAGGCACTGTGTCCACAATGGTCCAGGATGTAAGTGTGGGTCACAATCGGCCATAATGGCACTGTGTCCACAATGGGGGGCCATAAGGAAAATGTCACAATGAGCCATAGGCACTGTGGTCCAACATGGTCCCATATCCCAACTGTGTCACAATGGGACCATAGGTACTGGTATCACAATTGGATCCATAGGCACTTGTTGTCACAATGCCTATGTACCGGATCCCAATGATCCAATAGGGCCCAGAGTCACAATGGGTCCATATTGTACTGCTCACAATCGGACCATAGGAATGTTTCACAAAGGCCATATGTACTGTGGTCAACAATGGGTCATAAGGCACTTAAGAGTCACAATGGGTCATAGGTACCTGGTATCACAATCGGAATCTCCATTAGTACTGTGTTCACAATGGGCCATTGTAACCAGTGTCACAATGAGGCCATCGGCACTGTGTCACAATGGGCCATAGGTAACTGTGGGCCAATGGGCCATATGTACTCTGTGTCACAATTGGGACCATAACCCTGGTGTCACCAATGGGCCCATATGGTACTGTGCCACAAATGAGCCATAGGCAACTGTGTCCCAATGGGCCTATAGGTACTTATCACAATGAGCCATATATCTGTTTGTCCAAAGGGCCTAAAGGCACAGGGTATCACCAATGAGCCATAGTTATTGTGGTCACAACTGGCCATAGGTAATGTGTCACAATTGGTCCAATAGGCACTGAGTCACAATGAGCCCATAGGTACTGTCACAATGGGCCATAATGGTACTGTATCCATCAATGAGCCTAGGTACTGGGTAACACAATGAGCCATTTAGCACTGTTTGTCACAATGTGACAATAGGCCCTGTGGTCACAATTGCCATAGGCACTATGTTCACAATGGGCCAATAGGACTGGTATCACCAATGAGCCAAAGGCAACTGTGGTCACAAAGGGCCCATTAGGCACTGTGTCACCAATGGTCCTAGGCCACTGTTGTCACAATGGCCCATATGGGCCAACTAGTATCCAATCGCCCATTAGGTATTGTATCACAATGGGCCATTAGGCACTGTGGGTCTCAATCGAGGGCCATAAGGCACTGTGGTCACAATGGGCCATAGGTATTGTTCACAATCGGGCCATAGGGCAACTAGGTGTCACAAATGGGCCATAGGTAACTGGGTAATCAAAATGGGCCATAGGTACTGGTGTCACAAATGGCCATAGGCCAACTTGTGTCAAAATCGCCCATAAGTAACTGGGTCTTCACAATGGCCATAGAGCACTCTGTCACAAATGGCCATAGGTTACCCTGTATTCACAATAGGCCATAGGCCACTGTGTCACAATGGGCCATAAGCACTTGTGTCGACACAATGGGCCATTAGGTACTGTGTCACAATGAGCCTAAGGCAACTGTGGTCACAATGGGCCATTAAGTACTAGTGTCAACAATGGGCCATAGGCCACTGTGTCACAATGGGCATAGTTACCTCGTGTCACAACGGGCCATAGGAACTGGGTATCACAATGGGCCATAGGGTCAACTGGACACAATGGGCATAGGCACTGAGAGGGTCACAATGGGTCCATAGGCAACTGGTGTCACAATGGGCCATAGGCACTGGTCACAATGGGCATAGTACAGTGTCACAATGAGCCATAGGCCAAACTGTGGGTCCCACAATGAGGCCATTAGACTGTTGTCACAATGGGCCAAATTTAGGGACCTAGGTGTCAAAATGTGGGGGCCAATAGGGGGGGCACTGGAGGGGGGTCACAATGACCATAGGCACTTTGTGTCACCAATGGGCCATAGGTACTGGTTTAATAACAATGAGGCCATAGGACTGTGTCACAATGGTCCCATAGGCAAAACTGTGTCACAAGGGCCGTAGGTACTGGTATTCACAATAGCAATAGGTATATGTGTCACAAATTTTGATCCAATAGGCCAACTATGGTCAACAATGGGCCTATAGGTACTTTATCACACAATGAGCCAATAGGCACTGTGTCACAATGGGCCATAGGCAGTGGTGTCACAATCGGGCCATATGGCACTGTTTGTCACAATGGGCCATAGGTTACTGTGTCACAATGAGCCATAGGCACTGTGTCACAATGGGGCCATTATTTCCACTGTGGTCACAAATGGTCCATAAAAGGGTACCTGTATCACAATGGGTCCATATAGCACTGTGTCACAATCGCCATAGGTATGTTTCACAATTGGGCCATATTACCGTTCCCAAATGGGATCCATAGGCCCAGTGTCACAATGGGCCATATATACTGTCTTTTCACAATCGGCCATAGGTTACTGTGGTTTCCACAATGGGCCATAGTACTGAGTCGACAATGGGTCAAATAAGGCACTGTGTCCACAATGGGTCATAGTTTTTTTACTGTATCACAATCGGCCATAGGTAAACTGTGGTCACCAATGGGCCATATGGTACTGTTTGTCACAATGAACCAATCGGCCACTAGGTTTCCACATGGCCTCATAGGTATTGTGTCACAATGGGCCATATGGTACTGTGTCCACAATGGGCCATATGGTACCTAATCGCCAATGGGCCCAAGGTACTAGTGTCACATGAGCCATTAGGGGGCACTGTTGGTCACAATGGGCCATAGGTACAGTATCACAATCGGCCAAGATACTGTGTCAACCAATTGGGCCATAGGTACTGTATCACTAATGAGGGCCATAGGCACTGTGGTCACAATCGCTATAGGTACTAATGGGTCACCAATGAGGCCATAGCCACTGTTGTCACCAATGATCCAATAGGGCACCTGTGTTCCACAATGGGCCTAGGCACTGTGTCCACCAATGGGCCATAGGCCACTGTTGTCACAATGGGCCATAGGCTCTGGTGTCACAATGGGTTCAATAGCACTGTGGGGGTCACAATGGGTCATAGGACACTAATGGGTCACTATCGGCCATTAGGTTTACTGTGTCACCAATGGCCGTAGGTACAGTATCAACCATGGGAGGCCATAGATACGTGTCACAATGGACCATAGGCACTGTGTCACAATGGGCCATAGTAACTGGGTATCACCAATTTGACCTAGGCCACCTGTGTCAACAATGTGGGCCATAGGTACCTGTGTCAACCAAATGGCCAATAGGGCCACTGAGTGTCACAATGGGCATAGGTGGTAGTGTCCCAATCCGCCAATAGGCACTGTGTCACCAATGTCCAAAGGCACTGTGTCACAATGAGGGCCTATAGGCACTGGTTTCACAATGGCCATAGGCACTGGTTGTCACAATGTGGCCATAGGTCCAATTTGGGTCACCAATTGAGGGCCCATAGGGTACTGTGTCACAATGAGGGCCATAGCACTGGTATCACCCAATGGGTCATAGGCACTGTTTCACAATCGGGCCATAGGTAACTTGTTTTCACATGGCCATATTGTAACTGTATAACAATTGATCCCTAGGCCCTTGTCACAATGGACCATAGGTATTTGGTACACAATCGGCCATAGGCACTGTTCACAATGGGCCATAGGTAGTGTGGTCACAATCGGCCATAGGCACTGTGTCACATGGGCCATATGGTAACTTGCACCATGAGCCCATAGGCACTGGTATCGACAACGGGCCATAGGTACTGTGGTCACGATGGCCCATAGGTTTAACTGTGGTCCACAATGGGCCCATAGGCACTGTGTCACAATGCGCCATAATGGCACTGTGTCACAATGGGCCATAGGTAACTCGTGTCACAATGGGCCCATAGGCACTGTGTCCACCCAATTGGGCCATAGGTAACTGTGTCAACCAATGGGCCATATGTACTGTGTCACAATGGCCATAGGCACCTGTGTCACAAGGCCATAGGTACCCCCGTTCTCACCAATGAGCCATAGGCACTGTGTCACCCAATGGGCCATAGGGCACAGTGTCCACAATGGGCCATATTAACTGTGTCACAATGGGCCCATAGGCATCTGCGGTCACAATGGGCCATATGTACTGTGTCACAATGATCATAGGAACTGGTCACAATGGGCCATAGGCACTGTGGTCACAATTGTGCCATAGCACTGTGTCACAACGGGCCATAGGTACGTATCAATCAACAATGAGCCATAGGCACTGTGGACACATTGTGCCATAGGCACTGTCTCACAATGGGCCATAGGCACTGTGTCACAATGGGCCATAAGGTAACTGGGTATCACCAATTGAGCCATAGGCACTGCTGGTCACAATGGGTCCATTATGGCTACGGTGTCATAATGGGGCCCCATAGGCAACTGTGTCCACAATGGGCCATAAGTCTGTGGTCACAATGGGCCATAGGTACAGTATCACAATCGGCCATAGGTACTGTTGATCCACAATCACCAATAGTACTGTATCACCAATGAAGCCATAGGCAACTGTGTCACAATGGGCCATAGGCACTGTGTCACAATAGTCCATAGGTACTGTGTCACAATGGGCCATATGTACTGTGTCACAATGGGCCATAGGTACTGTCTCACAATCGACCATACGTACTGTGTCACAATGGGCCATAGGTACTGTCTCACAATCGATCATACGTACTGTGTCACAATGGGCCATAGGCACTGTCTCACAATGGGTCATTGGCACTGTGTCACAATGGGACCTAGGTACTGTGTCACAATGGACCGTAGGTACTGTCTCACAATGAGCCATAGGCACTGTGTCACAATGGGCCATAGGCACTGTCTCACAATCGACCATACGTACTGTGTCACAATGTGCCATAGGTACTGTATCACAATGGGTCATTGGCACTGTGTCACAATGGGACCTAGGTACTGTGTCACAATGGACCGTAGGTACTGTCTCATAATGGGCCATAGGTACTGTATCACAATGGGTCATAGGCACTGTGTCACAATGTGACCTAGGCACTGTGTCACAATGGGCCGTAGGTACTGTCTCACAATGGGCCATAGGTACTGTGTCACAATGGGCCGTAGGTACTGTCTCACAATCGGCCATAGGCACTGTATCACAATGGGTCATAGGCACTGTGTCACAATGGGGCATAGGCACTGTGGTAATGGGCCATAGGCACTGTATCCACAATGGTCATAGGCACTGTTCACAATGGGGCCGTAGGTACTGTCAATACGGCCATAGGTACTGTGTCACAATGGGCCATAGTCGTATCACAATGGGGCCATAGGTTACTGTAATCAATGGGCCATAGTGTCAGGTACTGATCACAATGGGCCATAGGTATGTATCACAATGGGCCATAGGTACTGTATCACAATGGGCCATAGGTACTGTATCACAATGGGCCATCGGCACTGTGTTACAATGGGCCATAGGTACTGTCTCACAATCGGTCATCGGTAGTGTGTCACAATCGGCCTTATGTACTGTGTCACAATCGGTCATAGGTACTGTGTCACAATCGGCCATATGTACTGTGTCACAATCGGCCAATTTCCATTAATCGATAGTACTATTTTCTTTTACAATCAATAATCGTTGAAAATAATCGATATAATCGATAGTAGATACGAAGAAATAATGTCTATTATAATCGATAATCGTTGTAACACTACCGATAGGTACACCCGTCAGCAAAGAGAGAGTTGACTCGGCGTTCCGAGCGGACGTACAATCCGCTGTTGCTGACTGCACCAGGTTACACTCGGACTTCGCCCAGCTCCCAGACGAGGCGAAACTCGTCATTGCAAACATGATGTTCAATCTGGGATATTCTGGGCTGTCGAACTTCAAGAATTTCCATGCGGCAGTCGTCAATCGCGACTGGAGTACGGCTGCGGATGAGATGGTTGACAGCAAGTGGTACGGGCAGGTTGGCGATCGGGCGAAGAGACTTGTCGCCCGCATACGAGCTCTCGCCTAATAGGCTGTGCTCGATTCTATGACATTTCGACCGTCGCGTCGACGACTTAATACTTTCTTTCTTTCTTTCTTTCTTTCTTTCTTTCTTTATTAGTGTTTAACGGCCTATCAACAGCTAAGGTCATGTAAGGCCGGGCAAACGGGTTCGATCCCATTTTAACCTGCTGCATTGGGGAGAAAATCCCAAAATCTGAACGGAATATTTACATCGAGAACAAATATATTCAGCCCTGAAATTAGAATAACCTGACCTGATGCCAGGTCCATACCACACCAAGTCACTTGGCCCCTTCTCCTAAAATAGGATTACGAATCGTAATACTCACATAAGGGGTATAACCAGATTCAACTGTCACATACAAAATGCCAAAGACGTATGTGAGGGCCAAACCAGGTCTCCAGTCGGGATTCCGGTAAGGATGAACCCCGATCGTTAAATTACCCATCGCGTGCTCCCATCTGCCACCCACAGACGACGACTTAATACAAAATATTTACACCTTCCATAAATTCATAATGGAAACGCACATTTAACATATTGTGTTTATATCCCAGTACATTGCATTAGCCCCACGTGAAGTCGAGCGACGTTGTTGATTCGTTAATTTTATTTTTTTGGTTGTTTAAAGATACATTTCCAACTTAAAACCTTGCGGTACTCCACATTCCTATGTTCACCATTTGGCTCGTTGACTATGAGCAGGAATGGAAAGCTTATATAAATTTGAATGGACGCAAGACATTCGTACAACCGCCTGCGTTAATTATGACAATATGCCATCTTTCTGAACATACATTGGCAATCAAGCAGTTCGATTGGCTGAGTCTGTGTTGTAGCACAGCTCAGGCTCAGTCAACCAAGATGTTTGCTTGCAAGCACGATAGTCAATTATTGTGAAATGAAAAGAAATTCAAATATTGACAGGATTAGCGCAGCCGGTGATGTAACTGGTAATGTGACAGATGCACGTATGCAAGACTGAATTCATTATATGTGGCTGTGACTGGAGAAATTGGGCTTATGGATTTCTGACAGTGTAGCTCCTGGTCAGATAGCGCACACCTGTAGCCTGATAATGATCTATATTGCATATTAGAAGCATCACGGGCTTAGACTGCGAATGCACAGGCTGATCGGGATATACACTGGTTGCAAAACCCATAAGCCCATTTATCCCGTCAACTCAGTGCGTATGTGCCGTGAAACACGGTGCCGTGAAACATTTTTGATATCCAGTCAATACAGTTGAACCTCCCCGAACGGCCACCTCTCTACAACAACACCCTCTCTATAACAGCCGCTATGTTATATCCCAAATGGATGATTTCCTCTGTATCTAACCCTTAGACTGTTGAGCACGAAAAGTGTCGTCTGTTGTTGCTTTGCCTTCTTTCTCAATACAAACATGTTTCGACAGCATTTCCATTGGAAATGATTCTAAAATGTTGCCAAAACATGTTTTTGATGCGAATTATCGAAGAAAATAAATTAACAGCGGACGATATAATTTAATTCAGCATTAATTCAGCATTAACCTCCCTACAGCAGCCACCTCTCTACAACAGCCAGTTTTGCGTCTTCCCATGGGTGGCTGTTGTAGAGAGGTTGCACTGTACTATGTTTGCATTTTACAGTCATTTGTAGGTGTTGACGGGATAAATAGAATAGTAGATTAGTGCCGTGAATGGGAAAAAATATCTGGCGCGGCACGGAAACGGGATGTGCTCGGCAGAGCCTCGTCCATCCCGTTTCCCGAGCCTTGCCAGATATTTTTTTCCCATTCACGGCACTAACCTAATATTCTCTATTACTCCAGTCACAGCGACATATAATGGAAAGAAAACCAACAGTGTATGCACTTTCCCTTTGGCATGCTACCACCATCATGATCCTGAATTGTAATTTTACAATCAACGAAAGAACAAAAACTGACATAAAGTCATAAAAACATACTTTGGTTCTCAGACACGGGGTTTGTGGAAAGTGACGCGGGAGGGCGGATGTTTTTAAATATATTTTCTTTGTTGAGATGTTCGTCTGTGATTTTTTTCAAGTCGCCAGATGCATGTTCTAGAAGTTACTATGACATGATAAATCATCAGATTTTCGTCAGACATGATTAGATTTAACATATGTTTGCACGATAGTGTTTGTTATGGATCATGTGGCGAACTTTCAGTACGATTTCTCCATGACGATAAAATGCTCGGCACGCAGGGATTTTTCTGACGTGGCGATATCTGAGAACCAATTTACTTTTGTATGGCCTATACAGCGTGTAATGATGATATAATGTGTAACCCAATCAATTTGCATGTTGTTGATTCATCTATGTTGTTACCAGCATTTGTATCCGTGTCTCTGTAACATTTGCAATACAATAGCATTAAACTAATAAATAGTGTTAGCGTTATTGAAATCTACAAGGTAGGCCTGCATCAGACTGCACCGGTGCACATGCTGAACCGTGACTACATTGGATGCACATTATCGTACGGTCCCTGTTCACTTATAGCCGGCCTCCAAGTTTACGTTCCAGAAAAACCTATGTGGCTGTGTCTGGAGAAATAGGGCTTATGGTTGTTGAGACCAGTGTATATCATTGCAAAGTATACTTATGTAGCAAAGTATACTTTGAGGGAGAAATTTTCAATTTTAGAATAAATTTATTAGTTTTTATTATACTGAATTTATGACATTATCACAGCCATTTCGGCTGTGATAATGTAATAAATTCAGTATAATAAATTATTACTCCCTCAAAGTATTCTTTGCTAGAAAAGTATACTTTGCAATGTTGGTGAAATAGGCTACAGATCAACATGTGCATGCACATTCAATATGGCCGTTAAAGTAATACCGATAGGATTACTCTTACATAATAATGGGTATAACCAGATTCAACTCTCAAATACAAGAAAGCCAAGATGCACCTGAGGGTCAAACTAGGTCTCTGTGGGCCATTTCACTAAACTTTGTACGACTAAAATGTTCGTACATGCAAGTTCAAATTTAGGATCGTCTGGAGATTTCAATTTATTGTTCAATAAATGTAAATCCACTAATTGTTTCCAAGAAAACACTGTTAATGTGAAATGTACAGACTATCATAATTTCGCACTTACGAACATTTTAGTCGTACAAAGTTTAGTGAAACGGACCCCTGGTCGGGATTCTGGTACGGATGAATCACATGCTCAGGCGCGGATACAGAAATAATTGCAGTGGGGGGTCTGTAATTAAAATTCGGCGTACCCGACATCCGCGCGCGCGAAATTGTAAAGTCGGGGAGTCTGGTCCTCCCCCAGGAAAGTTTGAAATGCCAGATCGCCGCAGATGCGATTTCCTGACACCTAGGCCACGAAAAAAGTCATCCAACTATTCGAGTATTGTAGATTTTCTCCTTTTTTTGCCGGGACAAGGGGGGGTGGAGGTCCGGACTCACTGGACCCCCCCCCCCCCCCCACCCCCTGTATCCGCGCCTGATGCTCACAACCAACCACCACTTGTGAGTTAGACAGAAATTCATATATTTTCTTATATTTCCCCCTGTAAATATAATAAATATGTCTTGGAATTTCATTAGAATTCTAATGCAATTCCAAGACATATTTACAAAGATATATAAGCAATGTACTCACAATTTGTTGGATGTTATTTTCACCACTAGTATGCAAAGAGTTTAATACGAATCACGTGCTCCCAACCAACCACCACAGTATATGGGAGTGTCCATTACAGTTTTAATTCAGGACAAAAGGGTTAACAAAGTCACCTGACTTCAGTCTACAGACATTGTAGATTGTATTACTCAAAGTCTCACCGCTCCTTACATAACAGACACAGTACACAATAACAACAAAATGATGAAACCTAAGGCCATACAACAACAGTGTATTGATTCTCAGATATTGCCACGTCAGAAATGTTTGTTGGGGTTTAACGGCCTATCAACAGCTAAAGTCATTTAAGGCCGCGTCAATGGGTTTAATACTAAATTCCATATATTACCTGTACATGTACAAAGGGGGGGGGGTGCCAAAATCAGAACTGAATATTTACAATAAAAAAAAACTATATATTCAGCCCTGAAATCAGAATAATCCGCCTCAGAAATAAAAATATAAATTATCCCAACGACCGCATCTACCATTGGACATTTGATGCCATTAGAGAAGTACTATATGTAGCAAATAGCTATGCAATTCAAAAGAAAAAACAAAACAACAATATATATCCCAATGTCCACATCTACCATACGACATTTAGTTATGCCAATAGGGAAGTACCAGAGGGCCGTTTCACTAAACTTCGTAAGTGTAATTTAGGATCGTCTGTAAATTTCAATTGATGGATTTACATTTATTGAGCATAGGCTGCGTATGCAGCCTATGCTCAATGAATGTAAATTCAATAATTGTTTACAAGAAAACATTGTTAATGTGAAATTTACAGACTATCATAATTTTGCACTTACAAACATTTTAGTTGTACAAAGTGTAGTGAAGCCAGCTGCAGTTATAGCAAATAGCTAGGCAATGCAAAGATAATTATTTCACTGGTAAATATCGATATCTCCGTCAAACTGCAACTAACAAGAAATCAGTAACACTAATGGATGAATCCCTCAAAAACTTGGACACAACCTTATAAATCATTTGACCTTGACCTTGACCTTGGGCATAGGAGCCGCATAAGTGGGCCACACAATAAAATTACGGATGATGACTTTAGAATAAGCATGCTCTCGACCAACCGCCCAAATGCTATAACATAATTTTCTGTCTCTAACTTATAAAATAGAGTGAATAAGATTTTAAATATGGAGTAAGTAACGTTGATTAAATGGATTATAATCACAAAGATTGATATATAGACATATAGTGTAAAGAATCGAATGCACAGTTTATATTCTAGTAGCATGTATATACCACATAATATATGGTCAGCTACAGAGACACTGGGACTTTTTAATACAACTCGGTAAGTACAAAATTAAATTTTAGAATAACATTTACACCGACAGCTGATGTTGGAAAATCTTTAGTGGACATGTTCACATGTAATGATCACAGGTTGAAGTAACGGACCGAGGTCTATAAATACATTAAATACATGTATGCATAAAAGCATTTTTTTTACCCCCTCCATATACTCCATTATATATAATGGAGTATATGGAGGAGTTAAAAAAAAGAATTAGCTTTTTTTTTTCTTCATTTATTGATGCTTTTAGGCATATTTAATGTATTTATAGACCTCGGTCCGTTATTTCAACCTGTGGTAATGATGTGTGCATGTAGGTGCCAAATGATAATGTTAGTAAACCATGTTACCCTTTCAACACCACACACCTGTATAGTGATTTATTGATTGACCTGTGGTATAGTGATATTGGCAAACAGTGTAGATCCAGATGCAGAATTGGTTGCAAAATTAACATAAATGTACTAGTCTGAAAACCATTTTATGGCGATTGAATTGGTTGCAAAATTAACATATTAAAATACAATCCAGTTACTTAGGGGTGAAAGGGTTAATGTGAGAAGCAAATTGATAGAAATCTTAGTACACTATTTGTATGGCAAGAAGTTTAGTGAAACGGGTCCCTGTTAACAATGACCACTGACAGACGGACACAGTTTCAAGAGAAAAGCAATATAACATGCCACCTTGCAATCATCTAAGGGACATAAACAGCATGTTGTTACATGACTGCCATTGTTTGACACAGCTCACAGCCGTGTTCAAACATACAGTGCGTGTGGTTTGACCATGGCTCAGACAATGCTCATTCCGGGGCCAAGCCAACACCTATGAAATGCATGTGTCTTATGAAGTTACTAGAACGCGCCATTACGACACCAGACCAGTTCACAACGGTTGCACTTAAATTGTGAAAATTGATGCGGCTGCATCAGGCGACGAGTACTGCGGCCCCGGAATAAGTATGTGTATACGAGCTGTTTGAATTGAAACGGAAATGTAACAATAACGTTTGACCATGTCCAGCCGTGGGTAAACGTTTGCCGTGCCCCTCGGGAATTGTTTGAACCCGCGTTCTATGGCATTGGGGTTCAAACAATTCTCTCGTGGCATGGCAAAAGTTTACCCACGGCTGGACATGGCCAAACCTTATATTCAGTGGTGTTGCACTCCGCGCCAGCGTAAAATGTTTCAAGTCGAAAAATGCACCGGTTTCCTTATGAGATGCTATTCAGCTCTACTTCCGAGCTATTGCACACACAATGTTTTCGTCTAGTAACGTCTAAGAAATTAATGCCGGTTACTAGACGTTAAAATGTGTTTATGCTGTACTTCTTCATGTATTTTGACGTGAAACATTTTACGTCGGCACGGAGTGCAGCACCAGTGTTATGTATTGCTCTATTGTTATGTGGAGTATGTTAACAAGGTTTCAACAATAGACAGCACATGTTGCGGCCATTTACAAGGAGCAACAAAAACACACACGGCTACATGAACTAATGAACAAAAACCATCTAATGAATTCTGACGGTGACTGCGGTTGGATAAATGGGGCTTATGGACTTTGAGATCAGCGTATACTTGATCAGTCTGATCATGAACTGCATCGTGTACTATTTAGTCAAAGAAACACGGACCTGCGGGCCGTTTCACTAAATTTTGTACGACTAAAATGTTCGTAAGTGCAAATTTAGGATCGTCTGGAAATTACAAACGATGTATTTACATGTATTGAGCATAGGCTGCATATGCAGCCTATGCTCAATAAATGAAAATCCAATGCCCATTTTAGGTACAAAATCAAATTGTATGTCTTATATGTCAGAATTACAGTGGAATCTTTCTAAACAGGTCACCCGGGGTATCTCCCACAGCGTCATGTTTAGAGACATAATCGACAACGGCGGAAAACGTAAATTATCGTCTGCTGTTGTTTTATATTTTGTCTTCTTTCTCAATAATAATATGGGTTGACAGCACTTTAAAGTGTTGTTAAAACATGTTTTTGATGAAGAAAATGGAAAAATGATTAGCAGATGACAAAATTACAATGCTCAATTAAATTATGTCGTCTGCTGTTTACAATGTATTTTTATTTTGCATTTTCCTGATCAGAAACATTTTTTTGCAGCACTTTAGTATCATTTCCAATGGAAGCAATTCTAATGTCGCCAAACCATGTTTTTAGTGTAAGAGAGAAATATGGACAACTGAAATAATAGCGGACAAATTTTGTTTATCAAATGATTAACGGAAATTTCTCATGATCTCTAGGAAAGATCAACCGACAACAGCATATTTGTGTTTCTGACTGGAGAAATGGGGTTTATGGGCTTTTGCGACCGGTGTAGATCCAGATCAGCCTGTGCATCCGCACAGTCTGATCAGGATCTGCACTGTTCGCCATTCCATCAATGAAACACCCGTCATGCTTCTAACCAGCAATCGTTGTCGGTCTACAGGATCGTGCTATTTGATGAGGAGCTACACTGGTCACAAATCCAATAATTCCCATTTCTCCAGTCACAGCCACATTTGAACAATGATATAACACATACGAGACACGCCGTGTGATTTTATACCTACAAATATATTCAATTATTATAAAAAATATATTAACAGCAACTGTGATCTTTTCGTTAAATGACGTTGAAAATTGGCGAAATGCGTAATTCTGCTCTGAACATTTCGTGAACATTTGATGTCATTTATGAAAAAATATCGTAAATTTTGTAAACTATTTGTCATGAGATATTGCACATGTTCCAAGGTTCAAAATCACATGGTGTGTCTCATATATACATGTAGTAACAAGGGCATCGTTACCGCTAAGCTAATCCCCTCGCTGGCAGCCTTGATAATTAAAACAATAAATTAACACATTTGCCTTACAGACGAGGTGAACACAAGTCCTCAGTGACCTTGGGCGGTCGGACGTAGGTTGGATGTAAAGCAAAGCATCATCCCTAGACACACATTGCGGCCAAATATTATCAAAATCAGTGGAGTGGTTCACAATTTATTGAAAAATGAAAGGTGTTACTAACGCACGCACATACATTGACTAACGCTATATGGAAAAGTCGCGGGAATACTGGACGAGGCCTTCCGGCCTTCGTCCAGTATTCCCGCGACTTTTCCAAGTTTATATCCCATCTCGCCTATCGGCGAGGGGATAATAAATGCAGAACAAACCACATTTGTGGAAGACGACACGGAATATGTTCCTCAATAACCGAACATATTTCACATATTTCACATATTTGTTGATCAAGTGGAGCAAAAAAACATGATGTAATTGCGAGGTTTGCCAAGCTTGATAAACCGAATATGTGGCCGTGACTGGAGAAATGCCCATGATGACGGTCTACATTGTTTGGTAGAAGGATGACGGGTGTTTCAGTGATTAAACAGCGAACAGTGTAGATCCTGATCAGACTGCGTATGCACAGTCTGATCTGGATCTAAACTGGTCGCAAAACACATAAGCCCCATTTCTTAATTCACAGCCACATGCCCCCAGACCCCCCTAGCATAATCGCTCCACTCAGTGGAGCCGGAAAATAGGACAACCCCCTCATTCCCCAAATGCTGGGTTCGCCCCTGGTTACATTATGAAATTCATTGTGTAGAGAATTTACTTCTATAATAATAGTAAAACATAATCCACTTGCAAAATGTGAAAGTGAATGGGTTTAACATCTGAGCAACAGCTAAGGTCATATAGCGACGGGATTAAAGTTGTTAAAGTCTCATTGGATAGACCAGTGGGATGGGAATACTATGTAGGTATTTGTCACGCCTATGTTGAGGATTTAACTCGCAACCTCCGGAATTGAAGTCCAATGTCATATTCCCTAGGCCATGGCCCATCCATATGCTGGTTGTAAACATTATATGGTCACTTTTCTTAGCCGCACACACGTATATATTATTAACGAGGATGGCCGCGGCCCGCATGTCGACCCCGTCTCAGAGTGTATTTATTTGAAGTTTGATGCCCAATAAGCATACAAAGTTTCAAGCAAATCTGACTTACGGTTACAGAGATAGTAGGTATGTGAAAACGTTAACGCAAATTTTGACAGAAATTTTAACCCAAACTTCTAAGTCATTTTACCTTGACATAGGGTCACAGGGGCCGCATGAGTGGGACACAGAATGAATATATGGATGATGACTAATACGCATATGAAGGTTCAAGTCAATGTGACTTAGGACTGCAGACATATAAGGTATTTAAAAACTTGAATGCACGGACGCACGCACACACGGACACCCGGACACCCGGACGTCATTGTGATCACTATGTCTCGCTTTCCGCAAGCAGGCTCGACAAAAATATACTAGATGGCCGCGGGCCGCATGTCGAGCCCGCCGAGGCTTTGATAGTATACCGAAACACTTTAACCAATAACGCAAACTCGGCGTATGTAATCCATTGTGCCGACTATATCGCGCTGTCCTCAAGCGGGTGTGACACAAATCATTGAAGGGGTTACTATTAAGCAATTATTGTGAAATGAAAGGTATTACCAACGTATGCATGCACAAGGATTAGTGCTATAAACGCTCTTGACGAGAAAGGATAAAAATATGGGTGATAAAGAAGTATGTGTTTTTTGTTTTGTTTGCTTGTTTATTTGTGGTTAACTGCCTATCAACAGCTAACGTCATTTAAAATCGCGCCAATGGGTTCCATCCTGCATTTAACCTGTTGCATTGTGGCGAAAATCCCAACATCAGAACGGAATATTTTAAATGAGGATAAATATATATTGAATCCTGAAATTTTAATAACCTGACCTGCAGCCAGGTCCATACCACGCCAAATTCACTTAGCCCCTTCCCCTAAAAGTAACTAGAAATGGACGCTTGTCGACAAGCGCATATGTATCCCCCACCCCAGATACACAAGTAGTTTGAAAAAGAGGTGTTCGAGTTATGCTCCGGAGACAAAATCAGTGACGGAAAAACAAAGGGAGATAACTAGAAAATTAGTGATGCAAGAGTTGTCATTCTTGCGTGACACACCTTTAGGGTTGTGGTCTATGCATGTGTGAAGTTTCATGAAAATATTCCAAAGGGTGTTCGAGTAATGCTCGTTTGCTCCGGACACGAAATCAGTGCACGAAACAAAAAGAGATAATCTAAGAAATTAACGACGCAAGAGTTGTCATTCTTACGTGCGACACACCTTGGGTCGTCTTCTATGCATGTGTGAAGTTTAATAAACTAGAAAATGTGTTCATAGAACACGTATGTCCCACATATTGCATTTGATAATAAATTGAGGCCAAAATTCCAAGTCAAAATTTTCGTTTACCTGAGGGCGATTTTTTAAAGTTTTTGAAGCACCAAGTATGTGGACCTTGACCCTGTGCTTGGCGGCGGGGGCAGGACGAACGTGGATTTGGCACAGGGCGGTTTTAGAGACCATTATAGCAATGCATATATGAAATATGAAGCTGATCGTGAAAGAAAACAGAAATGATAAGATATTTACCCGAGCGTTAAAGTTTTTGAAGCACTAAGTATGTGATCTTAACCCTGGGCTTGGCGGGGGCAGAACGAACGTGGATTTGGCACAGGGCGGTAGAGGACCATTAGAGCAATGTGTATATGAAATATGAAGGAGATCGGTCGAAGGATGAAGAAATTATGAGACATTTACCCGAGTGTTAAAGTTTTGTGACGGACGGACGGGACGACGGGAGGACGGGACGCACGTTCCTACGAATGAATACTTGTTGGGTTTTTACTGTATACAAATACCCAACAAGAGTACCCAACACTATCCTAACCCTACCCAATAAGATCCCCGTACGCTTACAACAAGTACCCATTCGTGTGTGCGGACGGACGGACGAACAAGGGTAGCACTAAATGCCCCCTCCACTATCGTGGTGGGGCATAAAAATATTCCAAAGGGTGTTCGAGTTATGCTCCGGATACAAAATCAGAGCACGAAACAACAAAGGGAGATAAGTAAACAAGAATTCCGCGGAATCAAATGCCTCGCCTTGTCCCGCCTTGACCTCGAGCCTGGGCCCGAAAGCAATTTTCACTGGCCCGAACATATTATACAATTATTGACTAGTGAGCCATAGAATATCAGATTATATTCTATGGCTCACTCGTCAATAATTGTTTTATATGATAATAGTCAGTATATAGCACTTACGACCTTATGCTACTAGACAAAAATTGAAAAAGAATTTGAAAAAAAAAATGGAAAAAAAAATGGGAAAAAAAAGTTTAAAAATTAAAAATAATAATGCTTGCTACTGGAGGCCAGATTTTTTTTAATAGTCCTATATTTATCTACATACATACAGGTCCACATAATGCCACAATCTTTTCAACACAGTTTACGGAAATGCAATATACAATGTAGTAATTTACCTGTATAAATTACCTGTGGTCAGATAGTGGTCAAACTGGACATTTGCACATGCTAGCACATGCACAGGTGAATGGTTCTCCCAGTCTCTATTGTTCAACCGGAGAAGGCTATTGTTCTCTCTACAGGTAAGGTGTACAGAGCACACGAGAAAACGGGTCTTCATGCATTATTGTCCAGTTGTAGAGTGCGCAAAACAAAAAAGGGAGATAACTAAAACATTAGCTATGCAAGAGTTGTCATTCTTGTGCGCGACACACCTTCGGGTCGAGGTCTATGCATGTGTGAAGTTTCATGAAAATATTCCAAAGGGTGGGCGAGTTATGCTCCGGACACGAAATCAGTGCGCAAAACAAAAAAGGGAGATATCTAAAAAAATAGCTATGCAAGAGTTGTCATTCTTGTGCGCGACACACCTTCGGGTCGAGGTCTATGCATGTGTGAAGTTTCATGAAAATATTCCAAAGGGTGTTCGAGTTATGCTTCGTACAAGAAGTGTCTGCGGCGGACGCGGACGCGGCCCGCTGTCAAACCCATAGTATCCCCCGACGGAGTCCGGGGGATACAATAATGGTAGGATTACTCTTATAAATGGGGGATGTATAACTAGATTCAACTCTCAAATACAAGAAATCCAAAGACGTTCTTGAGGGCCAAACCAGATATCCGGTCGTGATTCCGGTAAAGATGAATGCTGATCGTTAAATTACCCATCTCATGTCCCCAGTGAATTTTGTATTGGCTTATAACATTCACAATTGGTCCAGTTTCTGATCTACTAGCACTTTTGTGCAGCCCGATAATGATCAATAAACACATTAGTAGGGGTTATCACTATCAGTGTCCCGGGATCCCAAGGACCACTGTTGTGTAGGAGGAATCCCTGAGCTTTCAAGAAAATCCCATTCAACATAATTTAAAAATCGGGATGTCCATGCTACGGAATCCCAGGCCAAAAGGCTAGTGTCAGGATTCAATTCTGCATTAGAAGAATCATAATGGATATGTTCTGACTGAATGGAAAACAGCACAGACCCTGATCAGACTACATGGGTCAGAAACAACATAAGCCATATTTCTCCAGTAACATGTTAGGGACCCATTTGTCAATGGTGCCCAAAATATCGAGTACACTACCACCTGTGCTAACCTTGCCAACATTTGTCAATTTCTTCATTCTAAAATACATGAATATTGTGCTTGAAATCGAGCAGCTTGATTGACGGAGCCTGAGCTGTACTACAGCTCAGGCTCCGACAATCAAATTGCTTGATTACGAGTTGGCATTGCCAATATATGTTCAGAAACGTTGATAATATTGGCAAGATTGACGCAGGCGGTTGTGTATGAGGAGTTCTGTATACAAAACAAATCACAGGTCACCAGGTGCTCTCTTCCTCCTAGCCTCATCTTGAGCATTATCACCACTTGTAGCACTAACCTCCTCTTGTTTGTCTTTCCCTGCCTTAACCTCCACAACATCTAAATCAGCGGACACCTCAACATCTACTGGAGGTTGGAATATATTTTGTTCTGAGTCACGTTTCATATAGATTGTCACTGTCAAAGTTTGTATTCTTGTTATTACTACTAGTAGACTGGCCATTATTTCTTGTTGTCTTAACTTGTACAAATTTTATGTTTTTCACCCCAATTTCTGTGGAAGACACTTGTTTTATAACTTGTTTGAGACCCTCTGTCAGCTCCTCGTTAATGTTGTCAAACAACGAGCTATCAATGTCTATCCACTTCTATATTTATACCATCGCCTATGTCAATAAAGTCTTCAGACGAACTAGATTTATCTACTCTATTGGATTTATCTCGAGATGTGTGTTTATGGTGCTTGTAATCTTGCACCCACCCTGATATGTCGTACTCATGATCATCATTCCTATACATGCCTTCACCTATACTCTCGGCTTCTAGAGACAGATAATCTTTCAAGTTAATTTTGTCTATATAAATGTGTTCTTCTGTGAGATCCTCTTCGTCCGCATAAGAAGAATCCACAGTGTGATAGTTTGATGATGGTTTCACCATCTTGGTGTGGACTTTTAGAGTCACACCATCAGCGGTCATTGTATGAGTTTCTTGGAAATATTCCCCGGATGGAATATCTGATTTATACACTACAGATTCTGAATGTTCAGAATATCTCTCGTTTTCACTGTGTTCCTCTATAAACTCGGATTCATAATCATATAGTTCATCAAACGGAGTGACTTCCAATTCATTACCGATTCATTTATCAGCTCCTGAGTGTGGGCATCTAACGGTTTACTAAAGTATGCTCCTTCTAGTAGTCTAACTATAGCTGATAAATATTCAGCTTGCTTCCTCAATTGAGCAAAGTTAGTTCTACCTAACAACGTTTTTGTAATTACTTCATAAATTTCTGGCAAATCTGGCTGATTTTGGACATGATCAAACCTAAAGGACCACAGTTTTGTTCCATCATGCTCCTCTTCAATAATTATAGCATCATCACTTCTCATCTCCGGGGAGTTCGGATACGATCTTATTGGATTTATTTTCACCTTCACTTGTACTTGGTCAGTTCCCGCACTCATTGTATATTCCGCACCATGATCCTTGTTATTTCCCAGTGTAGACTTTGGTTCGCCAGACCGGTAACCTTCCATTGGTGCCAATGGGTTTAACTGCAATACATGTTTTATGTACGGCTTTGTCTGTTCACTCACACCACCTGACTGTCCCTCTTGTTCTGATTGGTAACGAGCCGTCTCATCAGGATCTGCACTTTTTGAAAGTAATTTTCATATTTCATGGAAATGATTCTGAATTGCTGTCAAACCATGTTGTAAATTATTCTGAAGTGCTGTTAAAGCATGTTTTTGATGATAAAAATGGAAAATAAAAATAAACAGCAGACGACAAAACAATAGATAGCGGTCTAAGGATTAATAGCAATGCAGTATACAATGCGTAATAATACACATTTTTAGCAATTCACAATGAAGAATTTTGACATTTAACCAGAAGCTCAAATAATCAAAAAGTGAATGAGTTTAATCCTTTGAACGCGAAAGTCTTAGTTTAAGGTCTTAGCAAGAGCAAAGATCATATAGGGACGGTATTTGGTTCCAAGTCTCATCCAAAATAGCAGTGGGATGGAAATACCATGAAAGTATTTGTTGATGCCTAAGGCAAGCTTTGAACCCACGACCTCCAGATTGGAAGTCAGGTGTTCTAACCATTAAGCCCCAGCCTATCCCTCTCACATAATTAACGTGTTTGCATCAACTGTGATTAGAAAGTATATAACAGATTTAACCCTTACACCGCTATCTTATTTTTTTTGTTGTCTGCTATTTATTTTCTATTTTCCATTTTTATAATCAAAATAATACTTTGACATCACTTTAGAATAATGTACAACATGCTTTGACAGCACTTCAGAATCATTTCCATTGGAAATGATTCTGAAGTGCTGTCAAAACATGTTTTTATTTAGAAATAAGACAAGATATAAAAGCAACAGCAGACGACAATTGTTGTGAGTAGCGGTCTAAGAGTTAAACTATATAAGAGAGTGAATTTTCTACAGACAGTTTGTTTCTCACCCACCAGGAGCCCCGAGACAAGGATATCTGTATAGTCACGCCCATGTGAGATTTCCTTGTCTCACCCTACACATGCTCGTCTTACATCTAGCAATGACATAATTATTTTCTAATAGGGCAATATTATGGCTATTAAATGTGTTTTACAATTACCATGATTACCCCATAAAATAATGAATACATTTGATGTTCTATGATTGTAGACGTGTTTATTGTCGCAGAATGGCGTCAGTTTAACTTTGATAACTTCAGCAACGTGCAACATACATTCTGGTGTCTCCAGGGCTGTATGGTGACGAGATGGAACATTAATTTTATAATAACTTGCAGGCACTTAGCCAGGGGGGTCGGAGCCTCGATGTCAACTTTTTTAGACCCCCTAGATACCTCAGACCCATTGGGCCTTCGAAACGACCCCCCTTCAAACAGGTCTGGCTACGGGCCTGACTTGTAACCTATCCACTGAAATAACATTAAACTCCAATTTGTGTCTGAAAACTTTGTTTTAACCCATTTGTTGACATGACGAACATGTTGGATTTATTAAAGGTACATGCCCACTACAGGCACAAATGGTTCTTTATATCAGAGACATCATATGAGACATTTTCTGGCAAACTAAACATTCATTCACCATTATCCCACATATTGATTGGTATTATTATACATTTTATATTAGACGTAAATTTCCACACTGATATCAGGGCGATAACCGTGTTTCCTTAAAATGTTAACGGACATTACTATTTATTCTCCGTATTTAATTTTTGATGTGCAACGATCAGACTTTATATTCTGTCGAAAATATTATTTGTTCAAGTGACGCATTTAATTAGTATAAATAATTAAAAAATATCATGCCTCATTCGCAATATGAAGATAGCCTGATACCACCGCGCGTCACTATCAGTAATATAAATATTACTAAATGATTATATCTGTATAGCTGACAGTGTTATGGGCGTCTCCAGACCGTATTTTTATTGGGCCGTTATGTGTTAAATGTTTCGATCCAATGTAGGAGAATCTATTTGTGGGTGTAAACTTTGTTTACACCCATTTGTTGATACGGGTAATGCGATCGAGTGGTTGTATTGGAGATAGCATATAAAGAAAAAAAGTTATTATACCATGGTGGTTCGTTGATGGCATACTATGGCTAAACATGATTCTGGGCTTAGTAGGTATGCGAGAAAAAGTATTCCAGATATACTCCGGTGTGTGAATAAGGATATTCCACCCTCGTGGTCAGAATATTTCGTCAGAAACTCGGCAAAGCCTCGTTTCTGACAACATATTCTGACCACTCGGGTGGAATATCCTTGTCACACACCGGAGTATATATGGAATACTCTTATTCTCGCATACCCATAGTCCATTTCAATGTTATTTTCGAAGCCACGCCCATGTGGGATTTTTCTGTCTCACACGGCTATCTCACACGGCCGACCTTTCACACACTGCCGGAACTACTTTTTGTGTATTGGCTTCCAAACGTCGTCTGGATTGTTTACAAACACACGCTCTCTACACAGTACTGTCAGTAGACAACAATGTAAACAACGTCGCTCTGGATTTGTTATGTAGGCTATTATTTATTTCATGTTTTATCCAGTTTTATCAAATTTGCGTAAATTTGTGGGACGAGTTGTGTAAGGGGCGTCTGTAAATCAGTTGGCCGAAAACTGAATACATGATTATTATTTAAAAAAAAAACACATGTAATGGGCAGCAAACTATTTACCTCGTATGTTGTTGATTCTTCCCCAAACATGTGTATAGTGACAGTTGATAGTGGTTGGAATATTTGTTTAAAAATCCAGTGAGCAAGAATTTCTTGAAAACGGCAACGTGTTGAAATGACAAATGTCCGTCGGAGTGAAACTTTCGGCGGACTGATATTTGCGTAATTGAAGACAGCGTCTCGGAATTGCAATAAATACTTGGGCGCCAAAAATGTCACAGCACGTCCATTAAGGAGATACTGAAGAGGGGAAGGGTTGGACAATCAGGGATGCTCTGTATCGCTGAGGTCTGGAGAAACTGGAGATAAACCAAAACTAAATTACAAAATGTAATTTATTAGTTATCAAAGATACAATATGGCGGCGATGTGCGTATACTGGCGACTATCGAAGAAGTGACGACAGCCGGGCAGTGCGCGCCAAAGCCAACGCCAGAACGAGATTTGAGATACCGCGCCAAATGACGCACATCATAAGGCATTAAACTTAGCTGTTGAGCTGTGCTTATGCAACAGTAAGCCATGTCTTAAGATGGACGCTAAAACGCTCAGAAAAATATACAGGTGTTAACTGTGCATTATAATATATAATATATATAGGATATGATATAGGAGATAGGAGATATGGGTATTATAGGATATGATATAGGATATATAGGTTATAGGAGATATGCTATCATAGGATATGATATAGGAGTTTGGATAAACTGACCTTCCGGTTACACACTCCCTCCCCACGTGAAATGTCGTCTCGACATTTAACATATTACAAAGCAAAGCAGTGTGTAATC
Organism: Conchocele bisecta; assembly: GCA_029237695.1. Taxonomy (NCBI): domain Eukaryota; kingdom Metazoa; phylum Mollusca; class Bivalvia; order Lucinida; family Thyasiridae; genus Conchocele; species Conchocele bisecta. The sequence goes on from CM055271.1 coordinate 102,100,984, forward strand.
ATAATCTAAAAACGTTTATTCACATATAAAATACATATCATTTTATTTCAAAATGAATCTCAGTGGTTCAAGCTCCCAGAAGCCGGTACTCATCCACGCAGGCGGTTTCCGTTCCCGTCCCGATCTGCGAATGGGCGGAGATAGCTCTCGTTCCGGTACTTCTGGCGCGGCTGTCACTATCTCTGGTGATACTGGTCTCATTCTGGTGACTGTATGCTGGGAACAGCTTCTCCATCAGGTGTATGATCTGAAATCACGGAAACTGGTTCTACAGTGTTACTGGTGCTAGACACACCCAACGCATGTTCCTCTACAACATAACTTCCGTCAGCATCTGGAATAGAATGGACAACGGGTAATGACATACTGACGTCGACGGGGCTACTTGGTTGAAATCCGGGATCCTGTGGGGATCCAGGTGACGTCTCGGAGCATAAAACGTCCTCTACCCCACGTCGACGTTGTGGAATAACGTATGTCCCTTCACTGGCATCACTAGAAACGTCCGAACTGGTGCTTGAATGCCTGTGTCTCCACTGTCGTTCTCCAGTGATATTCTCTTGGTGGTGTCTCTGTGAACGCAGCCGTGTTCGTGGTGTGTTCCCTTGGTAATGTGACTCATCCGGAGGAAGGTCACTTGGGATGGCGTTGAACGGCAGTAACAAAGTTCCTATGGAGCACTTTGTCACGTCCAGGTCCGTCCTCTTTCCCTACCAAGTACACGGGAATGTCCTTGTTCGGCTGGTCCTTCACAATATATGGGTCTCTCAACCATCTGTCTGCCAACTTGTGCTTCTTGTCCAGTCGCACGTTCTTCACCAGAACTCTATCTCCTTGCTCCAACTTGGACTGTCGGACTCTTCAAATCGTAAATGGCCTTGTGCCTCTCCTGCTGAGTACGGGATTCTTCTGAAGCTCGTTGTAAGCAAATGCCAGTCTTTTCTTCAGTTTGTCGACGTAGCCAGTAGGGTTCCTGTGTTGTCCGACTTCATAGTCCTCTTGCAGTCCAAGGAAAGCGTCAAACGCGAGTCTGGGATGTCTTCCAAATACTAGGAAATATGGACTGTATCCGGTGCTCTCGTGTTTGGTGCAGTTGTACGCGTGAACCATTGGACTGACGTACGACTTCCAATCCTTCTTCTGCTCTTCTGGGAGAGTACCAAGCATGTTGCAGAGAGTATGGTTGAATCGCTCGGTCATCCCATTCCCCATCGGGTGGTATGGCGTGGTTCTACTCTTCCGGACACCGGCGATCTTGCACAACTCACGGATGACATCCGACTCGAAATTTCTACCTTGGTCGCTGTGCAGCTTCGCCATGAATCCATAGTACTGGATGAACGAGTCATACAGCGCCTTTGCAGTGGTATGGGCCGTCTGGTTCTTGGTAGGTATGGCATGGGCGAGTCTTTTAAAGTGATCGGTGATGACCAATATATTCTCGTATCCGCCTTTTGACCGTTCCAAGCTCAGAAAGTCCATACACACGAGCTCCATCGGTGCAGATGTCTTGATGTTGACCAGCGTAGCTGTCCGGTTTGTAGATGGTGTCTTGCGTCTAATACAGCTGGCACAGCACTGTATCCTGTCGGCGATGTCTTTATCTATACCAGGCCAATAAAACCTTGACCTTCACAGTGATAGTGTCCTGTCACGTCCTTGGTGGCCTAAATCACTATGTAGTGCATGAAATGTCAGATCTCGATACGCCTCTGGAAGTACAAGCTGGTGGGTGCTCTTGCCGTCCTGCTGCCAAATCCTAAACAATACATCATCCCGCAGCACCAATTTGCTCCAGTTCTTGATGTACTTCTGGACGGTCAAACTTTCCAGCTGCACCTCCTCCTTGGTGGGACGTCGTCCACTTTGTACCAGTTGTCGTACTCGGCCAATATGCGGATCCACATTGCTGTCCTTCTTCCAGTCCGGTTCATCACCGATATGTGTGACCTCGTCTTCTGGAATGACCTCTCCAGCCAACTCTGTGAGAAGACAGCGTTGCACTCAGCTAGTGGCACCTCCACTTGACACGCATTGCATATCGCCACCTTTACTGCCTCTGTGAACACTTCTGACGTCTGATTCTGTGAAGATGGTAGGCGTGACAATCCGTCTGCATCGGCGTTGGATTTGCCACTCCTGTACTTGATGCTGAAATCAAAACTACTGAGCGCCGCGATCCAGCGATGTCCGGTGGCATCCAGCTTCGCAGACGTCAAAACGTACGTTAACGGGTTGTTGTCGGTTCGGACCTCAAACTTGTTACCATACAGGAAGTCATGGTACTTCTCCGTCACCGACCACTTGAGCGCCAAGAATTCCAGCTTATGAGCAGGATACCTCTTCTCGCTGTTCCTCAAGCTTCTGCTGGCGTAGGCAACCACTCTCTCAACTCCATCGTGCACTTGGTACAGGACTGCACCGAGTCCGTCTCCTGAAGCATCTGTGTGTAAGATGAATGGCTTCGAGTAGTCTGCGTACGCGAGCATGGTGGTGACGTCAGCTTGTCGATGATGACGTCGAATGCTTCCTGTTGCGCAACCGTCCACTTCCATGGTATACTAGTCCGTTTATTCTTGGTCTTGTTCGTGGGATGTCCGATCAGCAGGTCATTAAGTGGCCGTACTATCCGCGAGTAATCCTAGACGAATCTACGATAGTATCCCGCGAATCCCAGGAACTTCCGGACTTCCTTGATGTTCGTGGGAACAGGCCAATTCCTCAAGGCTTCCACTTTCTCCGGATCTGTCTCTACGCCGTCTGCTGACACCACGTGACCAAGATAATTCACCCGACGCATGAAGAACTCGCACTTGGATCCCTTTAGCTTCAGAGCATGCTGCTGTAGCCGGCGAAATACTGCCTCCAGCTTGGTGCAATGTTCCTCAAATGTCTTGGAGAATATGATCACGTCGTCTTAGGTAGATCAGGCAGTCGCGTAGATGGAGATCACATGCACCTCTCCATGAGTCGTTGACAAAAGTACTTGGTGCGTTCGTTAAGCCAAAAAGCCATCCTGTTGCACTCGTAGAAGCCGAGGGGACCCACGGAGAATGCCGTCTTCTGCTTGTCTGCCTCTGACATGGCCACCTGCCAATAACCACTACGAAGGTCCAACTTGGAAAAGTACTTGGAGCCTGCCAGTGCGTCGATGGTCTCGTCTATGCGTGGTAAACTATATGCGTCCCGGATGGTTCTAGCATTAAGCTTACGAAAATCTATGCAGAACCGGAGGCTGTTGTCCTTCTTTCGTACAAGCACGATGTTCGACGAGAACGGACTCTCTGATGGACGTATAGCTCCAGCTTCCACCATCTCTTTCAAGTGTTCCCGTACTTCTTCGTACATTCCAGGTGGAATCCTGCGGTACGGTTCCTTGAAGGGGGTGTCATCTGTCAACTTGATAGCATGCTGCTCCACGATATCAGTACATCCTAAATCTGTGGGACCTCTACTGAAGATGGACGTCCATCGACTGATCAATGAAGTGACTTCTTGTCGCTGTTCAGAGCTCAAACTGTCACTGTCCAATTTGATTCCTAACTCCTTCAGTTCCTCTGGTATGGGTTCCCACAGTCTTCGGTATAGTCTGTTGCGTTGTAGTCGTGTCTTGATCTGGTTTCCAACTGCGGAGTACATCTACCTTCTGAAGTTCGCAGAGTGTGGCCCTCGGAGGAATGGACATCACCTTCGCTGATATGTTGCAGATGCGAACAGGAATCCTGACTGTGTTCGCTGCTGAAGTGATGGACACCACCCGGGGACATACAGTCAGACTACCAGGCAACTTCGTAGACTGTTCTGTGACTACAGATCCGACGAGTTGATCCTTCCGTACAGTCCTGATAAGACGATTGACTCCTGTGGTTGTAAGTTGATCGGACGCTTGTTGGTTGACTTCGCAACTCCGATGCTGATGCAGCTCGCTTCCATGGATTTGAAGGCCAACCTCCATTCTTCAGGCAAGTAATCTGTTTGCTGACAGTGTTCCATACAGTGACGGATGTAGTTGGTTCCAATGATGATTGGTACCCCTCTGTTGTGTTCTGTATCTGGAACAATAAGGCATGGTATAGTTACAACAGATGTGTCCAGAGAAGGTACACACAAATCTGCATCAACATATCCAGTGTATGGCAACTGATTTCCATCAGCTACATTCACAACCAGCCCAAACTCCTGCAAACTATGTAACTCGGGTTTATCAGTCAGTGAATGGTAAAACCACTCCGCCATAGTGGTCACTACACTACCCGAGTCAATCAATGCTTTCGCGTCTTGGTCACAAACTGTAATGTCTGTTTCCGCAGACGGACCAATCACTCTCTCTAATAATGTTACACCAGATGTAACTGTAACGGAATCACAATTGTTAGCATTTTTGGGGCGTCTGTTTCCACCTGTGTCTCTGACTTGCCCCTCGTCAAAGACACGATCTAGTTTAAATACTGTCTGTGTGGTCCTCCTCTACCACGTGACTGAAAATACGATCTACTACGACCACGTCTGAAATTCCCTCGACCTCTGTAGGTGTCATCCTGAAAATGATCAGGTGATCCACGGGGCGGATCGGTTGGTCTGGTCTGCTGCTCCAGCCTGGATTCCATGGAGTCCATACGCTTCATCAGCTCCTGTAACTTATTGCAAAGATCATTAATGGATGTTGCAGGTGGAGTTTCAGACTCTGTAGTCGTCATGTGATGCTGAGCAGTCTTCCTCAGTCTATCACTCCGGTCATCTCTTGGTCAATCTTCCGGACCTCCCTAAGAAGCAAGTTAAAATCTGTCAATTGAATCATACTTGTGGCGAGAGGCGTTTTTCACTCGCTCGCTGCAGAGACCTGTCCAAAATTTGTTACGCAACATGTCATTCTTAGCTGAAAAAAGTTACATGTCCTAACTCAACTGCACGCTGTAACAAATCTTCTAACGGCAGGCCCATGTTGCCACGGGACTCTCCGGCCTTCTGCTGTTCATTATAGAACTGCTGCATGATGGTCTCGCCTGTAAAAACATTGCCATAAATCCCCTCAAATTTGGTTAAGATCTGGTCCACCCCAGCACCATCACCTATGGATAACAAAATCCGACTGGCAATGCCTTTAAGCGAGAGTCTGAGTGCCTGTGATAAAATCGCATCAGGATACATGTGGTCTCGTTGCAAGCACTTCACCTCGTACTTCCACACCTCAAAGCTGACTTCCCCCTTGGGTGGGGGCTCATCACCCGAAAATAAAGAAATTCTCGGTGGCTGCTGAAAAGGTGGAGGGATCACAAACGAACCAACATCTATTCCTGGTGTAGACATGGCAAGAGGTGGAGGCTTCTTAGCCTTCGTACCATCCTCCATCTTGGCATGAACATCTGTGGAGATAGAAGTCACATGAAATTTGCCAGACTTTAGCAACAGCTTGACCATCGCCTCCAATTCTTTGTCAGTCAGTTCCTCCTCAGGATTCATGCCATAATCCTGCTCTCCTCCCTCGGCCATAGTGACTGATCAACTGAACCAACAGTGCACCAATTAGTAAATCAGATCTAAGTACAATAAATGAATTGCAGTATCAATCAGAGTCCAAACCCAAGCCTAATTATCACCAAACCCGAATTCAAATCTAATTAATACACACATGCAATCAACAAATAATTCCCTGTATAACAGAAAAATATTTAATGTTAATTACAAGTACACATCCTGGAATAATTAAATATATTGTACAACTGATACCAATTGATATCACCACTGACCCCTGTGGCAGTATGTGATATATCGCAACTACCAGGTACTGACACGATCCACCATCAGTAAACTAATCAGACCATCAGATTAACTCAAGTAACATCCTACTCTCAAATGCACTGTCAAATATTCAAGGGAGGTAACATCAATCTCAGAATATGTCTCTAAGGAATAAATTCAGCAAATCAATGTCCTGATCAAAGTATTCTCCTGTGATGCTCAACAAGATTCAGTTTCGAATGTGCCACTATGTATCCAACAATTACCTGGATTTCCCAATCAGGTTCCCTGATGTCGCGTGTTGTCAAACTTCAAACTTCATTCGCCAAGCAAAATTCACAAACAAAACAAACCGAATGTGTCGCAAAGAAATAAATTAATCTTAATTAATTTACTTCCATGCATTGACACAAATCCGAGAGATCGCGCTAAGTAATTCCGATATAATGGTAAACAACAAAATAAATTCCAAAATATTGTTTTATTTTGAAATTCACTTAAGTGGTTATCTTGTACTACCAACTACAATTATATATAATTCATTATTATATATAATTGTAATATAGTATATTCAATAATGTAGTACAATACGCCTCAGTAGCACTGAATCATTACAGCTTCAGAGTATGAGGCTGTACTTATGCAATGAACAAATAATAATATCAGAAATATTTCACGGAATTCTCACAAGACGGATGACATCAATGAAGACCCCTGGTCAATATATATAATAATAACAACACAACCCCGGGCCGTGGACAACTATCCGTATAAATATGCTTTATCCGTATAACTCCATCTTGATCAAGTGGTTGTTCAGGGAAAGACCAAGTAATTATACAGGAATAGGACTATAAGGATTATACAAGTATATATAGGGCCAGGTATATACATGTGCAATAATATGCAAGTGAAAATAATAAATGCCACTAATCAAAAAGCCTGGAAACAAATATATCACAAACTGGCGGCCATCTTGGAAGCCATTTTGGAAAAAATATATTTGGATCTAAAAAAAATCAAATCTCAGTCTCAAATAATTATTTCCAAGTAATCGCAGATGGACAAGGGCAACACTTATGTTCCCTTCACACTACCTTACATGCATAACACAATCAATGTATCATATCTGACAATCAGAACTGACAGACACAGTGACAATGTCAATGTTTATACTACATGCAACAAAAACACAAAGTCATCTCGCACTGGTCGGTCGACGTCTCGTTGTCGGCGAATCCAGTGTGCACACTATATGTGGTGGATGCTATGAGTTGTCGCGAGTGATCACTAAGAAAATAAACTACGTCGTCGAAGGCCTTCCATGATGATTACCAGACACAAATAATCACATCTACACGTACACGTGTGAATAATCGGATGTTTACATGAAACCGGTGAACGATCGATAACTTCCCATCCGTCAAATATATCCGTCCCAGGTAACAAAGGTACTGCGGTGCCGGATGAATTCCTCGGTCAGCCGAGCGCGTTCAGGAGAAAACTATCCTCATGGTATCGCTAGTCGCCGCTCGTTTCCAGTGTTGTCTTCAGCGCAGAGTCTTCCATGATGCTGATTAGCCCCACGTTGGGCGCCAAAAATGTCACAGCACGTCCATTAAGGAGATACTGAAGAGGGGAAGGGTTGGACAATCAGGGATGCTCTGTATCGCTGAGGTCTGGAGAAACTGGAGATAAACCAAAACTAAATTACAAAATGTAATTTATTAGTTATCAAAGATACAATATGGCGGCGATGTGCGTATACTGGCGACTATCGAAGAAGTGACGACAGCCGGGCAGTGCGCGCCAAAGCCAACGCCAGAACGAGACTTGAGATTCCGCGCCAAATGACGCACATCATAAGGCATTAAACTTAGCTGTTGAGCTGTGCTTATGCAACAGTAAGCCATGTCTTATGATGGACGCTAATAAAACGCTCAGAAAAATATACAGGTGTTAACTGTGCATTATAATATATAATATATATAGGATATGATATAGGAGATAGGAGATATGGGTATTATAGGATATGATATAGGATATATAGGTTATAGGAGATATGGCTATCATAGGATATGATATAGGAGTTTGGATAAACTGACCTTCCGGTTACAAAAACATGAAATGATTCTGTAAACATTACTGCACAAATTTGAATCGAGGATATATGGTCTATTTTCAATATTTATCCGAGTTTGTCTCGTACTGCGTCCTATTTAATTTGTGTATGTAGTAATTGGGTTTACACATCATGTCATGGGCGTCTCCAGACCGTATTTTTATTGGGCCGTTATGTGTTAAATGTTTCGATCCAATGTAGGAGACTCTAATTTGTTGATGTAAACTTTGTTTACACCCATTTGTTGATACGGGTAATGCGATCGAGTGGTTGTATTGGAGATAGCATATAAAGAAAAAAAGTTAGTATTATACCATGGTGGTTCGTTGATGGCATACTATGGCTAAACATGATTCTGGGCTTAGTAGGTATGCGAGAAAAAGTATTCCAGATATACTCCGGTGTGTGACTAAGGATATTCCACCCTCGTGGTCAGAATATGTCGTCAGAAACTCGGCAAAGCCTCGTTTCTGACAACATATTCTGACCACTCGGGTGGAATATCCTTGTCACACACCGGAGTATATATGGAATACTCTTAGTCCCACACGAGTGCAAAAGATGAATACTCTTAATCTCTAAACGTGACCCAAGAAGAAACCAGCATGGGCGTTTGTTTATATGTACAGCAGTTTGAACTGTGTATGTAGATATGTGGCTGTCACTGGAGAAATGGGGCTTATGGGTTATGCGACCAGTGTAGATACAGATCAGCCTGTGCATCCGCACAGTCTGATCAGGATCTGCACTGTTCGCCATTCCCAGCATGCTTCCAACAAGCAATAAGGATCGTTATCAGGCTACTGGAGTGTACTATTTGATCAGGAGCTACACTAGTCAAAAATCTGATCTTGATCTGCAATGGTCGCAAAACGCCTCCAACCAATTTCTCTAGTCACAGCCATATAAGGGTAGTGGGAAAGCGTGTATCATATACCAAATCGATCTGACTTACAGTTGCACATATACAGTGTACTTAAAAACTTAACGCAAATTTCTAATTAATTTGACCAGGAGATATTGTGTACCTAAAAACTTGTACGGAAATAAAAACTTAAAACGGAAAAAATATTGTTAACGCAAATCTTACGGACGGAAATATGAAAACAATATACACCTCGACATACTTTGTATGCCGGGGGTGTAATTGCGTTATATATAGGGGAGAAGAACATATACCATATACAGCCTCCCTGGCGGCCATCTGTACGCGCAGCCCCGGGTTTTTGGTCCAGGCCGCGAGCAGGGACATGCCCTCTTCGTTGAATAGGAACAACATGGGATATTCACGTTATCCTTGCGTCACCCGACATGGCAAACAGGGGCTGGTTCTGCCCGCTAGTACCCCGATTGTGGTCGATTACGATGCCCCCAATGGCACCCACGGCCTGTAGGTGCCTCGCCTGCAAATGGTATATAATATTCAGTAGCATCTCACAAAGCCCCAGATAAGAGGCGTAATGGCGTATTTTACGTACTTTTTATAGCCGAGTACGCATTGATTATCAACAGTGGGAGTACAAAATTATCGCAGTATTGTGAAAATAAGCATTGATTTTCAGATTGAGTAGTGGAAATACTGTAATAAAGTTGAAGATGTACTTAGTTGAGCTGCAAAAAACACAACTGAGTAAATTTTAAATTTGTTTTGATCATTTGTTCCCTTTTTAATAATGAAGAAAATCAATAATCCATTTGTAAACATAAAATATGCATGTAATTTGAAATCAGGAGGTGCAATACTTTTTAGACATAAAACTTATCTGGAGCTCTGATCTCACCTTGTCGACAAACATATCAATTCAATGGCAGTGCACTCAAATATCTTGTATAACTAACATGACCAATATGTCGTACCTTACTTTATGCAGTACGTCTTACCTTATCAGCAAACATACCATTGAGGTTCCTTTAACCTTTACTACGCTGAATTAAATGTTGTCGTCTGCTGGAAATGTTTTATTTTCAATATTTCTCGACAAAAACCTGGTTTTGACAGCACATGCTAATCATCTCCAGTGGAGGCGATTCTCATGTGCTGTCAAAACCAGTTTTTTGTTAAGAATTAAAGCAACAATGACAAACAGCAGACGGCAATTTCCGTCAACAGCGTAGGAAGGGTTCACTAGCATGTGATATACCTTACTTTATTTACCGTAATAATTCTAAATATTCGGACATAATTTACTCTAGGAAACGCATATACATATCTGGTTTCCCACAACAAAGAGTGTCCCAATGTTTAGGGTCAGTATGGTTGTACTGGTTTATCACAATAACAATATATTTCGATACCATTTGTTTTGGGAAACCCCTATATTATATATTATAGGGGTTTCCCAGAACAAATGGTGTCTAAATACTTATGGATGTTACGGTACTTTAAATGTAACTTACATTAAACTGATTATTCAGTATTGTCTCACCTTATCGACAAACATACAATCGCCACGTTCCAGAATGGCAATCCGGCCACGCAGGCTCGGAGCGTTTGTCACGGGCGTGCACGCCTTGAAGGGCTCAGCGGGCTGAATCTCACCCGAGACTCCGTCAAGGACCTTCAGGTCAAGGCCGAACTGGGCGGGCCCGCACTGTACATAATGTTCCCGTTGAATGGAGGCCCTATCAGCTTGATTATCATCGGGTCGTGCTGCGCTGGATAACAAATAAAACAAAATTAAACTTGATTTATTTTACAAAAATTACAAACAAACGTGAGAGCACTTATACAGATGGAGGCATAAGGGTGATTCTTAATGTGGGAGGAAATCGGAGTACCAGAGGAACTCACTTGTCCAGTCTGGCGACCACCATACCATCCCACATACTGCCCCAGTCGAGGATCGAACCCGTACCGCATTGGTGAGCGCTCATTACTAATTGCTATAACCTGACAGCAAATATGAGCCACATGATTTTGAACCTACGAAAATGTGCGATTTTTCATGAAAAATATTTACAGAAACTATGATATTTTCTGTACATGACGTCGAAAGTTGACAAAATGTTCACTTTCTCAACGTTCTACATCATATATGGAAAATTTTGTTATATTATTCATGAGATATCATACATATTCTTTGATACAAAATCACATGGCTCGTCTCATATAGCTGTGACTGGAGAAATTGGGCGCATAGGTTTTGTGACCAGTGTAGATCAAGATCACACTGTGCATCTGATCAGGATCTGCACTGTTCACCATTCCCACACTACAGACCTCTTTAGTAATGTTCGCAAACAGTGTAGATCCGGATGAGCCGGCTCGTAACGAGCCGTCCCATCAGGATCTGCACATTTTGCAAGTATTTTCATATGATTTAGATAAAAAAACACCCACTTCTTATAAATGGACTATTCTGAAAATAATTTTGTGATGAATGGATTGATCCTTAAATTAACATATCACAGTCAATTCTATTTAAGGTTAAAAGGGTTAATGGCACTGCGCACAAAATTATGAAACCTTATTTAGAAGAAAATAATTTGCATATACCATGCAGGGTTCCAGCTAGTCCTGCGAAACAGGAAGAAGTTTTTTTGCAACAATTTGGAGAATTTTTGCTACTTGAACAGACAGTTTTGGTTTTATATATAAAACGTTTCTAATCTAATCAGGGAAGTTGCACCATTCATGGAGACAAAATTTCCCAAATTACCCTGTTATCTGTTCTTTGTTACAAATGCAGACAGACTTACCGGCTTTGGGCTAGGACTTGGAGAGAGCTATCATGTCCTGCATGAACTTCAGTCCTTCCTCGGCTAGTCCCGGGGACAGCGCCTGAAATTTTAGATCAGTTTGGCAAGTAAATTGTAGATCAGTTCCGGTTCAACAGGTTGGCAAGTGAACATGTGAATTGCAGATCAGTTCAGACTCACCATGTTGGCATATAAATTGTAGATCAGTTTAGACTCAACATGTTGGCATGTGAATTGTAGAACAGTTCAGACGCAACATGTTGGCATGTGAATTGTAGATCAGTTCAGACTCAACATGTTTGCATGTAAATTGTAGATCAGTTCAGACTCAACATGTTGGCATGTAAATTGTAGATCAGTTTAGACTCAACATGTTGGCATGTGAATTGTAGATCAGTTTAGACTCAACATGTTGGCATGTAAATTGGAGATGAACTCGGTCTCAACATGTGACATAAAGGCAGGGTTCCCACTCTTTTGGGAAGACCAAATTCCATGACTTGCCCATGACTTTCAAGGACCTGTTTTCGAAATTCAAGGACCCACATTTGCATGGATGATGCTGATGAAACGGTGTCGAGCCTGGAATACACTTATGTTGGGGAGAGAAGTTGCTTCTCTCTCCAACTCAAGTGTATTCCAGGCTCGACACCGTTTCATGTAGTACTTCAGTTCTGAATTTACAAAATCCCAATTTGGTGCCAGGTGCCCTTACCACATCAAATCGTTTGGCTCGAAATCACGAAATTGCACTGAACTTTGCTCAACAACACCAATAATTGGACTGGAATCCAAATTACATGACTTTCAATGACCTATTCAGAAAAAAAGGCAAATTCCGTGACTTTCCAGGTCTGGAATCCATTTTTCCAAATTCCATGACTTTCCAGGAATTTAAGGACCAGTGGGAACCCTGTAAAGGACATTAGAACAACTGGGTCGCCCGCTGAATATGGGAACCTTACACAAATTGAGACAAGCCATGTGATTTTGTACCTGTGAAGAAATGCAATTTCTCATGAAAAATATTTACAGAAACTGTGATGTTTTCTTTATATGACATCGAAAGTTCAGCATTTGCTTTGAACATTTCATAAACTTTTGACGTTTTAGCTTGTCTCAATTGCAACAATCAGATATTGGTTCAGTAAGATTAGAATATAAGCATCTTTCAAGTGGCAATAAGCCTACTTCAATAACTGAATGGCAAACAGTGTATATTCTGATCAGATTGTGTGCATGCAGATGGCATTTTGCTGGTCGATCACACAGTAAGGTACCGTTTCTCACCCGGGAATCCAATTCTAACGCTTTTGATCAGGTATCCAATACTGACTGTCATGGGCCTATTATGTAATACTGGCTTTCAATGGAATCGTGTGAGTTGTCAAGGAAATATAAAGCGATGTCTTTGGAAGCAGTGAACAAATTTCATTCATATTTTAAACGACGGTCGCGATAAGTGTATCCGTATGTTTCATTCCATATTGACATTTCGATGGTCTAGTAACATAAGGTCGTAACTGCTATGCTTTAGCATAGCAGTTACGACCTTATGTTACTAGACCATCGATTTGTTTTCATAGCTTACCAGGATGACAATCATGAATTTGCTATATTGTTTAAGAAATGTGATAAAAGTCAGAAGGGTTAGGGGTGGAAGGGATGGGGGTAGTTGCGAACGGTAACTCTTGCAATCAACTCCTGTACCGTCTGGTTAGACGGTACAGCAGTAGATTGCAAGAGTTACCATTCGCAACTAGGATGGGAGTAGTTGCGAACGGTAACTCTTGAAATCAAATCCTGTACCGTCTGGGGGTAGAGAGGTAGTGGGATAAAAAACAACAAACAAAGCAACCGACGTCCATGGCAGTATTTATCAGTTGAATCCTGTCGTCATTCATAGTAATCAGTTCCAAAACTGCTGTACCTGAACTCACACAGGGGGAGGAAGCAGAGGGAGCGGAGGGGGTGGAGCGTATGGTGGATAAAGACCAAAAAACCCGCGACTAACCTCTGTGACAGTATGTAACAGTTGGACCCTGCCGTCCTTCATTGTATGAACTCAATGCCCATGTTCCGAAACTGCTGTACCTAAATTCACATAGGGGGTGGGGTGGAGGGGATAAAGATCAACAAACCCTGTGACTTACCTCTGTGGCCGTATGTAACAGCTGGATCCTGCCGTCCTTCATTGTAATCAACTCAATGCCCATGTTCCGTAACTGCTGTACCGAAACTCACATAGGGGGTGGGGGCGGGGGCGGAGGGGGTTGGGATAAAGACCAAGAAACCCAGTGACCAACCTCCGTGGCCGTATGTAACAGTTGAACCCTGTCGTCCTTCATTGTAATCAGTGCAATGCCCATGTTCCGTAACTGCTGTACCTAAACTCACACAGGGGGTGGGGGTGGAGGGTGTGGGTGATAAAGACCAACAAACCATGTGACTTACCCCTGTGGCCGTATGTAACAGCTGGATCCTGCCGTCCTTCAGGTTAGACACCACCAAATAGTTTTACTATATAATTTAACCGAATGCCATCCAATAAGGCCAGTCTCTCCTACTTTCACTATTCGTATGGATGTTGTGGAACCCACTTGTACATGACCTGCAGCCAGTCTGTACTGGTTCTGCATGAACTAAACAATAGGTTCACTTACTCCTAAGAAAGAAAAATCCAAACTTGTCATATCCTCCAATATTGTGTACATTTGTTGGCCACGGGAAACTCCGTGTACATCAAGTGACCAACAGGTTCAGTGTTTTCTTTTAAATGCTACAAATATGCTGAAAACTGGTGTTAAAGGCACCCCAAAATGTTCCTCAAGTGAAACTGGGTAGTAATGGATCAAGATTTGCAAGCAAACGGTGTCTGTGACCTCAAAACACCCGCACTATTTTTTTATACCGGACTACTTTTGCATACACCCTGGGCGGTTTCGCACCATTTGGTATCTTCTAACCTTCATTGTAATCAACTCAATGCCCATGTTACGTAACCGCTACAGCTGAACCTTATTGCCGACGACAAAATCCTCGGCCCGCAGTCGACTCTGGCTGGAAGCCACTGGACAGCTGGTGTCAGTTCTGGAGAGGACAAAAATGTGGCTGCAGAAATGAGGCTTACAGGATTTGTGACCAGTGTCGATCTAGATCAGCCTGCGCTCTATACAGTCTGGAATATTTTCTGTACATGATGTCGAAAGTGGAAAAACATTTTGGGGCAAATGCAGAATTTAATGCCGCATTTGCTCTGAACATTTCGTCAAATTCCTACATCATTTACGGAAAAGATGGTACATTGTGTTAATATTTATCTTACAAAATCACCTGGCTTGTCTCACATGTGGCAGTGACAGGTGAAATTGGACCTGTGACTGTGTGAAGTGTACTGAAATAACCCTAAATATTAGGACACAGGGAAACACATATAAATATTTCATTCATGGAATGGCAAACAGTGCAGATCCTGATCAGATCTACACTGGTCGCAAAACCCATAAGCCCCATTTCTCAAGTCACAGGCACATATGACTAAGTTTTGGAGAAATATAAAGAATCTGAGGTATTCAGGGAAACACATATAAATATCTGATTTTCCACAAGTCCGAATGTTTGGGGTTAGCATGTAGTATGGATGCAATTTGTTTTGGGAGACCTCTATAACAAATGTAACAGGGCGAGAAAATTACTGTATGTGTACCATCCCAAACTCCCAACAGAGGTTTTTGACCGGCCCCTGTAACTAAGGCGTTAGGCGATATTTGTAACGAGATGACATCGCACACCGTTTGGTGTCACATTTCTACGACATTAAAGATGTCCAAATACACTTCTATGTGGCTGTGACTGAAGAAATGGGGCTTATGGGATTTGTGGCCAGTGTAGCTTCTGATCAAATAACATACTCCTGTAGCCTGATTGTGAGCTATATTGCTTGTTAGAATCATGACAGGTATTTCATTGATGGAATGGTGAACAGTGCATATCCTGATCAGACCGTACGGCTGCATTGGCTGATCTTGATCGACACTGGTCGCAAAACCCATAAGCCCCATTTCTCCAGTCACAACCACATATGACTTAGTTCTGGAGAAATATAAAGAATCTGAGGTATTACACCACTAAGATATGGATTAGTCATTAACCCTTTCAACCTGAAAGCCTGCCATAGCAGCTTATGCAGTGTAGATCCGTCTCATCAGGATCTGTACTTTTTGAAAGTAATTTTCATATTTTTGAGAACAGGAAATATCCCCTTTTCATAAATGGACTAGTCTGAAAACCATTTTGTGACGGTTGGATTGGTTGCAAATTAACATATCAAAATCTATTCCAGTTAGGGGTGAAAGGGTTAAGATGCGGGTACCCTCCCAACAGAACTTTTCGAAAGGCGTAACTCACTGTGGCGGTTGTGGGTGTGTCTGACTGACAAGCCCCTTGAGACCCGCGCGCATGTTCTGTGCGTAGTTCATCGACTGGCGGAACTTGTGGCTCGGGTTTGGGCACGTATTGTGGTCGCCGTCGGCGATCACCGGCTCATCCTCGTCATCCATCTTACGCAGGTGGCTGTAGGTTAGAGGATACCAAATGGTGCGAAATCGCCCATGCAAAAATAGTCTGGTATAAAACAAATTTGCTGGTGTTTGGAGGTCACATACACCGTTTGCTTGCAAATCTTGATCCATTACTACCCATTGTCACTTGAGGAACATTTTGGGGTGCTTTTAACACCAATTTTCAGCATATTTGTAGCATTTAAAAGAAAACACTGAACCTTTTGGTCACGTGATGTAAGCGGAGTTTCCGTGGCCAAATAATGTAAACAATACTGGAGGATATGACAAGGTTGGATATTTCTTTCTTAGGAGTAAGTGAACCTATTGTTTAGTTCATGCAGAACCAGTACAGACTGGCTGCAGGTAATGTACAAATGGGTTCCACAGCATCCACACGAATAGTGAAAGTAGGAGAGACTGGCCTTATTGGATGGTATTCGGTTAAATTATATAGTAAAACTATTTGGAGGTGTCTAACCTGTACATCTTAGGATGCAGCTTGTGTGCGACATTGATCACACATTCAGGGTAATGGTGGACCGGGATAACATTTTCAGCATATGCTACTCTGAGAAATGATGTTTAGAATGATATTGTGTATGCCAAACTTTGTATAATATATACAGTGAAACTTCTCTAAACCGGAGAGACGTTGCACTGTAAACCAGGCATATGACCATTCTGGGACCTACTTATTTATTTTGCAATCATGAACATGCATTATTATCCAAGATGCGTTACGAAGAAACCCATCAAAATGCGATCACATATAGTTTCTTGGTGTTGGGTTTAGAGAGGGTCCATTGTATATTTATAGCAGACAGATTGATGCATGGAACAGCCTAGCAGCACAGAATATCGCTAAATGGAACTAAATGGGCATGATCTGACAAAATCAGGCTTATTGCCTCACCTGTAGCCGATTTCACCACAATTGATACGCATACCTATATAGCCAAGTATACTTTGAGGGAGTAATCATTTATTTTTCCCGAAATGCATTATTTCATATAGAAATAATGACTGAATATATTTGATGATTAAAAGTATGCATACTTATTATACTGAATGTATAACATTATCACAGCCAAACTGGCTGTGATAATGTTAACCGCTATTGGATTTATAATTTCCGCTCTATTTTAAGTACTACTGGAGGTGCAAGTGGTGCTGCAAGTATTCCAAACCCACCAGAAAAAGGAGCAGCTAAAAAATGGATTAAGAAACAATTAAAACATCTTGGCTCTTTACTTGCAATGTTAGCTGGAAAAGCAGCAGCTGCATTACCCGGAATAATTGACACTATTGTAGTTTGTTTGATGAAAAATGCAGAGAAAGCCGTTGGTTGGTTAGCAAATAATTTATGGGCTTTAATAATAGCAATTGCAGGACTGCTAGTTATGTTCGCTAAAGATTATATTCTATCTCGATAATAAATTAATAATACTCCTAAGCCAATTATAATACAACCGGTAACTAGACCAGTATTTTGATTTTCATGATTATCTGCTTCTGGTATAGTTTTAATTTCATGATGCATTGGTACTGCAGCAGGGCCTAGTGGCTTAATAATACTTTTCTCCTGTGTGTGTACAGGTGGCGGAACTGGCATACTATTTATATTATCATTAAAACCAACTGACTGATCGCCAGTAGCTATTACTATCAAATTAATATAATTTTGAATACGTCCTATCTGCAAATCCATGTCGCTTGGTGCAATATATAAACCAATACCATATACAAAGTCAGCTTTTGACCTAGCATATTTTAAAACATTCTGATAATTTGAAATTATTGTTGGCAAGTCTACAGCTCTATTAATAGCATAATTAACATTGGCTAAATACTGTTTTTGTGCATCAAAAGCAGTCCCAGTACCAAGAATAGAAGTTCTAGTTTCTGATTGGGCTCCAAGCATTGACCAAATGTACACTCCAATACTATCATTCAGTCGTCCAACTCCGGCTTGAGTATATCCAACCGAGTTATCTAGGAAAAAAACTGGTCCAGGCATTGGTAATATCAACGTGATGCTGGATACAATCATTCTCATTCAGGAATGGTGCATTGGCACCACCGTGACTTAATTTATATGACCCACTAGGCTGGAAATTCATAGAAAATTCGCCAAGATTATGATTTCCATGGTCTATTTTTTTTCTGAAATCCTTGTTTGGATTACTACCAAATTCGATGCATATTCTATGGTAAGCCGAAATATCATAATTATTATCATACCAGCAATAACTATAATGTCACGCCTCATGTCCATTCTACCGTGGACTTCCCGACTAACCTTTGTCGTTTGGCTTAGACTCGTAACCAACCAGTATTGACGTAGTTGTCTTCCTTGACGAACCGTCTGCGTGTTGACTCTGGATAAACACACACGCAGGTCGCTACTCGTGTAGTTTGGACAAGGTAGGTATCTCTGTAATGGGACAGGACAACGTGCACTAAAGTGCAGCAAGCACACAGGTGAACTTACCAAACAGTGATATGATGTGCACTCCGTACAGTCAGCATGATAAATGACCTTCAAGCGACACCCAACTACCCGTGCTATCGGCATTCGGTACACCTCGGCAAAGTAGTGCCGATGTGTATTCCTACGCGGAGCAGACAACTCGTCAGTAGCGTTAACCCCTGAACATTACATAACTGTGGTCATCTGGAAAAGGAACTTTCATTTGAGCCAAGATTATAAGTGTTTGATACATAATATGAAATGTATATAATGACTTAAAAAA
This sequence comes from Conchocele bisecta, assembly GCA_029237695.1. NCBI lineage: Eukaryota > Metazoa > Mollusca > Bivalvia > Lucinida > Thyasiridae > Conchocele > Conchocele bisecta. The sequence goes on from CM055271.1 coordinate 102,119,859, forward strand.
CGGGTCACCCAGTATCGCCATGTTGGTTATATGAAACGCCACACCCGTAGGTAGCACACCATATTGCAAAGTTAAATTGATTCTGATACCACCGCATCGGATTATTCATCCAGTTATTATATGCTTTATTATTGTTATCAACATTACCAGTTATTCTGGGATTAGGATACCCTGCTAAGGCATTTGAATATGCAGCCTTTTATCTTTTGCCATATAAACATCAACATTGAAAAACATTGGAACCGTTTTCAAAATATGGTTATTATCGTAGTTTGCATTCTTATTAAATTTGAATGCCATTTTTTTAAGCAATACAATATGTATAGTATAACTTTGACAAATACAACAGCAACATTGCTAGACTGTATCGGTAATAACGATTCCAAACGAAAAATAGGTTTAAAATGTTTGACGTACTGGGTTGGTTGGTACAACCTGTTACATGATGTACAGTATGTATGGGCTTCTACAAGTGGTGACGACAGAATAGTTTCAATTCCAGCGGGATTATATTCGTTTGATAGGTTGAGTACAATTTTAAGTAATAATTGACTATAAATAAATCCAACGGAATATTTACTTTACATATTCATCTGGGATATAAAGTGAACATACCAAGCGATATTCTTAATCTGCTAGGGTTTACTATTAATCCAGATTAGTTACGCGCAAGTTCCCATTCAGGTTCTACTCCAGTTAATTTTGTTAACAAATCTGTATATATTTATCTTGACCAAGTAAATACATCATATAATTTACTCAACGGTAAAAGATGTAATTTTATTGGTGTTATACCAGTTCGCAAAATGACATTTGGAGAGTCAGATACTGTGACATTTGCACATCCAGAATATAGAAATCTCCAAAACGGCGATATAAACGAATTGAGACTTGAATTAGAGATGAAAATAATAATGTAATTGACAATCATAATTTGCCATTTATAATAACATTAGAAGTTATATAAAAACAATGAGTATTTATGGAGCAGATGAAAATAGACTTACAGATTATATAGACGCTGGAGATAAAAATGTAACAGAGCTGTTCAATAAACATAAAATGTTAATAACTGTGTGGGCTGAAGAGTCTGGGCCATTACGTAATGGCTCTACTGAATTTGCATTTGGAAATGGTGTTTCTGGCTTGGCTCATGGAAATTGTGGTTATACTATGATGTGTCGTGGAAGGATTTTACGGATGGGTTTATGCAGCGTCATCAGAGAAGGTTTTGCAACTGATGATGTAAAAATTGGGATTAGTATTAATGGCACTCCAAATGTGAATGCAACTTTAACAAAACATAAAGGACAGCGTTCGGGATATACAATATTTCAAACTCCAATCGAACTTGCCCCTGGAAGTGTATTAAATTTTGTTTCACTTGCAACATGTGGCAAAGCTTCCATTTCAATTGTAGATGTGTTAATAGATATTATAAAAAGAATATATGTACTATATTCTATATATAGAATTATATATATATAAAAATGAATAGTAAAATGTATCTGGAGCTACCAGTTGAGGCTGATAATTATAGACTTAGTTGAGACAAGGAAAACAATATGAAATAAATATAAAAGAGCCGTGAACATATTAAATGGTGTTCAGTCTTGATTTACTACTGTGGGGCTAGTAATGAGTGGTACAAGTACTGATCTATTACTAACTGTTGTAGGATTGTAGGATGTAGTAAATTTATTAATACAAAACGACTGAAAAAAGCTGAAAAACATGATGAGATACGAATGCTGGCAATGGCAAAACTTAATTCTATTGTAAATAAAGTATCTGCTGCGTTAGAAGTTGGCAAATTATCTGATGTAGAATTTAAAGTGATAACAGAGGAAACGGATAAATATCAACAAATGAAAGCTAATGTTAGAAAGCCTATGCAATTTGAGACTTCTGCTGAAGAAAAAACACAGCTCGGAGAGCAAATCAAATTAGTGTTTGTCCAGATAGACTGGAATGATCTGCATTAGTAGTAGATTAAAGTAGAGGTTCACTTAAAAAAATAAATTCTTCTTCCCTTTTTACTCCTTGATAAGCATTACAGTAATGTTGACTATGGTGTTATGACGACATGTATGTGTGGATATTTGATTACGTGTTTGAGTTCGAGGACGAACTCTTGTCGAGCAGGCGGTGTAGTGAAGCGACCCCGCCAGCAATTTGGTGTAATTTCATCATGTTTTATCAATTCAAACTTTCTCCGATTATTGGCGACTGTGAGAGGCTATTAATCTACTTCAAAGACTTACCCCAACCCATTTCACATGCCTGGTGATTCACCAACACTCTTAGTTCATCTGTATCGTTCTCATAGTTCACATAACCCATTTTATCCGATATTTAATATTAGTTCTACCACACTATCCAGGCGAGTTGAAGATCGCCGCCATCTTTCACTAATAATCCTCGGGAAATCCCGTATGTTCTCGGGTAATCCGATCACACGTTCTGACCAATCAGCTATGCGGGACAACTTTCACATTTCGTCATAGTGGGAAAATCCCGGTATCCTATTACACATTCCAACGTATCCACTGTGCGGAATCAGGGACAACTTTCACATATTGTCCGCAGATTCCAAGTATGGTGCTCATTGTCCTAATGTTGTCCTCGGAGTCTTTACGAGCCAATCAAAGGGCTGGATTTTCGGACAACGTCCGGACTGAAGGCTATAAATACAAGTGAGCGCACAGCGTCCAGTTGACATTCGTCCCGAGGACAACTCACAGACGCACCCAACATCCGACCCTCACCCAAACCCGACATATTTAACCAAACCTAATCCACAACTACGGTGGTGCGTATTTCCATGGATCCTGGTTTCCAATTGGCCACAGATTATCTAGACCGTAGACATTTAGTAACCCATAAGGTTCCCAGTACCCGTTACCTCACCCACTTATTTACCGCCCCCACCCACCAACCCACCCCGCTGTGTGATACTCCCCACCCCACCCCCACCGCTGTGTGATCCCACCCTCGCTGTGTGATACCCCCACCCAGCCTATGATACCCCCGCTGTGTGTACACCCACGCTGTGTGATACCCACCCGCTGTGTGATCCCCACCCCGCGTGTGCCCCACCCCGCTGTGTGATCCCCACCCCCGCGCTGTGTGATTCTTCCACCCAGCCTATGATCCCCCCCCCCGCTGTGTGAAACCCACACCCAGCCTATGATACCAACCACCCGCTGTGTGATACCCACCCCCGCTGTGTGATTTCCCCCACCCAGCCTATGATACCCAATCCCGCTGTGTGATTCCCCACCCAGCTTATGATACCCCACCCCGCTGTGTGATTCTTCCACCCAGCCTATGACCCCCGACTCCCCCCCCCCCCCCCCCGCTGTGTGAAACCCACACCCAGCCTACGATACCCACCCCCTGCTGCGTGATACCCACCCCCGCTGTGTGATTTCCCCCACCCAGCCTATGATACCAAACCCCGCTGTGTGATTCCCCCACCCAGCTTATCATACCCACCCCACTGTGTGATGTGTGATACCCAACCCCGCTGTGTGATACTCACCCCCGTGTATGAGACCCATTCCAGTTGTGTGTTGACTGGTTGTGTCTATTACATGAATCACTGATCGAAGTTGTCCCTTATGTCTCCTCCCACAGTCGCCCAGGTTTCATTCGTTAAAACATCGCTCATTCCCTCATAGTAGACATTGTTATCACACCACATCATAATAGCCTCATATTAGCCATTGTCATCACCCCACATCATAATAGCCTCATATTAGCAATTGTTATCACCCCACATCATTGTTGTTATCACAATTTGTAATCAATCTGTTTTCATTTATATTGGTTGTTACCATTACTACTGGTTCACCAAAATATCAGGTATAACTGAATTGCTGCCACTGTTATGATTTGATCTCCAAGCAGTTAGTTAAGTTGTCCATATACCCCTGCAAACGAAGGCCCGCTACCATTTCCAGAATGTGAAGGTACGCTACCAACACCCCTAAAACCCAATATTCTAAAGACAGACCAAGAGAGGGACGCTACAATATCATTAATTGTTATCGAGCATATTTTATTCGTATCTATTCTGCCATTTAATTTATCCATATTAAAATCAATAACATTATTGAAATCTCCTCCAATGATTACAGTTTCACTATTATTTTCTATAATTAAATTTCAACTGTTGTGAAGAAATTTATGTCTTCGTTATTTGCTCCGTATATATTTATTAGTACTACATTTATCATATATATTTATTTTTAGTACCTGTAATCGTCCTGGTATTATGTCATTATAATCTATAATTTCAAATGAACAATTGAATTTAATAGTATACCGATACCTACACTATTTGAACTGTTTCCGCTCAGGAAAATATCGTGGTCCCATTCTTTTTTTCAATTATTTATTCTTTCCTAAAACGCATACTGAAACATTGTATTGTTTAAACCACGAAAACATATTTGCAGGTTTCGATTGGTGCCCAAGTCCATTCACATTAATGCTGCAGAGCTTAAAGGTCAAAGTTTGATGTTTCTAACAAGAATGAAGTTCATCAAGCGGATTTATTATTCCTACCACATGACACTGTTGGTCGAAAAACATAAAAGTATACATTGACTGTTGTTGATATTGCTAGTAGATATAAAGAGGCAGAACCACTGACTTCAAAGGACAGCAAGGAGGTTGTAAAGGCGTTCGAAAATATTTATAAAAGAAAAGAAACTTATCCAAAATTACTACAAGTAGACCCTGGGAGAGAATTTATGGGAAGTGCAACACAGTTGATGGAAGAACATAATGTAAATATAAGGCGCGGTAGAAGAGAAATTCATAGAGACCAAGCCATTGTTGAAATATTTAATAGGACACTGGCTGAAAAATTGTTTGGTTATCAGTATGCTAAGGAGTTGGACAATCCACATACATGAAATAGGGAATGGGTTAAGAGACTACAATTGAAATTAAAACATTAAAGGACGACCCCATCTGTCCTACTGTAAACGTAAGATATTTATACCAACCTGGAGAACAGGAATGCGGAGGCAGACGTAGAGCTACTGACCCGATATGGAGTGTTGATATTCACAAGATTGATTATCATTTTACTACACAATGTATAAGAGTGTATTATTTGAAGACACCGGCACCAAAGACAGGCTTTGTGAAGGAAGAGCTTCTTATTGTTCCGGCTGATACCCAAACGCGTATGCCATGATTTTATCGGGTGCAATGTATCGTTTTGTGTCGAGTGGTGAGAGCGTTGTTTTGTTCATTGTTAATCCGTATATTTTGTGGTGTATGGAACGTAGCATATTCATATCATGAGTGTATGATTTCTTGTTGAACAGTGCATCCTTGTAATTGTCAAAGTGTATTTGTTTTTGACTACATATTTGTTTACTCCCTTTGCTGGGTTGTAGTCAGCAACATGTGGATTGTTTGCTTTGGCATGTCTTTTGGATGTCATACTTATACCACCACGCATACCTTTCTCTATGAACAAATGCATATCGATATCTGTTAGTAGTTCTAAATCTATTTGTGTGTATTTGAGTAATGCATCCCATGATACACCAGGGGCAGTGTAGTAGTGTAGTGGGTCATGTTTGTATGCGATCATACATGTTTTCTAATTATTTGGAAGACATCGGCAAGTAGAACAACATCAGTTTTGAGATATAAATCATGATAATCACCAAGAGTTTTGCAGTTGAATTCTTTCCATACCTTTTGTGCGTGTTCATAGTCTTTGGGGCTGTTACTTTCATCTGTAAGACTGCTGTAAAATGTATCTATGGGTGGTAATTGTGTTTCATTGAATCTTTCTTGGCTGTCAATATATTCATCAGGATAAATTCCTTTACGCAGTAGTAATTTTGTTTTTTCGCCAAACACATTTCTTGCAATTTTTAAATCAGCTTTATTTGTTGCATCAACCAATTTCTCTAAGGAAGATGCCATAAACTGGAAACTATCCAAGAACTTGAGCTGTCCTGTACTAAATGATATATATTGTTCTGCATTGTTTGCGATACAGGCAATATTACCGTTTCCTTTGTGTTTCATGAGTAAGTCTTCTTTTGTAAAACCGTGAAGACAGCGGTCGCAGAAATAGGTTTTTCCATGATGTTTGTTTTGATCATAGAGTAATCTATTTAGATGTTTAATCCAACAGTAGTGATACTTTGTTTCTTTCTGGGTTTTGGGTGGTTAGCATCTGGGTCATAGTTTTCATCTATTCTTCCTTCATCTTCATCGCTGCTTTCGGCATCTTCTGATATTAAGAGCAAATACAGTATCTGCATTTCTTTTGGTTTAAAAATCGGATTGGTACTGGGTTAATATGTTATTGGCAGTTAAGTAATTATATAAGTATTTGTGGATACACTTTTCCATAAGTTTGCATAGACAACTAAGTAATGATATTGGTCAGTAGTTAGTGGCGTTTGAAGGATTGGATTTCTTATAGATCGGGGTAACATTGGCCATTATCCATGTCAACGGCAATATGGAACTAGATATAGATGTATTAAATAGGTTGGCTAAAGGTGCTGAGAGTTCGTTCACTCCTTCTCTTACATGTAACAGGCGAGGGCTTATTGTGTCGGGACCTGATGCTTTGGAAGGGTCAATTTGATTGATTGCGTCTTCTATGTCCTGTTGTGATATAACTATAGTTGATAGCGTATTGTTGTAGTTTGTATGACTTTGTGGTAGGTTTTTGTTTTTGTCATCTACATTTGATTGTCTACATACATGTTCATTCAATATGTTTGCTTTGTCTATATCTGAAGACGCTGTAGTGTTATTGTCAATTAGCATAGGTATCTGGTTGCTACAATTTGTATTGGATAACAATGATTTTGTCATTTTGAACAATGATTTGGCTGTGATATTGTCTTGGTTAATTTTATCTATCATGGATTGTTTGTACTCGTGTTTCGCTTTTCGAATGTGTTTTGTTACTTCATTTCTTTTGTTTCTGAATTTTAGCCAGGATTGTTCCGTATTGATATTGTTAGCTTATTTTTGCAGTCTTCTTCGTTGTCTTATTAGTTTTCTGACATTACTTTTCATCCATGGTATATCGTTAGGTCTTATAGTTACTATTTTATTCTGTATGGACTGTTTCGCTGCATTAATGATAGTGGAACTGATGTTATTGACAGATATTTCTAGATCATTAAGTGTTATTGCAGTTTTCCAGTTAGTGTTAGTTAGATGTCGACGGTATTTGTCGAAATCGCCTTCATCGTAGTTCCATATGTGGCGTTTCAATGAGGTGTGTTCAGGTTTAGGGAAGGTAAGAACTACTACTATAGGTGAGTGGTACCTAATTAGGTCTGGGACGAAAGGGTCTGCTGCATAACTTGTGGCAACAGTTTGTCTATTCTTCACGATAATTATGTCTATTAGAGTCTGTGAGTGTTCGGTAAAGTTAGTTGGCTCTGAAATTAGTTGAGTGAAGTTATACAAGGCAATAAGGTTGTCTATCTTTGCTGCTGTTGATTTAGTGTGTTAATGTTGAAATCCCCAGTAATGATAATGTTATTAATTGATGTGTTATAACCTCTATCAAAACTCTCTTCCAGGACCGACCAGTAATTATTATTAGAATTAGGTGGGCGATAAAAACCGGCTATGAGAATAGTTTGATTTTTATAATGAGTTTCGACCCACAGGGCTTCGAGACCTTGAATGGACAGGTCAGTCCTGATTAATCCGTGTAAGTTGTCTCTCAAATATATTGCAACCCCACCGCCTGTTCTATCTGGTCTATCACATATAAAGGGAGGTCCAAAGTTAGGCATGCGTAAATATTTGTTAGCAATATCTTGTGAGAGCCACGTTTCAGTAAATACTAGAATGTCATAGGATTGCGATTCTATTTCTAATAAATCAAGCTTGGTCTGTAGGCTTTGTATGTTTAAGTGCATTATGCTTAGCCCACTATTTAATAATTCTAGGGAATTATTCGATATTAATGACGATGTGTTGAAGGAGTTGCTCAGAGGGCCTGGATTTGGATGAATATCTCCCAGTAACAACAACAACGAGACAGCCATGTATTGGAAGAGGTCACAAAATATGTATAATGCCTCATGACGCACAGGGTAAACCCGCCATGGCGGATCATGTAATAAAGTCATTTGGAACAATGCGAATTAATGGCGCCAACGTGCTACGCTGCATGACATGAGAGAGCCGACTAGGCGACGTAAGCAAAACAAATAAAATGGATGATTGTTTGAGCATGCTGGGATCACAAAATTACATATTACAATGATATAAATAGACACATGCATGTAGAGATGAGAGTACATGCAAAGTGTTGTAGTTGAGATTGAATAATATGCTTGGTCGTCAGATGTTTATCTTAAACCAACCGGCGGTTGTCGAGCCGTATTACACGATGTATTGAGATAGGCGCTGTAAAGATCTATTGATAACATTTGTCGCAAGTGTAACTGATGACAAACTGTTATCTGTGTATCTGGTAAAAACTGTTACCTCCCTATGACCGGTGCACAATCAATGAATGGTCACCTGGATATTTGAATGCATGAATGCTTCGCTACGAACAATATTAGACCGCCATTGAGAAAAGTTATCTTACATCATTGACAGTAATACGAGTTTATGATATTGGCAATCGATTTATTGTCCGCAGTAATGTTGAACTATTGATATATACAAACGTATTTAAAAATAAAGGCGTATGTCCTAAGCACATTTTACGGAAGAGAAGGCAGATTCGGGCATGTGCTGGGCGTACCCGTCATAATGTATATTTCTTCATCCGTCCGACTACACCAACTATTTGCAGTCCATGCATACGTGCTGAGGCATATTATACTGATTACTCATACAACGACTAGGCTACACCGACGATTTAATCAATACGAATCGACACGTGGGCGGTAACGGTCCTTGGATATATAGCAGACACATAGTGACATTTGGATTATGACGCGTTTGCAAAAAGAAAAGTAGCTAGGTAAGTCCAATTGACTTGCGATCAATCGCGCTGCATGGCTGCTTCGGCTGACTGCATACACTTGTATACACAAACAAAATAAAATAAATTGCACAACAGTAGAACATAGCGGCCCTAGATAAGCATGCACAATCAGACCAGGGTCTACAATGATTGCAAGAATCTAACATTAGTTATTTTCAGGAAGTAGTTAGTAAAGAGCAGATAGATGGACTACCAAGTAATTAGAGTTGAGCTAATTGTATGAGTCAAATGCAAGAGTGACAGCTTTTGTGGGTTAATGTGCTTGTACAGTGTAACTTCTCTACGTCGGACACCCTAGGAGGTCCCGGTGGTGTCCGGCCAGAGCGGTTACACTGCAATTAAGCACACATTTGAACAATTATTTGTCAATTTTAGTTCATGAACATACACGACAATGACACGATAGGACACGGGCTTATTACGTTCCGATCGATGTAGACCAGTGTAGCATAAGCCTTATGCAGTCTGGTCGGATCTGCATTGCATTATAGGGTATATATGTACAGTGAAACCTCTCTAAACCGGGCACCCCGGGAGGTCCCGATGATGTCCGGTCCAGAGCAGTTTCACTGTTAACTATGCACACAATCAACAATGTTGTCATTTGCGATCATGAACATACACGACACGGGCTTGTTACCTTCCGAACAAAGTCGACCAGTCCAGCATGAGCCTTAGCGCAGTCTGGTCGGATCTGCATTGCATTATAGGTTATACATGTACAGTGTAACCTCTCTACACCGGACACCCCAGAAGGTCCCGATGCTGTTCGGTCCAGAACGGTCTCACTCTTACTAAGCACACAATTATCAATATTGCCAGTTTCAGTCATGAACAGACACAGCAATGAAATCAATTACAGTGAAACCTTTCTAAAATAAACGCAATGAGGTCACCACGTTGTCGGCTTTAGAAATGTTCTACTGGGTGGCTTCGCATAGTAAATATGTGCTATGCAGTTAAGGAGGCATGCCTTGTTACCTGTTAGAGCAGCATTCATGGTCTATGCTGTATTTAAATACTATATCGTGATATTACTAGCTTCTAGGATTGATTGATTGTATGACTTCTTTCACGGAGGAAAAACAATGACCATGAACTGCCAGAATTGGGCTTATTGCCTTAGCGGGCAGTGTAGATCAGTCCGAAATGAGCATTGTTTAGCACATTATATGCTGGTTCTTCATTGTAGTATTAGGCAGTATACATGCATGTACATGTAATAACATTGGCGGTGATCTGCCGCATAAGGGGTGTACTGAATTTGCCAGCAGTATAGACCAGTTCAGCATACGTATTTGCGCATTCTGGACAGGGCCTTTAATGTAGGGATGGTTAAATGTGTCTATGCATATCAATTATGCGGGTGGTCAGTCTATGACAGCGCTGTGCGTACACACACTTTCGTGGAGAAATGCATTGGGTCATGATCTGCCAATAATGTGCTTAGTGCTTGGGGAACAGTTGAGTATGAACATAAGCGCGTTCTGGTCTGGATCTACTGTGCATTAGTGGACAGTGTATATCAGATCAGGCTTAGCAGAAGCGCAGTCTGATCAAGACAAGCACTGTTGAGTTGATCGGTATAAGACGATGGGATATGAGTATCTGCTCGACTTTGGCAGCAATAACAACACACATGTATTATGATTTCATGTTGGCCAACAATTGAAACAGGATTTGAGAAGCACAGTGCTTGTTACAATTGTGAGCAGTGTAGGCCAAATCGGTATGAGTATCTACACAGTCTGAATTACGGTCTGTACTGCTGTGTAAGTAAATGATTATTATTTCTAGTAATATACATAGCTGCTCATGCTCTCTTGACTAATATGCGTGCAGTAACATGACGGTGATGGGGTAATATAGATTAATTGGCTGTGATCACGAGAACTGTGCTTTTCTTGGAGTTGAAACTGAGAGTTTCAATTTACGCTATGCTGGGAGTTTGTAGTGCTGCAAGTGCACATTGGGTGACTGATGTATTAAGTTTGTCTTCAAGGAGATTGTGAATTGGAACTATATGGTGTGTTTGTTGGTAGATGAATTTACGCGACGAACACACATTGTGTAGTCCAGTATTTGCACTCCGGCTAGTGTAACACAGATATGTTGATTGTACGAGTGTGATGAGGAAATACACAGAAGAAAAAATGGGAGTTATTATGGTGTGTTTCTTGGCTAAGTGTTTCAGCACCACTTCAAATGTCACACAGGTCAAGTTCATGTCATTGGTGGTGTGAGTGCATCACACATGTGCAGATGCAGGTGAATGAACTGTCCAACTAGTAAAGCAATTGAAGATATTAAATGATGGAGAAAATCTTACAAACTTTTCGAGGTAAATTTACACGGACGGACGGACGGACGGAAGGACGTACGGAACCTCAACGCGATATGCCCCATTGCTGTCGCCTAGGGGGCATACAATATATATGGTGATACAGCAGTAAATGTTTCAAAATAGAGAGGTATAAACCCTAAGGGGCCAATGAATCGAGGAAAACATAATAATAACAATACAACTATAGTGATCTATGGCACAGGCATTCGGCGTGTTTCGGCTTTCATCGGTATAAAACTATACATATGAACAAGGCTTCTAACTTTCGGACACGACCTCGTATCATAACAAAATAACATATTTAAAATTGTAATTTGCTAGGCATTCTATGTATTGCTATTTTAGCAAGATAGCAATAATGTGCACTTTCCGCCAAAATATTCACATTAGCGTTAATAAAATCGCGGAAGTTGTTACGATATGAGGTCGCGTCCGACCAAAGTTAGAAGCCATGTTCATATATATATAGTTATACCGATGAAAGCCGAAACACGATGAATGCCTGTGAGCTATGGTACGAGTACAACGGTGGTCTTCAACGTGACACTTAATGTACTCCACATTCAGCGATGTAATGTCCCCAACAAACAGTAGAACTACATTAGAACTGCAAGTCAATTCCACTGAGTATTGCAGAAGATTTGAGTGTTTGAATACATTAAGGAACATATTTTAAAGCACAATGAACTCAAAACGGCTCAGAATGTATTCTCAACACGGGTACAGGTGAAATGTTCCGCTATGTATTTCTTTTCTACTGAATTGCGTATACCTCCATCGGCCATCAACGACTCAAGGAACACAAGAATGTATCAATAATGAACATATATAACTGTACTTTCACACAATTTGCCAAACAAACCTACCACAAACCTTTGTAATTACATGTGCTTCCCACCGCCGGACCTTTAGAGTGCTTACACATCGTTTACACGGACGTGAGAGGTATGCGAATGGCGAAATTCCGTAAACATGGTTAAATAGTGGATAATTGTGGGCTACAGGGGTATAGACCGTATTTTCATTAAAATCAACCCGTAAATGTCTGCAAAATTCGTAACGGCATGGTTTGTTTACACAGAGGAGACCACAAATCCTTCAATAACTTTTTTTGTCACTGCATCTTTTAACAAAGTGTCTGCATTCGTAGATCTAGGATATATTCCGTCGTGCGTGCCATAGGCATATGGCTTCCTCGTGTTTTAAATTAAAATATGAATAAAACAACGAAAATGTACCTAATTCGTGACAAATGGCTGTCGTTTTACTCCATTTGCTATACCGCTAAACCTATTCGCCAACCTAAGTCTGCCGCTCACCTTGTATTTTGCAGTTCAGTGCATACGGGATTATATTAACGATCTAATTAGCAGGGATTGTATCCGGCTGTGATATGAAGAAATAGGGCTCAATTTCAATGCAACCCGTGTATATTTGGGCCTGCTCAACCTCCCAGTCCGATAAGGGTCTGCGCTGTAGGCGGTTTAATGAGCATCCAGTAATGTTTTAATGTTAATAAGCAGTGTCTGTACTAGTGTACACACAACACAACGTGGCTAATTGTATGTTTTCGACATCAATATCGGCGCAAACGATGATACCGAGAAAAGGTTTCACACTCTCAATTTGTATCGAAACTTGCAGTTTTGTTCTATGGTGATTTTCAGACATTAACTGTGGCTCTGATTAGATAAATGAGGCTTGTGGCTTTTGTGGACAATCAAACGTATTATAAGGATCAAAACTATACTTTGAAAGCATTGCGTGCATTTCATTGACTACATGACGAAGTGTCGGTCCCGATCAGACTGCGTCGATGACTTGTAGGAAGTAACACTTTTAAAAGTTGGTATATTGCGATGGCCCGCCAGCGACTTTTCTGTAGTTTAATAGCAAAACTAGTTTTAATAGAAAACATGTATATCCTCAGATTCCTATAACTGATATTACATAATCATACATGTATTTTATATCCAGTTCGTTCCGAGTGATGCTCTGATAGGAAATTGTGTACACCTAGTTAAAATAATATCTTAATAAATTGAGGAAACACATGCTTTAACATGCATCAGAATGCCGTATTTTGCATCTCTATTAAACAAATTTCCATATGGGGCATCAAAAGCAGTGGGGCCTTATAAGTTTGGTGTATGTGTTTTGGTGAAACGATGTACGGACAGGTCGGACCATGGAGGTAAGTTTTAAGGTAATTTAACTGGATCCAGCTGCCCACCCCCTCCTCCACCACTGACAAAATAAATAATAACGAGTCCTTCACTTATTTTATTATAGTTGCTGTTCAGTTACGTTGATTCAGAAACATGCATTACTGTATTGTATTTTCTGGTTGGTTCTCAGACACGCTGTTTGCGGAATGTGACGTGGGAGGGAGAATATTTTAATATATTTTTGTGATATATCAAGTGGTATATCAAGTCGTGGTATATATGTTCTATAACCTTACTTTGACCTCTTTCGACATGAAAATTCACCAGAATTTCGTCAGACCTGATTGAATATACATGTACATATTTTTGCATGGTAGTGTTGTTATTGATCATGTGGCGAATTTATAGTACGATTATATTTCTCCACGACGATAAAATGCTTCTGCTTCTGCCGCGTGCAGGCCTCCTTCAACTGGTTGAGTATTTTGCCCGGTTTGTAATGTTTACGCGTATTTCTGACACGGCATAAAAACATATTTTCATTTATTGTATAACACTAGAAATTAAAAACATAGACAGCAGGTCCGTATACCCACGGAACTAGTGCCTCGAATATCAATTATAAATGAAATAAAACACAAATCCTGAAAACTAGTCTTTTGTTTCTTACTTCCACATATGATTCACATATTTTAATAAACAAAAAGCTGAATAGACAGCACAAAACTGGCTAGAACATTCATAGAGGAAGTGACATGCCTGTCATCATCCTCTTGCATATCTTCCCAAATAGTCGAGGCAATCTCTAAAAGAGTTGTTGACGTACTACGGTGGGCTACACGTGTGCTAAATGTGTTCAGGGTCACACAACTTGAAAAAGAAACATGTCAACAAATATCTTGACAAGTGGAACAAATCAAGTGATGTACACTTGACTTATTTTTCGCAACTGAAACATATCAGTTAAATAGTTTGAAATCATTAAAAAAAATGTGTGCTTTATAATCCTTTATTTTATGTCAAGCAACAGCCCACCATGGGTTTCTGAAGCTATGTTACTATTTTTAGATATTCTCGATAATTCCGAAGGAAAACATAAACGTCATACAATAACATGGCACATTGCTTGAAGTGAAAATAGATAAAATGTAACTAAAAATATATCATTTTTAACTTGCAATGAGTTTAGGTTTTATTTTATTGTTCACGCGATATAATCGATGTCGGACGATATTTGTATTTTCTCACTTGCGCCACTTGCGCCGAAATTGGGCCGTTGCGCTATTTAGTCACACTCGTTGTTTTTTCCGCCATTTGTAGAATTTTAAAACTGCGTATTTGAATTGAAGACTCCATCGTTTTTGGCTAGCTTAGGTGATGCTTTAAAATGGTAATTTGTCGCTTATGTTTATTTATCTTCCCTTTATGGTACAGGCTGTATGTATATCTCTTGCAGCCTGATATATCTATAGTAAACTTGCATGCTACCTGCGTGACACGACACCCAATCCATGTCACGTGAAGGCTGGGCTAGGCCCATATTCCAATGTCGGGTATTGGGTTATGTTGGGTACAGGTTATATGCACATGTAAAGTGTACCACCAATACACATGAGAACACTATATAATAGGACTATTACAGTACTATATAATAGGACATCATCTCCTAACTATCCCTGTGTGAGTGGAGAGTATCCCACGTCCAAAGGTCCAGCCTGTAGGAGATCCTGTCAATAGGTGTTGTCTGTCTGAAGTCCAAGTGTGTTCTGCCTATTGTGTGTAGGAATATGGGTAGCCAGACTTGATTGTATGCACTGGTTGACCAGACACACTGGGTGTGCTCCATTCGTGCACTACCAGACTTGGCCTCGTACTACACTCTCCTAAATCATATAAAAGAGGTTAGGCCTATAAACTTAAATCTGGACAAAGAGTATAATATAGGGTAGAACTGAATTAGGTTCCCTGAGTAGGGGAACATAGTGACTAGATTGAATATGCAATGAGTGATTGGAAGCATAGAGTGACTAGTCTATACGACAATGGAAGCCATGGGTATTTATCAGGATGACAGACACACGTATATAGGTGTGAATTAGTGTAAAATTATGAGGAGGTAGGACTGGGTTGTATTTAGAACTGGGAGTCAGAGACATTTATTGGGATATTATATATTGGATATAGACCCTGGGCGTACCGGCATAAAATAGGGTTTTTAGTACCATCTCTGCGCACCAAAGATTTTTGTTACCAATGTGACTAACATGTATACTCTATATATTCCCGTATGATAGACATCCAGAAGTGAAAAATTACTTTACTACATGTAAGGGCATATCGTGTTATGGAAGCAGTTTTAAAAGCACAAATGCCAATACACTGCAGGAATATAATACTTAATAGACGACTAAATGTTTATCAATCCAGTTTATTAGGAATATCATATACAGAAACCAACATGGCCGTCATTTTACACAAATTATATGAATTATTTAAAGAAACAGGCACGTACGAGCAATTAAGTGTTGACACCACACACATATATAAAACTAACATAATCCCAAAGTGTTTAGCATATTGTATTAATAATAATACGCAAAAAAAAACACATACCATTTGTGGTATAAAGGTGTACTATTGCAAAAACAATATGGCCGACCTGTTGAAATGCATATCCAGTTTCTGGGATATTTATATGCAACGTCGTTGTTTCAGCAGTGATAAATGCCATGCTTATAAACCAATTTGACGATTAAAAAAAGAATTGTGTAAATCCAAAATGGCCGCCATTTTATACAAATTTCCTAAACTTTACTTATAACTTTGATATCAATGTCGGTACAACATACCTGTTCAAAACTGCAAATATCACACGCATTTTATACACATTCGTTGATCTACAACTTACTAAAAGCATGAAAAGAAACATACACATATTAATGTGCATATTTAAGATATCCATCATTGTAAAATTGGAACAGCAATTTCTACAATTTAGTTGACGTATTACACATGTCACAGGTGTATGGAGGATAAAGAAATAGTCCACACTGTGGGTTCAGTCATGTTATGTGTATTTCGGAAATATATATTTGAATATATATGTACAGCTTAGTATGGGTGACCTGAGAATATAAAAGACGGGTATAAGCAGACGATAAATTTAGGCGCACTCGTGGACCGGGTAGCATGAGTACGAATATACAATACACGGACATTTACATTAGACGGGATGTATATAAGCCTGATATGCACGCACAATAACAGTGAGACACATAACAGACCGGCCACCCATCTTAGGCGAGATGCAATAGCTGAACAGTGAGACATATGGCAGTACAGTGAGACCTATAGCAGACAGGCCACCCATCTACGGGGATATGCAAATGCTAAACAGTGAGACCCGTGGCAGACCGGTAGTTTTCACAGGAATCGGTTGTAAAATGTTGGAATGCTTAAAAGGCATGACGCAATTCAAATATACCGGAGCTATATATAAGGCGATCACTTACCGAAAGAATATATAATATAATATTGTATGTAAATAAACATTATAATCATGCACTAGCTATGGCTACGACTAGTTGATTCGATGTCTCGGTGAATAATGACCGGCTGAAGGCTAATTCGAGCGCTTGCGCGGAGAATTTTAGTTTACGCATGCATGGCTACATCCAAGCAACTGACGTCACAGTACGGGAAAGAAACATACAACGTGACGTAACACATGACATGTGTGGACAAATGAAATACAGACACGCAACAAAATGGACGACAAGAACAATACGTAACGTTTCACGTGACATAAACATAAAGTGAAAGTATATAGCCACAGTTAAACATATCTGACCCTGTGACATTCTTCCCCTCCAAGAAAGAATGTCTTCGGCATTCGTCAGTTTCCGAAGCTATATGTAAACTTTATTATAAAACAAATATTAATGGATTGAAAATATACATAGAAGTAACAAACATTAATGACTAATATGACTTATGGAGTCATCGTATCTCTGGCATGCAAACAGCCTCCGTAGTTGTACAACAATGAAAATTAGTGTACCTGGAATGTGATACATTATATAGTGATTAGTGTGGTTTACTGACATCCCGCACTAGAGAATGCAACTGAACGTATTATTAAATACTTACATACAACACTATTACACAATCACACAATCTACAATATCTACCACTGGACTACATCAACGGAGCATCACTCGCTACTAGTCTATATCATACATGCGGTGTGAAATGCATGAAATACGTATAAGTCTTACTGACCCATGAGTTGTCTACATTCATTTAGCGTCATGTTAACTCTGCTTGTAGAGTATGATTATGCTCAATTAGTCATTTAGTCTTAGTCAAGTCGTCACTTTTTGAACTCTGATGTATCCTATACACACAATTATACATACATTTCATCGTCAGGTTTATCTATTAGTGGCATTACCCAAACCCCGTACCTATCGGGTGGTTTCCGAACCCTTACAGGACGCATGTGTGGTGGCGATGGCAATTGTATGACCAAAGACGGTTGTTCAGGGGCCTGTACATTGGTTTCAGGGGACTGTACAATTCTTTCTGGGGACTGCACACTATGACCATCCGAAGTCGTATCACGTTCTGGCACATATGGTATACTATGTACACTGCGTGTCGGAGAGGTGCTACCTGTACTGTACGGATGTGGGGTCGGCGATAACCTCCCACTACTGTGGAACGTCGCAGAATTTGGCAAATTAGTAGTATAAAGTGAATTTCTGCTTTGACTGGGACCGGAGATGGATTCTCCAGTTCACCACGACAAATTCTGATCGCTATCGCATTGCACCACGCCAACTCGACTATGATGCACGTTCTCTGTCCCACTAACACTGGGTATTCCAGAAGCAGCATGTTTACGACTGGTTCTGGCACTGTGTCGTCTGGCGGGTATTACATATATGGGTACTGTCACCAAATCAGACTCGTCTGATGCGTCAGTTCCGGAGTCTGGCTCAGAACTGTCGTAATGTGGAGTGTGATCTTTCACACGACCTCTCTTACGACATTCTGGTCTCGTCACAACTTTTGTGGGATTGGATTCTGAACAAGGAATCGACATAAACGGTAACAGTAGATTGCGATGGAGAGTACGAATAGGACCCTTTCCAGATTATTTTCGCACATGCTAAACTGGTACATCATTGTTAGGGATTACGCTGACAATGTACGGTTCCTGCTCCCATTTGTCTGCCAGTTTTGTTTTACCTCACAACCCTTGGTTTCTGACAAAAACCCTGTCCCCCACCTCAAGAGTAAAATGTCTGACCTTGCGGTCGTACTTACCCTTGTATCGTTCAGACTGTTTATGTGCCTCCCTGCTGGCAACTTTATATACGAAGTCCATCCGTTTTCTCAGTGTTTGCGCATAGTTCTAATGGCAAGTGGTAGACTCAGACTTACCTTCAATCCAAAGTAAAGCATCGACTGCAAGTCTGGGATGCCAACCAAACATGAGATAATGCGGTGAGAATCCTGTAGTGTCATTGCGGGTCGCGTTGTATGCATGGACTAAGGGAGCCACATACGTCTTCCAATCTGATGTCTGGTGTTCCTCAAGTGTTCCTAACATTTTGAGAAGTGTCTGATTAAAGCGCTCAACTTGTCCATTGCCCATGGGGTGATATGGAGTTGTGCGCGATTTCTCCACGTGTGCAATGCTACATAGCTCTTTAATAAGGCGATTCTCAAAAGTTCTACCTTGATCGCTATGCAGACGAGCTGGAAATCCATAATGGCAGAGGAAGTTTTCACACAGTACCTTTGCTGTAGTCTGGGCTGTCTGATTGCGTGTAGGAATGGCTTGAGCATATCTTGTAAAATGGTCCGTTATAACCGAGATATCCTCAAAGCCACACTTTGACCTCTCTAGTGAAAGAAAATCGATACATACCAGCTACATAGGTCTGCTACTCGAAATGTTCACGAGTTCAGCACTTGGTACAGGGTACTTCTTTCTGCAGAGACACCTACCACAGTTTGCTACCTTATTTGATTCCAATCCTGGCCAATAAAACCGCTGCCTCACCGACCATAGAGTCCGGTCTCGACCCTGGTGGCCTAAGTCGTCATGCAAACCGTTCATTGCCAAAGTGCGATGTGACACTGGCAAAACCAACTGCTGTACCGGATTGCCGTCTATCTCTGTATTGCAGTACAAAATCTTACCTTGCACATTCAGCTTCTTCCATTCCCGGAGATACTTTCTTACCTCTACGGTTTCGTGGTGTAGTTCTAGTCTGGGTCGAATGCCAAATAAGCAAATAGACAAATAAACACCAACTTATGAGCGGGATAGTTACGTTCACTCGGCCTCAACCGCGACTTGTATAGGCTATGACTTGTTCCTTACCTTGCTGAACCTGGTAGAGTACTGCACCCAAACCATCTGCTGAGACATCTGTCTTCACTACGAATGGCTTACCGAAATCAGCATATACAAGGACAGGCGGTGTGGTGAGACATTGTATGATTGTCTGAAATGCATTGTGCTGTGACTCACCCCAATTCCACGGAGTTCTCCGTTTTTCGGATGCTCTAGCCGCCTTGTTGGTCGGATGGCCTACCAACAGGTCATTGAGTGGCTGAACTATATTCGCATAGCCCTGTACAAACCTGTGGTAGTAGCCCGTGAAACCAAGGAATGATCTGAGTTCCTTTATGGACCTTGGTTCCGACCATGTGGTAGTGCCGATATTTTGTCAGGATCGGTACGAATTCCGTCCTCTGATACTATGTGACCTAAGTACTTCACATGCGTTTGGAGAAACTCACATTTAGAGGCTTTGAGCTTTAATTTGTGCAGATCAAGCCTTTGAAACACACGTTCCAGACGGTTCAGATGTTCTTCAAATGAATTTGAAAAAGTCAAAATACCGTCAAGGAATACCAGACATTCTCGCAAGTTCAGTTAACCCATACAGGTCTCCTCTCCATGAGTCTTTGGAAGGTGGCTGGAGCATTTGTTAGCCCAAAAGCCATTATATTACACTCGTAAAAAGCCAATGGGCCAACTGAAAATGCTGTCTTCTCCTTGTCCTCCTCCCTCATTTCCACTTGCCAGTAACCTGAACGCAAGTCCAGCTTACTGAAATATTTGGGAACTATGAGGGTGTTGATAATGTCATCGACTCTAGGGAGACTGTATGCATCTTTTTTAGTTTTTGCATTAATTTTCCTAAAATCCAGACACAATCGGAGGGACCCTTCTTTCGTCCGGACCAATACAACATTGGAAGAGTATGGACTCTTTGAATGTTGTATAGCACCTGCGTCAATCATCTCTTTGTCGCACCTCTTCGAACATTCCTGGTGGGATATGCCTATAAGGTTCCTTAATCGGCGTATCATCCACCAGGCGAATGGCATGTTTCACAAAATCAGTGTTGCATAAGTCGGTGAAGGACTTTGAGAATATGCTTTCCCACTTCTGTAACAGCTGTTTAGTTTGTGCGATCTGATCAGTGGAGAGATTCTCCTCACTAATCTTAACTCCAAGGTCGCCCAAACAAAAATCTATATCAGGCTCACCTGGTATAGCATTGTCCTTCTCATGTACAACTTCACTATGTACAGAGTTCACCTGTACCGTATGTGATGATTCTCATGAGTCCATACAACACAAGTTTGACCTTGGGCGAATTTTAATTGGACTGGCTGATAAATTGCATACTCTAACTAGGAGACGGACAGTACCACTGGTTGATTCCCCCAATGAAACAAATATTGGACAAATTGCCAAGCTACCAGCTTGTGACGTATCAAAATGCTCAGTAATTGCGGTGTTAAAATACTGTCATGCTTCCGCACTATGCTATGTATAGTCACTTCACCAGGGCCTACAGTGAATGCATGTTTGTTAGTACTTCGCACCAACAACCGAATTACTCGCACTCATTTAGTCAAAAGCGGTCTTCCATTCTTGTGGTATTTCTGTTGTATCATCAACATATTGTGTGTCAGTGTAAAAACGTATCAAATTCGTTCCCAGAATAACCGGTACCCTCTGATTATAATTAGTGTCTGGTGTGACTAACACAGGAAAATAATCCGATCTATCAGTCCGAGGTGGAGACATGAATGGTACGCTGATGTCGGCCTCAATGTAACCCATGTATGGCCGCACATTACCCCCTGCACCACTGTAGTGTGTGACGGGTAAAAGTTACGCTCCACTCTAGTATCAACTGATTATAATTTATTGCAAGTCCGGCCACTCAAATCACAGACCCACATGTCTAGAACCTACAAAAAATCCCATGTTTACCCCAACGTGTCGGTACTGGCATAAAGACCATAGACCAACTGAAAATAATATAAATTCGCTTGTTTTTGTTAGTAAAAACAAAACAACTGCGTTAAAACAGTATTTCTGTGGTGCATAAGGACACCATGGCAATATTGTGGTAATAAAGAAAAACAAAAAACAAAGAACAACAACAAAACAAACAGTAGATGTCAACAGTTCTATGATAGCGGTAAAGATACTGATATCACAGTAATTTTGATTTCGAACCATTTTGTTTTGTCCGGAGAGGCATCTGATTAATTGGTTCTAAAAGTGAATCAGTAGATGTCAATATTTCTATGATAGATGTAGTAGGACAGATATCATAGCAATTTTGATTTTGAAATAATTTATTTTTCACCAGAGGGATAGATTTAATGCGGTTACCACCTGAGTAATTAAAAAGGCTCAAAGTAATTGGTGATGTTGCTGTTTGTTGATTGTTACTTTACCCCAATAGTCACCTGAGCAAAACAATAAGGAATGGCTCTTTGAAATGGTGATTGTTGTTTGCTGATATTGTCTTATTCCCAATTACTAAATACCGGTAACCCCCAGGAGGCCCTACAGGTAAAAGTGTGCTGACCCCGGCCCCATACAGACAATGTAGTATAGACCAGGAATTTCGTTGGAACAGCGAATATCTATATCTGTGACTAAATCACTTTGATCATTGAGTTGTGTACATTGTCAGGTACGCATAGAAATGCTGTTCAATATATCGTGGGCAACCATGATGTGTGATGAAATTTAGTGGGAAAGCTATACACGCAAAATTTGAGAGTTTGCGTCACAGGAGTGAAAATAGTAGAAAATTTCAGAATTCTGAAATTAGAACACATAGCATAGTTGGAGCGCAAAATCAATGATTTTTTATGTAGTGGGGTAGGTTAGTGAACTAATAATAATAACAAACAACAACAACAACAGACAACGTAAACACTTGGCAATTGGGCAGTGATATAGCAAGAAACCGCTTAAGTTGTACCTTTTGGAGTAGTCCAAAAGCCGATTGAATTTATTTTTGGATTTAGTCCGAGAGCCGATGAATTTTTTTTTTGATATTGGCCTGAAGCCGATAAAATCTAGATTATTGGTGGGAAATCAGTTTTGGAGGTAGTCCAAAAGCCGATTGAAATTTTTTGGATTTAGTTCGGGATTTGATATTGGTCTGAAGCTGATATTTTTTGTTATTATTTGTCGGAAATCAGTTCTACCTTTTGGAGTTGGTCTGAGAGCCGATGAATTTTTTTGATATTGGCCTGAAGCCGATTAAATCTTGATTATTGGTCGGTTGTACCTTTTGGAGTTGGTCCAAAAGCCGATTTAATTTTTTTTGGATTTAGTCCGATAGCCGATGAATTTTTTTTTTTAGATATTGGCCTGAAGCCGATAATTTTTTTATTATTGGTGGGAAATCAGTGTACCTTTTGGAGTTGGTCCAAAAGCCGATTCAAATTGTTGAACTTAGTCCAAAAGCCGATTCAATTTTTTTTAATTTAGTCCATAAGCCGATGGAATTTTTTTTTAGACTTTTTTTGGATATTGGTCGGAAATCAATTGTATATTTTGGATTTGGTCCCAAAATTTGTGTTTATATATATTGGCCTGAAGCTGATTTTATAGGATCAGACTGGATTTTTGTTTTCGTATTGATCGCAAGCGGTTGAAAATATATTATTTCTTTTTTATTAATCTATAGGCTATAATTGATTGTAGTTGGTTCATCTAACTTGGTTGACTAAAAAAAAAAAAAAAAAAAAAAGGTTTAGTACAGGCTCCTCAGCCGGAAAGCACAATACTGTCAATTGATAACACACGAGGTTAGGATGGCCAACATAGGGAAACGAGAATTTGAGAGACGAAATGTGTATGGTCGAGAAAGAGATTAATAGATGGTCGCGAGTGGACACAGATGAAAGAAACGAGACGGGAGAGTGTGAAGCCATAGAGAAAAGAGGCGGATGGATCGTGAGCAGACCAGAGCACTGGAGGAAAAGAAACAGATTGATGTACTGAATGCAACACGACAGTCAGTACATCCGGTTGGTAGCGATCACTCTGTAAAGGACATTGTTCATTCCGGACAACGGATTAGCCTGTCAAATACAAGTGAATCCTAACGGACGACATGTCCTGTAGGGGCTTCACTTGGTACATACCGTGAGCCTGCTTCCAGGCCATCTACCTCTGAAGATAACTCATCTAGAAAACATGTCAGTTTTTCTGAAGATGATACATCGGTGAATATCAGTGATGATCCTGACAGACGGGCAGAGATAACTCCACCAAGTTTTCTTTAAGGCGATGATCGTCATATGCTGACAGAAAACAACAGGAAGAAAATATATACTGATGTGGACGATTCTCACCGTCAACAATGGGAAAAGCCAATGTTATCCAGAGAATTAAAAATAGATGAACAAGTGAAAGCGAACTCGGAATTGAAAAAGAAGGAACAGGACATGGAGCTGGAGAGGAGATTAGAAGAGGAAGACCTATTTCTAAAAAGCCGATTACAAGACAAGAAGCGCGAGGTGGAACGACGGAGAAGAAGACTGGAAGAAGAAGATATTATTATGCTTAGGAACAGATTACAAGAGGGTGAGGCGCATGGAAGCTGTTTTCGACAAACTTCGACAATTCAACCTTAAGTTGAAAACTTCCAAGTATGAGTTCTTCCGGCGGGAGGTACTCTACCTCGGAAATGTCGTCTCAGAAGACGGCATCGAGACCGATCCAGCAAAGATCGAAGCTGTCAAGGACTGGCCAGTTTCAGAAACGGCAAAGGACATCAGGAAGTTTTTAGGCTTCACAGGCTACTATCGGAGGTTCATAAAAGGATATGCCGGCATGGCACGCCCTTTGAACGACCTGCTCGTTGGGATCCCGACAACCAAGACATCGAAGTCTAAGAAGCCTAGAACACCATTCGTCTGGGGAGATGCGCAGCAGATGGCATTCAATGCCCTTGTGGATCAGCTTGTGAACCCACCCGTATTGGCGTATGCTAATTACGACCTGCCATTTGTTGTGCATACTGATGCATCATCACGGGGATTGGGTGCAGTTCTATATCAGAGGCAAGACTGAAAAGATCGCGTGGTCGCCTACGCCAGTCGGAGCCTAAAGCCATCCGAGAAGAACTACCCGGCACACAAGCTCGAGTTCTTGGCCCTGAAGTGGGCAGTCACCGAAAAATTCCACGAGTACCTCTACAGAACCAAGTTCACCGTGGAGACCGACAACAACCCACTCACGTACATACTTACCACAGCCAAACTGGATGCCACGGGCCAACGCTGGGTCGCAACTACGACTTCACTATTAAGTACCGACGTGGGAAAGACAACACTGATGCTGATGCATTGTCCCGTCTTCCAGACCAAATGGTGGAGTCGCCAGTATTAAATGCACTTTGTCAGGCTGTGACCGTCGCTACCGACGAATTTTCGTGTGCAGACAGTTTGCAGTCGGACTTGGTGAGAAATAGTGAGGAGCCACCGGAACCACCAGCGGA
Source organism: Conchocele bisecta (assembly GCA_029237695.1). Lineage (NCBI taxonomy): Eukaryota > Metazoa > Mollusca > Bivalvia > Lucinida > Thyasiridae > Conchocele > Conchocele bisecta. The sequence goes on from CM055271.1 coordinate 102,145,242, forward strand.
CTTGGTGCAACACTATACCTCGGCGATAAGAATTGGAATAAGGTACAGACCCACAGATTCGTCAGATAATTGATACTATCAAATGTGGTACCACACCGTCCGCTACTATTGATAGACGATTTCTGACCATCTGGGATTAGCTCATCATACACAATGATGTACTGTACATGCGTGCCACTTTCCAGAACCAGGATGTCAAGCTACTGGTCTTACCTCCCCTTCTTTGTGATAATGTATTCTCCGCCCTTCACGACGATCTGGGTCACCAGGGACGCGATCGCACCACTTCATGGAGTCATACATTAGGGAGATGGTTAAAATGTGCAACCGGTGTATTCTTCGGAAATCTGCTCCTCCACGAAGTGCGGAGTTGGTTCCCATCACATCATCTGCGCCTCTGGAGCTGGTATGTGTGGATTACCTTTCCCTGGAACGGTCCAAGGGAGGTTACGAGAACATTCTCGTCATCACCGATCATTTTACGCGCTACGCGCAGGCGATTCCCACAAATAATCAGACGGATAGGACGACGCCGACAGTACTCTTTGATACCTTCATTGTTCACTACGGTTTTCCAGCCACCGTACACAGCGACAGGGGTCAGAACTTCGAGTCAAAGGTCATCGAAGGATTGTGTGTCATCGCCGGAACCGAAAACCCAGGACCACGCCGTACCATCCCATTTCCCATGGGATGGTGGAACGGTTTAACCAAACCCTATTGAAGATGCTGGGCACGTTAGAAGACGAACAGAAGAGTGACTGGAAGGCACATGTACCGTCTTTAGTACATGCGTACAACTGTACGCAGCATGACAGTACAGGATACTCCCCATATTATTTGATGTTTGGGAGGCATCCTCGCCTGGCGGTCGACGCATTTCTGGGGCTGAAGATAGATAACGTTAGTGCCAAAAGTCCATCGGACTATGTCCAGAAGCTCAGCGATAGGCTGGAGACTGCGTACACAAAAGCCAGACAGGAGGCCAAGCATAGCTCACAGACCCAGAAACGGCTCTATGACCGGCGGGTTCGTCATTCGGTGCTCAAGCCTGGAGACATCGTATTGGTCCGCAACGTGGGGCTTCGTGGAAAACAGAAACTTGCCGACAAATGAGAAAGACAGCCATACGTGGTGAAGCGGCAGCCAATCGACGACATTCCCGTATACGAGATGACACCAGAACATGGACGGAAACGGAAATCCAGAACAGTGCACAGAAACCTTCTGTTACCGTTTATGCGCGTCTCACCCACCCCAGAGGAAAAGTCGCTGAAGAAGACACTTGCGTCGCCAGAGCGTGCTCAAACACAGAACCCGGAGGCATATGTCATACCGATGCACAGGAAGCAAGGAGAACGTGGTTTATTGCCTCGGTCCATACCATTGACTGATGACGCGGCGACAGTACATCGATCCCGGTCATCATCCGAAACCAATGGGACAGAAGAAGATGTCCCCAGCAGTAGACCTCGACGCCAGACAAAGCCGGCGGCATGGGTAACCTCAGGAGACTGGGTTATGCCTCAGGTGCAGGAACACGTCCCCACCGTGACCCATCAAGTAGTATGGGTGTAGGAACAGTCGGATGTTACTGTCATTGAGAGATATACTAAGTACACGATAATAGATAAACCCACTATTAATATAATTCCGAATATTGTTGTCCTAGCCCGAGGTTTGTGCGATATTTTACGTCACATCACAGATTTCCATTTGTCAGTCTTGTATATAGGGGATAGTCATTGTTTTGTATCCTAATTGAATAGGCCCAGTGTCACTGCCATGCCGTGGTGATATGTTTCAGCATTTGACATGAGACTGGTAGTTCGTATGCCACTGTAACCAATACATCAGGTTGTACCGTGTAAATATACTACCAACGTCTAAGAAATCATGCGTAGAACTCGCCAACTTGATTTATTGTAAACGTGTATCGTTTGTGAACAATTCTGTTGTCGCAATGGTCGAAACGTATTGCAATCTTTAAACATATGACCTTCTATGCACATATGGTGCGTATGCCATACTAACAGATACATTGATGTGTAAGATCACGTCATATTTTGTTTGTGTAACGTATAACATATATGGTATGGTTATGTTATATATTTTGTGCAACATTTAACATATTTGCAGCTCTTACTGCAATAAATGTACTGGTGGTACACAGTCAATAGTACAAACGGCAGTCATGTAATATTTGTCTTCACTATTTCCAATTTCAGCAATTTTGTATTATTGTTTTACGTTTGTGTACATGCCCATTAATAATACCGACACTAGCACTACTTTTGGATTTATACAGGTACGGTGGTGGAAAGTCGGGACGACTTTTTCCAAAGAGGAAAAGTATGTGGCAGTTGGAATCTGTGGGGGATAAATAAAATATCGCATTACATGTATATTTGTTAAATTCTTTAATCCCACCCACCCTTTGACCATTTTCTCCTTTGGCGTTATACATCACCGTCCTCACTAGTCGTTTCATAGCTATAGACTTAGCCATGGTGGACTTTACATCTATATGTAACTTTACTGTATTATTATGTAGCAGTAGGTATGGCATAGTGGTTAGTCTATCGTAGTACGATTCTTTTGTTAAGCAGTCACGTGATTAACAAATGCGCGCACAGCTTTCGTTATTCGTGCACTATTCCACCGGCCGTCGTATATACACCATTACTATAATATTAAACTTCTAATTCGTAAATGTTGTATTTACAGGTAATGTGTTGGTATATTATTGTGTATTACCTTGTCTCCAGGGATATGTGCGACACGAATAGCATTTGTGTCGCAGATATCGCTGGAGGTCCTTTCAGAAACCGCGAGTATTACTTTGCATTGTTTTCCCCTATTGTAAATATTTTGGTGCACTATTCCACCGGCCGTCGTATAGACACCATTGCTATAATATTGAACTTCTAAATCGTAAATGTTGTATTTACAGTTCTATTATGCCCACTGCCGTCCGAATCCCAGCCCAGCCCACCACCTCCAAATAGGAACCCACACTACCGGCCAGTAGCGTAGGAGCTACCCGGCCACATACATGGAGATCGAAATCACCATTGCTCAATAACCTTGGTAATGGATATAAGCTGTTATAAAAGCTTTCTGATATACATGTGATCACACACTGTCTACCAATGCCTTTGTAGTTTCACAACAAAAAACTATCTCAGCCTCGTTTGCTGACCCTACTAATCTGTCAATCAGGTGTTCGTTTTTGGAAGGACGGGATGTAGCATCCGTTGTTTTAGCACCATCTCCTATTTGCCCTACAATAGGAGAGGTTAATCATTTGTCCATTTTCCTGTTCTATTGTCCCCATCACGGTTACTTTGGGACGTTCCGCGTCCGGAACCCCCATGATAACCTCTACCCCTACCGCGATAGCCCCTGGTACCAGTAGCACGACGGTAATGTTCACGACCACGACCTGTTGTGTAATAATTGTCACTACTGGATCTGTTGTCAGACGATGAAGTAGTAGGATTGTTTTCAGATGATTCAATCTTTTTCTTCATAGTCCGCAACTTATCCATCAATTGTGTCATCTGTTCTGACATTTTGTCAATCGTTGTTGCCTGGTCATGCGATTCTAACTGAACAGGGTTGTGTTGTGCATGTTTCAGTTTTGAGTGACTCTGACAGGGCGCCAATGAATCTGTAGCTATTAGCTCCAGGTCCACTGCCCTAGTCTCTCTGAGCGACGAATCAAAACTGTTCAGCGAGTCATATGTATGTCTAGTCTGATTTTTCAGTCTCTCACTGCGGAGAATTGTCCAAAAAGATTTAGACCTTAGCATGCCAGTTTTTGCTTCAAAACTCATGTGCCCATTGTCAAGTGCCAACTGTAAAATTGACTCAAGTCTACATCCAACTGCAGTGACTGATTCATTCTCTCCTTGCACAGTGGTGTAAAATTTCTGCCTAACAGACACATTACCAAATAACCCATCTAGTTTCTCAAGTATCTGAATACTGGAAACGGATTCTCCCAGCGGAATCAACATTTGTCTAGCTGTACCCCTAAGTGACTTTCTGATAGCCTGTAGTAACACAGGTTCAATCACTTGACTATCTAGCATGAGACACCGTAACCTCAAATCGCCATACCTCATACGTAACATCACCTTTTTGAGCCGGTTCATCTCCAGAGAATTTGTATGTTGTTCAACTGGGTGGTGGGCATAGAAGTTACATTCAGATTTGGTGGTGGTATGGGTTGTCCAAACTGTGTAAATGCCGAGACGGATGTTTGTTGTGGATGTGAAATCCCCTGCCTTGGTATGTCGGTATCGGGAAATTGCAATCTGTGATTGGCCTGTGTTGGGGATGGAATAAGAGAGCCTAACTGACCTGGGGTCGCATTATGTGTGTTATGTACCACTGCCCCTAACGTTGGAATAGTATCTGGATGTGAAATTTCGGTCTCGGTTTAGCTGGTAAGGATGCGCTAAGTTTGTCAGCTAATGTCATCTTAGGAGTGAAAGTCGATGGTTGTTTCAACAACTCATATTCCTCATCTGTTAACACACCATAATTGCCCTGGTTATTCGATTCCTTAACCATCAACTCATAGCCTGGTATATTCAACTCTTCCCCACCAGAAGCCATGTTCAAGTCAGTTCGGTTTGTCAATGGAACCAAAAAATTGTCAAAGTCGATGTATGACAATCAGCGTAAGTCAAGTGAGTCATTAACGAGTACGTCTATCTCATATAGTATGTGTCTATGTCAGCTGGTAATCACACTAAGTTAAATACCAAACACCATAATATGCATACTAATTAATCGTCAGATACATACACATGTAGACTGCAGATTCTGCTCACGCTCGCACTGCTTCTACTATATGTAGCCAACGTATGTAGCCATACACAATATCAATAACTACAAAGATTACGTGTGTTACAGAACTGAGAAATATACACTGAAATGAAACCACACAAATATAATTACAATATGTGACGTAAATGTACAATCGTCAATCGCACGGAATGGGATCCACCGGAAATCTGGAATAATTAAAGTATCTCGAAAAAAAAAACAGACTTCGAATGATTTATTTAACTAAGACATTGTCAAAGAATTAAATTTGAAACAAAAAATCAAATCATAATTTGAAAAAAACTATCAAATTTGTCAAAGTGTAAATCGTGCAAATTACGAATTTTCAAAAAAAAACACAGACGAAAATGAATAACAATGGTTTCAATTTATCTTGCTTTCGAACCACAGAATATTTAACACTTAACGCAGAACATAAAGCATAGAGTAAACACAAAACATAGATCACACATAACACACACTCTTATACACATCTTGTTCGTTCAGAGAACGCGCGCTGAACGCGTGCCGTATGCTACGAAATGCAAATTCAAATCGCTATGCAGTGCTCCTATATGTTTGTAGTTATAACGTGAAACAATATAAGATATTGCGATAGGCAACTCATATCCATATATGCATATATGCCGTATGTACCTAACTCGACTGAGTATTGATCAACACATATGTGTAAACATGGTTGTTGTCTGCAATACACGAAAAACAAAACATCAACACAATATACATGCATTCAATAAACATCACACCAAATACAACAATAACACAAACACTGCTCCCTATAGTGTATATGCACTGAAATGTGTGTGTCCGCTGTCTATTCAGCAGTTGTACTTTGCGACCAAGCAATGTTTAGCAGATGTACGCTGGACAAACGTAAACAAACATGTACTCTATGTAATTTACTTATCAGTTACAATACAGCCACTGAACTGAAGTCGCTCACCTGAAATCACTCCAGAACAAATTGTGCGTCAGTCTAGTTGACTGAAAAATTCAGAATACCATATACCAAATTTGATCGAAATGTGTAAGAAAACAATCACATAAAGTAAATCACGTTGACAATACAATTTTCCAAAGTCTTAGCGTCATTTATCGTAAAGTGCCAAAAATTACAGACGACATTTCCACACCAATAATTTAAAATAGGAATTGATCTAACACATCCCGTGTACAGGTAATCATACGAGAAAAAAATAAACACTGTGCATTTATATCACTAGGAAACAATGTATGAACGAAGAATGGACGTAGACAGATAACGGATGGCCGGACGAAAAGTGGCAACAACCTACTAGTTCATATGCGCATTCGCTAAAACAAGCTGAAAATGCGCGATCGCTTACTCAAGCTACATTGTCCATGCACACTCATGTACAGCATGTACACCATGTACACAGGCGAAGATCGCATCAGTAACCGACATGTTTTCCAACGTACACATGCAAAACCGCCGCGAAAATATCTCGCATACGAACATTCACAAGTTGCTACTCAACATCACATGCCACTTACACGTAACATGTCACAGAATAAACATTTTCCACATAAACACAATTGCGTCACACACCGCCTACGAACGATGTCACAGTTTATACTGTCCCAAGACGACGAGACGATCAGTAGGTCGCACGAGCGAAGCCGCTTCGATACATGGGTTTCCCACTAGGTAGCCGTACTTTCAGTCATGACGATAATTCGAACCGGTTTTGTGCACAAATAATAAAGTCAACAATGCTTTGTTTATTTATAAACAGAGCTCTATATTTATATTTATCTGCGGATTTTCCGTGTATTCGGTAAAAGGAATTCTCGTTTGTCGGTGATTCCCGGACGAATTGGACGGAGTAATATTGACTTGATCCAATCAGCCACCCATTTTAGTCACCAAAATCACGTTGGGCGCCATTTGTCACAGGTGTGACGTGTATGGAGGATAAAGAAATAGTCCACACTGTGGGTTCAATCCTGGTATGTGTATTTCGGAAATATATATTTGAATATATATTTACAGTTTAGTATGGGTGACCTGAAAATATAAAAGACGGGTATAAGCAGGCGATAAATTTAGGCGCACTGCGAAGAGTCAGGTCAGGTTTTCTCGTGGACCGGGTAACATGAATACGAATATACAATACACGGACATTTACATTAGACGGGACGGAACGGGACAGATGTATTTAAGCCTGGTATGCACGCGCAATAACAGTGAGACCCATAACGGACCGGCCACCCATCTTGGGCGAGATGCAATAGCTGAACAGTGAGACATATGTTCTGGGGTTTGGGCACGAACTGTCCACATAGCGAGACCGTTCGTACCAATTCGTGTGGGACTGTTATCCCCACCTCAGATTCACCATTAAGATTGATGCAGGAATGTCTCACTACCTGCGATGTTTCGTCCCAACAGTGTGACGAACTGTCCCCGGACTAAAAGTCATTGGGACGAACAGTAAAATATAACAGCCTAGTGTTTAAAGACATTGGTTCAAGAAGACCAAATACTTAATTCACACTTTAGCCTGAGGCACATGTGGTGCCATAGAAACAACCGGTCATGTTTTCCATTACTGCAACAAGTACAGTTAAATCACGATGGCTCCAAATGCCACAGGCCTGCATATTTTGTTCGAGTGATCGCATCTTTCGAGCCATCGCATCTTGCGATTTTGGTATATTTGTCGACTACTGTACCCGTCGAATTTAGGAAATAACGAAGCATAATAGAGTGTATCCATGTTTTAGATGATAATAGTATTTATTCGCAGATTAAAGTTATGATGTGGAATTAAATAAATTATATTTAAATGTATTTACAAAACTATCTTTATTTCAATTATTATCAAAATATCTAGTATTTACTATTTACTATGGCGCACATACGTATTGTCGCAGGTGGTTGTGACGTCACTCGAAACAGTGGGGTATGGGCCCAGCTCAAACGATGTTGTTTACGGCGCCCATAAAAAATCGTGAATCAGTCATGAATCGTAAAATATTGTGACGCAACAAAAGGTGCTTTAGGCTACTTAGTTTGTGACCAGTATAAACGCTGATCAACTTACAGACTCCTGCAACTTGATATGGGTTTATTATTTCACTATATTATGCATCATGAATAGCTGTCGAGGACGAACATTTCACGTCCTGGACTGAATATGCAGGCGGATTTAATGCTGCACTGATCGGACATTCAGTAAGAGCAAATCCGTTTTGTCACGATCAGTCATCTCTGCCTAACTAGGAAGTGTGGTATTATTAATGGGCGTTTTTCGTTGTAACTTCCGAGTAGCCACTCGAATAACACGAGGACCACTAGAACAAGCAGAGTACCGCCGTGTATTATCTTCTCTTTTTCTTTCGTCTTCAGAATATGTGAAACACATTGTCATCTAACCAAATAACAACAGATAAACGCCGCACCTGAACTCGAATAATAGCATCTCGTATATAATGATACGCCGCGAAACGACAGTAGCTGGGCCCGAAAACATATCATAGTTTGCATAACCCAATATCGGCAATTCCCTGCCTGATATGTTTTGCCCTGACCAACCGTCAAATATCATCATCATCATATAGGATAACACTGTTACGGCTGAGTTTCCATATATCACATGCACTCACACTCAGCCGTTTTCACGGTCTTACATACCGGCTTCGTGTGATAGGAGAATGAACTAGCTAGGTTAAATTAACCGCTTCACTGCCTCCTTCATTTAATGCATACAAGCAGAGTTCCAACTCCAGTTAAATAATTTTGACCTTTGAACCTTACTAAAGTAACTTTAATCGAACCCATGCCGGGTGGTAGATTACTAGGGTACTAACTCGACTTGAACCTGAGCAACGACTCTGGTTGTTCCCGTGATACTCGGGGTATTCGAGTATAACCCGTGAGTTACCACGAAAAACGATCAATGACTTACGAAAGACTCTATTAAATGCGCCGAGTGGCCGAAGCCCAGAATAATATTTAATAAATCGCCGTATATCGTTGATCGCAATTAACACCGGTAACGATCAAATTGCACCACTTTAAGCGATTAACTGCACATGAAAATAAACCATATTTCATAGACAGGTAGAGCGCGCCTCGGTCTTTGATCGTAATAAGTCGGACGCAGAGGTGCGAAAATTAGCCAAGCACAAACTTTGACATGACTTTCGATAGCACAATAGCAAGAAATGAGTATGTACATGTAACAACATCAACAATATGCAAGGTGTGGGATCACGTGGTTTCCGAACTCGATTTTCCGATGTGACGTAATCTGTGATGTTATTTTTACAGCATTTCTTTTTTAAATCTTCCTAACAAACGGTCGGATTTTGATGATATGTAACGCACCAAATACAATGGCATATTTGTTTTATGGGTGCTCTGAAAATTATTTACAATAACTTATAACTTTCACAAAGCATCGAGTACCGTTTATTTCTTACATTCACGTGCTCAAGTTTTTATTTACATTTACGGTAACACATTCTTCGTCAAAACGACAGAATCATGATATTAAAGCCGCCTATACAATAAAGGGCAACGACGTGTACCGCATCTGCTGCGATATATTTCATAAACATATGTCATTCCATTAGAAAGATATTAAAGGAAATATATTGTAAACACATCTAAAAACATGATGTCACGCTGTATCGGACACACGTGATCCCACACCTTGATAGGACCTTGCTCTTGTTTACCCATGTGTACATGTGTAGTAACTTAGGCAGACATTGTCCAATTTCCAAAATCATAGTTTATTTGAATTCATGAATTTGTCAAAATGTAGAAAATAACTGAAAATGTTACATTTTAAACAATATATTTGCAGCAAGTTGTGTCTATATTCAGCAGGTTTATTTTTCGCTTGCCTTACTATTGGTATTTTATATTTATAACTTTCAGTAAGAATGTGGAAAAAAAGGCTACTGCATACACACATGTGAAATCTGACTCCTAAATAAAAGGATACGTAACCATGCGTGAAAGACACGGATCATGTTTAAACACGACGGCGAATATATTCACTTCCTGATCGGTGTTTCATGAAACTTATCCAGCATTATCGTAATATAATCGCATTACTTTGGTCACGTGACGGAGACACATTTGCTCCCTTGCGTTGGTCTGGTGATAAAAGTGACGGAATAAGCGGCCGTTTCTGCGATTTACTAGCTACACGACTGTCAGTTAAAGTAACATCGAGCGCAGGTAAGTGACGGGTTTAAACGGGTTTCGTGCATGCGTGCGTGTGTGCGTGCGTGCGTGTTAAACTAACATAGTTTCGATAACTAGGCTTTCTATGCAAAGAAGTCATAGCACAATGTTTGGCTGTGACTGGAGAAATATGCGACCAGTGTAGACCCATAGTCTGATCAGGATCTGTGCGCTATTCCATACATGAACACCAGCCATGGTTCTAACGAACAGTATAGATCGTCACCAGGCTACATAGTTCGGTCAGTTACCTAAAGTCATACGATATGTCTGCCGATATTGGTTGTATTGGTTAAAAGTATTGTCCAGGGACCCAGTAAACAGAAAAAAAACTATGGCTTCATTTTATTGTCATATTTTAGCTTTTACGGGCCCACCAATATATTACGATATATGCGTATAAAACCAAATATTTTGAGCTTGGTCAAACATTCCGATGACGGCGAAGTGACATAAACAATAATATCTCATCAGGATCTGCACTTTTTCAAGTAATTTTCATAATTGTTGCACCCCATCCAAATAGCAGCTGTCCATGACGTACTACATGTATACCCACAATGGGGTCGGGTGGAATATTAACATTAAAAATCACATCACAAATATGAAAATTACTTGCAAAAATTGCAGATTCTGATGAGACGGCTCGTCAGGAGCCGGCTCATCTGGATCTATACTTTTTGCCAATGCCACTGGTGTTGAAATGGTTAAGGAATTAGGTTATATATATATACACTTGAATGCAATCATAATTGCTTGATAAGAGTGATGTGATATATGTATATAACATATGTGAATATTGTCTTGTTACTGTATACTATATGGAGCATTGTGTTGTATGTACAAGCCATCTTACAGTTTCACTACTTCGTGCGTTTGACACATACAGCAAATAATATGACTGTCACAGTAAACCAAATAATATTTGGTGCAATACATGATAGACAGATATGACAATGGCAAGTTGTACATATTATGCCAACAAACAATACAAAAGACGAGATATCTAAGCATTTCCCACATCAATCTCTGAATAAATGTTGATGTGTAAACGTTTCAATCGTAAGCACAGCCTATTGTTAATGTACACGTTACCCATAGGTAAAGCCATATTTACTCGCGTAGTAGGTGATCATATACCAGAGACAATACACTTAGGTAACTGCTTGCATGTCACTGGATTTGATAGCTAATAACAGAGTACACTAGTGGGTATATATGGTATATGTTGTGTGGTTGGCCAGGTAAGAGTGATATATTGTGCAACTTTCCGTGTATGAGGGCATTTATAATGGTGGTTTATGTTTTTAAAAACACAGGCACAAATCTGTCCAGAAAACTGACATATTTTACAGTTTGGTGTAATATAATCGATAGGAGTCCGTTCTCCTGGATTTTCTACATGTGATTAGCTACATTATGTCATATGTTCTACGTCACATTTTGAGTTCTTTGTCAAACGGCAGAACAGGTGAAACTGGCTGATGGCTGGAACACACAAAGATGGCCGACTTGGCCACTCTATGTGCCGTATAGGATACAGTAACAAGGCAGTATTCACATATATGTTATACATATATTCTATCACATTTACGAAGCAATTATCCTTGAATCAAACGATGATCCGGTATAGAACAAGTCCTTAATGAACCACATTAATGTGTGCAGTGAAATTTATAGAAATCGTCTTACGAATATTTGTGTCGTACGAAGTTTAGTGAAACGGGCGCCGGTTATTTAGGATTGAAAGGGTTAAACTGATACTTGTGTTACCCAGAAAGATGAGGAAAATGAAGGTTGTAGTTTGAATTCGACACTCGCCCACTGAATTATTGAAATTAAAGGTACATGCCCACGCAGTAGGCACAAACTGTTCTTTATAGGAATTAAATATTAAGTGTATAATTGTGTCACTATTCCACCAGTTCTAAAAATTACGAGTGCCCGCTATACAGGTATAATCTTTTAGTAATATCTATTTTACTGATAGTGACGCGCGGTGATATCAGGCTATTTTCATATGCAAATGAGGCATGGTATTTTTTAATTATTTATACTAATTAAATGAATCATCTGAAAAAAATAATATTTTCGACAGATTAATAAGTATGATCATTGCACATCAAAAAATAATTACAGAGAAGAAATAGTAATGTCAGTTAACATGTTAAGGAAACACGGTTATCGCCCCTGATATCAGTGTGAAAATTCATGTTTGATATACGAAGTATAAAAATGCCAATTATATCGTCCGGAAATGGTTCACGACTGTTCATTTTGACCGAACAATGTTATATCTAATGTTTGGACGAACAAAATATGCACCCCTATATTATAACCTGGCACGTGGGCATGTACTTTTAATAAAGGTGTAAAGTTGCCTTGTGGTTCTGTACGTGTACGTGTACAAGCCATCCAGCAACATACTGGCTGTTTCAAGAAACATGCCCAATTGGTACGGCTGTATAAACAATGCAAACAATATTCCTTTCGATAATATTTCATTTTATCAAATGTTTACGGTTATATACAAAGTGCAAAAACAATATATTTATTGATAATATTAAATTTTATTAAATTTAAGAATGAGCCTTTTTATTTCGTGGAATTGGTAAAATATTGATTTTATTACGAAAAATGATTTAGCATGAGGGAAAAGTACTGGAGAACCTTGAGGCGGATTCGAAAAACGCAAAAAGAAACAATGAAATAGAAATACATGTAGATAGCTTGGAAATAATCAAACTAAGAACATCGGTCCGCTATTTCTAAAATTAGAAGTTTTCCCCATGTTAAATCCCCTGTGAAGATGTATATGGGGATTTAAAATGGGGAAATTGTTTTCGTAATCAAACGAATATCAGATAAAATTTCACGAACTAAAAAGTAGGCTCATTCTTAAATTTAAGCAATAAATACACAGTGTTTGCACTTTGTATATAGCCGTAAAACATTGGTACGTTTCGTGAAACATACAATAACGCCTTCTAACTTATGACAAGAGATATGACGGAGTAAGCAAAATAATAGTGTAAGCTGTAACAATATTTGTGTCAATTATATTCAAACATGTTGTCGAATTTATAGCAGTTGGTATACCATACAGTATTTGCCGAATTACACTCCCAAATGACCTGAATCTTATTCTCCCCTCGTTTCAGACAGAGCAACATTTCACCATGAGGAGACAACTCTTGGTCGAGGTGTGCATTTTCTTCTACTTGGCCATCCATTTTGATACGCCTGTTTAAAAAATCTGAACGTATTATGTATTCACCTTGTACTGTCGGCGGGCGGGCGGGTACAGCTTGTCCACTAAATAACTAGATTACTACTTGACGGATTGTAACCAAATTCGGTATACATGTTTATCACGGCAAGACGAAGAAGGCTATTGATTTTCAATTTTGGTCATTTTTATTTTTCGCCTTATGTATCCTTGTCCACGCAATAACTCCAGTTATACTTCACCGATCGTAACCAAATTCGGCTTACATGTTTATCACAGCAAGATGAAGAAGTCAATTGATTTTGAAAATTCTGCGATAACTTATCTCCCCTTGGCGGCCATTTTCTATTTTTGAACTTTGTACGTTAAGATGAAGAACCCTATTGGTTTTCAATGAGTTATCTCGCCTTGTTGACTGGCCTTGCCTCGACGGGCGTATATTGTGAGTTTCTGCACTCTTGTTTGTGTTGATAACATCACTAGATATGGATGGAACAAATATAGCATTGAAAAATGGAAGTCTGCCTTCGAATATAGCCAATTCTAATTGTTCCTATTGGCAGTTTAATTTCCACTATGTTAATGTTCCAAAACTATGTCAAATTAATGGGCGTCGGTCGGTCGGTCGGTCGGTCGACCGACCGAGGTCGGTCGGTCGGTCGGTCGGTCCGTCGGTCGGTCCGTCGGTCGGTCGGTCGGTCGGTCGGTCGGTCGGTCGGTCGGTCGGTCGGTCGGTCGGTCGGTCGACGGTCGGTCGGTCGGTCGGTCGGTCGGTCGGTCAGTCAGTCAGTCAGTCAGTCGAATAGCGAACGGTGTAGTCCCTGATCAGACTACACGAATGTGCATACTATGCTGGTGGCATACCCCATAAGCCCCGTGTGTCCAGTCTCATCCACAAATACAGTTGTTATACGCAAACAATAAATAAGTACTAAACCTTGGATTTTCATGTGAGGCATGCACAATAAAGCAGACTGTATAGACATACATGCAAGTGTTGCCAAGTAACAAAACAGTTCAGTGGAATCGATCTTAAACAGTTGGACATGGTGCTCTAATTCACATGTGTACACACGTGTCGTTACCAACTATCATGTGTCTTCCTTACGCATCAGGAATCAGAAAAAAACGTTCGTCCCATCAAATGGATTAACGTATTCCTGTAGTGTCATATCCTCTGAAAATATAAACAAACGAGTTAAAAGGTGACCATACTATATACATGTATGACAAACATTACGTCACACGTCATGATCTGAAACATTGCAAACTAATATGAAAGTCCCATATAACAAAGGAATTGCCCCATAAATATAGAACCCATATGAAATTCATCACGCGCAAATGACGCCCACCTTACAGTATGTATACATGTAGGTACGATCATCATAATACTTGTATGTAGGGTTGACCCTCAGCAAAACTAAATAACGTATACACGCTTGAGTAGAATCCAGTGTTCCGCAGTCAAAACTGAAAGTGAGACATGCTGCCGAAAGTATACTGCATGGTCAGTCCAGGTTGACCAAAGTGCCAGGGTCGGCTATCCAATGAATGGGTTTACACGTTCAGTCGGCCAATCAGATGTTCCATAATATTCGCGGTAAAACGATTGAGGCGGAATTAAATGCTCTGCCGGTGTTCATTACAGTGTTGAATTCCATTGTGTCGTAGAGACCGGTGGCATATAATGTTTGGACTTTGTATCCTTGTGTCCGTCCGGCTCATTAAGAAGTTCTCCGGAGTTTCGAAAATGAATCTGCCACCGGGGGCATTCGTGTGCCGACACGCCACATTTTCGTGTTTATAATGAAAACCATTTTGTAAGCACCTGATAATTGTCTCCAATGTAGACAATTCTCATGTGCTGTCCAACATGTGTATTGTTAAAACATATCTGAAAAATAAAAAAGCAGACGATAATCTCCGGTTTCGGTCTTTTAAAGGTTAATTATAAGTTTAGTTTTTTCACGTGTAATGGGGTAACCCATTCCCGGCTAGCGCATGTGTGAGGGGATGCTGGCGTCAGGCAAGTAGTGGAAAGCATCACCACGGGACACGAACTCCGGTTGTATAATTGTTTGTATCAACAAATAGATTATTTCTGAAGCATACAGTACCTTTCTATTTACATAACATGTACACACTATTGCACAGTACATGGATCCAACAAACCACTAGTGAATTATTGCAATTCACAATATTCGGGACTCTTCCTTTCACGGATAAATACAACGACCTCGAACATGTGGAGAATGTAATGCAAAGGAGACGATTCTCATGAACCAAACATGTTCGCGCAGTATTTCACCTACCTGCTGATCGAGTGAAATGACAGATTGAACCAACAACCATTCTAGGATAAATAGACGTACATGTACTAAACTCTATTTACACACATACACTATTAGGTCTGGGTACATAACCCTAACTACATTTCATTACACTGCATTACATTATGACGGAGTAGTCTTTCCAAACGTGCGTTTGTTTCCTTTCTACTTCGTGGAGAGTGACCTAAGAATTTTGCTAATATACACTTTATTAGGTAAGTTTATGGTAATAGTTTTGTGTCATATTGTAGATTTGTCTCTCAATAACAATATAGCGAAGTATGAACGTCAATGTCCTGCAGGTTTTCCCTATATTTTAGTGCGCGAAATGTAAATGCAATTACGCAATTGTTTACCGTTGACCGTGGTGTAGCGATATAGTGCAACTTGTGCAGCTAATATAAACTATGACGATAACCTACCGGGATATGGTCCCAAAACGTTTACACAAGCAATCAATGGATCGTCATGTCGCCGTCACACTGCACCGGCAATCATACCTAGCGAATAATTATAATATCACTAGTAAATTGAATTACAATGGTACCACATGTATTATAATTCTCATGAGAAGATTCTAATGAATCCAGTGAAACAGAAAACCACATGGAGGCGATTCTCATGTGAATTACTCCATGACTAAATATTTTAAAATTAGCAAATAGAACATGATAAAACAGATCCTATGTGCACCACATCCATCGGATCCACATATACAATAAAACACGCTTATGTCACAATGCAATTATGCGTATACAACAAATGCGCAGACAGTATACTTGGCTAGGCTGTCACTGATATATCATTGCCACGGTAGACCTCGATTGCTCACAGCTGGGTTCCTGTCTAACATCGGTCCGTTCATGGAAGAAGGTAGCAGGCAACATTTGCAACCAGTGAAGCCCTCGATCAGATTACACAGGGGGTGCGTCATTTATGTTGCAATATGTGTTTAATCCAAAATAAAAACATATATATATATTATACATAAATATTATTTACATAATTTATAGGTCCAGTGAAATACGATTATTGTATTTTGTTCATTAACACAACATCAACCAGTTTACTGAATTCCAATTTGTGTACACTGGTGTGGCCCACAGGGGCGTATATAGTACGTAATTCCCCAACTACAAGGTACATGCTGATTCGTTGCACATATTAAATCCGATCAGCACCTACTTAAATACCTTGAGCCAGCAATACCCCCCCCCCCCCCCCCCCTGTGGGATTTTTGGCGAGTATGACTTTCGGATTCAGTAGCCTTTTGTATATCAATCCTTGTTGTCTGCGCTCAAAAAGCCGCTGGATGAACAAATGGCGGCCCTTTTACAAGATGGCCACCGAATAGTATTATATTGTTAACTTTCAGTCTGATCAATATAACCGGGTATATTGCAATTTGAATGTAAAATGATTTAGAATACATCTTACATTTAATTACTTTTGTAAGTGGCAATATATTTCAAAATGGCTGCCGAAATAGGCTGTTTTACAACATTTGTCTGCGGGTCGTGTGCTGTTACAAACAAATACAGACATTCATACAGTTGAAACACATATACATTGCTTTCCCTCACAAATAAATGGAAGATACAGGAGATAGTGATGCAATAGCCTTCCACACTTGTCAGAACAGTCAAAATGGCCGCCAAAATGTTGTTCCATTCTTTACTGTATGGAGTTGTTATAAACAGCATTTAATGCACCTATTGCATGTATACATACCAGTTTGAGGTATACAAATCAAATCATTTGATAACATATACATATCCAGGTATACAATACTATAATTATATATTCAAAATGGCCGCCAAAATGATCAGATGTTCAATAATATTGATGATGAAGCTGCAGTTTTCAAAGACAAAGACTTCTTAATTTCAAAGACAAATACGGATGTATTTCAATCAGTTTGAGTATTGAAGAACTGTTTCAAAGTGTGTCCAAAATGGATTGACTGTTGACAAGGAATACAATGTTCTTATTGTTAACGAGTACACTTCTGACAATTAAGCGAGCATGATGATCATTGGCCAAGGCGGTATGTAGTATGGTATGATGAATGGCATGGGTATGCTTATTGCAAACATGCATGGCTTTCTCCCACATTAAGCATCCCGCATATGTATTCACATGTAACACTAATTTAAATTAACCCTTGGTCATGAGTTGCATTGGAAAATAAAAACAATACATGATAACGATATGTAATTCATGCAGTCACTGGTGTTATCAGTTTACATTAACCACTACATGTGCTGTATTAATTCATCTAATTAAACATTATTGAAGCTAATACACCAAAAACATAATCATATACAGTGTCACCATGACTGGGATACAATGTCACATAGGGGTAAATGGAGGCAAATACATGTATATTAGCTACAAACTACGTGTGGTATGTATTTGCTAAACATGTACAATGTAAATATAATTCTGCATTCAGTAAATAAATGTACACATGATACATGATTATAGAGTTGTTTGATCATTATAATTACATTACCTGTTGTCAAATAGAGAAATATATATTCCAACGACACCAAAGAGCCAGCAAAATACACAACTGTGGTTCAATGCGGCAAAAAATACCTTCCACAAACCTGATACTTACCGCCTGCGCAAATAGTTCGAATACCATGTAGACAATAGTTCAATTGCATAGTAAAATCCAAAATTGAATGTGTCTCGATAGAGGCTATGTAATATTGTTTAGATGAACATGTTGATACATTGCATAATATGTTATTGAGATACATTATCATTCATAGGGATGTAAACGTACATTGATAGAGATATGTGTGTGTGTCGCTACACGTGGTAGATGTGCATACTTCTTAAACTGGACTGGATTTATGTTTCAATACCCCGGAATGGCTTTTTTAAACTACTTACATACTAATATTAATTTGTATATATAGTAAATATTGGTAATTTGACAGACCAGGTGTAGAATAACACGTGTGCTATAATTAAGAACACCGAATGTTGAAACATATTGGACAAAATAGTTTATGTATGCGTACATAACAGCTATATGAATATAGTGGATATATTTGAAGAGCATATGCATGCTTTTAGAAAGATAATGCACCTTCAATGTCTTTATTTATATGAAAATTATGAAATAGTATATCAACCTTACAGGTTATCAAATGTCATTATTATGAAATCATGGTTAAATATTTACTTACAATGCCTCACTTACAAAATACAATATCGTCGTGGGTGCCTCTCAAATAAGACTAATGGAGCAACATACCTGCATGTATTAGGCAATGGCCATGATGCATGCACTGGTGTGCATTTACACTGGTAATGGATGACGGTCATACACATTGGAACAGACACATACTGTATTTCAGTAGTTATACAAGTTTCCATTTTTACTATATACATGAAGTACAGGTGCCAACTACACATTTGAATCCTGTTCCTGCTGATGACTCTGAATGGGTTGAGTGAATATTATTGGATTGCACAATAAATAGTGTGTACATTATGTGGAACCGGTACATATCTCAGTTTCAATGGTTCTAATACATAATTTTATTTTTATATCACACAAACTCATTTACTTGCTGGCTGTCATCTTGAAAGTGCATAACAATATATTTGTCCTGTTTTACTGCAGCTTAACTTGCTTGTATTATTTACAGCTATCTTAATGTTTTGTATTTTAGTATTTACTGTGTCATACATTGAGTAATATGTGCTACAAATCATCCATTCAGCATGGTAGAAAAGGTATATTTTCTATATCCAACTTGCAAATTAGTACCTACGACCTGTACTATTGACAGTAATAATTATATTTATTTATTTATTTTACTTAAGATATTTATTTATTTATTTTACTTAATGGTGTTTAAAGGCCTGTCAACAGCTGAGAGTAATACTTATATGTATGAGAGACGTTCATGTTGGAATACACAACATAGTAAACATGGTAATTGTCTTGGTTGCATAAAAATGAAATGGACATATCGAGAGACGAACAGACATTCATTTTGTATCTCAAATGTGTGTGGATAACTAATATGTGGCTGTGACTGGAGAAAGGGGGCTTATGGGATTTGCGAACAGTGTGGCTCCTGATCAAATAGCACACTCATGTACCCTGACAACAATATATTATGCTTGTTAGAAGCATGATGGATATTTCACTGATGGAATGGTGAACAGTGCAGATCCTGAACATATTGTGCGGATCTGGATCTACACTGGTCACAAAACCCATAAGCCCCATTTCTGCAGTCACATCCACATATATACAGGTGTTAGTAGCTACACGTTCATATGAACATTTCATAAGTATCTGTCAGCGTAAAAAGTAAGAAAAAATATTACGTGTAAAATGGTCATTGTAAATTAAGTGGGTGGGGAATATATAGTTAAAACTACTTTGTTTTAACACTGCATCATCTGCTGTAGACATTATGTAGTCAGAATATGGACATTCACTATATATTGCAACACTAGTAAGTACAATAGCCATTGATACAATTAATAGACACCGAGAGAGATTTGCACAATGAGACATATAACGTAGGTGTTACCATCTCTAAGAAAATGCGAAGCGGACGGACAGACAGACGAACACCCGGACACGCTGCATCTCAAGTGTGCACGGATATCTATCAGTAGTGCATAAGTAGTTGTATATGCATTTAAACAATTTATAAGTAAGTGACAGTGCATAACATAAATGAAATTAATTACATGTAAAATTCCCATTGTAAAATGTGTGGGTGGGGAATGGTGAAAAATACCTTGTTTTTAACATTGCATCATAGACTGCAGACATCAGATAATCGACATATATGCAATTAAAATATGTAATGAACACTACTAGGTACCATTGACATGAATAAAATAGAAATGTACCATACTTTTATGGAGTTATTAAGGTAGGTGTTTTGCCATTGAAATTCAGTGGATGGGGTAACAAAACGTGCAAAATTGTTCATCTGAATTGACAGATATTATTTAATTGAACATTATTCCATTGTATAGTTATGAACACATCATTAAACATACAAAATTGCCAT
This sequence comes from Conchocele bisecta, assembly GCA_029237695.1. Lineage (NCBI taxonomy): Eukaryota > Metazoa > Mollusca > Bivalvia > Lucinida > Thyasiridae > Conchocele > Conchocele bisecta. The sequence continues at coordinate 102,165,948 of CM055271.1, forward strand.
ATCAGTTGTTTCTAATGATAAAAAACAGTCGATTTTCAACGAAAAATGTGATTTTTTACAATTGCGAAAAGTCCGAGGGTGGTATACTTCAAAATGGTGCCAAACATTCATCCAGCGGGCTACAGAGCGCAGACATACGGCATAGCACTCGTAATTGAATGTCGTTTCAGAAAAAATGTATCTGCAAAAATCCCACGGGGGGTTTCCATTTCTGGCTGACGGCCTATTACTAAAACCACCTACAGCGGCGGGAACAATTATAACTCATTATGTAGGTCTCGGTTAGTACCGGCCTTTTCCGGGAAGTACCGGCTTTTAGGGGTCGCCTGTCTGTGTGTGAATGGATTCATTCTCATAAGTTTGTCAAAACTGGGCATCGTTGTTGATCAGGCTGTATAATTCTAACGAACGATATGTATTGCCGACAACGGTCTAAGCAACATCCAGCTCTAAGCAGTGGGTTCAACACCCCAGAGATGTAATTAACCCTGGTCATGATATCATTACAGCAATTCAAAATGGTCAGCTTGTCTGTTATATTGTAAATGGCGATGGACTCCATTGGTTGAAAACTGACATGACAGAGCTTACAGCGAGCAATATTATTACGAACTACACTGTTTGCTAATCAGACACTTAATAATATTTCCTGCCGTCCGTAAAAAACCATAGGTCTGAACTGAGTTTGTCCTGACTATGTTCATAGTGAGACTGCGTGGGGTCGCAGGCTGATCAGGATCTACACAGGACACAAGGGTAAACATTGCACAGGTTTCGTATTACGCCACGAATGCACGGCTGTGTAAACTATATGTTTATGGGATCACTGTCTTAACAATAGTTGAACCATTTGAACCTATCCAATATCTTCTTTAAAATGTCATGGTGCAAAAACACATCACAAACCATTTTATTGTTTTAAGAAATTAATAAATATCATATTAATATCGATCAATATCATTGTTCAACCGTGCCAACCACGCATACAACCCAACCCACCTTTCACTCACATATACACCCGTACTCCTACCAAAATCTACATACTCTTCTTTTCAATTAGCCACCACACATTATTCTCACCAGATATCTACAAAAATCACATGTTATCGTATTGAACACATTCCCACATCAAAATACCAGCAACACATAAGCTGTTCATTTCGGGAACAAAGCATATGCAAACCTATTTTTTCAAAAAGTTGTTACAAATGAAATGTTCCACACCAGTACGCTTTAATTAACTCAATGTTCGGTCCTTTACATGTATATACCAACCTAGAAATTGTTACACCTGCATACATGTACAATGTATAAGACTATATTATCACTATTTGATTATCATAAACATGTAGTAAACCCTCCGCTCCAATAAATGGAAACAGTGCGTCCTCGGTTGTCAGATCAGTTCGTTTGTGAAACACTGTCGTTATTTATATACGTATTTCATGTATTTATGCGTGTACATATTTTTGCATATTAGTGGATATTATGTATATGTATGCGTGTATGTTATTATATTTGTGTATGGATATATGCCATTCATTCCGCCGCGCTACAGTTGTACATCCACATTAACATCAAATGACCTATACATATTTCGTTTTCACGCCGCGTAGTAACATATAATTATGGCTGTGACTGGAGAAATGGGGCTCATGGGTTTTGCGACCAGTGCAGATCCAGATCATCCTGTGCATCCGCACAGTCTGGTCATGATATGATATATTCGCCATTCCAGCAATGAAATACCCGCCATGCTTCTAGCAAGCAATACAAATCGTGATCCGGCTATTGCAGTGTGGTATTGATCAGGAGCTGCACTGGTCACAACTCCCATAAACACCATTTCATACGTCGTGTAGTGATGAGGAAATTAAGGTTCTTCATTTCGTATTTACGCGACGTTTATTATTTGTCTCTATGAACTGAAGAGACAAACTATTTTTTTTAGTGCTTTCATACACTTAACGTAGGGGGAAATTTTCTATAATAATAATTATTATTTCTGTTTCCTTTCACCAAACGTTTTGATATTCACACACGCCTTTGTCTAATGATTCTCTATCAATGTCAATGTCAATGTCACATACCTTGTGCTTTCATACACTTAACGTTCGGGGAATTTATTTACTTTCTGTTTCCTTTCACCGCTCTTCTTTATATTTTACACAACCCTTCCTCTAATGTTTATCTAGCATTCCCTTCAAAATCCATGACACTCAGACCCCCTCTAACCCCAAGGTCAAGGTTACAATTTTAGCGCTTTCGCAAACTTAACATTGGGGCAGATTTAATTTAATTTCTGTTTCCTTTCACACACTCAGCTTCTTGATATTCGTTAAACTAAAGCACCACTAGGCGCACTTCGTTGTCTTCTGACAACTCTTGTTACCAAATATATTGATAGGCGTTTTCCAAAGATGATGCGCTAGAGACAATGCATGTAACTGCACTCTAGACATACATTCTGACATTTGTATTGAATATAATCAAATAATAAACAAGTTATTGCGGCTTACCGGTAGTAAGACTTCCTTTTCCTTTTTCAATCTCAGTATAGTTTACATATATATATAGGCTTTTCGGTAACATTTGGGAATACTGTTTCTATTTTGGATATTAACACATTTAATCAACAACCGAGCCACCGCAACTCACACAATCGAGGTAGCCATACATTATAAACTGGCATCAACACGTATTTCCGCAAAACGCGGCATTATCCTGTAATAATGTGCATAAGAGTGTCGCATAAATCGTGTCAACACGTAGCAGGGTTCCCGAATTGCGCGAAGGCATATCTGCCCGAGTAATTAACATAGGTCCTGCGAGTGATACTTGGAAATCGGAGGGTGATCGGCAAGGGTATCAAGGGAATGCGTTGAAAGCTAATTTTATCCCCCTTACAGGAACTACTGACTGCCAAAGATGAATATGTGGCAGTTGAAATTATTATATGCAAATAGATATTACAAAAACCTGTGTATTTGTTATGTATATTCCCATCCAATCTATAACCAATGTCATCTGCCGTAAGCGTACCTATAGTGTAGTCGTACCTGTAGTTAGCCAATAGTGTAAAACGTAATACTTTTATGTAGCATACTGAACTGATCTATTTCAAGACTTATCGGCTGCACTATTGTTCTCCTATCACGTGATTAGCACTGGAATGCATGTTGTATGCGCACGCAACACGACGCACTTTTCATTCGACGCTATTCTCTTCACATCGCCATTGTACATGTAAAATATATTAAACTAATTGTAGGGACAACAGGAGTGTGAAATCGCATACACCCATGCATTCCACAGAAAATAAAACGACACTGGTCGACTGACCTAGTTTTCTCGATAAATGTGAATACCAAATATTTACATCATAGGAAACAAAACCGAAAAGGCCTACATTGCCTGAAAATCAGTCACAGGTAGAGAGAACTGCGAAAGAGAAATTATTACTCTAACAGAAGTACACAGAAATGGAGAGGACAGCAATAGATAGAGTGTCGTTACTTAGGAAACGAGAACAGGAAATGGAAATAGAATGACAACGGCTAATACAAGAAGAACAAAGCAGAATTCATCAGTTGGAAGCCATCGAGTTTAGATATGAAAAGATGGAGGAAGAGTTGATAAGGGATCGCATGATAGTACAAAAAAAAAAAAAAACCAGTTAGAGCTTGAACGACAGAGAATGGTCGAAGAGAGAATTCGAGCTCGACAGTTACAAGAGAACGAGCTGAGGTATAGCCAGATACAAGAAGAAAGAAGAAGAGAGAGTAGGCTGGAGGAGATCAAGGTGGAAGAGTGTAGACTGCATAATAGACTAAGTGAGAAAGCGATAGTAGAGCAGGAGCAGAGAGATAGAATTCAGAATTACCATAGGATAGCGCATAGGAGAGAGAAAGAAATTAGGAATATGACAGATAGACTGCGTTACCACGAGACAGAGAGATGTGCACACAATCCATTGCATTGGGAGAAAGCGGTAGAATGGGAAGCAGCGGAACAACCAGAACGAGACTCACAATACTGTATGAAGCAGAGCAGAGATTAGCAAGGGCAATAGAGGAGGAAATTAAAAAGAAAGAACAGAGGCAGCAAACAGAAATACATGACTATAACATCACCAACCCAGTCCCCGACAAACAGCATGAGAAGATATATCTGAAACCAACATTGACCACGTTTTCCGGGATGGAACCCGTCCCAAAGAATGAAAGTGGATTTGATATATGGCTTCTAGAGTTGGAATGCTTGATGCGCACATATCCAGACGAGTTAGTCACACAAGCTATTCGATACTCACTTCGCGGAGAAGCTAAGCCAGTGCTTCTGCCTTCTAGGCCCTCTAGCCAAAGCCCCAGAGATAATCGATAAAATAGAGAGTATTTTTGGAAATGTGGTCAGTGGTCAGTATGTACTACAGCAATTTTATAGTGCAAGGCAAGCGGAGAACGAGACCGTCACATCTTGGGGCCTGCACCTAGAAGAGATACTGCAAAGGACGATAACCAAAGGTCAGATAAACGCAGTGCAGAAAAAATAAATGTTGAGAATAAAGTTCTGGAGGGGCGTGTGGAGTGATGAACTGAGAAATGCGAAAAGAATGTACTTCGAAACAGAATTAGATTTTGAGGTCTTAAGAATGAAAGTAAGGTATGAAGAGTTTGAGATAGAGAATCACCGGAAAGAGACACAACGTAGGGAAACAGAGTATCAGGAAAGAAATAGAGGAACAATGCATCAAACCCAGATACAGTTGAACAAGGACAGAAATATGTTTGCGGATCTACTTACTCGGATGGAAAGTATGGAAAAAAATGGACGAAATGAACAAATCAAGAAACAAAGGATGGCCATACAAAAAGAAGAACAAACAACAGTCCGTAGAAAGAGAAAATACAGAGAAAAGTCAAGGGAGAGAACCAGAACATCAACAACATGAAGCCGATTCTTTAAACTAAGAGGTGCCTCCATCGCAGGGCAGATGGCAGGCAAACCCTCCGAGGAAAGCCCTAACACACATCTACTCGATAGATTGATTGGCTCTACCAATGAGAGTCGGATATGGATTGAAGGAGTAGAGATAAAAGCACTCATTGATTCGGACTCTATGGTTAGCACGATAAGTGTTGATTCCTTAAACCAACATACGCCATGTCCAGTTCTACATAGCATAGACCAACTGGGATTGAAAGTTGAAGGGGCGAATGGACAAAAACTGCCATTCATGGGATACATAGAAGTGGAAGTTAAAACTCCTTACATGAATGAACATCATATGTGTATACCTGTGCTAGTGGTACCAATGACCGAATATAATAGAGAGGTACCAGTCATAGTGGGTACTAACATTGTAGGGTTGTGTAAGTTCAGAACCTCCAAAGATCAAGATGATATTCCAGAACAATGGGCCTTGGCTTTTGAAGCGATTGCACATCTCAACGTAGGACTAGTTCGAACGACACACAAACTTTGTTTGAAATCTATGGAAACACGAACCATAATTGGATTCGTCAGGAAAACCAAACAGGTAGAAGCCGCCGTCACCGAGAGGTGCTCCCAGGAATATAGCTCAAAGGTTGCTGCGTGCCCGCGCGTAATCAGCTTAAATAACCCTGGAACCTCCGCAAGAGTACCTGTGAAAGTGTGCAACCTCTCCGCAAAAAAACAGTTAGCATACCAGTCAAGGCTATACTATGCGAACTTCAGGAACTGAAAGTTGTTCGCAATTGTTCACCCTCGGGTTCAGACCACACACTTACGGTACACCTCTGCCAACAAACAGCATCCGACAGCAAACCACCTTCGAAGAAGTAAATTTATGGGATTGATCTGAGGGATTCTGATCTGACAGAAGATCAGAAAGGATTAGTGATGAACATGATGTCTAAATGGCAAGACATATTTTCACAAGGGGCCACTGACCTTGGACATACCGATGTAATTCATCACGAGATTCACCTGACCGAAGAGAAGCCATTTAAGGAGCCATATCGAAGAGTTCCATCAGCCCTTATTCAAGAAATTCGATAGCATGTAAAGGAAATGTTAGACGTAGGAACCATCCGGAAATCAAGCAGTCCCTTTTCGTCAAACGTAGTTATTGTCAGAAAAAAAGATGGAACAATACGTTTCTGTATTGACTATCGTAAGCTGAATAAACGGACTATTAAGGATGCTTATGCAATTCCACGGATTGAAGAGACCCTACACCTTTTGGCTGGCTCACGGTACTTCACCAAACTCGATCTGAAAAACGGTTACTGGCAGGTGGAGATGAAAGTTGAGGACAAGCAGAAAACTACATTTCAAGTTGGCTCCATTGGATTCTTCGAAGCAAATCGTATGCCATTCGGGCTCTGCAATGCTCCCGCAACATTTCAAAGGCTGATGGAAAGATGCATGGGTGATATGAATCTTCGTGAATGCTTAATATACTTAGACGACATCATCATCTTTTCATCAGACTTTGAGGAGCACATCAGGCGCCTCGAAGCTGTCTTCGACAGAATACGTTAGTATAACCTCAAGCTGAAGCCATCGAAATGCGAGTTTTTCCAGAAAGAAGTAATCTACCTTGTAGACGTTGTCTCGGAGGAAGGAATCAGGACAGATCCTGCGAAAATAGAGACGGTGAAGAACTGGCCTATTCCAAAGTCGACCAGAGATGTTAGGAAGTGTTTGGGATTTACGGGCTATTACAGGCGTTTCATTAAGGGATTTGCCAGTATTGCCAGACCGTTAAATGACCTGCTGGTAGGGATTCCTACGAAGGTGACAGCAAGATCCAAGAAACCAAAAGTCCCTTTCGTCTGGGAAGATGCTCAGCAGGCGGCGTTTGATACACTGGTAAACAAGCTTGTCAACCCCCCTGTATTAGCATATGCCGACTACTCACTCCCATTCACCGTGCACACGGACGCATCGTTACAGGGTCTTGGAGCAGTGTTATACAGAAACAAGAGGGAAAAGACCGAGTGGTAGCCTACGCAAGTCGCAGTCTGAAAACTTCAGAGAAAAACTACCCCGCGCACAAACTCGAGTTTCTGGCACTGAAGTGGGCAATCACAGACAAGCTGCACGACTACCTCTATGGGACGACGTTCAATGTAGTCAACAATCCTCTCACATGCATCCCACTACAGCCGAGTTAGATGCGACAGGACAACGTTGGGTAGCAGCACTAGCGAATTATGACTTTACCATCTGTTACCGAAGTGCAAAGGACAACAATGACGTCGATGGTTTGTCTAGACGTCCAACCAGAGATGAAGAGCTCAACCCACCATTGCTGAAAGCCATCTGCCAGTCGGCATCCGTTGCCCCTGAAGATTGTCCATATGCCGAGACTTTATCTGTGACAGTTTTGACAGATATTCCTGAGGGAACGACTACAAATCCGCCAGAGGAGCTGCTAGATAAGTTTGCGCTTAGCGACAAAGATTGGAAGAGTGCACAAATGGCTGATCCACAGATCCATCAAGTGATCGACTTTATCAAGCAGGGTATTCGACCGACTGCTACGCGGGTTGATACTGAATGTTTTGATAGCCGATACTTGCAACAATGGGATCAGCTCTGCATCTGCAACGAAGTCCTGTACAGGAAATCGCACTTCCAAGATCAAGGAATTAAGCAGCTTGTCCTTCCTGAGATACTTCGGCACGAGTTGTTTAAATCCCTTCACGACGATTTGGGTCACCAAGGTCGGGATCGTACGATCGCATTATTCAAACAGCGATTCTATTGGCCAGGCATGGACCGATTTGTCCGTGAACAAGTGAAGTTTTACACTCGTTGCACCATGCAGAAGACTGCGCCCACCAGGAATGCCGAGCTCGTAAACATTTCATCGTCTGCGCCACTGGAACTGGTGTGTATAAATTTTCTGTCGTTGGAAGCATCCAAAGGAGGATTCGAAAACATCCTTGTCATAACGGATCACTTCACGCGGTATGCGCAAGCAATCCCGACGAAGAATCAGACGGCACGAACGACGGCGAGGGTCCTGTTCGATCACTTTATCGTGCACTACGAGTTTCCAGCGACAATCCACAGTGACCGTGGCCAAAACTTCGAATCCAAGGTTATCCAAGGGCTATGCGACATAGCAGGGGTGCGGAAATCAAGAACCACTCCATGCCATCCCATGGGTAATGGGATGGTAGAAAGATTCAACCAAAAACTATTGAAGATGATGGGTACTCTGGAGGACTGTCAGAGCATGATTGGAAGTCGCATGTACCTACATTGGTACATGCATATAATTGCACTCAACATGACAGCTCGGGGTACTCACCATACTATTTAATGTTTGGGAGATATCCGCGCCTCGCTATTGATGCCTTCATCGGCCTCAGACCCGATGACATGTCCGCTCGCAGTACACCGGAGTACGTGAACAAATTGGCTGACCTGTTGGATGTGGCTTACACAGCTGCCAGGAAGGAGGCCAGCAAAAGCGCACAGAAGCAAAAGTCTTCATATGACAAGAGAGTCAGACACTCTACTCTCCATCCCGGGGACATGGTGCTCCTGCGGAATGTTGGTATACGCGGGAAGAACAAACTCGCGGACAAATGGGAACGTCAACCATATGTAGTAAAGAGACAGCCTCTTGCAGATATCCCTGTGTATGAGATCGTACTCGAAAAATGGAGGGTCAAGAAGGCAAGAACTGTGCGCATGCATTTACTGCTACCATGTGGTTGGATATCCTCAACAACAGATAGACAGATTGACAGACCTGCGACACACAACCCCATCGTTGATGTTTGCTAGGCTGACCATACATACCAAAGGAGTAGGGAGGATATCCAACAGATTGAGACCACCGCCGCGACATCTGTTGATGGGTCACTGGGAGTCGCTATACCGTCAAACACCTTGGAGGAGACCACAAGTCAGGAAGACTTTGAGCTTGAGGAAAAGAACTCTGACTCCGATATAGGAATAGCGGAGACTACCACTCAGAGCATTCCGGCGATAAAGCCATATGTCATACCGATGAAGAGATCCGGGGCTGTAACCTCGATCCAAGTCGGGGCATTATGAGGGATCGCTGGTAAACAGCAATACAGATATCGATACCGTTTCGTCAAGCGAGGATGAAGCGGACGTGCATCGCCTCAGTAGACCCCGACGACAAAGAACCACACCCGCCTGGTTGACATCTAACGATTGGGTGTTGTCTAACGCCCAGCACACATCCATCGTTCCGCGGGTAGATGTCATCTGGGTATAAACCTAGTAACAGAGACTTGATACCTTATGATAGATACTACTAGTGTATTGTATATACACCAACGTGGGTTATGTACTAAGTATAAACCTATTAATAGAGACTTGACGAATGTGATGCTCATCATGTGTAGAAATGTGATAACAAATACTGGCCGTGGAGCTAACGTCTGTAGGTGTCAGTAACGATGATCCTGGATATATACATTTGTTCCCAAGCGGGAATTGGTTACACAGCAAACATTTGCTACTAATATAGGGCTGGTATCCTTATTTCGGGATACACGGGCACTCCAGCTAGTAGATGTATACTGTGTACATGATGACAATGACTGTTGTAAATAACAACACAAAAATATATAGTAGATATATTTTCCAAATGACATGTATAACCACAGAACTGATGATTTTTTTGTTCAGCTTTCAGATACAGAGAGCGTTGCGCTGATCCATGCTTTGAAGATGCATGTCATTTATATAATTACACTCTCTGTATAATTAAGTGCTTGTATCTCATAGCTGACGTACTTCTAATCTAGTGTTTCCACGAAGCCACATGTAGTCAGCAGAAGTGAGAATATGGAATAATTCAAGATTATGACAGATTACCAACATTACTTCTTGTACATATCGGTAACTCTTGTACATGTCCGATTAATGTATCCTCTTTGAACACGTTGAAATTAACTGTAACCGTAACATTACCTAGACAATAAACTGTTAATAGTGTACCCACCTTATGTCTTCTTTCTTTAAACATGTACGAACCAAGTAATGGAAATGTCGGGACGTCATTTTCCCGAAGAGGGGAAGTATGTGGCAGTTGAAATTATTATATAGAAATAGATATTACAAAAACCTGTGTATTTGTTATGTATATTCCCATCCAATCTATAATCAATGGCATCTGCGTAAGCGTACTTATAGTGTAGTCGTACCTGTAGTTAGTCAATAGTGTAAAACGTAATACTTTTATGTAGCATACAGAACTGTTCTATTTCAGTACTTATCGGCTGCACTATTGTTCTCCTATCACGTGACTAACACTGGAATGCATGTTGTATGCGCACGCAACACGACGCACTTTTTCATTCGACGCCATTCTCCTCACATCGCCATTGTACATGTAAAATATATTAAAATAATTGTCTGGTAAATATTGTATTTACAGGTAAAGTTTCGGTATACTACTGTGTATTGCTGTATTGTCTTGTTTCTAGAGATATGTTCATTATAAATATCAATTTATATTGAAAATATCGCTGGAAATCCATTTAGAAATCGGGAACCGTGTATTGACTTGTATTGGCACTTTTTCATTCGACGCCATTCTCTTCACATCGCCATTGTACATGCAAAATATATTAAAATAATTGTCTAGTAAATATTGTATTTACAGTTCTGCCCATTCCACTGTGACTAGTGACATCGCTCCAGATAGAGAACAATCACAAACAATTTACCGGCCTTTTTGGGGAGGTTTCCCAGAGTAAAGGGGGGATAAGAGCCAGACCGGCCACACAATTATGATGAAATAGAAATATCTGGTCTTATGTATGATCGGATGTTGTATGCTAGGTACATCTGCAATCAGAGAACATTCAAAAGTGTTTGTCAGCGGCATTATTTTTATAAAACCAGCGTAATATCCCTCTTTTCAGCCGGCTGCCTATTTATTGAAATGAGCCATTTTCAGCAAGAAGACTGTTTTATGTATTCTTAAGAAAATATGGCAAATAATCTATTTCTAAAATATAATACTGTGCTGTTTCAGAATATTTTATTCTTTCAATCTCCATTTGGAGTTTGTTCGCACCGCGCATGTACGGTGTTCCGTTCAGGCCATCGTAATATCGCTATCGTACTCTCGTTATTGTGGTATCGCCTTCCGATTAGACCTGCGCATGTGTATTGTTGTCAGCGAAAAGTGCGTTTGTTTTCTAATCGATACCTGTTGGGATGCTTTCGCGCTGCATCATATTGAATCGTATATTTCATTTCTTAAAGTTGGAATATGCCACCTGGATGGTGTAAGAGCTAATACAGTTTGTGCCGTGGCTATTGATTTTCACTGGGACTGTTCGTATTAATATACGCAAAGGCATCCAACAAAAATCAAGTATTAAACAAATACTTGTTTTAAAGTTAGTAAGCTGCAAACGCAATTTTCGCAGACAACAATGCGAATACGACGTCCATAAGGAACATGTACTACGATTATGATAGTACGATACTACACGTACGATGACGATTGATACTATTATAATACTACAAGTAAGATACCACAATGACGATAATACGATATCACGACAGTAGGAAGACGATATTATGATATGACGATGTAAATGTATCTAAACTTTTGATGGGGTTCATCCTCCCGATAACCCTGGTTTGGCCCTCAGATACATGTTTGGCTTTCTTGCTACTTGATAGTTGAATTCGGTTATACTCATTACAAAGTAGGCAAATCAGTATTAATCATATTACTTTTAGATAGTGTGGCTAACGGACTCTGTTGTGTCGAGGACCTGTAGCCTATTTCATCAACATTGCAAAGTATACTTTAGTAGCAAAGTATACTTTGAGGGAGAAATTTTCAATTTTATGATAAATTTATTAATTTTTATTATACTGAATTTATTACATTATCACAGCCAATTTGGCTGTGATAATGTAATAAATTCAGTATAATAATTCTGCATACTTTTAATCATGAAATATATGCATTTGTTAGTTTTATATGAAATAATGCAGTTCAGGAAAAATAAATGATTACTCCCTCAAAGTATACTTTGCTAGTAAAGTATACTTTGCAATGTTGATGAAATGGGCTACTGGAACCAGATCAACATATTATAATTTCAGTGTTAAATATACATTTTTTAATGAAAATATTCGATTCCAATTTTGGGATTCCCCCACCCACACTCCCATCCATACAGGTGAAATAGTTGATTCGACGCAGTTAACTGGCCTAAAATGACATTGGCTGTTCGCAGGCCATTATCTACCATTAAATAAAGTAAATACACACATACTTTCTTGTTTTGCCTTGTAATTGCATGGTGCATGCATTATATAATAATGATGTAGATATATATGTAACATAAAACAGGACTAGTAATGTAAATACATGGCTTTTGTATGTTGGCAATGCATTTATTATGATATTGAATACTGAAATACATGAAACAACAATCCGTCAGATAGCCAGAAATTGAAAGCACAAAAGTCCTGCCAACTCTCTCATAGAGTGTGGGCATATACAAACACTGTAAAGTGGTAATTTCATAATTTTTGTGGTAATTTTTATTTTCGCTGATTACGCGTGCACACGTATTCGTGAACATAACTAGACAGTATGTTTCTAAACCATGGACATTCCCCGGTGGCATACTGGACTCTAACTGGAGGACAAACTCTTACAAACTTTTCGACGTAAATGTACAAGGACGGACGACAGACGGACCCTCATGAGCAACGCAATATGCGGCATAATAACCAGCGGAATTATTACCCGTCAATATGTAGCCATATCATGATACGTGTAATTTTGTTTATCAAGGTGGCTCCGTCAATAATGCGTTTTCAGTAAATATAAGCTTGAACAAATAGTTTGAACGGACACACAGACAGAGGCATTGGTGCACACACTAGCGCACATATAGCCGTCATTGTGATCACCAGGAGAGCTTTCTACAAAATAATGTGCAATGTTTTCATGCAATCGGATACTCTCTGTGCTGTAGACAGGTTCCCGGCAGTATTGCTACGCTCTATTGTACGATACTATGATGACGATTGTACCATACGACGGTGACAATAGTTCGAAGCTACGATGACATAGTATTATATCACGATGAGATAGTACGATGCTACGATAACCATGTTATGATACTACGATAATACGATGATGGTACTACGATATAATATCGTAGTATGTCATCGTGCTATCGTGATATCGCGTCATCGTTATCGTGCTATCGTACTATCACCATCGTGGCATCGCAGTATCTTCATCGTAGTATCGTAATATCGTAATCGTAGCATCGTGCTATCGTCATCGTAGTATCGTACTATCATGATCGTAGTATCGACTTATCGTAGTATCGACCCGATAGCGAGATTACGATGGCCTAAGCGAAACACCATGCATTCATAGTAATGTTAAAACTGCCATATAACGAATTACCATAGGAGTGTCAGATAGTAATCACCATTATCTTACATTTAAACCCTTTGGTATTAGTAGAGACGCAGTATTGTGAACGTTCAGCAACAAACTGTTGGAGCACCAGGGATTAGGCATGTTTGAAAGATGATTTGCTGAAATATTAATATATTTACGTAAACGCTAAGTCAATTAACAGAACATGTGAACTGTAAGTGACAATATGAGTATCATGAGAGAAATGCATGTGACATATGAAGAAGTTCAGTGTAAGGAAACATATTTGATAAGAAACATACCCCAATTCTGATATTGTAATATGTGTGTCATGCGTAGTACTGCGTGTATGCTTGCATATTGGTTTCCGTTTAACATGCCGGTGGATATGTTACTCGCCATACATTACAATATGCGTTTTATCAATCCGATACCTATTCGATGCCAGACAACATCATACTTCGGCCGCTGGCTGATGAAAAGGTCATTACGGCACGTGTAATCAAAGTAGACTAGTATCATCACCTGTACTTTTACTCACCCACTACTCAGCATGGTTACTTCCATAACTCATGTCAATCAATGTTGTTCTGAGACATAGAGTGACTGAATTGTGACTTGCGTATGCCCTGATCAGACTGTGCGAATGTGCAGACTGATAGTTGCTACGCTGGTTCCACCCATTGTACGGTCATTTTTTCATTCAGGGGCAGGCGGGGACAAAACGAACTCATCTTATCAAGCAACTTATCAAACAATTTGACTTTTGCTGGTTGTATAATTAACAGCGCATCTCTTCCGCAGATAACACACATGTGCATTATGAATAGTTCTGTATATGTGCATGTGTGTAACTTATGTTTAGTGAACTAGTGTTATACGTGCACATACTAATAATACCTCAATGTCGCACTCGTCCCAAACACTCCCCAGTAAAAATCTTAGACAAACTTTACCTACAGATAAGATAATCAAATTATTCTTACCTTATTTCACCATTACCTTATTTCACACATCATCCATTCGACCCTGTTGTATCATTATCCGTTCATAACGGTTGCAATACATGTGCATATAATTGCATTAACATTGCAACTTGACCACCACACGGGGCTATATACACGCACTATATTCTCGTTCACCACGCATTACATGTACACTTACACTGTACCGTTGCAGTGGTACCAGGTGGTACATATCCCGGTTCAGGCGTATTAGGTTTGCCGGGTAATTTATTATGCAGGATGTTCCAACCATACTGCTCCAGTTCTTGCCAATTAAAATTATTGAAAGCCAGTATAGTCTATATTCACAGACAGCAAAGGGTATAAATCATAAAATTGACTTTTTAAATGCAGACCATGTTTTGACCAAGGGTGATACAGATCATGATGCATTTGGCATGATCTGCTCAATGTATATACAGTTTACTATTGTACTGGAGAAACTATCTGCCTTAGCTAGCTAAGTAATTGTGAACAGATGAACACAATTTTGCATAACACAAATATATATATGACACAATGATTATGCATGGAACAAGTAATATGCTAAATAAATGCTATAATTATGTCGACATGTTCAAATATGTTACTCCAGTTTGGTCAAGTGGGATGCGAACAGATAAGTTATTAATTTGAGAGGGCATTTTTGAGAGAGCATAATGAGGTAAACACATATATCATTTTATGTGAATGGTCTAGTGTCAAACATTCAGTAAAACCTCGATAAACCGGACATCGTGTGGTGGCCCCAGGATTTCGTGTTGTCTTTTTTTTTCACACCAATTTCTGATTTTTTTCAATCAGCTGTGTCGACGTGTTTGGGGAACTGGCTGTAACATAATACTCTGACATGTCCCTGAAACATTCACTGAAATGTTTATCGAATTGAAGAGTGCGTAAGTACAAGTATAGATGATGATAATAGTCTACTTTGATCACACGTTCCGTAATGACATTTTCACCAGCCGGCGGCCGAATTATGATTTTTTTCTGGCATCTAATGTGTATCGGATTGATCAAACGTATATTGTAATCTATTGTGAGTAGCATTTCCAATGTTCGGCACGTTAAACGAAAACCAATATACAAGCATACCCATACGCATGACACACATATTGCAATATCAGAATCGGGGTATGTTTCTTATTAAATATGTTTCCTTCCACTGAACTTCTTCATATTTCACATACATTTCTCTCATGATACTTATATTGTCACATACAATGTACAGTTCACAGGTTCTGTGCATTGACTTCACATTTACGTAAATATTCTAATATGTCAGCAAATCACCTTTCAAACAGCCTTTTCACTGATGGTCCTATAGTTTGTTGATGACATTTCACGTGGGTAATCAGTATTCATGGATTAAACAACACTGCCCCAAACATTTATCGAACATTATCAGAACCTATTTACCTAGCATACAATATCCGATCATACATAAGACAAAATATTTATATTTAATCATAATTTCATCTTTGGCAGTCAGTAGTTAGTTTTCTAAGCATTATAATCTCCTTGTCGATCATCCTCCGAATCACTCGCATGCATGTGCACTCGCAGGCAGGTGCACTCGCGCGGATATCCATCGCGCAATTCGGGCACCCTGCTATGTGTTGACACGATTTATGTGACAATCTTATGCAACTTATTACAGGATAACATAAACATGTTGCGGAAATAATGTTGATGCCAGTTTAGTAAGTCTGGCTACCTTGATTGTATGAGCTGCGGTGGCTCTGTGGTTTATGTAATGGGCATAAGACCCGTCGTACCGGTTCCGAAACTCGCCATAAACACTAGTAATTTCAGTGTGTTATTATGCAAAATAGAAATAGTATTCCCAAATGTTACCGAAAAGCCTAGTATATATATGTATGCTATGCTGAGACGGAAAAAGGAAAAGAAAAGTTTACTCTCGTTAAGTCGCAATAACCTGTTTATTATTTGATGTATAAACTCGATACACATGTCAGAATGTGGCTATAATGCAGTTACATGCATAGTCTCTTGCGCATCATCTTTGGAAAACGCGCATCAATGGATTTGGTAACAAAAGTTGTCAGACGACAACGAAGCGCGCCTGGTGGTGCTTTAGTTTAACGAATATCAAGAAGCTGTGTGAAAAGAAGCAGAAATTAAAAGAAATTTGCCCCAATGTTAAGTTTTCGAAAGCGTTAAAATTGTTCGTTTGCCCTTGGGGTTATCGGGGGTCTGAGGGTTATGGATTCGGCACGGTATGATAGAGAAATATTATAGAAAGAGATGTGTAACATGAAGAGCGGTGAAAGAAAACAGACAGTATAACAAATTTCCCCAATGTTAAGTTTGTGAAAGCACTAAGATTGTGACATTAACCTCGGGGTTACCGGGGGTCTGAGAGTCGTGGATTGTCTCAGCATAATAGAGAATCATTAGAAAGAGGTATGTGTTAAATATCAAAGTGTTTGGTGAAATGACAAATTATAACAAATTTCCCTCAACATTAAGTGTATGACAGGACTAAGACTGTGACCCCGTGACCTTGTGGTTAGCGGGGTTCAGAGCGTCGTGGATTGAGACGGCATGATAGAGAACCATTATTGAAAGGCATGTGTAAAATATCAAAAGATTTGGTGAAAGGAGAAATGATAACAAGCTTCCCCCCAATGTTAAGTTTATTGAAGTTCAAAAATGTTATTTTGTCTCTTCATCTCATCTCATAGGGACGAACGTCGGGTAATTACGAAATTAAGAGCCTTAATTTCCTCTCTGCGCGACGTTTACAATGGTGATGTCTTAATATCTGGCTGTGACAGGAGAATTTAGGTTATCGGATTTGTGACCAGAGCAGCTCCTGATCAATAACAGACTCCAGTAGCCTAATCACGATTTATATTGCTTGTTAGAAGCATGGCGGGTGTTTCAGTGCTGGAATAGCGAATAGATCATATCCTAACCAGACTGTGCGGATGCAAATGATGATCTGGATCTACACTGGTCGCAAAACCCACGAGCCCCATTTCTCCAGTCACAGCCATAAATACATGACATACGTACATACACAGTGACAGTGTTTCACAACGAATTGAGCTGACAACCGAGGGCGCACAGTTTCCATTCATTGGAGCGGGCGGTTTACTACATGAATATGATAATTAAATAGTGATAATATGGTCGTATTCCTTGTACATGTATGCAGGTGTAACAATTTCTAGGTTGATATATATAGTGAGGGACGGTAGTCAAATAAATTCGCACATCTGGCTAACTTTTCCAAATTTGGAACAATTAACATTGAGATAATACCTTTCAAGATTTTGTATGGAAGCATATTTGTAGCAGTAATCTAAGATGGCCGCCAGTCACGCATGTTATTTGCATATCTTAACAATCGGTGATGCTATGTGCAAACATTTGATATTGATTTCATAGTTTTTGAGATCACTGGGTATGTTGGTGAAGTTTGTGAAATGATTCTGGGTCAAAGTCACGTTATGTAAGCCAAGGTCAATGTCAGATGACTCTGAAATGTACAAATATTCTTATTCCAGTAATCGTCGTACCACTCTGTTTCATTCCTTGTCAATTATAAGGTGTTAGAGCTGATTGTTTCAATTGATGAACTACTTTTTTTGGGGGGGGGGGCGGTGGAGTGGATCAAGGTTGTATGACAGAAAGTTGTTGATTATGTTAGTTATTAAGATATAAGTGGACAGAAGAAAATGTATTTATTGAGTGGTGTTTAACGGCGTGTTATTTAAGTTACGTCATTTATGCTCGGTTAATGTGGTCGAATCCCATATTTCACATGTACTGATGGGGGAAAACCTCAAAATCAGAACTAAATATTGAAATTAAAATAATCTGAGCTGGTGTCAGGTCCTCACCACACCAGTCACGTAGCCCCACTCCGTAAAGGTAAATAGGTTTAGTACTAGTGTTACTACTTTTATAATGGGTATAACAGGATACAACCCTCAAGTAGCAAGACAGTCAAGCCCGAGGGTCACCCTTCGCATGCTCTCAACCAGCTGCCTGTCAGAAAAAAATAATTTATGCAAGTTATGCAATTAATATGTTAACATGTGCTCGCTGTCAACAGTACACTAGGAAGAAACTCAGACGCTATCTGGAAATCATTAAGGCATACTAGTAGGACATACACAAAGTATAACTTACAAGATCACATCTGCAGCTTTTTCTGAACGTGTGCTATCAACAGATAACATCCTAGTACATATACATGTAGTCATTGTTAACAGTCCTACCCTGACACCTGCATAGCTTAGCACACTATAGCTAATACAATTGTCTTTGTTTTGCTACAAACTGGAGAATACGCTGTTGTGTGTTGTACATGGAGAAAAAATACAACACATGGAGAAAACATACAACAACTTATTGTCTAACTGGTAAGGTATTACAACAATGTCATTGAAAGTCAAAAGTCACCAAAATGTTCAGAGTATATGCGGAATATGTACTCTGAATATTTTGTAAATTTTTGACCCCATTTACGGAAAATATTGTAAATTGTGTAAACGAATGTCATGAAATTACGCAGATGTCCGAAGGTACATTATCCCATGGCGTGTCTCATAATTATTATATCTAAAAATGCCAAAGTATGTGCAATGTTTGGACTGTGTGTCCGTCCGGCACATTAAGAAGTTCGCCGGAGTTTCTCAATTATGTCATAACTTCTATATACCTTAAAGGATTACTTAACTATTTCAGCACAGCATACTTGTGGACAAATGCCACACATCCATGCTGCCCTTAATATTCATTGACATTGACCTTCACAACATTGAACTTTTTCACACATTAAGAATAAGTTCGCCGGAGTTTCTCAAGTTTGTCATAACTTTTATATCCCTTGGTGGATTACTGCAACATTACAATACATCATACCTGTGGACAAATGCCACACATCCATGCTGCCTTTAATATGACATTGATCTTGATAATCGTCGCCTGATCGTCTGCATTATATTCTCCGCATGTTCGAGGCTGTTGTATTTAACCGTGAAAGGAAGAGTCTCGAATATTGTGAACTGCAATAATTCACTAGGGTATTATTGGATCCACGTACTGTGTAATAATGTGTAAATGTTATGTAAATAGAAATATACTGTATGTTTCAGAAATAATATATTTGTTTATACAAACAATTGCACAACTGCAGTTTGTGTCTCGTGGTGATGATTTCCACTATTTGCGTGACCCCAGCATCCCCTCACACATGCGCTAGCCGGGAAGGGGTTACCCCATTGCACGTGAAAAAAGTAAACTTATAATTAACCCTTAAAAGGCCGAAACCGGAGATTATCGTCTGCTTTTTTATTTTTCAGATATGTTTAAACAATACACATGTTGGACAGCACATGAGAAATGTCTACATTGGAGACAATTATCAGGTGCTTGCAAAATGGTTTTCATTACGAACAAGAAAATGTGGCCTGTCGGCACACGAATGCCGCCGGGTGGCAAATTCATTTTCGAAACTCCTGCGAACTTCCTAACGTGCCGGACGGACACACGGACGCACGGTCCAAATAATATATGCCACCGGTTCTACTGAGACCGGTGGAAAACTGAAAATAAACGGCAGACGACAAAATGGAATTCAGCATTGTAAGGGTTAGTCATACATACAGACATGAATACCGGCGCAGCATTTAATCCCACCCCCATCGTTTTGCCGCGAATATTACGGAACATCTGATTGGTCGACTGAATGTATGAACCCATTAATTTGATAACCGACCCTGACTGGCACTTGGGTCAGTCTGGACTGACCATGCAGTATATTTTCAGCGGCATATCTCGCTTTCCGTTTTGACAGCTGAACACTCGATTCTACTCAGGCATGTATAATGAGTTGGGTTTTTATAGTGTTTCATGTATTTGTGTATATATATATATGCCCAATTAATCAATCATTCATGCCCAATCAATCAGTTGAATATTGCAAAATGAATTTTATATAATTTATGTACTTTCAGTTAAGTAACTTTGGGGTTGATACAAATCATAAATCTTTACATATTGTTTGAAGTGTGAACGGAACTGGTATCAACATGTTTGGAAATTACATAGGAAATTGTGCTACAAAAACATAATGTTTCAAGAAATTGTACGATTTTATTAATTTTGACATCAGTTTGAAGTGTTTGAAGTATATGGTGCATACAGGGTGAATTTATGGTTAAACTTAGTTGAAATGCACACATATAACCTTTATTTGCATTTTTACTACGGAAAATTGTTAAACATAAACTTCTTGGAAAATAGCTTGATTTTGGCATTTTAATATCATTATTTTTATTACTTCACAGAGATTCTGAATATTTTCTTCATTAAATGGGAAAATTTAAAATACAACTTTTATCGACCAAAATACAATATTCTTTTTCAAAAATATATGGTTTAATCTGTAAGCATCTTATCAGAGTGTGTTATATGATAGTGTCAATACTAATCAGTTATACATACAATTATAAGCCAGGGGTAAGTGATAAAAGTCGGCTTCTCACATATGGCATTATGTGGAGACAAAGGGCTGGAATTTAACACCTGTTAAGAAACTATTTACGTAAACAGGTTTTCCCTGAGACGATAAGTTTGACAGATTCAACTTTCAAAGCAAGGCACACATTTCTCATTGGCCCTCCAGTACCGGGATCACGTGACATATTGTAAAACTGTATTTCATTGGTTTATGATTATTGTTTGTGATAATCTGAGATAATCGAAGGAAATAAATATAGCCCGCCTGGAAATTTGTCAGTTGCTATTTGCATGCTGATTAATAAAGGTGATATTGAAGCTAACGAAGTATTCCTTCGGTTATTTCAGGTTAGTAGTTACTTTTGTATTTGTATTGTTATATTTTCTAAATGATTGTGTTTTCATTTTCAGAACAGTATCATTATTCACATTGTCCTGTTTGAGGTGAACATTGTAGAATTGTGGAAGCTATCACTTCCGTCATTAATACAAATATGCAAATAATGAGATTTTGTATATTAATTTCATAACTTCATTCTTTCATTTCTGTGCAATTATTAGAATATCTAGCTGTTTACATTGTCAGAAAGTGAATTAGCTCAGTGAATGTACACTTGTAGCGTGAGAGTGTGTATCATTGTAATGCAATCATTATTTGTTTAAACCTGGCATACAGGTACACATCAGTAAGTAAGGCATATGTTATAATATTACACGAGGATCAATGAATAAGCACCATTCAGTCAGCTATGGACATGCATTTGTAAATAATTAATTAGTAGGATGGAATAGTTATATATCCATTAGCCAAATATAGTAAGTCATGTACAGCAAAACTGCAAAAGCATATGTTATTACATTTACATGCTGATCCAAACCATAGCATCACGCAATCAGTCATATATACATGTATTTGTAAATGTATACTAAGCTGTCGCTACTGTGATGGTATATGGAATAATTAATTACATTTGACATTTATTCCTGTGTCAGACCAACCAATTGTCCAATATGCCAATTATTGACATTCGTGCATGTACATATTCTGTAGTGTCAGCCATGAAGCATAACCACACAACAACATCAACAACCAATGTCGGAAACACTGCCATTGGTTCTGCACTGTTTGGTACAAGAGGAAACAGTTCTCCTCAATGATTAGTATGCATAGTCTACCAGAAAATGTACATGTATGCGAAGGCGTAATATCGGTGTTTGACATTTAGTTGCGAACTATTGATTTCCATGTACCTCTCTAGTATTGCTATGCGTAATTGAATGAAATGATATTAATAAATTTAAGCCCTGCCTAAAAATGACCGCAGATGTTGACATGCCATTAAACATCATTAATCGATAAATCTATAACTTAAGATGTGCAAACGATATGTGTCGATATGATAATGATTAACCCTTTCTCACCCGATTGACCGACATTTTTTAGTCCGTCCTCATTTAACAAGTAATCAAGTATTTAAAAGAGAGAATTGTAACAAACATTGAAGATCCGGATGAGGCAGCCCATCATGAGCTGACTCATCTGGATATGCACTTTTGCCCAGCATTGATATATAGGTCTGTGGTATTAAAATGGGTTAATCTCATTGGTATCCAATGAAAACCGGTTGCAAGTGGTACACTATTTGGTCTGAATTGTATTTAGTTATTGTAAATATTACCACTACCAATCTGGTTTACAATTTGTATGTCAATATCGCTCACATAACATCGCAACCATGCTAATGGTAATAGGCAGTCATATGTATTTGTATGGAACACCTTGCAATTGCATTATCATGTATACCATGTTGATATTGTGTCATTGAACTTGTATGCGGCTCTTGTCAAAACCCGCACCTGTCAGTACAGTTCAATACATCCTATCAATTTGACTGAAACACCATACACAAGGTGATCCATGCAAACTCAGTTAATAGGAACATTATTGTGTTTGTCATTGCTTATACATGTTTGTCAATTATTAAAATCAGCAGTTACGATTTGCATGATGATTAATAAAGGTGATATTGAAGCTAACGAAGTATTCCTTCGGTTATTTCAGAAAATAATAGGGTCAACCCTACATACAAGTATTATGATGATCGTACCTACATATATACATACTGTAAGGTGGGCGTCATTTGCGCGTGATTAATTGCATATGGGTTATTTTGTTATATGGGACTTACTTACTAGTTTGTACTGTTTCCAATCATGACTTGTCACGTAATGTTTGTCATACATGTATATGATCAGCTTTTAACTCCTTTGTTTATATTTTAAGAAGAATTGACACTACAGGAATACGTTAATCTATTTAATGAAACGAGCGTTTCTTTCTGAATCCTGATACGTAAGGAAGACAAATGATAGCTGGTAACGACACGCGTGTATACATGTAAATTAGAACACAATGTCCGACTCCACTGAACTGTTTTGTTACTTGGCAACACGTGCATGTATGTCTAGGCAGTCTGCTTTATTGTGCATGTCCCACATGTAGTCTAATCAGGGTCTACACCGTTCGCTATTACATGAATGAAACGCTCGTCATGTTTCTAAAGCAATATACATTGTATATCGTTAATTATTAGCCTAAATAGGTGTGAATTTTGATTAGAAACTACACTAGTCATAAATCGCATAAGCCCAACGTTGTCAGTCAGTCACATTTATGCTCCTATTTTTGTTTGTAATAGCTGTTTAAATCACTAACCAACTAACTAATATTTAACAAGAATGTGTGTCTAAACATGATTCCTTGGTGTAAGAGTCATGTCAGTTCCTGTTAATTGCACGTGCCGCAGTTATGGTATAATTTAGAGTCAGTTAACTTGCATATTGTTGGAACATTAACATAGTGACAATTAACCTGCCAATAGGAACAATTAGTGTATGAAAATGTTCATAGCGACTTCAATATGTGAGAGTGACGGTTTATGAAAAGTTTGATAGTGAGAGGCATATTACATTTTATGAACATTTTCATAGTGAGAGTGATATTACGCTTTATGAAAATGTTTCATAGCGAGAGGGATATTACATGTTATGAAAATGTTCATAGTGGGAGGGATAGTACGATTTATGAAAACTTTCATAGTGAGAGCGATAGTAGATGTTATGAAAATGTTTATAAAGGGATAGTACGGTTTATGGATATTTTAATAATGACTATTGTTTGTCTGAGAACGGAATGTTATGATATTTTTCATAGTGACTTCAATATGTGAGTAACAACGGTGGTTGAACTGGTGATTACTGAGTAATTATCATGAAAATGTGCATAACGCTTGAAGGCAAAGGAGATTGTAGAGAGATGCACTCTATGAAATCGTTCATGGTGACACCAATCAGTCGTCGGCTAATACAGTGTGGTGAAATATTATGATAATTTTCATAGTCAAGTCCAGTCTGAATTTTGCATAACCTCCTTATGCATATGGGGTCGTTATTTTGAGCAACTGGAATTGCTCAAACAAAACTGGAGCCTGTTCTATGCGTCCATATTATAGTATCTATGTCGGATCCAGATGCTATAATTGTAGGCGATTCGCGTTTGGCTGGATTTCAGCACTACTCATCAAATACAGACTTACGGTTACAATTTGTTATTAGACGGGGAGTCCAGGTTGCTGATTTAGTTCACCCAACTTTGCGAACAGTTAAAAACGTGCGAAAAGATGATATTTTACTGGTGAAAATGTCATGTGGTATCAATAACTTTACGAAGTTTATTTCACACCACAATGGTCGACAGCTTACATATTCTGGGATTTTAAAAGAAGAAATACTGAATAATCTGTCTGTAAGTCATGGCTGATGAAGGGGAAGAGATGGTTGTTGCTAAAACTCCAAAACCGATTGTAATGCCTGATTGTTTTCATGGCGGGGATGATGAGGACTGGGAATGTTGGTTCCAATTTTTTTCTGATTGTGCGGACATTAATGGCTGGAATGACGCACTAAAACTGAAATTTCTTGCTGTCAGAATGAAGGGCATGGCACATCGGGTTTATATGGACTTGGACACAAAAGGAGGTGACTGAGTGAAGCACTGGCCACATGATTTCGTAGTACAACAGACCAGGAATTGTACAAATCTCAATTCTTATCTAGACACAGGGAAGCTGGAGAATCTCTACCAAAGCTTTGCAATGCAATACGAGTTCTAGCAGGTAAAGCATACTCGGAGGTGCCCAGCAACATACGAGATGAGTTGGCGCGTGATCAGTTCATAAAAGCATTGAACAATGGAAAACTTGTGCTAGAGTTACGACACCACTTGCCAAAAACTTTAGATGACGCGATAAGAGCTGCAATTGAATGGGATAATGTAGAAGACACTGGAAACAATCTAACAGTGGTAGCCGGTGGTTTAGGAGAGGCGGCAGGCCTAGCCAAAGCAATGTGAATACTAACACTGGGCAACGAGATAAACTTGTAGGTATGATGAGAGAGATGATTATCTTATTGAAGTCAGACAGAGACGGATCTGATAGAGGGAGATGATACAGTAGGTGTGGCTCTGCATCAAACAGAGGTCGAATGAGACGTGGTCATCCTTTAGAACGTGCTGACGAAACTTGCTTTGCTAGCAATGCGGTCAGGTGGGGCACATGCGGAATGAGTGTCAACGCTTTCAATGTTGGCGCTGTGGCCGGCAGGTTCATCGCCAATTTGAATGCCCACGCCAGAACAACCAATCGGGAAACGGAGTGTAGCTGGTATTGAAGGTCGCATCTCAGCTACGCATGAATCAGGACCTACAACTACAAATGTCTCAAATGATACCGAGAGATCTGCAGCCACCGGACTGTCCATAATTTGCTGGGGAAAGGTTGGTGGTGTGGAAGTTAAATGGCTAGTAGACACTGTCTCTGTCTTTACACTATTGAGTTTTGAGTGTTACCAGAGAGTATGTAAATTTAGAACATGCGAAGATAAATTACATCCATTTTTCGAGTCAGTAATATCCGCAAATAATGAGCTACTGCATATCATAGGGCAGGTAGCAATGCCTATCCAGATCGAAAATAATGTGTATGATCAGAAAATTCTAGTAGTGAAGGACTTGGCTCACGAATGCTTGTTGTGTACTGATTTCCTGCAAAGAAATAGTTACTGTGGATTTTAAATCCATGAGTCTGGTGGTTGGCAATACATCAACATCGATGCAATCACACAAGGGAATTTCTAGTGTGTGCAGAGTATACCGAGACCGTTCTATTCCAGCAAGGCATGAATTGATAGTCACTGCGAAGTTGCAAAGTAAAGGTCGAGGTTTTCAGCACCCAGGTATATTTGAACCGAAACAACGTCACGGTGGAGCAAGTGGCCCGGTGGCGGTAGATGCAGCTCATAAAATGAATTTCAGTACGGCTGATTAACATGTCTTCGGATAATGCTGTTTTGTATAAAAATACAAACATCGGAACGTTTACGGCTGTAGACTACTTGCTCGGGAAAAGATACTCCGTCAGCTTTGGGAGCAGCAGGTACCAGCTCACATGGTGTGTTTGTGACTGAACTGGGTGCAACAGGTAATAGCTCCCATTCTGTCCCTGATAAAAAATAGTAGCAGAAGTGATTGGATTCAGGGAAATGTTGAACAAATCAAATGTAAATGCTAGTCAAATACAAAAACTAGCGAATCTGATACGCGAGTATGAAAACTCATTTTATAGAGCGCCTAATGACATAGGCAGAGCAGCGGCAGTTCAACATCTCATAGATACGGGGGAAACGACTCCGATTAAACAGCCAATCAGACGAGTGCCGATTCACCTTAATGATGAGGTGAAACATCAAGTAGAAGATATGCTAGAAAACAAAATTATTCAACCTTCGTGCAGCCCGTGGAGTTCACCAATAGTATTATCAAAAAAGAAAAATGGGTCAACACGGTTCTGTGTTAACTTCCGAGAGGTAAACGAAGTCACAAAGAAGGACGCGTATCTGATTTCACGCATAGATGAGACATTTGATGCATTAGCAGGTGCCAAATATTTCTCAACACTCGATCTAGCAAGTGGCTACTGGCAGGTTGAACTAGATGAAAGAGACCGCGAGAAGTCCGCATTTGTATCTCCACAAGGGTGGTTGTATGAATTTATGGTTATGCCATTTGGCTTATCTGGGGCCCCAAGTACCTTTCAATGTCTTATGGAAGCAACACTGGCTGGATTGCAGTGGGAAATTTGCCACATATATCTTGACGATGTCATTGTACATAGTACAACTTTTGACGACCACATAAAAGCACTGCGGTTGGTATTTGAGAGATTTAGGCAGGCGGGACTGAAGATGAAACCGAGCAAGTGCCAGTTTGTTTCACACAAGGTGTCCTGCCTGGGACACTTAGTATCTGAGCATGGTGTCGAGACTGATCAACAGAAAGTGGTAGTGCGATTGGAGCCGTTCTTTCCCAGAAAATAAGGTGGCCAGGAAAAGGTGATAAGCTACAGTAGCAGGGCATTGACAAAGCCGGAAAGAAATTACTGTGTCACTCGGAAATAGTTGCTTGCATTAGTTGATGCAGTTCGTCAGTTTATGCATTATCCTTTGGGAAGGGAGTTTGTCGTTCGCACAGACCATAAAGCGCTAGTGTGGCTGTGGAATTCTAAGAATCCAGACCGCCAAGTGGCAATATGGCAGTCCCTACTCGCCGAATACCAAATGCGGATTGAACATAGGGAGGGAAAATTGAATGACAATGCAGATGTCATGTCTCGCAAGGCAGAAAACGAACACATATTGACAGGCATGGTAAATGCTGCATCTGGAGAGATAGCTGAGTTGCCAAACTGGACCGACACTTGGACCAAGGACAAATTAAGAACTGAACAGTGAGCTGAACGATGTGTACAGGTTGAAGCAACAGTCAGGTACCACAGTACCTGACATACCAAAAGAAGCTTCACGTACAACAAAACGATACCTGGGTCAATGGACCAAATGGATATGATAGATGGTATGGAGACAACAGTGAAAACGATCAAACAGTTAGTTGTGCGATCTAACATGAAACGTGATGTATTGACATAGGCAGGGGACACCTGGGCGTGTCAAAATCTTGTGGCAAATTGAAAGATCGGTTTTACTGGTGTGGGTGGCAGGAAGGTGTTGACATATTATGTAAAGAATGTCTTGAATGTGGAAGCAGGAAGGGTCCTACGAGACATGCTAGAGCGCCAATGTTGAAAAATATGGCTGGCAGTACTATGGAGAAAATCGCTCTGGACATTATTGGACCATTGCCCACATCGTAGAGCGGAATGCGTTATATTTTAGTAATATCCGATTACTTCACCAAGTGGACTGAATCATAAATCATCGTAAACTCGTAAATCATCGTGCGAAAACTGTGGCTAAAACGCTTGTGGATGAGTTTATATG
Source organism: Conchocele bisecta (assembly GCA_029237695.1). Lineage (NCBI taxonomy): Eukaryota > Metazoa > Mollusca > Bivalvia > Lucinida > Thyasiridae > Conchocele > Conchocele bisecta. The sequence continues at coordinate 102,194,262 of CM055271.1, forward strand.
TAGGTACGCTACACCTATGGTAATCCATTAAGACCAGGGTAGAGAGTTTGAATCGAAACTTTTCAAGGAGATATGTACATTGCTTTCTATAAAGAAAACTGGAACAACTCATTATCACCCGCAGTCGGACGGACAAGTAGAACGATTCAATTGTACACTTTTTGATATGCTCAGCAAGCATGTAGATGAAGATCAGACAGATTGGGATGTACACATACCTCACGGCATATCGATCTAGCCAACAAGAGTCAACAAAATTATCACCAGTGTTGTTGATGTTTGGCCATGAATTACGTTTACCGATAGATGTTATTGTAGGAGATTCCCCAGGAGCAGAACAACCAGTTAGTGAATATGTGTCGACTCTGAAGACATCACTGGAAAAGCCTTCACAACGGTGAGGAAAAACCTGGCGGCTAGTCACAAGCAACAGAAGGATGCATACGACACAAAAATTACAGGCAGGGTGATATCTGAAGGAGACGAAGTGTGGTTGCATTCGCCTGCAGTTAAGGTTGGACGGACCTCTAAGTTGAACTGCCCATGGGAGGGACCATATGTTGTGTTGAAGCAAAGATCAGAGGTCACATATAGAATAAAGAAGAAAGGTGGCAGAAAGTCTCAAGTTGTTCACTTTAACCGACTGAAAACAGTTAATGGTAATGGACAAGTCACTAATGAGGCTAGGGAGCAACAGGTGGTAGCTCCCAGCCACCATAAAACACAACGCCAACCTGAGGTAGAACGACAACAAAACACTAGGGAGCAACATGTTTTAGTTCCCAGACGAGCGACGGATGGAGATACCAGTAGTGATGACGATGATGCCAAGTCACTGGATGAGCCAGTAGAAGACCGACAACCGGAAGACCCAATTGTGCAACTGGATGGAGGACTACCACAGAGAAACCGTAGACAGCCGGAAGGCCCTGTTGACCAGAAGACAGACGACCACATAGGAATCGTAGGCCGTCGATGTGGCTTCATGACTATGTAACTGGTGATATAGAATCTGAGGGAGATAGTGATGGCAGTGAGTGAGAGTGTCGAGAAGTTGGCGTGCTGTTGAAGTTTAAATTGAAAGACGTAGATTGTGTTGTTACTTAAAATATGCCTGCTATCTACTTGATAACATTGTAAAATAAATGAATGAATGTTTCCAAATGTGTTCCGTTATCTGAAGATAGTACACAAGTAAATTAGCTTTTACAGTTCTCTGTCATCAGTCTGTGCACATCAGAGTCCGAGCACCTTTTATGTGACTGTGTCTCAGATGGTACCTCCGAAGAAGCATTTTACAAAAGCAGTTTAGATACAGCAATGAATATTATATGAATACAGTTGCAACTTGTCCTTGGTAACAAACATACATTTGTCGACTAATTATCGCATTTGCGTGCCGCTTGCGATGTCCTAAACAGCAAATCGAGGAAATGACATGCTAAATTTAACTTCGATGTCTTAAACAGCAAATCCAGGAAATTCCATGCTAAATTTAACTGCGCAATGCCTAAAATAAACGTTAGTCTAAGAGTGACGTTTCATAATTCCTTCCACCGGTTCAGTTACCAGTGACTACCTTTCTATATCTTCAATATATCTTTAAATATCTTCATATATAAACAAATAATTATTTATAATGTACAATATTTGTTTGGTTGGAATTGTGATTATGTAAACAAAAATTGATCTCTATAGTGCTTCACACCCTTTCGGGTAATTTCGAGCAGGTATTTTATTTCATATATACACGTACATACAATTTCAAATACAATCAAGGTTCCCTGTAATTAGCCGGTACCCATTTACAGCTGGATGGGCCACAGGTTCTTGAAGAACGGTTCAAATATCTGGTGGTTTGGGTGCATTGTTACAAATATACAATTTACATCACCTCCTGCGAATTAAACATCTAAATATGATCATTTACATGGTATTTTGACAGTATAAAGCGGGCCCGAAATTTCAGAATGGTGAATGTGTAGATAATTGGCGATTTCTGACGTGTGTAATGTTAAGCATTAGTAGTCGCATTTAGGCCAGAACAAAATAAGTCCTTTCGTTCTCAGAAACGGGGTTTGCATTTCCTCTTATTTGCAGGCATGTATTGTGCAAAACAAAGTTTGTTTTTACTGACACATCTATACTATATATAAGGTGAGAGTCGTCACTTTCTGGGCTATTGTTGAATACTATAGGAGCCAAAATGTGGGATGTTGTAGTATACACGGTAAAAACATGTTCATTTTCGATCCTTCGTACACAAGGTAACGAGCCGCGATGCCTCAACTTAATCCTCCCAAGTAATCATAACACGTGATAGATACACCGGGTTTTCCGAGAAAACGCGATGTTTCGTATCCTTCTAACGTAAAATCCTTGCTAGTAGTATTAAAAAAACAACCTGCCCTGGTTACCTTTTTTTCTGGACCGTTGCCCGCACCACATATTTTTGTTATAGGCCTTTCACCCCTAAGTAACTGGAATGGACTGTGATATGCTAATTTACCGACCAATCCAAACGTCACAAAATGATTTTCAGATTAGTCCATTTATGAAAATGGGGGTGTTGTTTCTTCTAAAAAATATAAAAATTACTTGCAAAAAGTGCAGATCCTGATGAGACGGCTCGTTACGAGCCGGCTCATCTGGATCTGCACTGTTTGCATAAACCGCTATAGCGGGCTTTCGGGTTCAAAGGGTTAACGATCACCCTTGGGCCTTCATGTGCTCCAACAAAAACATTTGTATAAGTGCTTCAGCGCGTATTTGCTTACTGTGTACATGTAAAATTAAAAGTATCAATTTAAATGCATGTACCTTTATATACACAACCCTAAAACGCCCTCTCTGAATATGTGGCTGTGACTGAAAAAAATGGGGCTTCTGGGATTTGCGACATGTGTGGACCCAGATCAGCCTGTGCATCCGCACAGTCTGATCAGGATCTGCACTGTTCGCCATTACATCAAAGAAACACCCATCATGCTTATACATGTAACAAGCACTATAGATAGCTATCGGGCTACAATAGTGTGCTATTTTTAGTTGACCAGGAGCAACACTGGTCACAAATTCCATAAGCCCCATTTCTCCATTCACAGTTACATAATTATGTGCAACCTTAAAACGCCCTCTATGTATATTTTAGGTGTAGCAATGAATGAGGCGCTAATAACGAGCCTAAAGGCCGACCTGGAGCGGGACGAAGGCGTGGAGTACGCAATTTATAAGGATTCCATGGGCAAACTGACGTTTGGTATTGGCCATCTCATTCTATCTACCGACCCCGAATATGGCAAACCTATAGGTACGGTTTCGCAACTGATCATATCTGCATGTGACTGGATAAATAGGACGTATGAGATTTGTGACCAGTGTAGTTCCTGATAAAATTGCAAACTCCTGCAGCCTGTTAACGATCTATATTGCTTGTTAGAAGCAAAACGGGTGATTCATTGATGGAATGGCGAACAATGCAGATCCTGATGAGAGTGTGCGATGTACATGCTGATCTGGAACTGCACTGGTCAAGTTCAGTCACAGACACACACATACTGTGTCACAATCGGCCTTAGGTATTGGGTCACAATCGGTCTCACTGTGTCACAATCGGTCATACATGCAGGTACTGTGTCACAATCGACCATAGGTAGTGTCACAATCTGCCATAGGTACTGTGTCGCAAATCGGCCATATGTACTGTGTCACAATCTGCCATATGTACTGTGTCACAATCGGCCATATGTACTGTGTCACAATCGGCCATATGTACTGTGTCACAATCGACCATATGTACTGTGTCACAATCGGTCATATGTACTGTGTCACAATCGACCATAGGTACTGTGTCACAATCCGCCATATGTACTGTGTCAAAATCGGCCTTATGTATTGTGTCACAATCGGTCATATGTACTGTGTCACAATCGGCCATATGTACTGTGTCACAATGGATCATAGGTACTGTGTCACAATGGGCCATAGGTACTGTGTCACAATGGGCCATATGTAATGTATCACAATCGGCCATCGGTACTGTATCACAATCGGCCATCGGTAGTATGTCACAATCGGTCATATGTACTGTGTAACAATCGGCCATAGGTACTGTCACAACCGGCCATAGGTACTGTGTCACAATGAGTCATATGTACTGTGTCACAATGGGCCATAGGTACTGTGTCACAATGGGACATAGGTACTGTATCACAATCGGCCATCGGTAGTGTGTCACAATCGGCCATAGGTACTGTGTCGCAATCGGCCATAGGTAATGTGTCACAATCGGTCATAGACCATTGGAATCACTTATCGATACTAATCGGGCGTGACATGTCGATCAAACGTAAAGTGTACACTCGAACATTGATGTCTGTTTGATAACTAAACAGTTTATCATGTTTATGTTATGTTTAATATACATTACAAGGAGTTATGGTTGTATATGTCGGTGTACATTACAAGTTACATTTGTGTTTGCAATTACAATTTCCATTAATCGATAGTACTATTTTCATTTACAATCAATAATCGTTGAAAATAATCGATATAATCGATAGTAGATACGAATAAATAATGTCTAGTATAATCGATAATCGTTGTAACACTACCGATAGATACACCCGTCAGCAAAGACAGAGTTGACTCGGCGTTCCGAGCGGACGTACAATCCGCCGTTGCTGACTGCACCAGGTTATACTCGGACTTCGCCCAGCTCCCAGACGAGGCGAAACTCGTCATTGCAAACATGATGTTCAATCTGGGATATTTGCGGCTGTCGAAATTCAAGAACTTCCATGCGGCGGTAGTCAAGCGCGACTGGAGTACAGCTGCGGATGAGATGGTTCACAGCACGTGGTACGGGCAGGTTGGAAATCGGGCGAAGAGACTTGTCGCCCGCATACGAGCTCTCGCCCAATAGGCTGTGCTCGATTCTATGACATTTCGACCGTTGCGTCGACGACTTAATACAAAATATTTACACTTTCCATAAATTCATAATGGAAACGCCCATTCAACATATTGTGTTTATATCCCAGTACATTGCATTAACCCCACGTGACGTCGAGCGACGTTGTTGATTCGTTAATTATTTTTTTTTTGTTGTTTAAAGTTACATTTCCAACTTAAAACCTTGCGGTAATCCACATTCCTATGTTCACCATTTGTCTAGTTGACTATGAGCAGGAATGGAAAGCTTATATGAATTTGACTGGACGCAAGACATTCGTACAACCGCCTGCGTTAATTATGACAATATGCCATCTTTCTGAACATACATTGGCAATCAAGCAGTTCGATTGGCTGAGTCTGAGTTGTAGCACAGCTCAGGCTCAGTCAATTAAGATGTTTGCTTTCAAGCACGATAGTCAATTATTGTGAAATAAAATGAAATTCAAATATTGACAGGATCAGCGCAGCCGGTGATGTAACTGGTAATGTGACAGATGCACGTATGCAAGACTGAATTCATTATATGTGGCTGTGACTGGAGAAATTGGACTTATGGGATTTCTGACCAGTGTAGCTCCTGGTCAGATAGCGCACACCTGTAGCCTGATAATGATCTATATTGCATATTAGAAGCATCACGGGCTTAGACTGCGAATGCACAGGCTGATCGGGATCTACACTGGTTGAAAAACCCATAAGCCCCATTTATCCCGTCAACACAGTGCGTATGTGCCGTGAAACACGGTGCCGTGAAACATTTTTGATATCCAGTCAATACTATTTTTGCATTTTACAGTCATTTGTAGGTGTTGACGGGATAAATAGAATAGTAGATTAGTGCCGTGAATGGGAAAAAATATCTGGCGCGGCACGGAAACGGGATGTGCTCGGCAGAGCCTCGCCCATCCCGTTTCCTGAGCCTTGCCAGATATGTTTTCCCATTCACGGCACTAACCTACTATTCTCTATTACTCCAGTCACAGCGACATATAATGGAAAGAAAACCAACAGTGTATGCACAGTACAGTCCCTTTGGCATGCTACCACCATCATGATCCTGAATTGTAATTTTACAATCAACGAAAGAACAAAAAGTGACATAAAGTCATAAAAACATACTTTGGTTCTCAGACACGGGGTTTGTGGAAAGTAACGCGGGAGGGCGGATGTTTTCAAATATATTTTCTTTGTTGAGATGTTCGTCTGTGATTTTTTTCAAGTCGCCAGATGCATGTTCTAGAAGTTACTATAACATGATAAATCATCAGATTTTCGTCAGACATGATTAGATTTAACATATGTTTGCACGATAGTGTTTGTTATGGATCATGTGGCGAACTTTCAGTACGATTTCTCCATGACGATAAAATGCTCGGCACGCAGGGATTTTTCTGACGTGGCGATATCTGAGAACCAACGTACTTTTGTTATGGCCTATACAGCGTGTAATGATGATATAATGTGTAACCCAATCAATTTGCATGTTGTTGATTCATCTATGTTGTTACCAGCATTTGTATCCGTGTCTGTAACATTTGCAATAAAACTGCAAGGCTAATTTTCCGAACTGTCCCGAATGATCATTCGCCAAAAAGAACCGGTAAGTCAAAGGTTGCCGCCAACCTTGATACAATTCTGACAAGCCTATATGTAAATATCATAAAGAAAGAACATAACATAACTAAAGCCACAACAATACTACAATGTGCAATAATTCTTTGAAGCGGCAATGCATATGACACACTTATTTCCAGCGGCCATTTTGAAGATAAAGATTTCTGGTACTACAGTACTTGTGATTCCCAGCAGTCTGTGTTCAAAGAAATATCAGTATAACCAGAAGGAACATAGAAAATATCACCATGGCGTTCAAAAATGTACAATAAATATTGGATATCCAAGTTAAAAATGGTGGCCATTTTAAAACCAAAATGGGTTTGACTCAAAATTCTGCCATTATTTATTGTCCATAATGTGTTTTTGGCTGCAAAAACCCCACACATGACACACAGGTTGAAGGAACGAACCAATGTCTATAAATACATGAAATATACCTAAAACCATCAATACGTGAGAAAAAAACATAAGCTAACATTTGTTTACTCTATCTTATAACAGGATGGAGTAAAGACATTTTTTTAGATTATGTCTTTCACTTATTAGGACTCCCGTATGTCTGATGACAGTGAAGCCTTTCTAAACCAGACACCACGAGGACCGACCTCCCAGGGTGTTTATCTTTTATGGGTTTCACTGTCATTGATCTATCATGTCTGTTCATGATTGCAAATCACACAGGCATGATTAGGACATCCGTATGTCTGATAACAGTGGAGCCTCTCTAAACCAAACACCATGGTGACATCGCAGGGTGTCCGGTTTGGTGAGGTTCCAATGAAGTTGAGTTTGAGCATTAGACTCGAGTAGAGCGTTTAATAATTCAATGCAGTGGGCTTTATTCAGTGCCCTTTCAACACTACAGATCCCCATCATAATCTTTGCAAACAGTGTAGATCCAGATGAACCGGATCGTAACGAGCCGTCTCATCAGGATCTGCACCATTTGCTGATACTTTCTTACCTCTTTCTGATAAATGGATTCTTGAAATTAGAATAACCTGACCTGACTTGGCCCCTTCCCCTAAAAGTAATACCGGTAAGATTACACTTATATAATAATGGGTATAACCAGATTCAACTCTCAAATACAAGAAAGCCAAGATGCACCTGAGGGTCAAACTAGGTCTCTGTGGGCCATTTCACTAAACTTTGTACGACTAAAATGTTTGTAAGTTCAAATTTAGGATCGTCTGGAGATTTCAATTGATGGATTTATATTTACTGTTCAATAAATGTTTCCAATGGATTTATATTTACTGTTCAATAATTGTTTCCAAGAAAACACTGTTAATGTGAAATTTACAGACCATCATAATTTTGCACTTACGAACATTTTAGTCGTACGAAGTTTAGTGAAACAGACCCCTGGTCGGGATTCTGGTACGAATGAATCACAATCATTAAATATGAATCACATGCTCACAACCAACCACCACCATATATGGGAGTGTCCATTACAGTTGTAATTCAGGAAAAAAGGGTTAACAAAGTCAACTGACTTCAGTCTATAGACATTGTAGATTTTATTACTCAAAGTCTCACCGCTCCTTACATAACACAGACACAGTACATAATAACAACAAAATGATGAAACCTAAGGCCATACAACAACAGTGTATTGATTCTCAGATATTGCCGCGTCAGAAATGTTTGTTTGCTGGGGTTTAACGGCCTATAATTCCAGCACAAACATATTTACACAATTCCCTAACATTTGATTGGCCCGTACCAAATCTCTGTCCAAAATTTATATCCCAGTAAATTCCCACGCCGAACTACTTTCCGTAACCGTCAGGCGCAGTTAAAATAATTCTTAAGAAAACGGAAAATAAACACATTTTCTTCATTAATTTATTTAAAATGCTGGAATTATAAGGAATTAATGGCATTTTTGTGGAATTTATCGGGGATATAAACTTGGAAAAGTCGCGGGAATACTGGACGAGGCCTTCCGGCCTTCGTCCAGTATTCCCGCGACTTTTCCAAGTTTATACCCTGATAAATTCCACAAAAAGGCCATTCATTCCTATAATCAACAGCTAAAGTCATTTAAGGCCGCGTCAATGGGTTTAGTACTAAATCCCATACATTACCTGTACATGTATAAATGGGGGGAAAATCCCAAAATCAGAACTGAATATTTACAATAAAAAAAACAATATATTCAGCCCTAAAATCAGAATAATCCGCCTCAGAAATCAAAAACAAATTATCCCAACGTCCGCATCTACCATTGGACATTTGATAAATGCCATTAGAGAAGTACTAGATGTAGCAAATAGCTATGCAATTCTACCATACGACATTTAGTTATGCCATTAGGGAAGTACCAGAGGGCCGTTTCACTAAACTTTGCACGACTAAAATGTTCGAAAGTGTAAATTTAGGATCGTCTGTAAATTTCAATTGATGGATTTACATTTATTGAGCATAGGCTGCGTATACAGCCTATGCTCAATAAATGTAAATCCAATAATTGTTTACAAGAAAATATATTGTTAATGTGAAATTTACAGACTATCATAATTTTGCACTTACGAACATTTTATTTGTACAAAGTTCAGTGAAACCAGCCCCAGATGTAGCAAATAGCTATGCAATGCAGAGAAGTATTTCACTGGTTTATATCGGTATCTCCGTCAAACTGCAACTAACAAGAAATCAGTAACACTAATGGATGAATCCCTCAAAAACTTTGACACAAACTTATAAATCATTTGACCTTGACCTTGGGCATAGGAGCCGCATAAGTGGGCCACACAATAAAATTACGGATGATGACTTTAGAATAAGCATGCTCTCAACCAACCGCCCAAATGCTATAACATAATGTTCTGTCTCTAACTTATAAAATAGAGTGAATAAGATTTTAAATATAGAGTAAGTAATGTTGATTAAATAGAATATAATCACAAAGATTGATATATAGACATATACAGGCCCGTAGCCAGGGGGGGTCGGAGCGGTCGGACGACCCCCCCGCCCAGCCTCGAGGTTAACTTTTTTAGCCTTGAGGTCCACTTTTTTAGACCCCCATAGATACTTCAGACCCCTTGAGCCTTCGAAACGACCCCCCTTCAAACAGGTAGATACTTCAGACCCATTGAGCCTTCGAAACGACCCACCCCCCCCCTTCAAACAGGTCTGGCTACGGGCCTGCATATAGTGTAAAGAATCGAATACACAATTTATATTCTAGTAGCATGTACATACCACATAATATATGGTCAGCTACAGAGACGCTGGGACTTTTTAATACAACTCAGTAAGTACAAAATTAAATTTTAGAATAGCATTTACACCGACAGCCGATGTTGGAAAATCTTTAGTGGATGTGTTCACATGTAATGATGTGTGGATGTAGGTGCCAAATGATAATGTTAGTAAACCAGGTTACACCACATACCTGTATAGTGATTGATTGATTGACCTGTATAGTGATTGATTGATTGACCTGTAAAGTGGTATTGGCAAACAGTGTAGATCCAGATGAGCCGGCTCGTTTCGAGCCGTCTCATCAGGATCTGCACTTTTTGCAAGTACTTTTCATATTTTTGAGAGCAAAACACCACCTTTTCATAAATTTACTAGTCTGAAAATCATTTTATGGCGATTGAATTGGTTGCAAAATTAACATATCAAAATCCAATCCAGTTACATGTACTTAGGGGTGAAAGGGTTAATGAGAGAAGCAAATTGATAGAAATATTAGTACACTATTTGTATGGCAAGAAGTTTAGTGAAACGGGTCCCTGTTAACAATTACCACTGACAGACGGACACAGTTTCAAGAGCAAAGCAATATAACATGCCACCTTGCAATCATCTAAGGGACATAAACAGCATGTTGTTACATGACTGCCATTGTTTGACACCGCTCACAGCCGTGTTCAAACATACAGTGCGTGTGGTTTGACCATGGCTGCAGACAATGCTCATTCCGGGGCCAAGCCAACACCTATGAAATGCATGTGTCTTATGAAGTTACTAGAACGCGCCATTACGACACCAGACCAGTTCACAACGGTTGCACTTAAATTGTGAAAATTGATGCGGCTGCATCAGGCAACGAGTACTGTGGCCCCGGAACAAGTATGTGTACACGAGCTGTTTGAATTGAAACGGAAATGTAACAATAACGTTTGACCATGTCCAGCCGTGGGTAAACGTTTGCCGTGCCCCTCGGCCGATGGCCTTGGGGTTCAAACAATTCCCTCGTGGCATGGCAAACGTTTACCCACGGCTGGACATGGCCAAACCTTATATTCAGTAGTGCTGCACTCCGCGCCAGCTTAAAATGTTTCAAGTCGAAAAATGCACCGGTTTCCTTATGAGATGACATTCAGCTCTACTTCGAGCTATTGCACACACAATGTTTTCGTCTAGTAACGTCTAAGAAATTAATGCCGGTTACTAGACGTTAAAATGTGTTTATGCTGTACTTCTTCATGTATTTTGACGCGAAACATTTTACGTTGGCACGGAGTGCAGCACCAGTGTTATTTATTGCTTTATTGTTATGTTGAGTATGTTAAAAAGGTTTCAACAATAGACAGCACATGTTGCGGCCATTTATAATGAGCAACAAAAACACACACAGCTACATGAACTAATGAACACAAACCATCTAATGAATTCTGACTGTGACTGTGGTTGGATAAATGGGGCTTATGGACTTTGAGATCAGCGTATACATTGATCAGTCTGATCACGAACTGCATAGTGTACTATTTAGTCAAAGAAACACGGATCTGCGGGCAGCTTCACTAAATTCCGTACGACTAAAATGTTCGTAAGAGCAAATTTAGGATCGTCTGGAAATTTCAATCGATCGATTTACATGTATTGAGCATAGGCTGCATGTGCAGCCTATGCTCAATAAATGTAAATCTAATAAGTGTTTACAAGAAAACAGTGTTAATGTGAAATCTCATAATTTTGCACTTACGAACATTATAGTCGTACAAAGTTTAGTGAAACGACCCCAGGTTTCTACGAAGATTATAGAACAGGAGTGTCTGAGCAGAACAGGTCCTATACTGGCTGTAAATGTAATAAGATCCATTTCTCCAGTCATGTCAGGCTACTGGAGTGTGCTGGCTGATCAGGGGCTACACTGGCTATAAATGTGATCAGCCCTGTATCTCCCATCACAGTCACATGGAATATGAGCCAACAAGAAACACATCAATGACCTTGTATTGCATTATATTCAGTGGGAAACAATATGTTATTGATTGATTGAATAATGATTGATTGATTGATTGATTGATTGAATGATTGATTGATTGATGGAGTTTTTTTACAATACCCATGTCATATTGACAGGGCAGATCAGTAGCCTATTTCACCAACATTGCAAAGTATACTTTTCTAGCAAAGTATACTTTGAGGGAAAATTTTCAATTTTAGGATAAATTTATTAATTTTTATTATACTAAATTTATTACATTATCACAGCCAAAATGGCTGTGATAATGTAATAAATTCAGTATAATAATTCTGCATAAATGCATTTCAGGAAAAATAAATGATTACTCCCTCAAAGTATACTTTGCAATGTTGGTGAAATAGGCTATTGGAGCTACACTGGCTACAAATGTGATAAGCCCAATTTCTCCAGCCACAGTTATATTGGATATGACAGAGGCGTCGGAACCCGGGCGGCAGTGGCGGCGACCGCCGCTAAAAACATTTTTGGCAGTGAGTTTGGGATCGGGACGTGATCGTGATTTGGGTAAACAAACACCCGGTGTAATGTAGTGAGTATCCTGTATGTAGTGAGTATTTCTTCATAAAAAATGGCAAGTTGGGAATCCTTTAGAATCGTCTCCCAACTTGCCATTTTTGATGGAGAAATAAGAAATTTACTTCCAAATTACGCACCTTAACTGGAGCTCTGTTAAATGCAGCAGACATCAACCATATACCATGTATACTGTATTAGATATACAAGACAAGCCATGTGATTTTGTACCTAAGATGTGTTATTTTTCATGAAAAATATTTACAAACTAACAATTTCTGTGAATGACGTCGAAAGTTGCCGACAGTTCTATTCCACATTTGCTCTGAACATTTGCAACATCACTTAAAAACTTTACGATATTTTCGTTAAATTACATCACGCATTGACAAAATGATCAGAGCAAATCAGGAATAGAATTCCACTATGAAAATGTTGTCAACATTTTATGTCATTTATAGAAAATATCTGTTTCTGAAAAAAAATAATGAAACATTGCACATTTTAGGTACAAAATCAAATTGTATGTTTTATATGTCAGAATTACAGTGGAATCTTTCTAAACAGGTATCTCCCACAGCGTCATGTTTAGAGACATAATCTACAACGGCGGAAAACGTAAATTATCGTCTGCTGTTGTTTTATATTTTGTCTTCTTTCTCAATAATAACATGGTTTGACAGAACTTTAAAGTGTTGTCAAAACATGTTTTTGATGAAGAAAATGGAAAAATGATAAGCAGATGACAAAATTACAATTCTCAATTAAATTTTGTCGTCTGCTGTTTACAATGTATTTTTATTTTGCATTTTCCTGATCAGAAACATTTTTTTGCAGCACTTTAGAATCATTTCCAATGGAAGCAATTCTAGTGTCGCCAAACCATGTTTTTAATGTCAGAGAGAAATATGGACAACTGAAATAATAGTGGACAAATTTTGTTTCTCAAATGATTAACGGAAATTTCTCATGATCTCTAGGAAAGATGAACTGACAACAGCATATTTGTGTTTCTGACTGGAGAAATGGGGTTTATGGGCTTTTGCGACCGGTGTAGATCCAGATCAGCCTGTGCATATCCACAGTCTGATCAGGATCTGCACTGTTCGCCATTCCATCAATGAAACACCCGTCATGCTTCTAACCAGCAATCGTTGTCGGTCTACAGGATCGTGCTATTTGATGAGGGGCTACACTGGTCACAAATCCAATAATCCCCATTTCTCCAGTCACAGCTACATTTCAACAATGATATAACACTTACGAGACACGCCATGTGATTTTGTACCTACAAATATATTCAATTATTATAAAAAATATATTAACAGCAACTGTGATCTTTTCGTTAAATGACGTTGAAAATTGGCGAAATGCGGAATTCTGCTCTGAACATTTCGTGAACATTTGATGTCATTTATGAAAAAATATTGTAAATTTTGTAAATATTTGTCATGAGATATTGCACATGTTCCAAGGTTCAAAATCACATGGTGTGTCTCATATATACATGTAGTAACAAGGGCATCGTTACCGCTAAGCTAATCCCCTCGCTGGCAGCCTTGATAAATAAAAACAAAAATTAACACATTTGCCTTACAGACGAGGTGAACACAAGTCCTCAGTGACCTTGGGCGGTCGGACGTAGGTTGGATGTAAAGCAAAGCCCCATCCCTAGACACACATTGTGGCCAAATATTATCAAAATCAGTGGAGTGGTTCACAATTTATTGAAAAATGAAAGGTGTTACTAACGCACGCACATACATTGACTAACGCTATATGGAAAAGTCGCGGGAATACTGGACGAGGCCTTCCGGCCTTCGTCCAGTATTCCCGCGACTTTTCCAAGTTTATATCCCATCTCGCCTATCGGCGAGGGGATAATAAATGCACAACAAACCACATTTGTGGAAGACGACACGGAATATGTTCCTCAATAACCGAACATATTTCACATATTTGTTGATCAAGTGGAGCCAAAAAAATGATGTAATTGCGAGGTTTGCCAAGCTTGATAAACCGAATATGTGGCCGTGACTGGAGAAATGCCCATGATGACGGTCTACATTGCTTGGTAGAAGGATGACGGGTGTTTCAGTGATTAAACAGCGAACAGTGTAGATCCTGATCAGACTGTGCGTATGCACAGTCTGATCTGGATCTAAACTGGTCTCAAAACCCATAAGCCCCATTTCTCAATTCACAACCACATGCCCCCAGACCCCCCTAGCATAATCGCTCCACTCAGTGGAGCCGAAAAATAGGACAACCCCCTCATTACCCAAATGCTGGATTCGCCCCTGGTTACATTATGAAATTCATTGTGTAGAAAATTTACTTCTATAATAATAGTAAAACATAATCCACTTGCAAAATGTGAAAGTGAATGGGTTTAACATCAGTAGCCTATTTCATCAACATTGAAAAGTATGCTTTCTTAGCAAAGTATACTTTGAGGGAGAAATTTTCAATTTTAGAATAAATTTATTAATTTTTATTATACTGAATTTATTACATTATCACAGCCAATTTTGGCTGTGATAATGTAATAAATTCAGTATAATAATCAGTATAATAATTCTGCATAGTTTTAATCATCAAATATATGCAATCGTTAGTTCTGCATGAAATAATGCATTTCGGAAAAATCAATGATTGCTCCCTCAAAGTATACTTTGCTACTGAGCAACAGCTAAGGTCATATAGCGACGGGATTAAAGTGTTTAAAGTCTCATTGGATAGACCAGTGGGATGGGAATACTATGTAGGTATTTGTCACGCCTATGTTGAGGATTGAACTCGCAACCTCCGGAATTGAAGTCCAATGTCATATTCCCTAGGGCATGGCCCATCCTTATGCTGGTTGTAAACATCATATGGTCACTTTTCTTAGCCGCAGACACGTATATATTATTAAAAATACACTAGATGGCCGCGGGCCGCAAGTCGAGCCTGCCAAGGCTTTGATAGTATATCGAAAAACTTTAACCAATAACGCAAACTCGGCGTATGTAATCCATTGTGCCGATTATATCGCGCTGTCCTCAAGCGGGTGTGACACAAATCATTGAAGGGGTTACTATTAAGCAATTATTGGGAAATGAAAGGTATTGCCAACGTATGCATGCACAAGGATTAATGCTATATCCGCTCTTGCCTATCGACGAGAAAGGATAAAAATATGGGTGATAAAGAAGTGTGTTTTTTGTTTTGTTTGTTTGTTTATTTGTGGTTAACTGCCTATCAACACAGGTTGAAGTAACGGACCGAGGTCTATAAATACATTAAATATGCCTAAAAGCATCAATAAATGAAGAAAAAAAATAAGCTAAAAATATTTTTTTTACTCCCTCCATATACTCCATATTTGTTTTCTTCATTTATTGATGCTTTTAGGCATATTTAATGTATTTATAGACCTCGGTCCATTACTTCAACCTGTGCCTATCAACAGCTAAGGTCATTAATTTAAAATCGGGCCAATGGGTTCGATCCTGCATTTAACCTGTTGCATTGTGGGGGAAATCCCAACATTAGAACGGAATATTTTAAATGAGGATAAATATATATTGAATCCTGAAATTTGAATAACCTGACCTGCAGCCAGGTCCATACCACGCCAAAGTCACTTAGCCCCTTCCCCTAAAAGTAATACTGGTAGGATTA
Organism: Conchocele bisecta; assembly: GCA_029237695.1. Taxonomy (NCBI): domain Eukaryota; kingdom Metazoa; phylum Mollusca; class Bivalvia; order Lucinida; family Thyasiridae; genus Conchocele; species Conchocele bisecta. The sequence continues at coordinate 102,210,250 of CM055271.1, forward strand.
CTCTTATAAATGGGGGATGTATAACCAGATTCAACTCTCAAATACAAGAAATCCAAAGATGTACTTGAGGGCCAAACCAGTAGCCGATTTCATCAAAATTGCAATGTATACTTATCTAGCAAAGTATACTTTGAGGGAGTATGGTAATCATTTATTTTTCCCGCAATGCATTATTTCATACAGAACTAACGACTGCATATATTTGATGATTAAAAGTATGCAGAATTATTATACTGGATTTATTACATTATCACAGCCAAAAAGGCTGTGATAATGTAATAAATTCAGTATAATAACAAGAAACGAGGCAAAGCCACGAAGGCCAGGTTTTTTCCAACGTATGCCAAAATGCCGACGATATCGCGCTTTCTGCAAGCGGGTGCGACAATGATGATAAACACCAATGTGAAGTATCAAGGTAATGGGTGAAGCAGTTGCAGAGATATAGTACACGAAAACACTTTAACAAAAAAATTCAAAGTAATTTGACCTTGACATTGGGCACAGGGGCCGCACGGTTGGGGGGTAGAATGAAAATATGGATGATGATAAACACCCATGTGAAGTTTCAAGGTAATGGGCGAAGCAGTTGCAGAGATATAGTATAAAGAAAAACTTTTAACCAAAAAACTTTAACCAGACGTACGTTAAAAAGTTAACGTTGAAAATGGCTAAGTCAATTACGTAGAAATAATAGGTGAAGGTAAAACAAATGGTCACATGTTGGATAGTTTTATGTGGTAGGCACCCCTTGGTTATGAAGCTGTGAAAGTTTGGTGGTCCTAGTGGTACAGTACCAAAGAAATGGACTTAAACACGAAAACTTAACATTGTAAACGCGAAAACTTAACATTGAAAATGGCTAAGTCTGGCTAAGTCGACTGCGCAGAAAAAATGGGTCAAGTTAAAAAAGTAACATGTTGGATAGTAATATGTGGTGGGAACCCCTTGATTATGAAGCTGTGAAAGTTTGGTGGTCCTAGGTGGTACAGTAACAAAGAAATGGACTCAAACACGAAAACTTAACATTGATTGTGGACGCCGCCCGCCGTCCGCCCGCCCGCCAGCCCGGCTTTCGCCAATCCAATAGCCTGGATTTTTTTAAAAAAACCTGGCTAAAAATTAATAAATTTATCCTTAAATTGAAAATTTCTCACTCAAAGTACACTTTGCTAGTTATGTATACTTTGCAATGTTGGTGAAATAGGCTACAGGTCTCCGGTCGGGATTCCGGTAAAGATGAATCCCAGTGTTTTTTGTATTGACTAATGACATTCACAATCGGTCCAGTTTCTGATCTACTAGCACCTTTGTGCAGCCCGATAACGATCAATAATACACATTAGTAGGGGTTGACACTATCAGTGTCCCGGGATCCCGAGGACCCCTGTTGTGTAGGAGGAATCCCTGAACTTTCAAGAAAATCCCATTCAATGTAATGTAAAAATCGGGATGTCCATGCTGTGGAATCCCAGGCCAAAACGTTAGTGTCAAATTCTGCATTGGAAGAATCATAATAGATATGTTCTGACTGAATGGAAAACAGCACAGACCCTGATCAGACTACATTGGTCAGAAACAACATAAGCAATATTTCTCCAGTAACATGTAAGGGACCCATTTGTCAATGGTGCCCAAAAAATCGAGTACACTACCACCTGTGCTAACCTTGCCAACATTTGTCAATTTCTTTATTCTAAAATACATGAATATTGTGCTTGAAATCGAGCAGCTTGATTGACGGAGCCTGAGCTGTACTACAGCTCAGGCTCCGACAATCAAATTGCTTGATTACGAGTTGGCATTGCCAATATATGTTCAGAAACGTTGATAATATTGGCAAGATTAACGCAGGCGGTTGTGTATGAGGAGCTCTGTATACAAAACAAATCACAGGTCACCGGGTGCTCTCTTCCTCCTAGCCTCATGTTGAGCATTATCACCACTTGTAGCACTAACCTCCTCTTGTTTGTCTTTCCCTGCCTTAACCTCCACAACATCTAAATCAGCAGACTCCTCAACATCTACTGGAGGTTGGAATATATTTTGTTCAGAGTCACGTTCATATAGATTGTCACTGTCAAAGTTTGTATTCTTGTTGTTACTACTAGTAGACTGGCCATTATTTCTTTTTGTCTTAACTTGTACAAATTTTATGTTTTTCACCCCAATTTCTGTGGAAGACACTTGTTTTAGAACTTGTTTGAGACCCTCTGTCAGCTCCTCGTTAATGTTGTCAAACAACGAGCTATCAATGTCTATACCAGAACTATCCACTTCTATATTTATACCATCGCCTATGTCAATAAAGTCTTCAGACGAACTGGATTTATCTACTCTATTGGATTTATCTCGAGATGTGTGTTTATGGCGCTTGTAATCTGGCACCCACCCTGATATGTCGTGCTCATGATCATCATCCCTATACATGTCTTCACCTATACTCTCGGCTTCTAGAGACAGATCATCTTTCAAGTTAATTTTGTCTATATAAATGTGTTCTTCTGTGAGATCCTCTTCGTCCGCATAAGAAGAATCCACAGTGTGATAGTTTGATGATGGTTTCACCATCTTGGTGTGGACTTTTAGAGTCACACCATCAGCGGTTATTGTATGAGTTTCTTGGAAATATTCCCCGGATGGAATATCTGATTTATACACTACAGATTCTGAATGTTCAGAATATCTCTCGTTTTCATTGTGTTCCTCTATAAACTCGGATTCATAATCATATAGTTCATCAAGCGGAGTGACTTCCAATTCATTACCGAGTTCATTTATCAGCTCCTGAGTGTGGGCATCTAATGGTTTACTAAAGTATGCTCCTTCTAGTAGTCTAACTATAGCTGATAAATATTCAGCTTGCTTCCTCAATTGAGCAAAGTTAGTTCTACCTAACAACGTTTTTGTAATTACTTCATAAATTTCTGGCAAATCTGGCTGATTTTGGACATGATCAAACCTAAAGGACCACAGTTTTGTTCCATCATGCTCCTCTTCAATAATTATAGCATCATCACTTCTCACCTCCGGGGATTTCGGATACGATCTTATTGGATTTATTTTCACCTTGACTTGTACTTGGTCAGTTCCCGCACTCATTGTATATTCCGCACCATGATCCTTGTTGTTTCCCAGTGTAGACTTTGGTTCGCCAGACCGGTAACCTTCCATTGGTGCCAATGGGTTTAACTGCAATACACGTTTTATGTACGGCTTTGTCTGTTCACTCACACCACCTGACTGTCCCTCTTGTTCTGATTGGCTGGCAGCAATGTCAGGTGGCACAGGCTGCTGTCCTGATTGGCTGGATTCAAATACAACTGGTCCAGTAGCTTTAACAATGGCTTCTGTCTGCTCTTCTGGAATGAATGGAAGGATTTTACCCTTTGAGCCCGAAAGCCAGCTATAGCGGTTTATGCGAACAGTTCCGATCCAGATGAGCCGGCTCGTAACAAGCCGTCTCATCAGGATCTGCACTTTTTGAAAGTAATGTTCATATTTCATTGAAATGATTCTGAATTGCTGTCAAACCATGTTGTAAATTATTCTTAAGTGCTGTTAAAGCATGTTTTTGATGATAAAAATGGAAAATAAAAATAAACAGCAAACGACAAAAAAATAGATAGCGGTCTAAGGGTTAATAGCAATGCAGTATACAATGCGTAATAATACACATTTTTAGCAATTCACAATAAATAATTTTGACATTTAACCAGAAGCTCAAATAATTAAAAAGTAAATGAGTTTAAGGTCTTAGCAACAGCAAAGATCATATAGGGACGGTATTTGGTTTCAAGTCTCATCCAAAAGACCAGTGGGATGGAAATACCACAAAAGTATTTTTTGATGCCTAAGGCAAGCTTTGAACCCACGACCTCCAGATTGGAAGTCAGGTGTTCTAACCATTAAGCCCCAGCCCATCCCTCTCACCTAATTAAGGTGTTTGCATCAACTGTGATTATACAACAGAAAGTATTATAACAGATTTAACCCTTACACCGCTATCTTATTTATTTTGTCGTCTGCTATTTATTTTCTATTTTCCATTTTTATAATCAAAAGCATACTTTGACATCACTCTAGAATAATGTACAACATGCTTTGACAGCACTTCAGAATCATTTCCATTGGAAATGATTCTGAAGTGCTGTCAAAACATGTTTTTATTGAGAAATAAGGCAAAATATAAAAGCAATAGCAGACGACAATTGTTGCGAGTAGCGGTCAAAGGGTTAAACTATATAAGGGAGTGAATTTTCTACAGACAGTTTGTTTCTCACCCACCAGGAGCCCCGAGACAAGGATATCTGTATAGTCACACCCATGTGAGATTTCCTTGTCTCACCCTACACATGCTCGTCTCACATCTAGCAATGACATATTTTCCATTAGGGCAATATTACGGCTATAAATGTGTTTTACAATTACCCCATAAAATAATGAATACATGTTGATTGTTTTCTATGATTGTAGACGTGTTTATTGTTGCGTCATGGCGTCATTTTAACTTTGATAACTTCAGCAACGTGCAACGTACATTTTGGTGTCTCCAGGGCTGTATGGTGAGGTGACGACATGGAACATTAATTTCATAATAACTTGTTTTAAACCTATCCACTGAAATGAGATTAAACTCCAATTCGTGTCTGAAAACTTTGTTTTAACCCATTTGTTGACATGACGAACACATTGGACGTATTAAAGGTACATGCCCACTACAGGCACAAATGGTTCTTAATATCAGAGACATCGTATGAGACATTTTCTGGCAAACTAAACATTCATTCACCATTATCCCACATATTGATTGGAATTATTCTACATTTTATATCGGATGTAAGTGTACACACTGATATCAGGGGCGATAACCGTGTTTCCTTAAAATGTTAACGGACATTACTATTTATTCTCTGCATTTATTTTTTGATGTGCAATGATCAGACTCTATAATCTGTCGAAAATATTATTTTTTCAGGTCACGCATTTAATTAGTATAAATAATTAAACAAGAGGGCCATGATGGCCCTAATTCGCTCACCTGACTCCATGAACACCAGAGGAGAATGTGACATTGAGTTAATGTGTTTTAAAACAATTGTGCTATTTTTAGATGGCGGTCATCTTGGATTAAGCGATGACTCTCATTTTACCAAATCTGAAAATGCTTCACCCAAGGATCTTAACTTACTATGAAGTTGGATAAATGGACCTTTTGGTGGCCATCATGGATGACATAATCATCCGATTAAAGAACTACCTTTTGACCTTTCGGCGGCCATCTTGGATGAAATGACCATCCAATTTCGACCAAAAATGTACCAGAGCGATCGCCTCTCTGATACCTTCGATTTGATAGACATGACCATATTCGGTCAAAAATAAAAGAAGATTTTTTAAGAATTTATGCTATTTTTAGACGGCGGCCATCTTGGATTAGCGATGACCTCCATTTTAACAAATCTGAAAAGGTTTCACCCATGGACCATAACTTTTAAGTTTGGCTACCATGGGCCAAGCGGTTCATGTGAAGAACAATTTTGAAATCTCTGATAAAAGAACGACCTTTTGACCTTTCGGCGGCCATCTTGGATGGCATGACCATCCAATTTTCGATATTTTCAATTTTGATATATAACATGTCCATATTCGGTCAAAAATAAAATTTGACCCCAATTTGACCCCACGGGCCACGCCCATTTTTGACCCCGGGGTCACCATTTTAACAACTTTGAAAGAGCATTGTACATCGATCATTCCTACCAAGTTTCGTCGAAATCTGGCTAGCGGTTCATGAGAAGAAGATTTTTTAAGAATTTATGCTATTTTTAGACGGCAGCCATCTTGGATTAGCGATGACCTCCATCTTAACAAATCTGAAAAGGCTTCACCCATGGACCATCACTTTTAAGTTTGGCTACCATGGGCCAAGCGGTTCATGTGAAGAAGAATTTTGAAATCTCTAATAAAAGAACAACCTTTTGACATTTCGGTGGCCATCTTGGATGACATAACCATCCGATTTCGACAAAAAATGCACCAGAGTGATCGCCTCGTTGATACCTTCGATTTGATATATGACATGACCATATTCGGTCAAAAATCAAATTTGACCCCAATTTGACCCCACGGGCCACGCCCATTTTTGACCCCGGGGTCACCATTTTAACAACTTTGAAAGAGCATTGTACATCGATCATTCCTAGCAAGTTTTGTCGAAATCCAGCTAGCGGTTCATGAGAAGAAGATTTTTTAAGAATTTATGCTATTTTTAGATGGCGGCCATCTTGGATTAGCAATGACCTCCATTTCAACAAATCTGAAAAGGCTTCACCTATGGACCATCACTTTTAAGTTTGGCTACCATGGGTCAAGCGGTTCATGTGAAGAAGAATTTTGAAATCACTAATAAAAGAACGACCTTTTGACATTTTGGCGGCCATCTTGGATGACATAACCATACGATTTCGACAAAAAATGCACCAGAGTGATCGCCTCATTGATATCTTCGATTTGATATATGACATGACCATATTCGGTCAAAAATAAAATTTGACCCCAATTTGACCCCACGGGCCACGCCCATTTTTGACCCTGGGGTCACCATTTTAACAACTTTGAAAGAGCATTGTACATCGATCATTCCTACCAAGTTTTGTCGAAATCCGCTTGGCAGTTCTTGAGAAGAAGATTTTTGAAGAATTTGTACTATTTTTAGACGGCGGCCATCTTGGATTACATAATGCCGTAATTTTAACAATTTTGTAATCCCCCTACGTAAGGACCATGACCAAGAAGTTTGGTGACAATAGGCCCAATGGTTACCGAGGAGAAGACGTTGTTTTTTTTTATGTTCACGGACGACGGACGACAGACACATTGCGGTAACAATAGCTCACATGAGCTTCGCTCAGGTGAGTTAAAAATATCATGCCTCATTTGCATATGAAGATAGCCTGATACCACCGCGCTACACTATCAGTAATATAAATATTACAAAATGATTATATCTGTATAGCTGACACTTGTAATTTTTAGAACTGGTGGAACAGTGACACAATTAAACACGCGACACACTTATACACTTATTTAATTCCTATAAAGAACATTTTGGGCCTACTGAGTGGGCATGTACCTTTGAAAGTCACATATAAATTCAACACGTAAACCATTACGTCTTATTCTGGCTCAGATAAATATATTCAGATTCACCAATATGTTCTAAATGGGCAAGCAAAGGTATCCACCATATGCACTGGTGTGGGACAATGATATTTCATCCTCTGATCAGAATATGTCGACAAAGCCTCATTTCTGATGATATATTCCGGCACTCGGGTGGAATATCCTTTTCTCGCATACCCAGAGTCCATTTCAATGTTATTTCCGAAGCCACGCCCATGTGGGATTTTTCTGTCTCACACGGCTGACATGTCACACACTGCCGCAACTACTTTTTGTGTATTGGCTTCCAAATGTCGTCTGCATTGTTTACAAACACACGCTCTTTACACAGTACTGTCAGTAGACAACAATGTCAACAACGTCGCTCTGGATTTGTTATGTAGGCTATTATTTATTTCAAGTGTTATCCAGTTTTATCAAATTTGCGTAAATTTGTGGTACAAGTTGTGTAAGGGGCGTCTGTAAATCAGTTGGCCGAACATTATTATTAAAAAAAACACATGTAATTGACAGCAAACTATTTACCTCGTATGTTGTTGATTCTTCCCCAAACATATGCATAGTGACAGTTGATAGTGATTGGAATATTTGTTTAATAATCCAGTGATCAAGAATTCCTTGAAAACGGCAACGTGTTGAAACGACAAATGTCCGTCGGAGTGAAACTTTCGGCGGACTGATATTTGCGTAATTGAAGACAGCGTCTCGGAATTGCAATAAATACTCAAAATAAAAACATAAAATGATTCTGTAAACATTATTGTACAAATTTGAATCGAGGATATATGGTCTATTTTCAATATTTATATGAGTTTGTCTCGTACTACGTCCTATTTATTTTGTGTATGTAGTAATTGGGTTTACACATGATGTCATGGGCGTCTTCAGACCGTATTTTCATTGGGCCATTATGTGTTAAATGTTTCGATCCAATGTAGGAGACTCTAATTTGTTGGTGTAAACTGTGTTTACACCCATTTGTTGATACGGGTAATGCGATTGAGTGGTTGTATTGGAGATAGCATATAAAGAAAAAAAGTTAGTATTATACTATGGTGGTTCGTTGATGGCGTACTATGGCTAAACATGATTCTGGACTTAGTAGGTATGCGAGAAAAAGTATTCCAGATATACTCCGGTGTGTGACTAAGGATATTCCACCCTCGTGGTCAGAATATGTCGTCAGAAACTCGGCAAAGCCTCGTTTCTGACAACATATTCTGACCACTCGGGTGGAATATTCTTGTCACACACCGGAGTATATATGGAATACTCTTAGTCCCACACCAGTGCAAAAGATGAAAACTCTTAATCTCTAAACGTGACATGAAGAAACCAGCATAGGCGTGTGTGTTTATACGTACAGAAGTTTGAACTGTGTATGCAGATATGTGGCTATGGAGTTTATGGGTTATGCGACCAGTGTAGATCCAGATCAGCCTGTGCATCCGCACAGTCTGATCAGGATCTGCACTGTTCGCCATTCCTGGCATGCTTCCAACAAGCAATAAGGATCGTTATCAGGCTACTGGAGTGTATTATTTGATCAGGAGCTACACTGGTCAAAAATCCCATAAGACCCATTTCTCCAGTCACAGTCACATATGATGACTTGGATTGATCTATGACCGTGTGATCAGATATGATGATCAGGATCTACACTGGCCACAATTATCCTAAGGTGGCGAAATGAATTATGTCGTCACAGTGAATCATAGCGCAATGCCTAAGTGACTGTGACAGAAGAAACATTTGTGACCAGTATAGCTCTGGATCAAACAGGACACTGCTGTCGCCTGATAACGATCTATATTCCTTGTTAGAAGCATGCCAGGTGTTCAATTGATGGAATATCGAAGAGTGCAGGGGCCCGTTTCACTAAACATCGTACGACTAAAATGTTCGTAAGTGCAAATTTAAGATCGTCTGTAAATTTCAATTTATGGACTTACATGTATTGAGCCTAGGCTGCATATGCAGCCTATGCTCAATAAATGTAAATTCATTAATTGTTTACAAGAAAATGTTGTTAATGTGAAACTTACAAACTATCATAATTTTGTACTTACGAACATTTTAGTCCTACGAAGTTTAGTGAAACGGGCCCCAGATCCTGATCATCCGCGCAGGACTGATCTGGATCTGCAATGGTCGCAAAACGCCTCCAACCAATTTCTCTAGTCACAGCCACATATGGGTAGGGGGAAAGCGTGTACCATATACCAAATCGATCTGACTTACAGTTGCACATATACAGTGTACTTAAAAACTTAACGTAAATTTCTAATTAATTTGACCAGGAAATATAGTGTACCTAAAAACTTGTACGGAAATAAAAACTTAAAACGGAAAAAAATTGGTAACACAAATCTTACGGACGGAAATATGAAAACTATATACACCTCAACATACTTTGTATGCCAGGGGTGTAATTGCGTTATATATAGGGGAGAATAACATATACCATATACAGCCTCCCTGGCGGCCATCTGAACGAGCAGCCCCGGGTTTTTGGTCCAGGCCGCGAGCAGGGACATGCCCTCTTCGTTGAATAGGAACAACATGGGGATGTTCACGTTGTCCTTTCCGTCACCCGACATGGCAAACAGGGGCTGGTTCTGCCCGCTCGTACCCCGATTGTGGTCGATCACGATGCCCCCGATGGCTCCCACGGCCTGTATGTGCCTTGCCTGCAAATGGTATACAATATTCAGTAGCATCTCACAAAGCCCCAGATAAGAGGCGTAATGGCGTATTTTACACACTTTTTATAGCCGAGTACGCATTGATTATCAACAGTGGGAGTACAAAATTCTCGCATTATTGTGAAAATAAGCATTGATTTTCAGATTGAGTAGTGGAAATACTGTAATAAAGTTGAATATGTACTTAGTTGAGCGGCAAAAAACAAAACTGAGTAAATTTTAAATTTGTTTTGATCATTTGTTCCCTTTTTAATAATGAAGAAAATCAATAATCCATTTGTAAAAATAAAATATGCATGTAATTTGAAATCAGGGGGTGCAATACTCTTTAGACATAAAACTTATCTGGAGCTCTGATCTCACCTTGCCGACAAACTTATCAATTCAATGGCAGTGCACTCAACTATCTTGTATAACTAACATTGAGGTTCCTTTAACCCTTACTACGCTGAATTAAATGTTGTCGTCTGCTGGAAATGTTTTATTATCAATATTTCTCGACAAAAACCTGGTTTTGACAGCACATGTGAATCGTCTCCAGTGGAGACGATTCTCATGTGCTGTCAAAACCAGTTTTTTGTTAAGAATTAAAGCAAAAATGAAAAACAGCAGACGGCAATTTCCGTCAACAGGGTAAGAATGGATTAACTAGCATGTGATATACCTTTATTTACCTAATAACCCTAAATATTCGGACACAATTTACTCTAGGAAACGCATATACATATCTGGTTTCCCACAACAAAGAGTGTCCCAATGTTTAGGGTCAGTATGGTTGTACTGGTTTATCACAATAACAATATATTTCGATACCATTTGTTTTGGGAAACCCCTATATTATATATTATAGGGGTTTCCCAGAACAAATGGTGTGTAAATACTTATGGATGTTACGGTACTTTAAATGTAACTTACATTACACTGATTATTCAGTATTGTCTCACCTTATCGACAAACATACAATCACCACGTTCCAGAATGGCAATCCGGCCACGCAGGCTCGGAGCGTTTGTCACGGGCGTGCACGCCTTGAAGGGCTCAGCGGGCTGAATCTCACCCGAGACTCCGTCAATGACCTTCAGGTCAAGGCCGAACTGGGCGGGGCCCGCACTGTACACGATGTTCCCGTTGAATGGAGGCCCTATCAGCTTGATTATCATCGGGTCGTGCTGCGCTGGATAACAAATAAACAATTTTTAAACTTTATTTATTTTACAAAAATTACAAACAAACGGGAGAGCACTTATACAGATGGAGGCATAAGGGTGATTCTTAATGTGGGAGGAAATCGGAGTACCAGAGGAACTCACTTGTCCAGTCTGGCGACCACCATACCATCCCACATACTGCCCCAGTCGAGGATCGAACCCGTACCGCATTGGTGAGCGCTCATTACTAATTGCTCTAACCTGACAGCAAATATGAGCCACAGGATTTTGAACCTACGAAAATGTGTGATTTTTCATGAAAAATATTTACAGAAACTATGATATTTTCTGTACATGACGTCGAAAGTTGACAAAATGTTCACTTTCTCAATGTTCTACATCATATATGCAAAAATTTTGTTATATTATTCACGCGATATCATACATATTCTTTGATACAAAATCACATGGCTCGTCTCATATGGCTGCACTGTTCACCATTCCCACACTACAGACCTCTTTAGTAGTGTTTGCAAACAGTGTAGATCCAGATGAGCCGGCTCGTAACGAGCCGTCTCATCAGGATCTGCACATTTTGCAAGTATTTTCATATGATTTAGATAAAAAAACACCCACTTCTTATAAATGGACTAGTCTGAAAATAATTTTGTGATGAATGGATTGATCCTTAAATTAACATATCACAGTCATTTCTATTTAAGGTTAAAAGGGTTAATGGCACTGCGCACAAAATTATGAAACCTTATTTAGAAGAAAATAATTTGCATATACCATGCAGGGTTCCAGCTAGTCCTGCAAAACAGGAAGAAGTTTTTTGCAACAATTTGGAGAATTTTTGCTACTTGAACAGACAGTTTTGGTTTTATATATAAAATGTCTCTAATCTAATCAGGGAAGTTGCACCATTCAGGGAGACTAATTGCCCAAATTACCCTGTTATCTGTTCTATGTTACAAATGCAGACAGACTTACCGGCTTTGGGCTCGGACTTGGAGAGAGCTATCATGTCCTGCATGAACTTCAGTCCTTCCTCGGCCAGTCCCGGGGACAGCGCCTGGAATTGTAGATCAGTTCAGACTCAACATGTTGGCAAGTGAATTGTAGATCAGCTCCGGCTCAACATGTTGGCATGTAAATTGTAGATCAGCTCCGGCTCAACATGTTGGCATGTAAATTGTAGATCAGTTCAGACTCAACATGTTGGCATGAGAATTGTAGATCAGTTTAGACTCAACATGTTGGCATGTAAATTGTAGATCAGTTTAGACTCAACATGTTGGCATGTAAATTGTAGATCAGTTCAGACTCAACATGTTGGCTGTAAATTGTAGATCATTTAGACTCAACATGTTGGCATGTAAATGTGATCAGTTTAGATCAACATGTTGGCATGTAAATTAGATCAGTTCAGACTCAACATGTTGGCATGTAAATTGTAGATCAGTTTAGACTCAACATGTTGGCATGTGAATTGTAGATCAGTTTAGACTCAACATGTTGGCATGTGAATTGTAGATCAGTTTAGACTCAACATAAAGGCAGGGTTCCCACTCTTTTGGGAAGACCAAATTCCATGACTTTCAAGGACCTGTTTTCGAAATTCAAGGACCCATATTTGCATGGATGATGCTGATGAAACGAGCCTGGAATACACTTGTGTTGGGGAGAGAAGTTGCTTCTCTCTCCAATTCAAGTGTATTCCAGGCTCGACACCGTTTCATGTAGTACTTAAGTTCTGAATTTACAAAATCCCAATTTGGTGCCAGGTGCCCTTACCACATCAAATCGTTTGGCTCGAAATCACGAAATTGCACTGAACTTTGCTCAACAACACCAATAATTGGACTGGAATCCAAATTCCATGACTTTCAATGACCTTTTCAGAAAAAGAGGCAAATTCCGTGACTTTCTAGGCCTGGAATCCATTTTTCCAAATTCCATGACTTTCCAGGAATTTAAGGACCAGTGGGAACCCTGTAAAGGACATTAGAACAACTGGGTCGCCCGCTGAGTATGGGAACCTTACACAAATTGAGACAAGCCATGTGATTTTGTACCTGTGAAGAAGGGCAATTTCTCATGAAAAATATTTACAGAAACTGTGATGTTTTCTGTATATGACATCGAAAGTTCAGCATTTGCTTTGAACATTTCATAAACTTTTGACGTTTTAGCTTGTCTCAATTGCAACAATCATATATTGGTTCAATAAGATTAGAATATAATCATCTTTCAAGTGGCAACTAGAAATGTGGCCCGTCAGCACACGAATACCCCCACTGGCAGCCAAAGAAAACGAGGGAATTTCGATAGGTTTGACCTTCCACCTTCAACTGTGACCTTGACCTTGGATGTAGGTGCGTGGTTATTGATCGCGACACACCTTCCCATCATGAGAAACATTTGTGCCAAGCCATTTGATAATCCATGCATCGGTGTAGAAGATATAGAGCGGAAGGGAATTTCGATAGGTTTGACCTTTGACCTTCAACTGTGACCTTGACCTTGGACGTAGGTGCGTGGTTATTGATCGCGACACACCTTCTCATCATGAGAAACATTTGTGCTAAGCCATTTGATAATCCATGCATCGGTGTAGAAGATATAGAGCGGAAGGGAATTTCAATAGGTTTGACCTTTGACCTTCAACTGTGACCTTGACCTTGGACGTAGGTGCGTGGTTATTGATCGCGACACACCTTCTCATCATGACAAACATCTGTGCCAAGCCATTTGATAATCCATGCATGGGTGTAGAAGATATAGAGCGGAAGGGAATTTCCAACAGACCGACCGACAGACCGACAGACCGACCGACCAACCGACAAGCTGACTCCTATATACCCCCTCAAACTTTGTTTGTGGGGGTATAATTAGCCTACTTCAATAACTGAATGGCAAACAGTGTAGACTCTGATCAGATTGTGTGCATGCAGATGGCATTTCGCTGGTCGATCACACAGTAAGGTACCGTTTCTCACCCAGGAATCCAATTCTAACACTTAGTTTTTGATCAGGTATCCAATACTGACTGTCATGGGCCTATTATGTAATGGCTTTCAATGGAATCGTGTGAGTCGTCAAGGAAAGATAAAGCCATGTCTTTGGAAGCAGTGAAAAATATCATTCACATTTTCAACGATGGTCGCGAGAATTGTCTCCGTATGTTTCATTCCATTTTAACATTTCGATGGTCTAGTAACATAAGGTCGTAACTGCTATGCTAAAGCATAGCAGTTACGACCTTATGTTACTAGACCATCGATTTGTTTTCATAGCTTACCAGGATGACAATCATGAATTTGCTATATTGTTTAAGAAATTTGATAAAAGTCAGAAGAGTTAGGGGTGGAAGGCAAGGGGGTAGTTGCGAACGGTAACTCTTGCAATCAATTCCTGTACCGTCTGGCTAGACGGTACAGGAGTAGATTGCAAGAGTTACCATTCGCAACTAGGATGGGAGTAGTTGCGAACGGTAACTCTTGTAATCAAATCCAGTACCGTCTGGGGGTAGAGAGGTAGTGGGATAAAAACCAACAAACAAAGCGACTCACGTCCATGGCAGCATATATCAGTTGAATCCTGTCGTCATTCATAGTAATCAGTTCCAAAACTGCTGTACCTGAACACAGGGGGAGGAAGCAGAGGGGGCGGAGGGGGGTGGAGCGTATGGTGGATAAAGACCAATAAACCCCGCAACTAACCTCTGTGACAGTATGTAACAGTTGGACCCTGCCGTCCTTCATTGTAATCAGTTCAATGCCCATGTTCCGTAACTGCTGTACCTAAACTCACATAGGGGGTGGGGGCGGAGGGTGTGGGTGATAAAAACCAACAAACCCTGTGACTAACCTCCGTGGCCGTATGTAACAGTTGGATCCTACCGTCCTTCATTGTAATCAGTTCAATGCCCATGTTCTGTAACTGCTGTACCTAAACTCACACAGAGGGTGGGGGTGGAGGGTGTGGGTGATAAAGACCAACAAACCCTGTGACTTACCCCTGTGGCCGTATGTAACAGCTGGATCCTGCCGTCCTTCATTGTAATCAACTCAATGCCCATGTTACGTAACTGCTGCAGCTGAACCTTATTGCCGACGACAAAATCCTCGGCCCGCAGTCGACTCTGGCTGGAAGCCACTGGACAGCTGGTGTCAGTTCTGGAGAGGTCAAAAATGTGGCTGCAGAAATGAGGCTTACAGGATTTGTGACCAGTGTCGATCTAGATCAGCCTGCGCTCTGTACAGTCTGGAATATTTTCTGTACATGATGTCGAAAGTGGAATTTTTTTGGGGGGCAAATGCAGAATTTAATGCCGCATTTGCTCTGAACATTTCGTCAAATTCCTACATCATTTACGGAAAAGATGGTACATTTTGTTAATATTTATCTTACAAAATCACCTGGCTTGTCTCATATGTGGCAGTGACAGGTGAAATTGGTTCTGTGACTGTGTGAAGTCTACTGAAATAACCCTAAATATTAGGACACAGGGAAACACATACAGTCAAACTTCGATGGGTCGAACAGCCTGCGGGGTTAAGTTTTAGTTCGACCCATCCGTTGTTCGACCCATCGGGATTTTGTACTGTAACCATTTCAGATCTACGAGTTGGTCAGTGTACTAAGTGAAACAAGTCGTCATTACGACACGTTGTTTCATATAAATGCGCTTACATTTGCATTTACGGTCGATTGTCACATTCGTTTATTAACAGAAACAGGCTTTAATAAAATAAAGAAAGCGGAAAACTCATGTGTGTTTTTATTTACATAGCCATTATACAGCAATAGAACATGAGAACAACAGAAAATGATTAGGAAATACAATTGGCGGACTTGATTGCCCCGTTCGATACGATCATGTAAAAGCATCTCTGAGTTTGTACCTATTGGCATTTGCGTAATTTCATGACAAATATGTATTTGCCATAAAATGATGCGCATGCTTGTAGGTATAAAATTACATCGCTCGTCATACACTGACTGCATGCCCAGTCGCCCCATCACTACTTCGGACCCGGAACCACATTCACTGCATATCATAATTTACTATCACATGGAACCCAGTACAAGTTATACATGAAAGTTATACACGTCCGGTATTGAAGAAGTCTGTTATCTCGCCTTGCTTCGTAGTCTTCCGCTTCACCTGCTCCATCACAACACGTCTAAATACCTTATCGTCAATGCATAATTACCACGTATGCTGGTCACGACTGCCGTTAGTGTATACGCTCAAATAACCACTTGAGATTTGTTTGACAACCGGTTAACAATAGGTGTGAAAGTCGATCAACTAGTCTGGAGACAATCGTCTGACATGTTCGAGTTTTTGTGGTGTTTATAGTGGATTTATACACGACCGGGCGTGACAGCGATTCGAGGCATTGAGGGTTGTTCGACTTTCACAAGTTCGACCTATACCGGGTAGTTTTAACGTATTTATATAGGAATTCTGCCGGGACCTAAAGGCTAGTTCGAGGCAAGCATGGCTGACGAGTTTACCAGGGTTCGACCCATCGAAGTTCGACTGTATACATATTTCATTCATGGAATGGCGAACAGTGCAGATCCTGATCAGACCGTGCGGATGCACGGGCTGATCTGGATCTACACTGGTCGCAAAACCCATAAGCCCCATTTCTCAAGTCACAGGCACATATGACTAAGTTTTGGAGAAATATAAAGAATCTGAGGTATTCAGGGAAACACATATAAATATCCGATTTTCCACAACAAGTCCGAATGTTTGGGGTTAGCATGTAGTATGGATGCAATTTGTTTTGGGAGACCTCTATAACAAATGTAACAGGGCGAGAAAATTACTGTATGTGTACCATCCCAAACTCCCAACAGACGTTTTTAATCGGCCCCTGTAACTAAGGCGTTAGGCGATATTTGTAACGAGATGACATCGCACACCATTTGGTGCCACATTTCTACGACATTAAAGATGTCCAAATACACTTCTATGTGGCTGTGACTGAAGAAATGGGGCTTATGGGATTTGTGGCCAGTGTAGCTCCTGATCAAATAACAGACTCCTGTAGCCTGATAGTGAGCTATATTGCTTGTTAGAATCATGACAGGTATTTCCTTGATGGAATGGTGAATAGTGCAGATCCTGATCAGACCGTGCGGATGCATGGGCTGATCTGGATTGACACTGGTCACAAAACCCATAAGCCCCATTTCTCCAGTCACAACCACATATGAATAAGTTCTGGAGAAATATAAAGAATCTGAGGTATTACACCACTAAGATATGATTCCTTAAGGATGGATTAGTCATTAACCCTTTCAACCTGAAAGCCTGCCATAGCAGTTTATGCAGTGTAGATCTGTCTCATCAGGATCTGTACTTTTTGAAAGTAATTTTCATATTTTTGAGAACAGGAAATATCCCCTTTTCATAAATGGACTAGTCTGAAAACCATTTTGTGACGGTTAGATTGGTTGCAAATTAACATATCAAAATCCATTCCAGTTAGGGGTGAAAGAGTTACTCACTGTGGCGGCTGTGGTTGTGTCTGACTGACGAGCCCCTTGAGACCCGCGCGTAGGTTCTGTGCGTAGTTCATCGACTGGCGGAACTTGTGGCTCGGGTTGGTGCACGTATTGTGGTCGCCGTCGCCGATCACCGGCTCATCCTCGTCATCTATCTCACGCAGGTGACTGTACATCTCCGGATGCAGCTTCTGTGCGACATTGATCACACATTCAGGGAAATGGTCTACCGGGATAATATTTTCAGCACATACTCTGAGAAATGATGTTTAGCATGGTATCGTGTATGCCAAACTTTGTATTATACATACAGTAAAACCTCTCTAAACCAGACACCCTGGGAAGTCCACAGGGTGTCCAGTTTAGAGAGGTTGCACTGTAAACCAGGCATATGACCATTCTGGAACCTAATTGCCTATTTTTCAATCATGAACATGCATTATTAACCGAGAATTATTATGAAGAAACCCATCAAAATGCGATCACATATATGTTCTTGGTGTTCAGTTTAGAGAGGGTCCACTGTACATATTGATGCATGGAACAGCCTAGCAGCACAGAATTTCACTAAATGGAACTAAATGGGCTATGATCTGACAAAATCAGGCTTATTGCCTGACCAGTAGCCGATTACACCAAAATTGCTAAGCATACCTACCGGTACCTAGCTAAGTATACTTTGAGGGAGTAATCATTTATTTTTCCCGAAATGCATTATTTCATATAGAAATAATTACTGCATATATTTGATGATTAAAAGTATGCAGAATTATTATACTGTATTTATTACATTATCACAGCCATATGGCTGTGATAACGTAATAAATTCAGCATAATAAAAATTAATAAATTTATCCTTAAATTGAAAATTTATCCCTAAAAGTGTACTTAGCAAGATAAGTATACTTTCAAATTTTGGTGAAATTGGCTACAGTAAACCAGGGCTATACATCCAGCATACAGTACAGATTACTATCAGATTGAATGGACTAATCAGAAACGTTAAATCATGTCATGTTGAAACCACAGGCAATGTTGAATATCCCCTACCCACTTGAATTCATGTAGTATATATATGGACTCTATCTATACAGATTGAATACAATGGAATTATTTTAGTAGCCCTGTGGTTGAAACTGTGAGAGGGACATAGTCCACCTTAGTGTCGAGTCTTAATAGTAGTAATCCTAGAAGGTACGACAATATACCAACCTTAGGTTGGCGCGTGTAGTTACTCAGGGAGAGAGACAGGGGCAGTAGATGGGCCTCCGTGGTGAACACGTAGTCGTCCACGTCCAGCACGAGGTCACTCTTCTCCGCATACAGCAGGAACAGGTACTTAAACGTCTCTGCCAGCACGTACGAGTCCATTCTGTAACGAGAATTGTCACATGAAGATCTTGTTATGACATGCTGTAACGCATTACTAGACGTGAAAATAGTCAATTGGGTTTTCTCACTGAAGAATATCGGATATCTCCAAGCTTTCTGCTATTTGCAGTGTGAAGTCATGTGATAAACAGAATCTCAATCTCGTTTTGATTTGATATGAGATTTATGAAACACTTTGTAAATATATGCAAATATATGCACCTCGCCCGTCTGACAGCAATTTTATGCACCTCGCCCATCAGCAATTTTATGCACCTCGCCCATCAGCAATTTTATGCACCTCGCCCATCAGCAATTTTATGCACCTCGCCCATCAGCGATTTTATGCACCTCACCCATCAGCAATTTTATGCACCTCACTAGATGAAAGTGCGCGACTCGTTTCATAAATCTCATACCAAATGGAAACTCATTTGAGATCCTCTAATTGTGCTTACTGTAATCCTACTATCTTCGGCAGCTTTTAAATTTCGCTATTCTAATATTTGGACATTTTCGTGACGCTTTTCTTTCACGATTTGACAGACCTTGTTACTAACTTTCATGACTAGTGTATCTGTGTTTTAAATTCAAACATTTTCATAACAATTTTCAACCATAAATGCACGATGAACACAATGAATTTGAATGAAATAATTGAAAGTTGTAAATATTTATAATCCATTGCCAGTTCGAGAGATCTGCTGTATCTGTTTAGCAGGAAGTGAGAGGTGAAGGTCAACTTACTGGTCCTCGTGTGTTCCCTTTGTGACGTCTTTGATGGCGGCGAACCCACAGCGGACACGTGCATGTCTGTCCAGGTTCTCTATCACCTTCCGGCCCACGTCCAGGTAGTGGTGGTCACCTGTCGCCTGCCGGTCAACACAGTTATAGTAGACATACACAATTGTAGTGGACATACATCTAGACAAGCCATATCGGCAAACACACCAATTCAGCGGCAGTGAACAGGGTCCCGTTTCACTAAACTTCGTACGACTAAAATGTTCGTAAGTGCAAAATTATGATAGTCTGTAAATATCTCATTAATAGTTCTTTCAACTAAACAATTGCTGGATTTACATTTATTGAGCATAGGCTGCATATGCAGCCTATGCTCAATAAATGTAAACCCATCAATCAAAATTTCCAGACGATTCTAAATTTGCACTTACGAACATTGTAGTGATCATGCATTGGCAGAATTGTAGTGCACATACATTGGCAGAATTGTAGAGAACTTGCATTGGCAGAATTGTAGTGGACATGCATCGGCAGAATTGTAGTGGACATGCATTGGCAGAATTGTAGAGAACTTGCATTGGCAGAATTGTAATGGACATGCATTGGCAGAATTGTAGTGGACATGCATTGGCAGAATTATAGAGAACTTGCATTGGCAGAATTGTAGTGGACATGCATTGGCAGAATTGTAGTGGACATGCATTGGCAGAATTGTAGTGGACATGCATCGGCAGAATTGTAGTGGACATGCATCGGCAGAATTGTAGTGGACATGCATCGGCAGAATTGTAGTGGACATGCATTGGCAGAATTGTAGAGAACTTGCATTGGCAGAATTGTAATGGACATGCATTGGCAGAATTGTAGTGGACATGCATTGGCAGAATTATAGAGAACTTGCATTGGCAGAATTTTAGTGGACATGCATTGGCAGAATTGTAATAGACGTGCATTGGCAGAATTGTAGTGGAAATGCATTGGCAGAATTGTAATGTACATGCATTGGCAGAATTGTGGTGGACATGCATTGGCAGAATTGTGGTGGACATGCATTGGCAGAATTGTAATGGACATGCATTGGCAGAATTGTAGTGGACATACATTGGCAGAATATTAGTGAACATACATTGGCAGAATTTTAGTGGACATGCATTGGCAGAATTGTAGTGGACATGCATTGGCAGAATTGTAGTGGACATGCATTGGCAGAATTGTAGTGTACATACATTGGCAGAATTGTAGTGTACATACATTGGCAGAATTGTAGTGTACATACATTGGCAGAATTGTAGTGAACATGCATTGGCAGAATTGTAGTGAACATGCATTGGCAGAATTGTAATGGACATGCATTGGCAGAATTGTAGTGAACATGCATCGACAGAATTGTAGTGAACATGCATTGACAGAATTGTAGTGTACATACATTGGCAGAATTGTAGTGAACATGCATTGGCAGAATTGTAGTGAACATGCATCGACAGAATTGTAGTTGACATGCATTGGCAGAATTGTAGTGGACATACATTGGCAGAATTGTAGTGGACATACATTGGCAGAATTGTAGTGAACATGCATTGGCAGAATTGTAGTGGACATGCATTGGCAGAATTGTAGTGGACATACATTGGCAGAATTGTAGTGAACATGCATTGGCAGAATTGTAGTGAACATGCATTGGCAGAATTGTAGTGGACATGCATTGGCTGAATTGTAGTGAACATGCATTGGCAGAATTGTAGTGGACATACATTGGCAGAATTGTAGTGGACATGCATTGGCAGAATTGTAGTGGACATACATTGGCAGAATTGTAGTGAACATGCATTGGCAGAATTGTAGTGGACATGCATTGGCAGAATTGTAGTGGACATACATTGGCAGAATTGTAGTGAACATGCATTGGCAGAATTGTAGTGGACATGCATTGGCAGAATTGTAATGGATATACATTGGCAGAATTGTAGTGGACATACATTGGCAGAATTATAGTGGACATGCATTGGCAGAATTGTAGTGGACATGCATTGGCAGAATTGTAGTGGACATGCATGGAGACAATTGGGCTTAACGTTCATGTTGAGTATATGATAATTTAATTGGACGGTTCGTTTGTTTCTGTGTTTGCTTGTTTACTTAGATAGGTTGATTGATATATTGGTTTATTGATTGAGTTGAATAATTTATTGATTGGAATGGTTGGTTGATTGATGATTGATTCAATAAATTATTGATTGGATGGGATTGTTTGGCATGATTAATTGATTGTATGGAATTATTGATTGGGATTGGTTGGAATGATTAATTGATTGTATGGAATTATTGATTGGCGGGTTATTGGTGTTATTGAATATGGTTGTTAGGTTGGAATGTTAATTGATTGTATGGAATTATTGATGGGGGATTGGTTGGAATGGAATTGATTGTGAATTATTATTGGGAGTATTGGATGATTGGGATTGGTTGGAATGATTAATTGATTGTTGGAATTATTGATGGGGATTGGTTGGAATGGTTAATTGATTGTATGGAATTATTGATTGGGATTAGTTGGAATGATTAATTGAGTGTATGGAATTATTGATGGGGATTGGTTGGAATGATTAATTGATTGTATGGAATTATTGATGGGGATTAGTTGGAATGATTAATTGATTGTATGGACAGATTGATTGGATTTATCAATACTATGTATGGTGGCCAAATAATTAGCAATGCAGAATAGGATAGTGTTTCAATCTATATTCAGCAATGCTGGCAAACTGGAGACAAGTAGTCAACTATGAATGTACATGAATGTTACTGATTGGTGTAGTGGGGAACTAACTGCATAGTATACTAGTGCAAGTGAGCAGGGGCTCACGGATACCCCCGGCTGCAGCCCGGACTGAAAAATGAAATGTTACATTTATGTGTTATGGACAGACGGGCAAACGAACGGATGTTCCTATGTAACACACCTTAGGTGGTACATTCATTGTTTTCCAACAAAAGAATGACAACCGAAGAAACAATAGGCTTAAGTGTTTACAGAATAAGTTGCATTATTTCTTTTGTCTCAGGCCACACCTTAAACCACCTACGACCCCATTTGTGTGCCCAGACATACTGACAGAAAGACGAAAACTATGTATCCCTCTGCATACTTCGTAAGCCAGGGTACCAAAATACAAGGCGATCATATTTACCTTATACAGGAAGTATGTGGATTCAACAAACTCCGGCCGCAGTGGGTGTTGACCCCAGTGCACTCGGAAATCAGACGTAAAAGCCTGAAAATCAGACATAGAGAATAGTAGGTTAGTGCCGTGAATGGGAAAAAATATCTGGCAAGGCTTAGGAAACGGGATGGGCGAGGCTATGCCGAGCACATCCCGTTTCCGAGCCGCGCCAAATATTTTTCCAATTCACGGCAACAACCTACTATTCTATTTATCCCGTCAACACCTACTAATGGCTTTAAAATGCAAAAAAATAATCCCAGCCACCGCACATATTCATACGCAGTGATTAGGTCGTATTGACAGGATATCAAAAATGTTTCACGGCACCGTGTTTCACGGCACATACACACTGTGTTGACGGGATAAATAAAAATACCTGGCGAGGGAACTTTCAAATCACGTATCTTAGGCATACCAATTCCAAGTCAAGACTGATGAACTTGGTATCCTATTAACCCTTAGACCGCTACACACAACAATTGTCGTCTGCTGTTGCTTTTATATCTTGCCTTATTTCTCAATAAAAACATGGTTTGACAGCTCTTCAGAATCATTTCAAATGGAAATGATTCTATGTTGTTAATTATTCTAAAGCATGTTTTTGATGATAAAAATGGAAAATAGAAAATAAACAGCAGACGACAAAAAATTAAGATAGCGGCGTAAGGGTTAATAAGGGAATGTTCTATAATTTTATAAAGGGAGCAGTTGGACTGTTCATTGAAAGGGATACATATTTCTTCTTTAACCCTTTAACCCTTTCACCCCTAAATAACTGAAATGGATGTTGATATGTTAATTTTCCAACAAATCCAATCATCACAAAATGATATTCAGACTAGTCCATTTATGAAAAGGCGCGATTTTACTCTAAAAAATATGAAAATTACTTGCAAAAAGTGCAGATCCTGATGAGACGGCTCGTCACGAGCCGGCTTATCTTGATCTACACTATTTGCCAATACCACTATACAGGCATGTGGTGTCAAGTGACATCATTGCATTGACTTCATTTGGAATTGTCATATATTGCAGCTGTCACCAGTAGTGCAGGTGTTAGTAGTTTGGTTATGTATGGTATGCACATGGGGGCTGTATTTCTGCTGCTAGGTGTTTTATGCAAATTCAATTTAACATCTGGTAGTTGTACTGAAAATTCAGCTGAAAGATCGACAGCTTGACGGCAGGTGGTGATGATAGTTTACCACTGTAACATAAGCCATATAAATAACGGCCAATGAGAACCAGTTGGCCCACATGTTGATCTTGCGACACATTAGACCCTGGCACCTTCCCAAATTGGTGACATTACCAAATGTCAAGGATTGTATCATTCTACTTCAATCCCACTTGATGCTAGACTTGATACTCCCGACTCCCTTAGATAACATTGGTTGCTGATGACGTATTCAGATGGCACTGATCAACAGTAGGAGGAGCTTGACCAAGGGTATAAAAGGCTGGTTCATCTGAACAGCCGCTCACAACGCAAAGTAGAGAACTATGATAGAAAATTAGAAGTTTAGAACTGAAGGCTGATACTTTCAAATAAAATGTAATTAGGAGTTTTCAAACTTAATCTGCAACCCCAGTGACGACTATGAAACAACAACGTATACCCAATGAAACATCATGTAATACAATCATCTTTAGACACAACGCTTATCAGTAGCCGATTTCATCAAAATTGCTTTGTGGGAGTAATCATTTATTTTTCCCGAAATGCATTATGTCATATAGAACTACTTACTGCATATAGTTGATGATTAAAAGTATGCAGAATTATTATACTGAATTTATTACATTATCACAGCCAAAATTACTGTGATAATGTAATAAATTCAGTATAATAAAAAATAATAAATTTATCCTAAAATTGAAAATTTCTCCCTCAAAAGTATACTTTGCTAGATAAGTATACTTTGCAATGTTGGTGAAATTTAGGGGGATTAAAACGCAAAGAAAATTAGAACGCAATGTTTACATAGAGAAAAAATATATTCAGCCCTGAAATTAGAATAACCCGACATTGTGCCAGGGCCACACCACACCAAAGTCACTTGGCCCCTTGAACACCCACAACCTCAGGTATTGAAGTTGAAGTGCAGTAACCGCTTGATCACAACCCATTCCTCAAAGGGAAATGTAGAGGTGAAAGTGAATGAGTTTAACGTCCCAGCAACAGCTAAATGTAATTTAGGGATGGGACCTCGGTTTCAAGTCTCATCAGTGGGCCTATTTCACCAAAATTACAAAGTATACTTATCTAGCAAAGTATACTTTGAGGGAGAAATTTTCACTTTTAGGATAAATTTATTAATTTTTATTATACTGAATTTATTACATTATCACAGCCATTTTGGCTGTGATAATGTAATAAATTCAGTATAATAATTCTGCATACTTTTATTCATCAAATATATGCAGTGGTTAGTTCTATATGAAATAATGCATTTTTGGAAAAATAAATGATTACTCCCTCAAAGTATACTTTAATAGCTAGATAAGTATACTTTGCAATGTTGGTGATATAGGCTACAGGTGGGGACTGAACCCACAACCTCAAGTACAGATTCGAAGTGTATCAACTACCAGACCACAAACCATTCCGCACAGGGAAATTAATCTGTACGACAATACGTACCTCTGGCAGAAATTTGTGCCTCTGTATCACCTGGTATAACATCTCATGCATCTCAATCGCAGGCTGGATGTCCCCTACAACACAGAAAAAAATAATTAATCTCAATCGCAGTTGGACGTTAAAAGCTGATATAAGTAATAAACAACATATTATTAAGAGAATTTATTTGGAATTTAAATTTGTAAAAGATGTCCAACAATACTGGATGAAGGCTTTCCGTTTTTTAACCAGAATAGTTGAAGTTTTAATTAAAAGTTTATACCACAATTAATCCACCAAAACTGTTGTTTATTTCAAAGTCGTATACCTTCAACCAGAATAGTTAGACGATTAAAAGTTAACACGGATTAAAGAACACTTTTCAGTGATTTAAACTTGCAAAAGTCCAACAATAATGGCTAAAAGCCTTCTGGTCTTCAACCAGTGCAGTTGGACTTTTAATTAAATGTTTACCGCAATAAATTTTCCAACAATAGTGCCGAAGGTCACAATATACGCCCGTCGAGGCAAGGCCAGTCAAAAACAGGAAATAACTCAATGAAAACCAATAGGGTTCTTCATCTTGACGTGATCAACATGTATACCAAATTTGGTTACGATCAGTGAAGTAGAACTTGAGTTATTGCGTGGAGAAGGATACAGAGTGCGAAAAATAATAATGGCTGCCAAGGGAGATAAGTCATCGGAAATTTCAAAATCAATAGGCTTCTTCGTCTTGCCGTGATAAACATCTACCGAATTTGGTTACAATCCGTCAAGTAGCACTCTAGTTATTGCGTGGACAAGCTGTGCCCGCCTGCCCGCCTGCCCGCCTGCCCGCCTGCCCGCCATACAAGGTGAATACAGTGTATTATTCGCAAAACTACTGGATGAAGCCTTCTTGCCTTCAACCAGTATAGTTGGCCATTTAAAAGTGAATATGTCAATAAATTCTCGAAAAATGTTGTTTATTCCATATTTGTTCCTACGGTGTATTACTCCCCCAGTGTATACCTTTAAGGACCTGCAGGCCGGGCCAGAAGGCCTGCAGGGCGTCCATGAAGTGGCGCGACGTGGTCAGAGGGCGGTGCATGTGGACATCGACAAACAACGGGCCCTGGCTCACATACTTCATGATGGCCTCATAATGCTGCAGTGGGATAAATCACGAGATTATTTTATTCCTTTAATGGGATTTAACGGTATGTCAACAGCTATGGTTACTTTAGCCTGGGTTAACAGGGTGTAATCCCTATATAAAGAAAGTAATAACTCTAAGTTACAGGTTTCATGACTTATTTAATACTTATTAATGTATACCGTAATATATTAGAATAGAATAACCTGATCTGTAGCCTATTTCATCAACATTGCAAAGTATACTTTTCTAGCAAAGTATACTTTGAGGGAGTAATCATTTATTTTCCCCGAAATACATTATTTCATATAGAAATAACCACTGCATATATTTGATGATAACAAATATGCAGAATTATTATACTGAATTTATTACATTATCACAGCCAAAATGGCTGTGATAATGTAATAAATTCAGTATAATAAGAAATAAATTTCTCCCTCAAAGTATACTTTGCTAGAAAAGTATACTTTGCAATTTTGATGAAATCGGCCCCTGGTGCGAGATCCTCACCAGACGAGAGTCATTTAGCCCCCACTCCCTAAAATTAATAGGATTAGTACTAATATTACTATTTTAATAATTGATATAACCGGATTCAACTCTCAAGTAACATTCCAGTAAGTATGAATCTCATTAAATTTACCCTTCACATGCTCCAACCAACCAAATACATCAAAGCATTGTCAGTGAAGGGAGATAATTTGCTAAAAACAAATTGCTTTAGACTGGAGAAATGGGGTTTATGGGTTTTTGCGATCAATGTAGATCCAGATCTGATCAGGAGCTACACTGTCCACCATTCAATCAATGAAACACCTGTCTTGCTTCTAACATAACCTGTTACTGAGTGCTTTTAGCAAGTATTATCGATCATTATCCGGCTACAGGAGTGTGCTATTTGATCAAGAGCTGGTCAGAAATCCTATAAGACCCATTTCTCCAGTCACAGCCACATATGAAAGATACCTTGTTGAATCTGGTGAGGTAGGTGTCGTCCCCCAGTAGGATATAGGCCTTAAGGACGTACTCATAGTAGGAGTCGATGCCCGCACCCACTCCACTCTCTGTGGGACAAACAGAACACATCACGAGGTTATATACTACTTCACCAATCAGGTCAGCTGGTCATACCGAACACACGATGTCATATTATAGTGAATGCTCAAAACCACTGTTAGCTTAATGGACTGTTAAATCCTTAACACTGTCAAGGTGTTGAGCTCAAAACCTCTGTTAGTTTAACAAATTGTTAAATCCCAACCCATCTGTCCCAATGTAGGCATGTATTACTTCTGCCATACAAACCTCTGCGTATCCAGTCACCATTGTGTATATTGATCACGGTGCCCACGAGGTCGCTGGCCCGATGTCGCTGGTTCCACAGGTAGTCCATGGCCTTGTGGGCTTTGTCCTGAAACAGGATTGGTTGGCTGATTGATTGGTTTGTTGCTGGGATTGATTGGTTGGTTGACTAATATTTGATTAATTCCTTTGGTTAGTTAAATGCTTATTTCTTTGACTGATTGATTTGGTTGGTTGGTTCTTTAGTTGGTTCTTTAGTTGGTTGTTTGATTGATTTATTTATTGATTGGTTGATTGATGATAAACAACATAGGCATCAAATATACTGAAATAACCCTAAAATTCAGACACAATTTATTCTGGGAAATACATATATCGGTAAAGATATAATTTCCAATATACTCCAAGGGAAGCACATTTAATAGTTAAATTAGAATTAAAATAGTTAGAAACTGTATTGTCAGTCATATGTGAGTTTACAGTCACTCTTTTTATTAAAGGTACATGCCCACTCAGTATGCACAAAATGTTCTTTATATTGTGTCACTATTATACCAGCTATAAAAATTGCGAGTGCCCGTTATACAGATATAATCATTTAGAATGATTTATTTTACTGATAGTGACTCTCGGTGGTTTCAGGCTATTTTCATATGCAAATGAGGCATATTTTTTCATTATTTATACTAATTAAATGTGTATGATCATTGCACATCAAAAAATAAATACAGAGAATAAATAGTAATGTCCGTTAACATTTTAAGGAAACACGGTTATCGCCCCAGATATCAGTGTGGAAATTTACGTCTGATATAAAATGTATACTAATGGCAATCAATACGTGGGTTAATGGTGAATGAATGTCTATTTTGCCAGAAACTGTCTCAGAAGATGTCTCTGATATAAAGAATAAAGAATACATGTAGTTTGTGCCAACTGAGTGGGCATGTACCTTTAATATTTTTTATAGTCACTATATTTATTGTATTTAGAATTACAATATGGACGTCACATAGGACTGCCAATTTTGATAAAGACCATCTGGTCTTGAGTAGAGGGGCTTGCATTATTATTGAATAATTCCAGCACAAAAATATTTACACAATTCCCTAACATTTGATTGGTCCGTAGCAAGTCTCTGTCCAAAATTTATATTCCAGTAAACTCCATGCCGAACTACTTTCCGTAACCGTCAGGCGCAGTTAAAATAATTCTTAAGAAAACGGAAAATAAACACATTTTCTTGATGAATTTATTTCAAATGCTGGAATTATAAGAAATGAATGGCCTTTTTGTGGAATTTATCGGGGATATAAACTTGGAAAAGTCGCGGGAATACTGGACGAGGCCTTCCGGCCTTCGTCCAGTATTCCCGCGACTTTTCCAAGTTTATACCCCGATAAATTCCACAAAAAGGCCATTCATTCCTATAATAATGAAAATAAGCATATGAAGCTAAAGCCAGTCCAACTTACTGTAACAGAGATAGTAGGTAACTGCCAACTTTAACACAAATCTCAGAGCAGACAGACAGGGTGGCAATATGTACCTCGAAATTTACACCGAAATTTGTTTTGAGGTACATAAAAATGTGACCGAAGAGCATATGCAAGTGTATCTAGATAATCTCCAAACAAAATCATGTTTGCTTGTGACCATGTGTACATGTCTATGTGCCATGTCTGGAGGCGTTGCATGGATGAGTTACCTCAAAGACAGGATCTCCTGTGAGTCGACTGAGGGCCGCAAATTCCAGAATCATGGTGCCGGCACATGCAGTGCACGTGTCCGTGTACGTCCGGATCTTTGGGTCTATACCATGCTTCAGGTTTATCTGTCATGGTTAGATGGATAGGTAACATGGGTAAAGTGAACATTACTTATTTTTCACCATTTCATGCAAATTGATTGGCACATGTGATTGAAACTTTAAAGAACTACACTGTAGATAACAGACACTTTTTCTGCAAATATGAGGGAAAGTAGTTTATGTTAATATCAGTTCCGTATATGTGACAGGGATTCCGCTGGCGATCGCCACTTTCGCAATTGGCGATAAAAATAAACAATTAGCGATAAAAAATTACAATTTTCGAAAAAGAAATTAAAAAAAAGTGGCGATTTTTTTATTTTCCCCCGCGGAATCCCTGTGTGACCGTGACTGGAGAAACGCGGGACGTATAGGTTTTGCGATCAGTGTAGATCCAGATCAGCCTGTGCGTCCGCACAGTCTGTTCGCCATTCCATCAATGAAATGAAACCCATGTCATGCTTCTAACAAAGAACATAGATTGTTATCAGAGTGTTTATCAGGCTACAGGAGTGTGCCATTTGATCTGGAGCTATACTGGTCACAAATCACGTTAGCCCCATTTCTGCAAAAAATGGCACAATTATGTGTGTGAAATCTATATCCGCAAAATATATTGGGAGCATCTGGGGACCGTTTCACTAAACTTTGTACGACTAAAATGTTTGTAAGTGCAAAATAATGATAGTCTGTAAATTGCACATTAACAATGTTTTCTTGAAAACAAGTATTGGATTTACATTTATTGAGCATAGGCTGCATAGGCAGCCTATGCTCAATAAATGTAAATCCATTAATTGAAATGTCCAGACGATCCTAAATTGCACTTACGAACATTTTAGTCGTACGATGTTTAGTGAAACGGGCCCCAGGATGACTCAAAGTGGCGGTTTAATCTTAATATTGTATTGTATAAATATTCTTATTGAGGCAAAAACAAGACAAATGTGGTGGTACATGACCTCCCAGTATAAAGTAATAGTTATAGTTAATATATTGAATTTTTTATAAATTAATTATGAGTCAGCGAACTATAACCATCTTTTTGTTTGAACTAAAAGTGCCTTGAACTGAGATACTACGATGTTTGACACCGAAGCATGCCTGCACACGTCTGAACATAATGCACGTCACATGAATTTCTCACAACAATGCAGGTTCTATACATATACATGTAACTTTTTACTTTTTAGTAATGAACTAGAAAATGTGTTCATAGAACACGGATGCCCCACATACCACTTTGATAATAAACAAGGCAAAATTCCAAGTCCAAAAAAGGAAATAGTCTATGACCGGCGTCGAATCAAAATCAAAATAAACTGTGCGCATCTACTCATCATAAGGAAGCTACATATTAAGTTTCAGGTCTCTAGCTATTAGGGTTTACAAGTTTTACGACTTACAAGACAAAATTTGCCAAATTCTAAGTCGAAAAGGGGGAGATAATCCATGGCCGTGGGGTCAAATCAAAATAAACTTTGCGCGTCCACTCATCATAAGGAAGCTACATACCAAGTTTCAGGTGTGCAGCTAGTATGGTTTAAAAGTTTTACGACTTACAAGGCAAAATTACCAAATTCTAAGTCGAAAAGGGGGAGATAATCCATGACCTGGGGGTCAAATCAAAAATCTAAATACACTTTGCACATCTGCTCATCATAAAGAAGCTACATACCAAGTTTCAGGTCTGTAGCTATTATGGTTTAAAAGTTTTACGGGTTACAAGACAAAAGTGGAAAATTCTAAGTAAAAAAGGGGGAGCTAATCCATGATCCCGGGTCGAATCAAAAATCAAAATAAACTTTGCACATTTACTCATCATAATGAAGCTACATACGACATTTTAGGTCTGTAGCTAGTATGGTTTAAAAGTTTTACAACTTACAAGGTTGGTGACGGACGGACGGAAGGACGGACGGATGGACAGATGGACGGGATGAACCGACAAGAGTAACACTAATTTTTTAATTTTTTAATATGTATTGGCAAAATAGTCGCAATATGTGATTAATTGAAATGAAATGCTATACTTTCATGGATAGATAAACTAGGACAAACAATAAGACCCATAAGATGGTGCATAAACAAGCACTGCAAACATACTTACACAGGCAAGCATACAATGGGGAGAGGGTGAGGGTACACATCAAGCAAGGGAGCCCAGTGTTTGTCGTCCTCCAATGACAGTCCAGCACTGCATACATGTACATGAATGGGCCTGCCGGGAACCAAGATGGAAAAACATTACTTAATGAGTTTGAGGATATTTTCAAGACTGCATGTCTAGAGCTCCAGATAAGGAATTAGTAATTGAGTATTGTCACTCCATCATTTCTGAAGCAATTGGGTATTTCAAAATCTTAATTGGGTAAAATAAAATCACACTACTGTTTACACATCAACAGACAGCAATTATTGAATAGTTTGCTTCAAAATGAAAACATGTCTTGGCATTTCATTAGAATTGTCTCCTTGGAATACCAAGATGTTTTTTAAGTAAAGTAAGAAAAATATGCTATATTTGTAGTCTTTTTATTGTTTTCTGCAGCATAATAAAGGTATCACTGTGCTAAATATAGTACACATCGGCCAGGGGGTATGCTTTAGTAGTCCGGTATAAAAAAATAGTGCAGACGTTTTGAGGCCACAGACCCAGTTTGCTTGTAAATCCTGATCCATTACAGCCCAATTTTACTTGAGAAACATGTTGGGGTGTTTTTAACACCAGTTTCCAGCATATTTCTAGCATTTAAAAGAAATTACTGAGCCTGCTTGTCACGTGATGTGAACACTACGTCACATGACACTTTGATGATAAACAATATGGCGGACAGGACAATGTTGAAATTTTCTTTCTTAGGAGTAAGTGAACATATTGTTTAATTAGTGAAAATCCGGTGCAGACAGGTTGCAGGTTATGAACAGGTACGTTCCACAGCATCCATACGAATAGTGAAAGTGTGAGAGAATGGCCATATTTGGAGGAATCGGTTAAGTTGTATAGTAAAACTAATTGGTGGTTGCTAGCCTAAAGGTAACACAAATTTGTTATTGCCTTTTGATACTCGCTAAGTAGATTGAGTATAGTCGCTGTTAACCATGTACTGATTCTATCAGAGTTCAGGTAAATCAGTATGCATACATATGTCTTTTATGGCACTCTTCAGTCTAAAGGCAAAACTTGCAAAGTTACCTTTCCATTTCCTCCCAGAACTAGAACTGTCGCACGTCAGCACACGAATGCCCCCGTTGGCAGCCAAAGAAAACGAGGCTCATTTGAAAACTCAGAGAGCCAGAGAAGCATGGATTTGTCAGAGCATGAAAGCAGACCATTAATGGGTGTGTGAAATATCATGCAGATCCATGCAAGGAAACAGACATTATAAGACACTTAACCGAGTTTGGATCACACCAAGTATGTGACCTTTACCCTGGGCTTAATGGGGGCAGGACGATCTTGGATTTTTCACAGGGCAGTAGAGGACAATTAAAGCAATGCGTGTGTGAAATATCAAGCAGATCCGTGCAAGGAAAATTATACTACATTTACCCGAGCGTTAAGATTTTGAATGTATCCGTGCAAGAAAACAGAAATTATAAGACATTTACCTGAGCGTTAAGGTTTTAAACGAACCCAGTATGTGACCTTCACCCTGGGCTTAGCAGAGGCAGGATGATCATGGATTTGTCGCAGGGTGGTAGAGGACCATTAGAGCAATGCGTGTGTGAAATTATATGACATCTACCCGAGCATTAAGGTTTCGGGACATACGGACGGACGGACGGACGGACGGACGGACGGACGCATGGACGGACGGACGTAGGTAGCACTAAATGCCCGCCTCACCATTCGGAGGTGGGGGCATAACAAACTAGATTGGTCAGTAAGCGAGGCTTACGGAATACCCCCCGCGTGGGCCCAGGTACCCCTAAATATGTAAAAATAAATCAAAGTGTGTGGGCTTGTGACATTGACTCTGGGCTTAGCGGGGGTGGCACGAACGTAAATTTGTCCCAAGGTGGTAGAGGTCCATTGGAGCAATGCGTGTGTGAAATGTGAAGCAGATCCGAGCAAGGAAATAGAAATTATAACCGATTTCTCTGATGTAAGCATGTGACCTTGACCTCGAGATCAGCGGGGATTTGTCACAGCATGATAGTAGAGCCTTAGAGGAATGCATGCATGAAATATTAAGAATTTTCGATGAAAGAAATAGAAGTTATAACATATTTCTCTGCTGTTAAGTTTTGTGAAGAGACCAAGTATGTGACCTTAAAGGTACATGCCCACTCAGTAGGCACAAAATGTTCTTTATATCAGAGAAATAATCTGAGACATTTTCTGGCAAAATAAACATTCATTCACAATTACCCCACATATAAATTGGCATTATTATACAGTTTATATCAGACCTAACTTTCCACACTGGTATCAGGGGCGATAACCGTGTTTCCTTAAAATTTTAACGGACATTACTATTTATACTCTGTATTTATTTTTTGATGTGCAATTATCATAATTTATAATCTGTTGAAAATATAATGTTTTCAGGTGACAAATTTAATTATTATAAATAATTAAAAAATACCATGCCTCATTTGCATATGAAAATAGCATGATACCAACGCGCGTCACACTCAGTAAAATAAATATTACTAAATGATTATACCTGTATAGCGGCAACTCATAATTTTTAGAACTGGTGGAATAGTGACACACTTAAACACTTACTTAATTCCTATAAAGAACATTTTGTGCCTACTGAGTGGGCATGTACCTTTAATCTTGGGATCAGCGGGGGCTGGACGGTCGTAGATTTGTCACAGCATGATAGTAAAACCTTAGAGGAATGCACAAGTGAAATGTTAAGAATTTTCAATGAAGGAAATAGAAGTTATATCGTATTTCTCTCAGATGTTAAGTTTAGTGACGGGCGGCGGGCGGGCGGGCCGTCAGGTGGGCAGGCCGGCGGGTTTTCGGGCAGGCGGGCGGGCGGGTTTTCGGGCAGGCGGGCGAACAACCTGACTCCAGTATACCCCCCCCACCACAACTCGATGCGATGGGTATAATAAATTGCTTTGATTTATCGATTGAATGGTGCTTTATGCCTGTTCATATACCTGAATATACCTGCATAGTGTGAGATCGCTGCAAAATTAGCACTAAAATTAAAATATCCTAAAATGTGTGTCAGGTGCCCTATACCACACCCGATCACTCAACCCTTGGTGGGAATTGCAAGATTAGGGGAAAATCAAGATAAACTTTACATATCCGTGGCTAAAAGATGCCGGTGTTTGTATTACATACCCGCGGATAAGGAATGCCGGTGGTGGTGTTAAATGCGGGCAGGAGGCGCGTGCCGACTTCCTTCGCCATGGCCAGCAGTTCATCCTTGTACCACTCCATGGCAAACCTTTTCTTCTTCAGGTAAGCCGCCAACACATGGCCACCCAGTAGACCCCTGTAGAGGGAATGGTGGTTGGTTGGGTGGTTGGATGGTTGGATGGGCTTGTGGGTCGGTGAAGGAATGTCATTTTTGGCTTTGACATTGGGCATGCAAGCTGTATGGATGGGCCATAAACTGATGATGATGATAAACAAACATATGCAATTTCAAGTTAATCTGAATTGATGGTTGTAGGGATATAGGTAATTTTAACACAGATTCAGATGGTTCCACCAACATACTGATAGATTCCGCATTTTATTTATTTTTGTTAGCTTTCAACGTTATTTACGGAAAATATCCCAAATTTTGCAAATAATTTTCACATCTCCAGGCAGAAACATAACATGTACCGGTACATACCCCAGCACGCGTATGTTGGTTTCAAACACGGATACGATGATATCGGCATCAAACTTTGTGTTGCTGATTATCAGCTTGGCCGCTCTCTCAAACTCGGGAATGTCTCCGATAATCTGCAAATACCGTACATGTGATTGATTGATTTACTGATTGGCTGGTGATTGATTGTTGATTGACGGATTGATTGGTTGATTGATTCAGCGCTTTCATGAACGGTCATTGGACTTAAGTTATTTCTGAAAATTGGTAGATTTCTGTCTTTTTTCTGACATTGTCATAAAAATAAACAAGAAACGAGGCAAAGCCACGAAGGCCAGGTTTTTTCCAAGCATAGACACTTGGATAACATAATTATACCCACTTTTTGTAGACTAGATGGCCGTGGCCTGCATGTCGCGCCTTGGGGCGAGGCATGGACACTAAAAAAATAGATATAGTAGATGGAAAAACTTTAAACAAAAAACTTTAACCGGACACACGGACGAACGGACGGACGTATGCCAAAATGCCGACGATATCGCGCTTTCCGCAAGCAGGTGTGACAATGATGATAAACATCCATGTGAAGTATCAAGGTATTGGGTGAAGCAGTTGCAGAGATATAGTACACAAAAAAACTTTAACAAAAAAATTCAAAGTAATTTGAACTTGACATAGGGCACAGGATCGCGCTTTCTGCAAGCAGGTGCGACAATGATGATAAACACCCATGTGAAGTATCAAGGTATTGGGTGAAGCAGTTGCAGAGATATAGTACACGAAAAAACATTAACAAAAAAATTCAAAGTAATTTGACCTTGACATTGGGCACAGGATCGCGCTTTCCGCAAGCAGGTGCGACAATGATGATAAACACCCATGTGAAGTATCAAGGTATTGGGTGAAGCAGTTGCAGAGATATAGTACACGAAAAAACTTTAACAAAAAAATTCAAAGTAATTTGACCTTGACATTGGGCACAGGATCGCGCTTTCCGCAAGCAGGTGCGACAATGATGATAAACACCCATGTGAAGTATCAAGGTATTGGGTGAAGCAGTTGCAGAGATATAGTACACGAAAAAACTTTAACAAAAAAATTCAAAGTAATTTGACCTTGACATTGGGCACAGGATCGCGCTTTCCGCAAGCAGGTGCGACAATGATGATAAACACCCATGTGAAGTATCAAGGTATTGGGTGAAGCAGTTGCAGAGATATAGTACACGAAAAAACTTTAACAAAAAAATTCAAAGTAATTTGACCTTTACATTGTGCACAGGATCGAGCTTTCCGCAAGCAGGTGCGACAATGATGATAAACACCCATGTGAAGTATCAAGGTATTGGGTGAAGCAGTTGCAGAGATATAGTACACGAAAAAACTTTAACAACAAAAAAATTCAAAGTAATTTGACCTTGACATTGGGCACAGGATCGCGCTTTCCGCAAGCAGGTGCGACAATGATGATAAACACCCATGTTATCAAGATATTGGGTGAAGCAGTTGCAGAGATATAGTACACGAAAAAACTTTAACAAAAAAATTCAAAGTAATTTGACCTTGACATTGGGCACAGGATCGCGCTTTCCGCAAGCAGGTGCAACAATGATGATAAACACCCATGTGAAGTATCAAGGTATTGGGTGAAGCAGTTGCAGAGATATAGTACACGAAAAAACTTTAACAAAAAAATTCAAAGTAATTTGACCTTGACATTGG
Organism: Conchocele bisecta; assembly: GCA_029237695.1. Classification (NCBI taxonomy): domain Eukaryota; kingdom Metazoa; phylum Mollusca; class Bivalvia; order Lucinida; family Thyasiridae; genus Conchocele; species Conchocele bisecta. The sequence goes on from CM055271.1 coordinate 102,247,550, forward strand.
GCACAGGGGCCGCACGGTTGGGGGTTAGAATAAAAGAAAATATGGATGATGATAAACACCCATGTGAAGTTTCAAGGTAATGGGCGAAGCAGTTGCAGAGATATAGTATAACGAAAAAGTTTTAAAACCAAAAAACTTTAACTAGACGTACGTTAAAAAGTTAACGTTGAAAATGGCTAAGTCAATTACGTAGAAATAATAGGTGAAGGTAAAAAAATGGTCACATGTTGGATAGTTGTATGTGGTAGGCACCACTTGGTTATGAAGCTGTGAAAGTTTGGTGGTCCTAGGTGGTACAGTACCAAAGAAATGGACTTAAACACGAAAACTTAACATTGTAAACGCAAAAACTTAACATTGAAAATGGCTAAGTCGACTGCGCGGAAAAAATGGGTGAAGTTAAAAAAAAAAAGTAACATGTTGGATAGTGATATGTGGTGGGTACCCCTTGATTATGAAGCTGTGAAAGTTTGGTGGTCCTAGGTGGTACAGTACCAAAGAAATGGACTTAAACACGAAAACTTAACATTGTAAACGCGAAAACTTAACATTGAAAATGGCTAAGTCGACTACGTGGAAAAAATGGGTCCAGTTAAAACAAAAGTAACATGTTGGATAGTGATATGTGGTGGGCACCCCTTGATTATGAAGCTGTGAAAGTTTGGTGGTCCTAGGTGGTACAGTAACAAAGAAATGGACTCAAACACGAAAACTTAACATTGATTGTAGACGCCGCCCGCCGCCCACCGCCCGCCCGCCCGCGCCCGCCGCCCGCCGCCCGCCCGGCTTTCGCCAATCCAATAGCCTGGATTTTTTTTCAAAAAACCTGGCTAAAAATAATTCATGAAAATCAATATTATTATGTGCATCCGCACAGACTGATCCGGATCTGCACTGTTCGCCATTCCATCAAGGAAACACCAAGCAATATAAATTGTTATCAGGCTACATGACTGTGTTATTCAAATGTGCCTATACAAAAGCTCCATGCAGAGCTGAGTGGCGTCTCGTCAGGAAACTGGTGCATTTATTCACGTGAAGCATTTTACACTAGTGCGGAGTGCAGCTACAGTCCTGGGGCCGTTTCACTAAACTTTGTACGACTAAAATGTTTGTAGGTAAGTGTAAAACTATGATAGTCTGTAAATTTCACAATAACAATGTGTTCTTGCACACAAGTATTGGATTTACATTTATTGAGCTATGCAGCCTATACTCAATAAATGTAAATCCATCAATTGAAATTTACTATTCTAAATCTGCACTTACGAATATTTTAGTCGTAAGAAGTTTAGTGAAACAGCCCCCTGGTGGCCCACATTACTTTGCTGTTTCATCTGCACATGTATGTACATGTACCTGTCCCAGGAAATAACAGATAAATTAAATTTGATTGTGGATGTGACAGGAGAAATGGGGCTTATCGCTTTTTTGACCAGTCTAGCGCCTAATCTTCAAGCCCCACTTCTGAAGGCAAATTATAATCAAAATGGTTTATTAGAATTATTACTGGGACTATATTAACTTAATGGCGAACAGTGCAGACCCTGATCAGACTGTGCATGCGGATGCACAGTCTGATCTGGGTCTACACTGGTCGCAAAACCCATAAGCTCCAGTCACGGCCACAGCTTAGTTTTACAGATACTTCCTGTCAAAGTTTAGAATGCCCCAACTACATACCTACGTACTTTCAAACATGTGTGAGCCAAGATCACAAAAAAAGTATATTATGTTTGCCTCCAGTGTAGACCTCATATTATGTCAGGGTATTTACTGCTGGACATTTAACATCCATTGAACAATGTTGACTACAATCAAACAATGTGTCAGGAATTAATAAATCCTGAATTTGTCAGATTCTGTCTACACTTGTGGCAAATGGTTACATGTATAGACCCTATGTTGTTATATAGATATTGATTTTCAGGTCCATATAACCATCCATACACAGGCCATCGGTTCATAAATAACTGCTTGACATGACATAAAATTTTAATTATTCTCTTTTTTTTTTGTGGGTGATACCGCAATCAAGTAGCTTGAAGGGCTGAGCTAAGTTTGAGAATAATTCAATTCATTGATTGAGATTTTACATCCATTCAACTGCAAGATCATATTGAAAATTCTGAAAATCAATAGGTTTCGTTGTCTTGCCATAATAAAGATGCATACCAAATTTGGTTAAGATCCATCAAGTAGAACTTGAGTTATTGCGCAGACAAAGATATAGGAAGCGAAAATTAAAAATGGCCACCAATGTGAGGTCACTTAACAGACAATTTTGAAAATCAAAATTAGGGTTCTTCATCTTGTCATGATAAACAAGTACAGTGAAACCTCTCTAAGCTGGACACCCTGGGAGGTCCCCAGGGTGTCCGGCTTAGAGAGGTTTCACTGTAAATCAGGCATTTGATCATGCTGAGCCATAGTTGTGTGCTATGCGATCACAAACAGACATTATCACCCATATTTATCAGCTCATAAAACACATGTGTTTTTTTGGTGTCTGGTTTAGAGAGGTTCCACTGTACATGTATACCAACTTTTGTTACGCAGGCTGATTTGCGGCAATGCTGGTCGCTAACTTAATAGACCAGTTTTGTCACGGCGAGTCAGATTTATTTTACGGTAGCATCATAAGTATGGATACTTGTGACCGAATGATGAAAGGTACAAACCCTGATCGAACTGCATGGATCAAATCAGTTTATTTCTTTTATAAATACTGAGAGTTGACTTGTATCAGCAAATGGCCCATATGTGACTGCAGAAATGGGGCTTATTGGTATCTGCGATCAGTGTAGATCCAGATCAGCCTGTGCATCCGCACAGTCTGATCAGGATCTGTACTGTTTGCCATTCCATCAATGAAACACCCATCATGCTTCTAACAAGAAATATAGTTATCAGGTTACAGGAGTGTGGTATTTGATCAGGAGCTACACTGGTACATGTAACAACAAATCCCATTAGCCCCGTTTCTCCAGTCACAGCCACGCGCACTGCCGTAGTTTGTATGTATAACTGTATGAGTAATTGGTTCATAACAGAACAGCTGTCCAGTGCATTGTATATATGTTATACAAAACACTCCTTTCTCTTTTTAACTAGATCTATTATTAGTACAGTTGATGTTTTGTTGACATCAATGACATATACATGTAGGTATACAGCACTCCAGATAAGGTGTGTATTGGCGTATTTTACGCAATTTTTGGCTGAATACGCATTGATTATCAAAAGTGGGAGTACAAAATACGCACAGCAATGTGAAAATATGCATTGATTTTCAAATTGAGTAATGAAAATACATATACTGTCATAAAGTTGAAATTTCACTTATTTGAGTATTTTTCATCATTTGTTCCCTATTTAGTAATGAAGAAAATCAATAATACATTGGTAAAAGTAAAATACGCAATGATTTTGAAATCAAGGGGTATAGTACGCTTTAGACACAAAGCTTATATGGAGCTCTGGGTATATTTCTTTTCACAAATGATTTGAGATGTTCGTAATTGATGTAGCCCTGGAAGTTATGAAACGAGCCATGAGATTTTGTACCTGAGAACATGTGTGATTTTTCATGAAAAGTATTTACAGAAACTGTGATATTTTCTGTAAATGATGTCGAAAGTTGACGAAAGTTTCATAGAAAATGCGGAATATAATTCCGCATTTGCTATACATATTTTTCTTAACATATCAAACATCTTCTTATGTACAAAATCACATTCCACAATCCTTAGGCTATATCAAATAAAATATACATGTACAAAATGAAAAGTGAAAGCAATTACGGTAGTGTTTAAAGTCCCACCAACAGATAAGGTCATATAGAGGCGGGACAACAGTTTAAAATCTCATCCGACACACCAGTGGGATTGAAATACGACGTACTGGTAGGTATTTTTCATGCCTAGGGTGAGGATTGAACAGACAACCTCCGTTATTGAAGTCCAATGCACTATCCCTTATAGTCTGTTTCACGAAAGCTGCCCAAATTTTACGGCCATATAAACAATTCAAAAACCATATTTTTTTTGATAATATTAAATTAAAGGAAAATTTAAGAATGAACCTTCTTTTTATTTCGTGAAATTTGGTGAAATTACGAAAAATTGATTTCTCTATGGGAATTTAACATGGGGGGAAAAGAGGTAAGGGAGTGTGGGAGGAGTCAAAAAACAAAACATTTTGGAAATTGACTCCGAAACCGGACTAGATAGCTTGGATATGATGTAACTAAGAAAACAACAGTTAAATTTTAAAAATCGGTCCAGTATTTCTGAAATTCAAAATAAATTCCCCATGTTAAATCCCCATAGACATCTTCACTCCGTGAAGCTGTCTATGGGGATTTAACATTAGTCAAGTAGGCACTCCTATGTGTTCCATAGTGAACCTAGACATTCTGTTTCCTATAAACTTTTATTGTTGTTTCATTTTTATATGGTTCCCTGGAACAAATTTAGCTTTGTTGCCCAAATGGCAACTTTGGGCAACTCTTGCAATTTGCATAAATCCAAGATAGCCGCCAGTCGCCATTTTCAAAATTTTAATACAAAACTGATTGTCATATAATGATGTATAATACCATTTGTTATTTGTTTCGGGGTGTCTAGACTCGTTTTACGATGTTATATTTATGTTTTAAGGCTAATGGAATGTTTGTTCTCACTTTTCTACAGTGCAGTCTCCGTTTTTGTTCCACCGTAGACAACACTTGCAAACTCAACGCGAACGCTAACGCAACGGTTTGATGTAGCGTTGTATACGTTGTTTAAACGTATAATACGGTTCGTACACGTGTAATACACATTGTCAAACCGTTTTGTTTAAAAGCGTTGTATACGTTGTTTAAACGTATAATACGGTTCGTACACGTGTAATACACATTGTCAAACCGTTTTGTTTAAAAGCGTTGTATACGTTGTTTAAACGTATAATACGGTTCGTACACGTGTAATACACATTGTCAAACCGTTTTGTTTAAAAGCGTTGTATACGTTGTTTAAACGTATAATACGGTTCCGTACACGTGTAATACACATGTCAAACGTGTATTAAAACGTTGTATACGTTGTTTAAACGTATAATACGGTTCGTACACGTGTAATACACATTGTCAAAAACCGTTTATTTTAAAGCGTGTAATACGTTTAGCTTCAAGGCGTATAACACGCTTTGGCGTATACATATGTAGCGAGGTGAACGAGTTGAAACGTGTACAATGCTTTACCTGGAAGCGTGTAGCTATATGAAAGCGTTGAAACGTGTACAACGGTTACACGTTTTAACGCGAATACCTGTTCGGCCACGATCGCTTCGAGGCGTCCTTGTTTCGTCCCTTTTAAAATATCGCGAATACATACCCTCAGATTGAGTTCAAAGTACATCGGCGGTGTGATTTAGCACTTCAATTGATCCCTAATCCCTGATGCCTAATGAGTCACGCTTTTAACACGACAGATGTACCTTGTCGTTTATCAAAATTTTGCGAATTGTAGATCACGTGAGCCGGCTCATCAGGATCTGCGGCATTCCTACGTACATGTACATTTTATATACACAAAAATGACCCCTAATACAGCGTAATGTAACAGTTCCTAACTTAATATGGAATAGCCCGGGCCGATAGTTCGTGTCAGTTACTTGGGGTTAAATATTACGAACACAGATAAACACAGTGCATGGTTTCTTTATTTTATTTTAACATCATCAGAAATGGCGAGTCTAGGAATTCTCGTATCTTTACGCTGAAGCCAGTCTATTTCAGTCACTAATCCGCTATACACCTGTCCCACGCGTGTGTTAAGATTAATCGATATTTGGAGAAACTGAATACACAGCGAGCTGCACACTGGTTTAACACGGATATGGCCCGCGGATATGTGTCATAAATTACTTGGTGGTCAAAACCGGTAAATTTACAAGGTTTATCATGTTTATAGCGAAATAGCAGCCGACTGGCAATTTTTCTCGGACCGATTTTTAAGACTAGTTTTCAAATCTCAATCGGTCTGAGAGTTCAAAAATCGGTTCAGAACCGGAAAACTGAAAATTTTAGAAGCCCTGCAGTCTAAAAGTATATATACACACACGAAGAACGATCTGAGCATGCGCATTCTACGCGATACACGGTTGGCATACCAAAACGTGTAATGCGTTAAAACCCATGGAAACGTGTTATACGTATAACACGGTTTCATCTGTACGGTGCTGTGTACATGTAGAAGCGTGTAACCGTTCGTCAAAGAAAGCGTTAAATCGTTTAAACGGTTTACCTTAGCGTTGTATACGTTTACAACCGTTATATACGTCTACAACCGTTGTACACGGATTACACGCTTTTGAAACTCAATGCGTTGTTTACAACCGTTGTATACGTTTACAACCGTTGTACACGGATTACACGCTTTTGAAACGTATTACACGTAGACGACACACGGTTTGAAACGAAACTAACGGAAACTCCACGGATACGCAACGCACAACACTTTGTACACGTATAAACCCGGAACATTTTGACAGAAACGACTGTACATCCAAGATGGCGCCCAAAATCCTATTTTTGTCGCTATTTTAACAACAAAACTGAATTAAATACTTGAAATATGCGAGAATTCATAGTCACACAACATTGTGGACACTTGAGATATGATTTGAGAATAATTCTTCTAAATTCACGACACTGCTGTTCTGACGCTCATAATAGGAGTACGTGTAATGAAAGTATGCATGTCAGTTGCTGAAATTTAGGTACCGTGCCTGGCTACGAACGGTATAAAAATGCAACCAAGTTACATTTGTTATTTGTGAGTTGTTGTACACCGTCAAGGTAATTTACTTAATAAATAACACAATCAAGAGATCCATGATAATCGATAAACGCAATTACCAAACACTGCAAGTGCGGTTTCAATGAACCTGTATATTGGTTTCAACAACTGCGCCAGTACTTTCTCAGTCCACGATACAATCAAATTCCAGAGACATCCAGCAGACATCATTGACACTGACAGCAGTCAGTCCTGTATTGGTAGTGTTATGATACCTCGTCGTATATCCAAGCAGACTAAACCTGCGAGGAATACTCTAATCATTCTTCCTCTTTTACACTATGCTGGTCCTAAAAAGTGCATCCACTGCTGTGGCCACTATCAAACCTAGCGGGAATAGCCGCACTGAGGTAGCTGCCCGCCAGGCCAGTCTAACAGCTGTCACCGAAAAAGATGTCACGTGGCTTAGCTGTCTCAGTCTGGGTCCAGACTAGCAAACTAGTCAGAGGTAGCCGTGTACTCAAATGTGCGAGCTCCTACATGTTTGGTCCTATGATTGATGCCCCACCCTCTCACCCAGATACTATTCTTACAACACTTGCATACATGTAACAGTCACTGGTGGATATGGGGATGAAACGCGTTCATCTGAGAATGGACATGCAGCTATTTTCTGCAACCAAGCAAATATGCTGGTATCAGCCAATGCAGTTCCAGAATGTAGTCCTTCATCCCGGAGGAATGCATATTATAAAGTCATTCAACAGCTGTATTGCAAAATTAATGAAGGGCTCAGCTTTTGAAACGTATATTGCTGCCGCATACCGAGGCACGACAGGTATATATAACGGTAAGTCTTGGGTGAAACCCATGAGGGCGTTCATGAACCCAACAGCGGCTCTATTGAGGCGGTTTCTATCCACAGGCCCAAAGCCATTGGAGCATATAGATCGGTATCTGGAAAATGATCGCCTCCACCTGACTGGTCCTCACTAGTGTAAATAGCTTCCTTCTCCCGACACTCATTGTCCACCGATTTGAGTGTACAGTGAGAGAAGCTCCACCGATTTGAGTGTACAGTGAGAGAAGCAGATATCTAGTTCATGGAATGCATGCTGACATACATTTTGCTCGCTGGACAGCACAATATGCACGATATCTTACCTAATACCTTCTGGAGATGCGTTCACTTGATACTGAAACGGAATCTCAGCTGACAAATTTGGAGAACAGACCGCTATCAAGATAGGAAAAGGGTCTCTAAAGGGCATGACTTTATCTCCTGAACGTGTTAGTGAGTGGATCAACGACTTCCCAATTACCCTACATGTGTCTGACAATGCTGACTGTATATAGTATGCTAACTCATGAGATCCGTCCACACAGACACAGCACAAGGAGGAGATGAAGCATCGTCGTATATTGAATGCACATGACAGGGCTTTTGTTGAAGCAGAGGTGGAGAAATATCCTCATCCACTGAAAGTCCACCGTCCTATTTTGTACAATCCTGTCACAGGCCAAATCGCCATTGCTGAAGTGAATGTGGCTGATTCTGTCGATATTGGACAAGCATTGGACAGCAAATACATTAGCAGTCTCCCATGCGGATTATATAACCTATCATACAAGAGCAAAACAATAGTGCTAGTCATCGACATTGAAACCATTGTTATACGTCTTCTGTTGATTGTTCAACGGAGGCAGCTGGAACTTGGGCCACTGTTCCACTATGAACTTTGTGTTGTACCACCAGTGCTTATCGACGAGCAGGGTTGCCCACACAAAGGCAATAAATCGGCGCTAACAAAGCATCTCGGTGTTGTTGAGATCTCACCCACAGCTGCTGAGATAGTGATCATGTACGTTCAGCAGCTATTCTATCGCATAGTGTGGCCTCATGGCGGTAGACCTTCATATCTGATTTCATAAGGTGTCGTTGACAAGTATCAAGAAATATTTGCCAAAAATCATTAGAGAATGCGGCGAGCTGGTAATTAACTTATCAACTACGATCTCTCTATCACCAGTCCTCTGCCCAAAAGAGATTTAATTTTGAAGAACAAGAATAACAATAAGGGACTGGTGAGTGTTGTGTCCAAGTTCTCCATAGGAGAGTAGATAACCATGGATAATCTGGACGACGGTGTGTTTAGCCATGATATGGCAGACATCACCATGATATATTATGTCCTTGAAGATGCAAACTATGGCAAGAACGTTATCCGCATACTTAGCGATGACACAGGTGTGTATGTCCTACTAGTTTATTGGGTTTATCGAGAGCAGCTACAATGCATGGTGCAGATGGAGAGATGGGACGGGACAGTGTTAGATATTAACGCCACTTTTACTGAGCTAGGTCCCAAATGTTTGGAATTACTGGGCATGCATGCGATCAATGAGTGCGGCACTCCATCATACCTATGTGGCAAAGGCCAGGCTAAAGCACTGAATACGTTGCTAAGTGCAGACCTTTTAGGCAACAGTTTTCTTCATAGCTGTTTGGTTTGCCACCGGGAACTTCAATAGAAGCTGCCCGAACCAAACTTTTTGCCAGAAAGAAGAAAAGTCCTAAAATGAAGGTGCTGCCTCCAAACATCCGACAATCTGCTCATGCACACGCGACTTGCCCATCTTCAGGTGATGTTGTGGAAAGCGGCAAACCAACAAGACCCATCAAACGAGTCGAATGACATCAGCCACTTGGGAGATGCGTCGCGGGGTTCCAGTTCCTGTCACTCATTAAGGTGCACCTACTCCACCACAGTTGAATCATGTACTTAATTGTCAGTGCAAAGCACATGGAAAGATGTGCGGGGTTTGTGGGTCTTATAAATTAGATATGTCATGCACATCATACTGCAACTGTTCTGGCGAGGATGGTTGCTGCAATCCGCATACTAAGAGGGAAGCTGAAATTGGAGGCAGGTGATACGACCGGGGATGTTGAGGAAGTTGTTGAGGCAGATGATGTCGAAGATGATTTTGAGGACTGTATTCGGGAGGATTGTGACATTTGTAATGGCGCGCTATTTGGTGTACCTGACATTGAGTATCTAATTGATCAATGGGAGTAAATCAAAACGTTTTCAAAGAATATGTGTACGTATATGCATGTACATGCATTAAGCATAATTGCATACATTCATATGTATTATGCATTAATATTGCAAATATAATCTATTATTATATGAGTGTTTATAGGTTGTGTTTATCAACAAAAATCATATCATTCCAGAATAATTGATAAAGTGCCATATATTCTGAACCGGTTCATGTTCTATCAAATATAATGGTATTCTCAGGTTGCTTGTATCACTCTGCATTATTCTTTACATAATTACTTCATAGAGTAATTGTACATGCAAATAAATATGATTTGCATGGTTCATAACAATGTTTGCAATAAACAGTTGTCATTTAAATTACTTTTTTTACTAGAAACTCTCATCATTTTGCATAAAAATGTAAAATCTGACCCTACAATTACCTCTAGACCCTTATGATGACATCCAATTAACCATAGTATTGCAGAAAACGGCTCTACGTACACGAAACCCTATATAAAGACATACTGTACATCATTGTATGACAAGAAGGTAAAAAGTTAGATTTTCAAAATGGCGACTGGCGGCCATCTTGGATTTATGCAAATTGCGAGATTTGCCCAAGGTTGCCGCTTGGGCAACAAAGCTAAATTTGCTGTATATATATGTCGGAGTATGAATCAAGAAAAAAAGTTTATAAGAAACACAATGTCTAGGTTCACAAAATGACTACTCGACTACATGGGGAAATTGTTTTTGCGCAATAAAATCAATATTTGACAAAATTTCACGAAATAAAAAGAAGGCTCATTCTTAAATTTTCCTTTAATTTAATATTATCGAAAAAAATATTGTTTTTGAATTGTTTATATGGCCGTAAAATTTGGGCTGCTTTCGTGAAACAGACTATAGGTGACGTGAAGGAAGGCATGATACTTACAGCTAGCGTGTCCAGGGTATCAACCAAAGTCAGGGTGAAACTGAAATAGAACAAAGAACCCATGATTCCATTGCAACAACAATCTGCCTGCACATCCATGCAGTCTGATCAGGCTCTACACTGTTCAGATATTCAGTTAGTCTCATCCGAAAAACAAGCGTGGTGGAAATACTATGAAAGTATTTCATATCTACGACGGGAATTGCAACCACAATCAGTGGGTTAGAAATACTTGCTCCAGGGGACCGTTTCACTAAACTTTGTACGACTAAAATGTTAGTAAGTCGAAATTTAGGATAATCTGGAAATTTTGATTGATGGATTTACATTTATTGAGCATAGGCTGCACATGCAGCCTATGCTCAATAAATGTAAATCCAATAATTGTTTACAATAACAAATTGCTAATGTGAAACTACAGACTATCATAATTTTGCACTTACGAACATTTTAGTCGTACAAAGTTTAGTGAAACGGCCCCCAATGCTCCAGATAAGGTGCGTATTTTATGCACTTATTTTAGCTGAATACACAATGATTATCAAAGTGGGAGTACAAAATACCCACAGCAATGTAAAAATATGCATTGATTTTCAAATTGATTACTGAGAATACTGTAATAAAGTTGAAAATGTACTTAGTTGAGCTGCAAACAGCAAACCGTGTAATAATAAGTACATGTTTAAATTTGTTTCATCTTTTGATAATTTGTTGCCTGTTTAATAATGAATAATATCAATAATCCATTTGTAAAAATAAAATATGCATTGAATTTGAAATCAGGGGGTACAATACTCTTTAGACACAAAGCTTATCTGGAGCACGGATTGCTCATGTCATGATTATACAGGGTATGCAGGCCCGTAGCCAGACCTGTTTGAAGGGGGGGTCGTTTCGAAGGCCCAATGGGCCTGAGGTATCTAGGGGGGTCTAAAAAGTTGACCTCGAGGATAAAAAAAGTTGATCTCGAGGCTGGGCGGGGGGGTCGTCCGACCGCTCCGACCCCCCCTGGCTATGGGCCTGGTATGGGATCCTTACTTTTCCCAACCTGATATGTGATCTGTGACTTCATTTTTAAAGTATATTTTCTTTAAAATCTTCATCATAACCAACGGATTTTGATGATATACGGTGCATCAAATATGTTGGCCTATGTGTTGTATGGGTGCCCTGAAGGTTTTTTTACAATAATTTGCTACTTTCACGAAGAATTGAGTAGCGTTTATTTCTTATATTTGCACACTCTATATAGATTGTATTTACATTGACGGCAACCAATTCTTCGTCAAAATGACAGCATTATTAGAGTAAAGCGAACTACAAAATAAGGGGCTGGAAATACAGGAGCGTATTTATTCTAATAGTAGCTCCCTCTCTAATAGTACCCCACCTCCCATATTTGCATTCTAAATATGTTATTTTCACATACAAAAGCCATTTAAAACATTGTTTTAAATGGCTTTTGTACGTGAAAACAACATATTTTAATCGTATTTTCCACAATTTGATCCCCACGAATTGCATAGCCCCGGGGGCGTTTATTAGAATAAATACGGTATTTGCTCAGTAGCAGATTTCATCAAAATTTCAATGTATACTTATCTAGCAAAGTATACTTTTGAGGGAGTAATCATTTATTTTTCCTGATATGCATTATTTCATATAGAATAAAAGTACCGGTATGCAGAATTATTATACTGAATTTATTACATTATCACAGCCAAAATGGCTGCGATAATGTAATAAATTCAGTATAATAAAAATTAATAAATTTATTGTAAAATTGAAAATTTCTCCCTCAAAGTATACTTTGCTAGAAAAGTATACTTTGCAATGTTGGTGAAATAGACTACAGGTCATGTGTGTAAAACCAGGCATTACGCTGGCGATCGCCACTTTCGCAATTGGCGATAACAATAAATAATTGGCGATAAAAAATTACAATTTTCGAGAAAAAATATCCCCAAAAAAAAACATTTTATTTTTTTTTCCGAAAATTGTAATTTTTTATCGCCAATTGTTTTATTTCTTTTTTGAAGTGGCGATTTTTTTATTTTCCCCAGCGGAATCCCTGAAAACAATGCGACATTTGGCGGTGAATCCTTACTTGCCGAGACTGTCATCCACGTCGCCCCTGCTGGGTTCGCTCCCTCGCCAGCGCCCCCTACAACTCAAGGGCATCAACTCATCTGCCGGGTACGCATTCGCCTGTAAACATGCAGCAGGTGAAGGTTATAATGTTGGTCTTGCACAGAGGTTTACGGAGCCCCGCAGTGGACGTATAATTCTTTTTTTTATTAATTTTTTCCCACGAAATAACAATTAGTTGCCATGAAATAACAATTTGTTCCCTGGAAAAATGGGGCTTATGGGTTTTGCGACCAGTGTAAATCCGGATAAGCCTGTGCATCTACGCAGCCTGATCAGGATCAGCACTGTTCACCATTCCATCAATGGAAAACAAGGAAAAAGTGAAAAAAGTGTATGGGTTTAACCCTTTCAACACCACAGACCTCTATAGAGACAATGTTTGCAAACAGTGCAGATCCAGATGAGCCGGCTCGTAACGAGCCGTCTCATCAGCATCTCCACTGTTTGTTAATAATTTTAAACGTCGTACAGATTACCCTTTTAGAAGAATGGGATAATTTGAATGAACAAAATTAATGAAATAGCGTGAAACATTGGCATGGAACATCCTATTAAGTTACTTGGTGTTGAAAGGTTTAATGACCCAGCAACAGCTAAGGTCATTAGAGACAGGACCACAATTTTAAAGTCTCATCTGACAGATCAGTGGGATGTAAATATCAAGAAAGTATTTTTCATGCCCTAGGGGAGGTTTTGAACCCACAACAGTATTGAAGTCCTATATTTTACCCCTGAGCCACAGCCCATCCCCATGTCTAACAAGGAATATAGATTTTTATCAGGCTACAAAAGTGTGCTAGTTCAATGATCACATTTACATGTGTAACACTGGTACCAGTGTTCTCCAGTCACAGCCACAGATAATTCCAATTCCTGTGTTTGTTTGTTTATTAGTGTTTAATGGCCTAACAACAGCTATGGTCATGTAAGGCCGGGCAAACAGGTTCGATCACATTTTAACCTGCTGCATTGGGGGGAAAATCCCAAAAGCAGAACGGAATATTTGCATCGAGAACAAATATATTCAGCCCTGAAATTAGAATAACCTGACCTGGTGTCAGGTCCATACCAGACCAAGGTCACTTGGCCCCTTCCCCTAAAATAGGATTACGAATAATCGTAATACTTACATAAGGGGTATAACCAGATTCAACTGTCACATACAAAATGTCAAAGACGTATGTGAGGGCCAAACCAGGTCTCCAGTCGGAATTCCGGTAAGGATGAACCCCCGATTGTTAAATTACCCATCGCATGCTCCCACCTACCACCACTCCAATTCCTGTGATTTACATCACCAACATGTTTGTAAATTTGATAAAAAGAAATACAGAATACCAGGCTAGAGTATTTTGATATCATGTTTATAGGCAAGGCTAAGCCTGATAAACTTGATATCAAAAGACAGTAGCCTGGTATTCCATTCAGGTAACATTTTATGCTAGAAAATGACCACAGATGGTGTCTTTATCTATGGACAGAACAGGACTTGTTTGCGTTGCATCATTACACCAACATCATTTGGTAACGTCATGCGACCACTGGAACGTCAGTTTTCACTTCGTTGTAGCCCGGATGTTTGTATCAGGTCAATGCCTGATACAACAATATGTTATCAGTCAATACGTAATCGATCAATAAAACTAAAATTCCCAAATTTACAAACTATACATGACAGGTTGATATATACATACCATGTATGCTCCGTACGCATGTTGGAACATCTCCAGTACCTTATTTCTGCAATACAATTAAAATACTTAAGATTATACTATCGTGCAGTGTGCTGTTTGATCAGGAGCTACACTGGCCACAAATCCCACAAGCCACATTTCTCCAGTCACAGCCACAAGTGATTTAACCCATCGTTGAGATGCCGAGATAACAATTAGTAACATTAGTTCAGAAATCCAGTACATCACTATCATTCATCAATTATAGAAATATGGTTTGACTGAATATGTGGCTGTGACTGGAGAAATGGAATCTGAAAACAATCCCAGACTGCTGGACTGGTTCGTGTATTTTCTTTCTTCTTGATAATTTAATTTTATTATTCGTAAAATGTACCTGAGAATAACGTCTATTTATAGCTTAACTCTTTGCATGTTAGCGGCGAAAATATCCGCCAAATGAATTAGGAGTATATGTTTTATTTCTCTCTGTAAATATGTCTTGAAATGTCATTAGAATCGAGTCCTCAGGACTCAATTCTAATGAAATACAAAGACATATTCATGATATTTACGGGGAGAAATACAAGAAAATATGATGAATTCTTGTCTGCTAGTTTTGAACTATTTATAGCCCAGAAGCTTCCCAGCATGCAAAGAGTTAAGTTAAGATTCCAAAAGCATGGACTATGAAAAGAGTATCGAATCGAATGTCGCGTGTCATGAATAGCATCGTCAGCAAAATAGTGTGCTGATTCGACTGTTCGGTGAATAGTTACACCCTTCTCATTATTCGCGGGATGTAACTCTCCAGAATACTCACGCATCTGCCATACCCGAGTTACGGTGGCCTCCATACGATTCCCCTGCAGAGTAGCGAATCACATCTGATTTGCACTTTAGCTGCTAATTATAACATATTTTCTGTATTTTTCAATTGAGAGAATGTCAGTATTGTAAAATTAAACAAACTTGTAATTCTAAAATAAATTTTATCTTTGTAGTAGGACTACAAAATTAAACATTGCCTTTCCAGTAACTGGACCCCAACATAAATTTTACATTCAGATTTTGGTTGCCACTGACTGGTCATTTTTAGATTCTAGCTTAAATATGCACAACATGCAATCTACATCTGTAAATTTATGACATAGCTATTGAAATATGTTCATTCATAATACTGTCCTTCATTTCTGTGGAATAAGTAAATAAAACTTTCTCGCCCTGTGGTATAAGTATAGACAAGAATGGCCGTGGCCCGCATGTCGAGCCCGCCGGGGCATTTGATGGGTCTCAGGGTGTATTTATTTGAAGTTTGATGCCCAATTTGCATACAAAGTTTCAAGCAAATCTGACTTACGGTTACAGAGATAGTAGGTATGTGAAAACTTTAACGCAAATTTTGACAGAAACTTTAACGCAAACTTCTAAGTCATTTGACCTTGACATAGGGGCACAGGGGCCGCATGAGTGGGATACTGCATGAGAATATATGGATGATGACTAATAAGCATATGAAGTTTCAAGTCAATGTGACTTAGGACTGCAGAGATATAAGGTATTTAAAAACTTTAACGCAGATTTCGGAATGCAAACTTCTAAGTCATTTGACCTTGGGCACAGGGGCCGTATGAGTGGGATACAGTATGAATATATGGATGATGACTAATAAGTATATAAAGTTTCAAGTCAATGTGACTTAGGACTGCAGAGATATAAGATACATTGTATTTAAAAACTTTAATGCAGATTTCGGAACGCAAACTTCTAAGTCATTTGACCTTGGGCACAGGGGCCGCATGAGTGGGATACTGCATGAGAATATATGGATCATGACTAATAAGCATATGAAGTTTCAAGTCAATGTGACTTAGGACTGCCGAGATATAAGGTATTTAAAAACTTTAACGCAGATTTCGGACAGACGGACGGACATACTAACATTTTGGGTTTATGGGCTGTTTGTTCAAAGATCAAAGGAATAGCCCCTAAATTACAATAGGTTTAGGGGCAAACAGAATAAATCTATTGTATTCTATTGTCTTAGGCTCCTCCCCCTAGCCCCTAAACCCCCAATGTTAGCCCGGACGGACACCCGGACGTCATTGTGATCACATTGTCTCGCTTTCCGCAAGCGGGCTCGACAAAAATGTACCATAATCAACAGCTAAAGTGTGAATCAGATCTGTAGCCTATTTCACGAACCTCCGTTAGTCGACTAAACTCGGTTAGTCTGCTAAACGTCAGGCCGTTAGTCGACTAACGGGAAAAAACGCATTTCACGAACACGTTAGTCGACTAAGCAAAGTCTACTTTGCTTAGCCTCCTCGTTAGTCGGCTAAACTTTCGGTTAGTCTACTAAGCAAAATAGCAGACGATGGAATTCCAAGATGGCGGCGCCCACAGTTGTTTTGAACGTGTCTTACAAAATCGTTCATGAAATGCAAACATGTCAAAAAGTTTAGCAGACTATGGTTAGTCGACTAAACTTAGTTTAGTCTGCTAACAGTTTAGTCGACTAACGGAGGTTCGTGAAATAGGCTACTGGTTCGCTACTCTGCAGGGAAAACCTATGGAGGGGAAGGGCACCGTACGGACGATACAGAGGTATTCTGAGTAACTTCCTGCAACTACCTTAACCCTTACACAGCTATCTTAATTTGTTGTCATCTGCTGTTTATTTTCTATTTTCCATTGTTATCATCAAAAACATGCTTTGACAGCACTTTAGAATAATTTACAACATGCTTTGACAGCACCCGGAAATGATTCAGATTCTAAAGTGCTGTCAAACCATGTTTTTATTGAGAAATAAGGCAAGATATAAAAGCAACAGCAGACGACAATTGTTGTGTGTAGCGGTCTAAGGGTTAACATGTACCGAATTTTGTGGTTGGTGAATTTCATAGACAAACTGTAGTCTATATTATTATTACATGTACATGTAGTACATCAGTAACTGACGACATAAAACTAATACTTAACTATAGTCTACAGATTGCATCTAGATTCAACAATGTGTCACAGGGCGAGAAAAATGTGCACCTGCCCAGACTTGAACCCAGGACCTCTAGTTTACCGTACCATCGCTCTACCGACTGAGCTAACCGGGTACAGATGCACACTTCCTCTGCCCATAGTCATGATAGTGAGTTACATACAACATGTACAATGGTGTCGGCTAATTCTGCTCAGTCCCATGCCCATATTCAGTTCAAATTCCTGCATGTTCAAGGCAGTTCAAAGAAGAATGTGCAGGTTAAATGTCACAACGTTCCGACGTCACTAAATCATGTAAATAGAGATGTGTATGATGTTACCAGTGTTTATTACTTACATATAAATTGTTGCCTAGAAATTGCCTGTATTTGCCTACAGCAATAACATACACATTCCAGGCTGATACGGCGTGTTTTCCAGTCTGATACTGAAACTTCTAGCCTGATACTGCCATTTCTAGCCTGATACCATCGTTACTAGTCTGATACCGCCGTTTCCAGTCCGATACCATGTCTCGAGCGTGTATTAAACCAGTTCCTTTGGGCATGCGCATTGCGTATGTTTACTTTATCGGCTGCGTAAATTTTGACTGATGCCGGGAATTTAAATTTGTAGGCTCTGTATTTCATCATTCAATCATGGATAACGGTATAGATTTTAATATAGGATTATCACAACTGCCGGATGATTGATACTGAAATTGATATCTAAGTAATAAAGACGTTAATACGTGTCTTGTTTGATATCGGCCTAGGTATCGTCCCTCGGTAACTTGGTATCAGCCTTCGACCTTCTGATACCAAGTTACCTCGGGCTGATATCAAACAAGCCACGTGCACGTATTAACCTCTAAGTATTTGGAACGTCACATTTTTCTCATAATTCTGCGCATCTGGTAGTGTAAAGTTAACCATTTCGAAGAGCTCTACCCTTATCTACAAAATTAAAAGTTCAACTAAGAAACTAATGTTCAGGAAATGTGGACTGAATACGGGCATGATAATGACATTTAATTTGTCTTTCCAGATAAATTTAAATGTAATTACCTAAGTTAGGTGCACAAAATTAGCCGACACCATTCGTCCATTGTCATTTGTACCAAGCACGACACATTTTCCCTCTATAGCTGGCCTAAGCTTCAACCAAATATGCACTTAGGGGTGGGTTAACAAAGAGGAAAATACACATTTAATCCAAACACGTGTAGTGTCTGTGTGTGGTGGTGAGACACGATCACCCGGTTAGCTCAGTTGTTTGTGTTACAGGGGTCGTTGGTTCAAACCCCACATTGGGCGACACTTTTTTCCCCTTAGAAATACTTCACACGTTATATTACATGAAAACAACCTATAACAATTACCACTATATCTATTGCGATTACAAAAACATGTTTAACCCATTAAAGACGGGATACACTTATAGCATTATGAAACTTTTTAGGGGAGGGGAAATCCTATTTCCTTCATTTCATCTCGAAAGTATATGTTGTTACCACTCATTTGAACCATCTCGACGAGACGGTTCAAATGAGTGGTAACAAAATATACCTTTATGGAGAAATAAACAAAAGAACGAGATTTTTCCGATAAAAATTATTGTATCCTTAGATTGAAATGGGTTAACTGAATGTAAAATACAGATTGAAACTACTCACTTCAAAGAAAGTTTTTCCTGGACACTCATTCCCAAACAGAAATGTCCATTTTGATCCAAAACAAACACAAAAACGACTGCCATAAGAAGAAAGAAGACGAAAAGTCGAGGTGCCATCATAAAAGGCACTGATTGGGGATCCGATATGCGCAGTACCGAACATTTGTTGCCGATTTAACTCGTCTGAAACACAATTTTATGCGACAGATCGAAACAACTGTCAAACTGATCTGCCATGTTGTCAACTACAGGTGGGGTAAAAAGGTAGACACGAACAATGTTTTTGGAACAGTTTTGCAAATGGTTGTTATTATTATTATTATTATTATTATTAATAATATTATTATCATTATTATTATTATTAATATTATTTTCAACTAAAATTTATAAGATAATTGTAATTTAATGTAGTTTTATTTTACTGGTCCAGCAACTGAGCTAGCCCTCACACCGTAAACATGCTCGATTTCCATCCAATTTGGCAGCAGAACATGCATCGAACATGCTAGCTATAGCACGCAACCAAGCTAAACAACATGAAGACCAAACTACTGAGTACCAGTCTGCGGCTGTGACTTGAGAACTAGGACTTATGGTATTTGTGACAAGTGTAGCTCCTGATTAAATAATTGTATCCTGTACTGTAGCCTAATAACAATATTGTTTACCCAAGTTTCTCGACCAATGAAATAACAGCATTTTGTCTCGATTAATCGCATATTGCTATGCTGTCACCAATATCTATTAAATTAATCATTAAATGTTACATCAGCGCTATATTTAGAACTGATTTTACACCGTGTTGTGATCAGTTCACGAGACTCAAAGCATATGACAGCCCACACATGCGCTCACTTCGTATCACACCACTTATCGCATACTAGTATACGATTCGAAATCACGTTTATCGGTGGAGCTTCGCGACTGGGCTGGGTAAATCTAAGTAATTTATAGTTCACATATTGAATTTTTAGTAAACTTATTTCTTGCTCGCTAGCGCTCCCTCGAAAATAATTTATTAAAAATTCAATATGTGAACTATAATTATTACATACTGCTTGTTAGAAGTGGGTGCTTTATTGATAGAATGACAAACAGTATATATCCTGACGGTGCTGATGCAGAGCCTGATCTGGATTTAAACTGGTCGCAAAACCCATTAGCCCCATTTCTCCAGTCTCAGCCACATATGAAGTTCTGGCAGTTGGCATGGGCGCCAAGCTCTAGCCCAAGACCAAGCCTCAAATATTGCCAGTCTCGGCAACCTTGCTATAAATCAGTAACATAACCAGGATGAGGCCGATATTTTATGGTAAGAATTAAACAAATCCCCGGGGTGGTGGCGGGGAGAATGCTCCCGGACCCCCATCGGGACATGGTTCGCCTCGTCTAGTTTTGCCTCTCGTTACGGCCCTGTGAATCTCCTGAGCACCAGGCTATATGAAGAAGTTCAGTAGCCTATTTCACCAACATTGCAAAGTATACTTATCTAGCAAAGTATACTTTGAGGGAGAAATTTTCAATTTAAAGATAAATTTATTAATTTGTATTATACTGAATTGATTACATTATCACAGCCATTTTGGCTGTGATAATGTAATACATTCAGTATAATAATTCTGCATACTTTTAATCATCAAATATATGCATTCGTTTATAGTTCTATATGACATAATGCATTTCGGGAAAAAATAAATGATTACCGAACTCCCTCAAAGTTTTGATGAAATCGGCAATTGGTGGCCAAAATACACATGCAACCAAAGTAATAATGTGAATTATTGGGGATAGTGGTGGCAAGGTAAATTATATTGAATTAATGGGGATGTGGGTGGTGGAGGGGGCGCGGGGCCTGGGGTGCATACTGGTATCCAAACAAAAACAAAAGCACACATGTCTTACATTATATTGGGGGAGGGGGAAAATTATAGGAGGGTGGTCAACTTTCATGCGAACCAAAAACACAAATTCATAATGTAATTATTTCCTTTGAACTTTCATTATCCAATTAGTTTTTCATAAGGTACCTTTTCCTGCAAAAAAAAGCAAATCATTTTAAAGTTACGTTTGCCAAAGAAATGACACTACACAAATTATGGGAAAAGATACTTTAGTCTTTATAAAATAAAATCCCGAAATCTATATAAACAAGAGGGCCATTGTGACCCTATAACGCTCGACTGGTTATTATATATACCGGTATGCAAGTAAATCTGAGAGAGCTTTATACATTCATTATTCCTGAAGTTTTGTCGAAACCAGTTCGGTGATTATAATGGGAAGACATTGTTTAAAGATTGTGTCCAACTTTATACGGCGACCATCTTGGATTAAATCTCCAATTATAACTAGACATGGATATGTCCCCGTGGCATATACTGAACTGCAACTTGAGAAACTCTTACAAACTTTTCTTCGACGCAACAAAATGGCTATATATGTTTCAGCGATATTTCGAAGGTGACAAAGGTCAAGGTTATGTTAATGGTAGAGCGAGTGTGTGACACATGTTCGGGTGATTCAAGTTTCCAAGTATCGAAGCAATCCTTCACGTAATATTGAAGATCAAAGGTCAAGGTCTTGTTAATGGTGGCACGAGTGTGTGACAAATGTTCAGGTGATTAAAGTATCCAAGTATCGAAGCATTTCCCTTCACATAATATTGAAGATATTACATGTTAGAGAAATTCTTACAAACTTTTCGACGTAAATGTACACGAACGGATGTACGGACCTACGGATGGACATACGGAACCTCAAAAGCAACGCAATATGCCCCCCTTGCTATCGAATAGGGGGCATAAAAAGTTGTAAATGTTTCATCAAAAGACAATAACTATGAAGTATGGCTAGCATCAGCCAAGCGGTTAGTAAGAATGGAATGGAATGGTGCTTAACGGCCCATCAAGACAGAAGGGTATCATTTAGGGCCAAGCAATTTAGTTGAAGAAGAAAACAATAATACAATAGTATGTTAGATGTGGTACGCAATCAAATGATTAGGGTAAAAATAAAAATATGATGAACCATCTAAATGAGCAACATGTATACAATGATAAAATTATTGAAATGAGCAACATGCATACAATGACAAAATTAGATTTTGCGATACAAGCTGGTTTCATGGAGAAAGCTAAGCAAACCTTCAATGTACTCCACCTGGAATAAATCCGCAAGTGAAGTAACATTGAAGTGTTTGCGTCGAATATCGGCAAAGTCGATACAGTCCAGTAGGATGTGTTGCACGGTAAATGCACTGTGGCATGGAATACACCACGGACGCGGCTCACCCTTGAGCATATACGAATGCGTTAGTCGTGCATATCCAACTAAGGACAACTTCATACGACATACACGTCTGTAGCCAGGAGTCCATACGCCCAATCCGGTTTCACAGTGTCACAGGGTTAGAAACATGTGCACCGGCCCGGGGCTCGAACCCGGTACCTCTTGTTTACCATACCATCGCTCTAACCGACTGAGCTAGCCGGGCACGAATACACATTTTCTCCCCATAGTGAGTTACGTACCGTGACATACTCCCCCGCCAAATTGCAATTCGTCCCCGAATTCTATATTTAATTTGTCTCTGAAATCCATATTTTTGGTACATTTTGGGCAGTATTTATCAGTCACAGTCCCCCAGTGGGTGCCAAATGTCACAGGGTGAAAAAAATGTGCACCGGCCCGGGGCTCGAACCCAGGACCTCTGGTTTACTGTACCATCGCTCTAACCGACTGAGCTAGCCGGGCACGAATACACATTTTCTCCCCATAGTGAGTTACGTACCGTGACAACAGCATGAAGTTTGTTATCTGTGAGCAGATCCCACCGGGTCTGCATTGGATCAGAGATGAATGAGTTAATGGATGGATGATTTAAAATCATGATAGCAAACAGGAAAAATTAGAAGTCGGTAGTTCCAGGGCGGCTTTGGCCGCACTATCTGCCCTGGCATTGCCTGTGAAACCAGTATGACTGGGGAGCCAACAAAAAATAATTAATGTCCTTGCCAGACGACAGTAAACGATGGTGTAGCTCGATAATTTGTGGGATAAGTGGATGCTCAAGTGTCATGTTGTATAAAGCTTGTAGTGAAGATAATGAATCGGAAAATATAATGAATTGCTGTCTCCCAAGATACTTTTCGCAAAATCAAGAGCAAGCAAAATTGCCCTCAATTCCGTAGAAAATATCGAAGATTTATCTTCGAGTCTGAATTTAAGATCTCCCTCGGGGACAGGGACAGCAGCAGCTACCCGGTCCCCATCTTTCGAGTCATCAGTGAAAAATTGAGTGTGTATGAGTGTATGCATTGTACATGTACCGGTCTTTAACTTCAAGAAAAAGTGATTTAAAAATGGATGGATCAGTTGTTGCTTTCGTGTGCTGACTATGATCGAAGATCATCTTGGGCTGCTCCAACTGCCACAGTGGAGTACCTGGGGCAGCGTATTTGGCAATGTGATCCAGATCTAAGCCATCATCATGTATCAAAGGATCCATTAACTTGCCGAATAATGGATTGAAGCTAATTAGTTTCTTATCGAATACAGCATCTGTATTTTGATGAAAGACAGTGTCATAAGCTAGATTAGGCGGATCGGAATGTAGTTTAGTGGCATATTGCCCAAGATAATTTGGTGTGTCGGTCATGGAGAGAAGGGGTAAGAAAAGGCTGTTTGAAAGCTGTAATAAAAAGATACCAGTTTGACCTTTTGGCAGCCATCTTGGATGATGTAATCATCCTATTTTGATAAAAACTGCTTCAGAGTGATGGCCTACTAAATACCTTCGATTTGATATAGGACATGCCCATATTCGGTCAAATGTGAAATTTGACCCCTAGTTGACCTCCGGGCCCCGCCCATTTTCGACTCTGGGTCAATATTTTTTGCAAATCTGAAAGAGCATCGACTCTCGATCATTCCTGTGAAGTTTCGCTTAAATCTGTCTGGCGGTTCACGAGAAGATTTTTTAAGAATTTGACCTACTTTTCCACGGCGGCCATCTTGGATTCGACGATGACCTTCAAATTTGCTGCTAGTTGAACCCTACGGGCCTCGCACCAATTTTTGACCACTGGGTCGCCATTTTTACAAATCTGAAAGAGCATTGACTGTCGATCATTCTGGTCAGGTTTCGTTGCACTGAATTTGACCTACTTTTCCATGGCCGCCATCTTTGATTAGGCGATGACATCCAATTTTACAAATCGGACATGGCCCACCCTTAGATCATCCCTGTGAAGTTCGACCAACATTGGCCCAGCGGAAGAAGACGTTAGAAATCTCTAATAAAAGGATAACCTTTTGGGGGGCCATCTCGGATGACGTCATAATCATCGATACCTTTGATTCGATACAGGACATGACCATATTCGGTCAAATATGAAATTTGGCCCAGCGCGGTTCGTGAGAAGAAGACGTTTGAAATTGTGGACGGACACATGACGACGGATGAAAAGCGGTAACAATTAATAGCTCACTTGAGCTTTTGACTCAGGTGAGCTAAAAGGAGCTATACTTATCCATTTTCTAAATTTCATAAGGTAACTTTTCCCATAAACTAACATTGACAGATAAGCTCTTAAAACCAGCCTTATTTAAATTTTGCAGTCAGTTTGTGGAAAAAGGTACATTATGTTTTTTTACATTTTATGTCACAAGGTACATTTTCACATGAATTGCAGTGACATTTCACTGGTAAAGGTACCCTCAGACAATTTTAGATTGTAACCAGCATAGAAAATGATCGCCTAGGCTGGTTTTGTAATTTTATTTCATAAGGTCCTTTTCCTTATCAACTGTGTAGTGTCATGTCACGGGAACCTTATGAGAATTTCAAATTCCAACCAGCACAGGAAATTTTCCCTAGGCAGGTTTGAAATTTTGTTTCAAAAGGTCATTTTCCCCATTAATTGCTTTGTGTCAGTTCACGAGAAAAGAGGCCTGATGAAAATTTCAAATTCCAACCAGCATTACAGTTGCAGCACGAAATGTTAACTTGCATTATCACATGAGCATTATGTCAAAAATTAGTCATTTGAATCGGCGAAATCCTGGATCCGCCACTTCAGACTTGGGGGTCGCGCAGTTGGAACTAGATAAAATGAGCAGGGGTTCATGTATACCCCCCGCCGCAGCCTGGACCGACAAAGAAAAATGCAAATATTGAAATAACTAACGCGAATTGACCTTGATCTTGGACATGAAGGCTGCATGGGTGTGGTATGGAATGAAAATATGGATGATGATAAGGATGTATATGAAAACAATCCAACTTACAGTTGCAGAGATGATGGGTACCCAAAAACTTTAACTCAAATCTTACGGACACAAATTTCCAAGTAATTTGACCTTGACTTGGGCATGACGGCCGCATGAGTGTGGTATGGAATGAAAATATGCATGATAAGTATATGAAGGTGTCAATCTGATGGACAAACGAAATGACGGACGGAATTACGAAAACTATATACCCCTGGACATACTTTGTATGCCGGGGGTATAATAACGAAGTCAACAAGAATCACAAATATATGGTAGTCATCCTGAATCCATGATTATAACAATTTCTAAGCAAGAACTCCAAACACATACCGAAAAGTTTGATATCATTAGATTTTCATTTGAAATTGGAGTACTTTCTCAAAAATGTTATATTCAACGATGTACACTACAGAATGCAGCTACAGTGTTTATTTTGCAGAGGTATCCAGTACATGTACAACACAATGATCAAACAGTACAAACACCAGTCAAAATTATGATTCTATCCTCGCCACACCAGTATCACTTGGCCCCCTCCCAAAAGCAGGTTTGTTTGTTTGTTTATTGGTGTTTAACGGCCTATCAACAGCTAAGGTCATATAAGGCCGGGCAAACGGGTTCGATCCCGTTTTAACCTGCTGCATTGGGGGGAAAATTCCAAAATCAGAACTGAATATTTACATCGAGAAACAATATATGCAGCCCTGAAATTAGAATAACCTGACCTGGTGGCAGGTCCATACCACACCAAAAGCAGTAGGATCAATAATAATCTTACTGCTTTATAATGGACAATAACACTCCCCGGTAACAACAGAACCAAAGATGTACCGGAGGGCCAAACCAGGCAAATCATGATTCCTAACTGTTAATTTGTTTGTTTATTGGTGTTTAACGTCCTATCAACAGCTAAGGTCATGTAAGGCTGGGCAAACGGGTTCAATCCCGTTTTAACCTGCTGCAATGGGGGAAAAATCCAAAAATCAGAACTGAATATTTACATCGAGAAAAAATATATTCAGCCCTGAGATTAGAATAACCTGACCTGGTGCCAGGTCCATACCACACCAAAGTCACTTGGCCCCTTCCCCTAAAATAGGATTACGAATAATCATAATACTCATAAGGGATATAACCAAATTCAACTGTCACATACAAAATGCCAAAGACGTATGTGAGGGCCAAACCAGAGGGCCGTTTCACTAAACTTTCTACGACTAAAATGTTCGTAAGTGCAAACTTATGATAGTCTGTACATTTCATATTAACAATGTTTTCTTGTAAACAATTATTGCATTTACATTTATTGAGCATAGGCTGCATATGCAGCCTATGCTCAATAAATGTAAATCCATCAATTGAAATTTCCTTTTATATTAACAGACTGTTAAATCCTTAACGTTTTAACAGTCCATTAAGATAACAGATGTTTTGAGTAACCGGACGCAGGCATATCTAGTAGACTACAATAAGGCTACTACAGTGATCAAAAGACGAAAAGCTTAGGCCCCGATCAGACGATGCAACAGGTTGATCTGGGTCTACGCTGTTGTTCACTTATCAGCTGGAGACCAATATGGCCTCCAACCGCCCCTTACAGCTATCCATTCACCACCTTTGAATAAACGGGCCCACGGCTGACAAAAGGGAACATGCAACACTTGTGAACAGGACCTACACTGTTTGCCATATTTACAGTTGCTAACAAACATGGGTTGTGATCTGACAAAACAAAATGTCACATTTCCGATCAATGATGACCCAGAGAAGTCTGCATATCCGTGCTGATCAGGGACTTTACTGTTCGCATATCCTCAAAGAAATATTCAGAGAACAATGTAGATTTCTACCAGGGCCCGGTTGTTCAAAACATCGGTTAGCTTAACGGACTGTTAAATCCTTAACTGAATGGTTAAAATCTGTTAAACAGAGATTTTAACCATTCAGTTAAGGATTTAACAGTCCGTTAAGCTAACTGATGTTTTGAACAACTTTAAAATCTCTGTTAAACAGAGATTTTAACCATTCAGTTAAGGATTTAACAGTTTGTTAAGCTAACTGATGTTTACTGTTAAAACCTTAACTGAATGGTTAACATCTCTGTTAAACAGAGATTTTAACCATTCAGTTAAGGATTTAACAGTCCGTTAAGCTAACTGTTTGTTTGTTTGTTTGTTTGTTTATTGGTGTCTAACGGCCTATCAACAGCTAAGGTCATGTAAGGCCGGGCAAACAGGTTCGATCCCGTTTTAACCTGCTGCATTGGGGGGGTGGGGGGGAATCCCAAAATCAGAACGGAATATTTACATCGAGATACAACATATTCAGCCCTGAAATTAGAATAACCTGACCTGGTGCCAGGTCCATACCGCACCAAAGTCACTTGGCCCCTTCCCCTATTTAAAAGTAATATTCTTATAAGGGGTATAACCAGATTCAACTGTCACATACAAGATGCCAAAGACGTATGTGAGGGCCAAACCAGGTCTCCAGTCGGGATTCTGGTAAGGATGAACCCCGATCGTTAAATTACCCATCGCATGGGTACATACCAAGCTACATACCAAGCGTGACTAAGATCTACATTTGTCCCAAATCACACATTTTGTCCATTATATCCACCAAAAAGACATTGAGGTGACCTTGACAAGGAAAGTGAGTGAGTGAATAGGGTTTAACGTCCGCTTTTCTGACATAGAGGTACAAGCCTCAGGGAGTCTACACGCAGACGGGTCAACGGGGTCGAGTCCCGTATCCACCTGTCCAAGGGGGGTAAATCCCAACTTCAGAACTCAATATTTACAATCAAAATATATATTCAGTCCTGAAATTAGAACAACCTGATCTGGTGCCAGGCCCTCGCCACACCAGCATCATTTATCCCATCCCCTAAAAGTAATAGGATTAGCGCTAATCTTACTTTTATATATGGGGCATAGCCCGACTCAACTCTCACATACAAGAAAGCCAAAAATGTACATGAGGGCCAAATCCGGTATAGTGGGTTCCGGAAAGTATGAACCCAATCGTTAAGCCAGTTTAGTCGCCTTTTACGACAAGCAATGGCTACTGCAGCACTATTCTCAGGATCAGTTGATTGACAAGGAAAGAAAATACCGGTAGTTGAGGTATATGTTCAAGTACATGTACAAATGGGGGGAAAATCCCAAAACCAGAACTGAATATTTACAATAACAAAACTATATATTCAGCCCTGAAATCAGAATAATCCTGATCTGATGCCAGGTCCTCGCCACACCAGAATCACTTGACCCCTCCAAAAAGCAGTAGGATCAGTAATAATCTTACTACTTGTATAATGGGCAATAGCCCAATTCAACTCCCAGGTAACTAAAGTGTCAAAGATAAAAACATATAGGTGAGGTATAAATATTATTTGACAATTTTCATTTCCAGACATAAAATTACAAAATTGTTTTTAATACAGGCACCTATTTTAGCATTTCCATATGAAGTAAAACATTTTAGCATTTTCATATCCAGGCAGTTCTCATTTTAATACCCAGGCATAAATTCTCACATTCTTTTATATAAATTTCTTATTGTATGAAGAATATCTTAAGTTATGCACAAGAATTTAAGTTTCAACAATATATTCGTATGAATCTATATCCAATGTTTGTTTGCGTTTTAAAGCATAACTACCAACCAGTGTTGATGGATGTGCAATGTACAAAATGATACCCGAATGTCAAGCATGCTCATGATGGCAAAGTAAAAATAACAAAATGAAAAATATTAAATTAGTTGACAGTGGTTTTGTATTTGATAATTCCACAGTGGTTTTATTATTACAAATATCCAAAAAGGGCTTTTCTATATGACAAATAAAACAGTGACAATTGCTACGGAAGGTTTACCATTCCAGTATATACATAGCATGCATTCACAACACGGTGGGAAGTGATCTTCTGGAAACGACATGAGGAGCATTACAAGGAGACTGAAGAATGGTTCGGTGGGACAGAATTCATGACACCTGCAGTGGAAGTGCGAGACAGCAAGCGATGCAACCTTGTGTTCTCCAACATGTTTAAATTTTGCATCAGTACATGTGCCAGAAGCAGCATCCATCTAATTTCTTTACATTTCCTTATGTGCAGCCCCGCAACCAAGCCCCACACCCAAAAGAGAAGAGAATATTAGGTCAGTTAGTATATAACTACATGAAGTTAAACAAGAGAAAAAGGAGATGTAAAGGAATAAGACAGCCATGCTACAGTGCTTGCCATACCGGTCTGGCAAACACTGTAGACACTTGTCACACTGATCCAGACATGTACTGGTTAAAAACTGTGTGCATAACTTATTTAAACAGACACTTTATTACTGATTGCAGTAACAGACAAACGTTTGTATTTCAAAAATAAATAATATTTCTTAATAAATATAAACTACACATTGAAGTACCCAAGGTAGCAACTGTATGTTTCATACTTTCACTGCATGTGCCTAGAATTCGCCACCATCGTACCATGCTCCAGGCTCTTTGTAACGACCCTCATGTCGGTTACAGACAACCATTTCTCTCCCGGGTTCTGAATGCATGTTATATAGATACATGTAGTGGGATGGAAACATTAGGGAACAATTGATGTTTTATCGTTCAAAAGAAAACCGCTTGTTGAATATTTGAATGATGAAACCAGATTGAAATTAAAATACAAGACAATTGCCTAAATCTTAAAGGGATGCTATGCTCACTCAATAACTTACAATTTCCAAATTTCTTATCACCATCATTAGTATGACAGACATTTGATTATCATGTTGTCACTGTTCATACATCAACAGAGATTAAAACTCTTTCTTTCACCCCTAACTGGAATGGATTTTCTTATGTTAATTTTGAAACCAATTCAATCGTCACAATATGATTTTCAGATTCGTCATTTATGAAAAATGGGGTGTTTTGTTCTTAAAAATATGAAAATTACTTGCAAAAAGTGCAGTTCCTCACGAGCTGGCTCATCAGGATCTACACTATTTTCCAATACCACTATATGGGCTTGTGGTGTTGAAAGGGTTAAAATAGCCACACAGAAATACAATCAAGCCCAGGATATGGATTAAATTCTAACTGCTGAAGCCATTGTTGCTCACAACTGGAAACATTCTGCATCATAGACAGGTATTCCGCTGGGAAAAATAAAAAAATCGCCACTTGAAAAAAAATAAAACAATTAGCGATAAAAAAATTACCATTTTCGAAAATTGTTTTATCGCCAATTGTTTATTTTTTATCGCCAATTCCGAAAGTGGCGATCGCCAGCGGAATCCCTGATAGAAACAAACTTGAACTAATTAACACTTAGAATGCGGGGAAACAAATAATTGTCGTCTGATGTTGCTTTATATTTTATCTTCTATCTCAATAACAAGAGGGCCATGCTTGCCCTAATTCGCTCACCAGACTCCATGAACACCAGAGGAGAATGTGACATTGAGTTCATGCGTTTTAAAAAAATTGTGCTGTTTTTAGATGGCGGTCATCTTGGATTAAGCGAGGACTCATTTTACCAAATCTGAAAATGCTTCACCCAAGGATCTTAACTTCCTATGAAGTTAGGCCAGCATCGGCCATGTGGTTCCTGAGAAAAAGACATTCAAAATCTTGAATAAATGGACCTTTTGGTGGCCATCATGGATGACATAATCATCCAATTCCGACAAATATTGCACCAGAGCAATCGCCTCATCGATACCTTCAATTTGATATATGGCATGAGCATATTCGGTCAAAAATAAAATTTCACCCCACGGGCCATGCCCATTTTTGACCCCGGGGTAACCATTTTCACAACTTTGAAAGAGCATTGTAAATCGATCATTCCTACCAAGTTTAGTCGAAATCCGGCCAGCGGTTCATGAGATGAACATTTTTTAAGAATTTATGCTATTTTTATATGGCGGCCATCTTGGATTAGCGATGACCTCCGTTTTAACAAATCTGAAAATGCTTCACCCATGGACCATAACTTTTAAGTTTGGCTACCATGGGCCAAGCGGTTCATGTGAAGAAGAATTTTGGAAATCTCTAATAAAAGAACAACCTTTTGACATTTCGGTGCCCATTTTGGAAGACATAACAATCCGATTTCGACAAAAAATGTACCAGAGTGATCGCCTCATTGATACCTTCGATTTGATATATAACATGACCATATTCGGTCAAAAATAAAATTTCACCCCACGGGCCACACGCATTTTTGACCCCGGAGTCACCATTTTAACAACTCTGAAAGAGAATTGTACATCGATCATTCCTACCAAGTTTCGTCGAATTCAGGCTAGCGGTTCAGAAGATTTTTTAAGAATTTATGCTATTTTTAAACGGCGGCCATCTTGGATTAGCGATGACCTATTTTAACAAATCTGAAAAGGCTTCACCCATGGACCATAACTTTTAAGTTTGGCTACCATGGGCCAAGCGGTTCATGTGAAGGAGAATTTTGAAATCTCTAATAAAAGAACGACCTTTTGACATTTCGGCGGCCATCTTGGATGACCTAACAATTCGATTTCGACAAAAAATGTACCAGAGTGATCGCCTCATTGATACCTTCGATTTGATATATAACATGACCATATTCGGTCATAAATAAAATTTGACCCCAATTTGACCCCACGGGCCATGCCCATTTTTGACCCCGGGGTCACCATTTTAACAATTTGAAAGAGCAATGTACATCGATCATTCCTACCAAGTTTCGTCGAAATCCGGCTAGCGGTTCATGAGAAGAAGATTTTTTAAGAATTTATGCTATTTTTAGACGGCGGCCATCTTGGATTAGCGATGACCTCCATTTTAACAAATCTGAAAAGGCTTCACCCATGGACCATAACTTTTAAGTTTGGCTACCATAGGCCAAGCGGTTCATGTGAAGAAAAATATTGAAATCTAATAAAAGAACGACCTTTTGACCTTTCGGCGGCCATCTCGGATGACATAACCATCCGATTTCGCCAAAAAATGCATCATAGTGATCGCCTCATTGATACCTTCAATTTTATATATGACATGACCATATTCGGTCAAAAATAAAATTTGACCCCAATTTGACCCCACGGGCCACGCCCATTTTTGACCCCGGGGTCACCATTTTAACAACTTTGAAAGAGCAATGTACATCGATCATTCCTACCAAGTTCTGTCGAAATTCGGTTGGCGGTTCTTGAGAAGATTTTTGAAGAATTTGTGCTATTTTTAGACGGCGGCCATCTTGGATTACGTAATGACGTCATTTTAACAATTTTGTAATCCCCCTACCTAAGGACCATGACCATGAAGTTTGGTGACTATAGGCCCAATGGTTACCGAGGAGAAGACGTTTGAAAATGTTCACGGACGACGACGGACGACGACGGACGACGACGGACACATTGCGGTAACAATCGCTCACATAAGCTTCGCTCAGGTGAGCTAAAAACATGGTTTGACAGCACTTTAGAATGATTCCATTGGAAATGATTCTCAAATGTTGTTAAAACATGTTTTGAGGATAAAAATTGAAAGTATAAAATAAACAGCAGACGACAAAATTGAATTCAGCATAGTAAGAACTAAAATGTGATACTATGTAAGTATATGTATGTTCATCACAGAACTTGGTGTCACAACTTGGCAGTATTGAACAATGGCCATTATAAACAATAAAAAAATACTGACAAACACAGTAGATCCAGATCAGATGGCTACATCATAATTATTGAGCCGCCTCTTGATGCCACTTTGCAGTTCAATAGCCAGATTGACCAGTTTCTATACACAGGCTTGTATTATAAAGCGACATGTCATGGCCAATTAACAGGGTAACATTTCACATTAGTGTAGATTGATTGAATGGATAGCATTTGAGACAACTTATTTATTTATTTATTAACTCTTTGCATGCTGGTTAATTTGTGGGCTATAAATAGTTCAAAAATATCATACGACAATTCACTGTATTCTCTTTTATTTCTCCCTATAAATATCATGAATATGTCTTGGAATTTCATTAGAATCGAGTCCAGTGGACATATTTACTGAGAGAAATAAGAAACATGCTCATAAGTTGTTGGATGTTATTTTCTCCGCCAGTATGCAAAGAGTTAAATGGGGCGTCTGAGACGAGTCTTGTGCAAAGGGGTGACTGGGTAGAACCAGTCTACAGTGTACATCATTCAGGATCAGACACAGCTCTGCAGCTAACTTGTGGTGCTACAGTTAACACATCTGGCTGTGACTGTAGAAATGCGCTGATCACTTTAGCGACCAGTGTAGATCCAGATCAGCCTGCACATCAATGAAACACCTGTCATGCTTATACAGGAGTGTGCTATTTGATCAAGAGCAACACTGGTTACAAATCCCATAAGCCCCAGTTACAGTCACATATAGGTTGAACAGTTTAGATCTGTGTTATGTAGGAGCGTGCCAGATGATCGAAAACCAGACGTGTGAAATGCTCAATAATCCCTGCTGGCACATAAATTCTCCCAGTTGAAGATAGGAGGGAGAACCTCCAGCAATGTTCTGTACCCACAAATACACGGACAGTTTGTTTGTTTGTTTGTTGGGGTTTAACGCCCTATCAACAGCTAAGGTCATTTACGGCCGGGTCAATGGGTTTAGTACTAAATCCCATATATTATTACCTGTACAAATGGGGGGGGGGGGGGAAATCCCAAAATCAAAACTGAATATTTACAATAAAAAATCTTTATATTCAGCCCTGAAATCAGTTTCTTTGTTTATTGGTGTTTAACGGCCTATCAACAGCTAAGGTTATGTAAGGCCGGTTTAACCTGCTGCATTGGGGGGAAAATCCCAAAATCAGAACGGAATATTTACATCGAGATACAACATATTCAGCCCTGAAATTAGAATAACCTAGCTGACCTGGTGCCAGGTCCATACCGCACCAAAGTCACTTGGCCCCTTCCCCTATTTAAAAGTAATACTGGTAGAATTACTCTTATAAGGGGTATAACCAGATTCAACTGTCACATACAAAATGCCAAAGACGTATGTGAGGGCCAAACCAGGTCTCCAGTCGGGATTCCGGTAAGGATGAACCCCGATCTTTAAATTACCCATCGCGTGCTCCCACCTGCCACCCACGCCCTGAAATCAGAATAATCCTGATCTGATGCCAGGTCCTCGCCACACAAGAATCACTTGGCCCCCTCCAAAAAGCAGTAGGATCAGTAATATTCTTACTACTTTTATAATGGGCAATAACCCAATTCAACTCCCAGGTAACAAAAAGAGCCAAAGATAAAAATGTACCTGAGGGCCAAACCAGGCAAATTGTGATTTCTATAAGGAGGAAACGCTACCATTAATTTACGCCATCACGTTCGCCCAACCAGCCACCCACAAATACATGGACAGATGGAAAGACACACGGACACACAGTCCAAACACTATATGCCTCCCAGCTCTAACAAGACTGGTGGGCATAAACACAGGTCAAAGTAACGGTTAATCTTGTTATTGCAAAAGAAATTATCCAAATATAGCAAGAAACAGGCACACCAGTAGCCTATTTCACCAACATTGCAAAGTATACTTTTCGAGCAAAGTATACTTTGAGGGAGTAATCATTTATTTTTCTCAAAATGCATTATGTCATATAGAACTAACGACTGCATATATTTGATGATTAAAAGTATGCAGAATTATTATACTGAATTTATTACATTATCACAGCCAAAATGGCTGTGATAATGTAATAAATTCAGTATAATAAAAAATAATAAATTTATCCTAAAATTGAAAATTTCTCCCTCAAAGTATACTTTGCTAGATAAGTATACTTTGCAATGTTGGTGAAATCCTTATGTAATGAGTGAGTTAGCTATCTCTGTACAGTATGTATGTATCTGGTCACACCACACAAAACAAAAGGTGTCCAATATATATCAACTATATATAGAGTAACTAAATCAATTTGATGAATGATACCCGAATTATATGTATTGAGCTGCATTAAGCTCAATTTTGTTCTGCTTAACCCTTTCCCTGATAGAGACGACTTTTCACGCCTCTGCAGAAGATGTCTTTTGAAAACATTGTGGGAAGAGGAGAAATTGCTTGTAACAAGCAATTTCTCCTTTTCCCACAATGTTTTCTACTCTATCAGATAATTTAACCATCATTTGACCCAGCATTTGATTCATTTATTCAGATGTTTTCGATTTGGATGAGTCGAAATATCGCAAAACAGGGAAAGGGTTAAAACACATTTAATAAATTCTCAAAAAAAGCTAGCGAGAGTTCTATGTCGATGTGGCGGAGTACAAGATTATTGTTTGGTTAATTTTCACTTTCTCAATATACATCCTATTTCGACATCAATATATTATAAGTTATAGTGATTCTACACAGTCAATATGGTGTCATATTGCCCGTCTGAATCTATATTCACCTGAGACACAGCCGAGGGGGAATATAGCTTCAGAAGGGCAATATGACACCATATTGAATTTGTAGAATGGCAATAACGTATTTGTCATACCGCAGATTCTTGATACTTGTCCAGAATTTAGTTTTATTAGTGCATCGGTTCATGCTTAACGTCATAGAAATTGGACTTGGCAATTTCTGGACCAATTTTCAAAATCTAACTTGTTTTCTTAGTTAGGTCATTACCAATTCATATGACTACGTTTCGGAGGTGATTTCCAAAATTTGTGTTTCCATATCGACAGGTTTGACAGGTATCATAGGCTCATACTACCCCGTCAAGCTCGCCAATCAAAATGTTAAATTCTTAAATGCGGTATGACAATACATTAAATTGACTGACCGGAAATAGTTCATCTTATATTAAGAGTTTTCCACTTGTTTAAATCACAATGTTTTGACACTTCTATCGCTCAATATGAGCCAGCTCATCTGGATCATCAGTCTTCACAATGATATCAATTTTCTATATAAGTTTTGAGATGATTGTATTAATTCTCGAATGTTGCCGCGTGTATATTCAGCCTGTCTGTTGACATCAAACATCCGCACCATATGTTGAGTTTGCCACAGTAGG
Source organism: Conchocele bisecta (assembly GCA_029237695.1). NCBI lineage: Eukaryota > Metazoa > Mollusca > Bivalvia > Lucinida > Thyasiridae > Conchocele > Conchocele bisecta. The sequence continues at coordinate 102,284,126 of CM055271.1, forward strand.
CCACATCCTGCAAAACGAACATCAAGATTTTATTATAGCGAGTCTTGAAGAGACTCCTTCAATTTGGATTAATGGATTAAGATGTAGGCCTGTAGTACATTCATTGGGTTTAATCCTTAGAAAGCGGGAAACAACAATTGTCGTCTGCCATTGTTTATATTTAGCCTGCCCAGCATTTGAAAGTATTAACATGGTCATGGGCATGTGCTAAAGTAATCATCACAAAAACATGAATCATGCTTAAAACACGAAAAAGATTAAGGTTGAAACTTTTTGAAATAAGCAAATGGCTGAGTGTTTCCACAACCATGTTTAAGATCATGTTAATGGTGACATGAGTGTGTTCCAAATGCTTACATGTATCAAGTATCCAAATATTAAAGCCATCCATAAGTAATATTAATGTTATACGACGATGAAGAAACTTTTACAAACTTTTTGATGCAAAAAAAATGGCTAAGTGTTTCCGCAAAAATGTGAAGATACAAAAGGTGAAGGTCATGTTAATGGTGGCATGACTGTGTCCCAAATGCTTACATGTATCAAGTGTCTAAATATTGAAGCAATTTTTTATTAAAGTAATATTAATGTTATACAATGATGTACAAAGTTTTTGAAGCAAACAAAAGTGTTTCCGCAAAAATATGAAGGTACTAAAGGCCAAGTTCATGTTAATAGGGGCAGAAGTGTCTTCCAAATGCTCACACGTATGAAGTATACACATATTGTCAAGTAATATTAATGTTACGGTATAATCATGATAAAGAATCTTACACAAACTTTTTGACGCAAAAAATGGCTAAATGTTTCCGCAAAAATGTGAAGGTAAAAAAGGTGACGGTTATGTTAATGGTGGCACGAGTGTGTTCCGAATGATCACATGTATCAAGTGCCCAAATAGTGAAGCAATCTGTCAATTAAAATTAAAGTTACATCATGATGATGAAGCTTGTTCAAACTTTTTGACATTTCGGACAACGACGCGTATGTCAATGATGACGGAAAAAAGCAAGCGCGACAAAACCTAAATAAAAAAAAAACTTTACGGTAAATTTCAAAGTACATGTAATTTGACCTTGAAATTGGGCACAGAGGCCACACAGGTGGGGCGTAGGAAGACAATATGGATCATGATACGAGGCTTTGATAGTATACCAAAAAACTTTAACTAAAAAACCAACTGGATGCAGTACGTACAGACGTATGGACACCATGTGCCGACTATATCGTACTGTCTGCAATTTTTAGACTAAAAACACCCCGTTTTCATAAATGGACTGGTCTGAAAATCATTTTGTGATGATTCAACTGGTTAGAAAATAAACATATCAAAGTCCATTCCAGTCACTTAGGGGTGCAAGGGTTAAATAGACAGTTACAGGTACATACCAGTTGTAGTGTATCGGTTGATGGACAGTGGACATCCCAGCCATGCTGCTGACTGACACTTGATCCTCCAATTACTTGATGAACTTGACCAGGCCACATCTTTTGACATCTCTGTAGACAAAGAGTTGTCAGAGGATAACGAAGCGCGCCCGGTGGCAGCAAAGGAACCGAGGGCACATTTGAACGTGGATTTGCCACAGTAGTAGAGGACCCTTGGAGCAATGCGTGTGTGAAATATGAAGCAAATCCAAGCAAGGAAACAGAAAAAATATAGGCCATTATTTACCCGAGCAACTGAGCGTTAAGGTTTCGAGATGCACAAAGTATGTGACCTCGACCCTGGGCTTAGAAGGGGTGGCACGGACGTGGATTTGCCACAGCACAGTAGAGGACCCTTGGAGCAATCAGCCCTTCCAGAACAGTGAACAAAAAATATAGGATTTTTTTTCAAAAAAATATAGGACACTATATCTGGCCTCCCAACACCCCTTCTAGCCAGCCGCGTTCCACCACAAATCATTTATTTGTGCAAATAAGTCATTTACCTTAACTTATTACATTAAAAAAGGGATTTTTGAAAAACAATTAAGAATGAATTGGCACACATCATGGTACTACATAAATTAATTTTGTTGAAATGATGTCAACATCACATTAATAAATACTTATGGATGTCCTTTAAATTGCATGATGAATTTAGTGCAACATATTTAACAAAAAAGTTATATTTTAACCAAAGAAAAAGCAACCTTTTGCTTACCCAAAAAATATATAGGAATTATAGGAATTTTGCCCAAAATATAGGATATTATAGGACATTTTGAAAAAGTCTGAAAAATATAGGAATTATAGGAATTATAGGAATTATAGGAATTATAGCACCGCTGGAAGGGCTGAGCAATGCGTGTGTGAAATATGAAGCAAATCCAAGCAAGGAAACAGAAAATATAGGCCATTATTTACCCGAGCGACCGAGCGTTAAGGTTTCGAGATCCACAAAGTATGTGACCTCGACCCTGGGCTTAGAAGGGGCGGCACGGACGTGGATTTGCCACAGCGCAATAGAGGACCCTTGGAGCAATGCGTGTGTGAAATATGAAGCAAATCCAAGCACGGAAATATAGGCCATTATAATTTTTGAAGACAGACGTACAGACAGACGGACGCCTACGACGCCGAGGGTATGCCATAAGCACGGCTTCCTTTGGAAGGCGTGCTAAAAATGAAGAAACTGGGAGAGGTCGCAGCGATGATATATAGCAATAGTGATCACTTTGCAGTTACCTATTGCCCTCCAAACAAACCACCCATAAAAAAGAAAATAAAGATATCGACAATTGTATATCGTGTTGTGAGGTTCAAACTGTCGACCAGACAGTATGAACAAAAGTTCTGTCACAGTATGGGTGATTATTTTTCCTCTTCGATACCATTGAGCCACAGTACGTGTGAATTTCCGAGCACTAAAATACATGATATATGTGTGTGCATTACATCATGTACTTATGTTCACAAACGAGGCTATGACATGATAATGCAATCATGGTTTACCTATTTTTGGACACATCGACTGACCTCCAGCAACTTATTATCATCGTTCATTTATGGTAGGGGTGGAAGGGTTCACTATTCAATATACATCAACACAGAAAAATAAATAAATATGCGACTGCAAAAATGGGGCTTATGGGTTTTGTGATAAGTGTAGATCCAGATCAGCCCGTGCATACGCACGGTCTGATCAGGCTCTGCACTATTCGCAAATCCATCAGTTAAATAGCCATCCTGGTTCTAACTAGAAATATAGACCGTTATCAGGCTACAGGAGTCTGCTACTTGACCGGGAACTGCACTAATCCCATAAGCCACATTTCTCCAGTCACAGTCACAAATACTATAATAATGATGTGTTGGGACAATATTGCTGGTGCATTTAATGAAAACTTTACACCCTTATCAAGTTGTACGAGTGTGCTAGCTGATCAGGAGCTACACTCATGGTTGGTCACATAATTACATGGATTGGCCAATTGCAAAAACACGGGTTGATCAGGATCTACACCGATCAGGAGAGATATAAGCTGGGTTTTGTTAGATCAGTGCTAAGCATTAACCCATTATAGGCTGAATGATATTACAGTAGTATGAAGATTCTTTTGTTGTTATTTTCTCTATTTATATTTGAAAGTATATGTTGTTACCACTTATCTTATCAGTAGTTGACTTAACATTTTAACCATTCAAGACGGGATACAATTATAGTAGTATGAAACTTTTTAGGGGGAAAAAGCCTATTTTCTTTATTTCATCTCGAAAGTATATGTTGTTACCACTCATTTGAACCATCTCGACGAGACGGTTCACATGAGTGGTAACAATATATACTTTTATACAGAAATAAACAAAATAATCATCTATTATTTTAATAAAAATATTTGTATCCATAGACTTCAATTGGTTAAAGTCAATGTATATGAATGGTACATACACAGTGCCGGTGGACAACAGAAACCCAGGTCAGCTCATTCCTGGAACCCTCCGGTCTCGTGCGCCTGGTCAGGTGATGATCCCCATATTGAAAAGACTGCGCTGTAAAAATCGAGACCAGATCTGACAACACTAATCATACTGCCGTGCAACCGGTGTAAACAACAAACCAGCACAGTCTGATCAGGATCTATATTGTTCACATTTTAATTTAAGCCAGCAAACCACCCATTAACACTTTCACCCCTAAATATCTGACCTGGGTCTGTCTCATTAATCAAGAAAAGGGGTTTTGTTCCAAAATTTAAACAAATAGTGACAAACACTGCAGATCCTGATGAGACGGCTCGTTACGAGCCGGCTCATCTGGATCTACAGTGTTTGCAAATTTTAGCATTATTGTATCTAGGGTTGAAAGAGTTTAAAGTGAAAAGTGATAGATTTAACATCCCAGCAACAGCTAAGGGATGGAAATACTATGAAAGCATTTTTTTATGCCTAAGGCGAGATTTGAATCAACAACTTCCGAATTGGAAGTCAGGTGTTGTAACCCCTAGGCCACAACCCATTGGAAGTCAGGTGTTGTAACCCCTAGGCCACAACCCATTGGAAGTCAGGTGTTGTAACCCCTAGGCCACAACCCATTGGAAGTCAGGTGTTGTAACCCCTAGGCCACAACCCATTGGAAGTCCACTACAATTTGGAAGTCCAGGTGTTGTAACCCCTAGGCCACAACCCATTGGAAGTCAGGTGTTGTAACCCCTAGGCCACAACCCATTGGAAGTCAGGTGTTGTAACCCCTAGGCCACAACCCATTGGAAGTCAGGTGTTGTAACCCCTAGGCCACAACCCATTGGAAGTCAGGTGTTGTAAACCCCTGGCCACAAACCCATTGGAAGTAGGTGTTGTAACCCTAGGCCACAACCCATTGAAGTCAGGAGTGGTGTTGTAACCCCTAGGCACATTGGAAAGTCAGGTGTTGTAACCCCTAGGCCACAATCATTGGAAGTAGGTGTTGTAACCCCTAGGCCACAACCCATTGGAAGTCAGGTGTGTTAACAACCCTAGGCACAACCCAATGAAGTAGGCCACAACCCATTGGAAGTCAGGTGTTGTAACCCCTAGGCCACAACCCATTGGAAGTCAGGTGTTGTAACCCCTAGGCCACAACCCATTCCTTGAACCCATCCCCTGCCCATTCCTTTGAAAGGAGTTAACCTCTATTGTTACATGGTTTCTTTTGTTTGCACATATGTGCAACCATATAGCGTGTGCTGTTTTCATATGGCTTTAGGCAATGCTCATTCCGGGGCCGCGCGTAATGGAAGTGCCTTCATGACGTCACTACAACTCCCCTGCACTTCATGACGTCACTACAACTACACTGCACGCGCAGCCCCGGAATATGCATACCGAAAATTATCTACGTGAATGGGACGATTTATAAAAGTACAGAAAATACTGAATATAATGCTCAAATTACATCAGTTTTTTGTTGGTAATGTAACAATAACGTTTGATAATGTCCAGCCGTGTGCCAACGTTTGCTGTGACCCTCGGGAACTGTTTGAACCCGCGGCCTGCGGTCTTGGGTTCAAACAGTTCCCGAGGGCCACAGCAAACGTTTGCACACAGCTGGACATAATCAAACCTTATACATGTATTGAATAGTGCACGGTTATCAAGCTACATGAACGGCATGTGTCAGGATCTATACTGACCGGAAATAGAAATGAAATTATTGATTTATTGAATAAGTTTTACACTTGTTCACCTGCAAGCTCATACAGACGGGAATACACTGGTCATATATAACTATCGTCTGTTTCACGAAAGCTGCCCAAATTTTACGGCCATATAAACAATTAAAAAACAATAGGTTTTTCGATAATATTAAATTAAAGGAAAATTTAAGAATGAGCCTTCTTTTTATTTCGTGAAATTTGATCAAATATTTATTTTATTACGAAAAATTGATTCAGTCTCTATGGGAATTTAACATGGGGGAAAAAGAGGTAGAGGAGTGTGGGAGGAGTCAAACAATGAAAACATTTGGAAATTGACTCCGAAACCTAGCTAGATAGCTTAATTGGAAATGATCTAACTAAGAAAACAAAAGTTAAATTTTGAAAATCGGTCCAGTATTTCTGAAAATCTAAAAAAATTCCCATGTTAAATCCCCATAGACATCTTCACGTGTGTGTGTTCACTCTGTGAAGATGTCTATGGGGATTTAACATGGGGAAATTGTTTTTTCGCAATAAAATCAATATTTTACCAAATTTCACGAAATAAAAAGAAGGCTCATTCTTAAATTTTCCTTTAATTTAATATTATCAAAATAAATATTGTTTTTGAATCGTCTATATAGCCGTAAAATTTGGGCAGCTTTCGTGAAACAGACAGTAGGGAAAGCTAACACAAATCTTACAGACGGATGAATGAACGGACGAACAGATGGACGGATGGACGGAATGATGAAAACTATATTTTGCTTTTTGTATGCCGTTGGTATAAACAGCAATGCACATGTATGGGGAAGCATTGAAATAATTTACAATAACAAGGTATGCACTAAAAGACAATAGCTTAATCTGGTTCCAGGCACCCTTACCCTCAAGGAATGAAATAAAAGTAAGTTTTAAGCCTTCCACCCCTAAGAAACTGGAACATATTTTGATCTGTTAATTTTGCAACAAGTCCAACAATCACAGCATGTTTTTCAAACTAGTCCATTTATGAAACAGGGGTGTTTTTGTTCATAAAAATGTGAAAATTACTTGCAAAAAATGAAGATCCTGATGAAATGGCTCGTCACGACCCGGCTCATCTGAATCTACACTTTTTGCCAAGAGAAATATACAGGCCTGTGGTGTTGAAAGGGTTAATCACTTACCGTCTGTGATCTACTCTTTGCGAGTAGATAGCTGAACTGTTGTGGCCACCTCTCACTAAATCTCGGATTGGATCTAGTAAACTGGTATGGAGGTCTAAACATATAGCATACATATTTAACCCATTGCATTTGGAATACACTTTTAAATGGATGAACATTTTGTGGCAACTGTTTTGCTTTCTTTATTTTTCATTGAAAGCATATGTTGAGACTAACTTTGAGGGGACATAAGAAATATATTTACAATTTTCATTTATACCGACTCATATGAACAGACTCACCATATCATTAACTTCAATGGGTTAATACCATCTTTTGTCAATATTGCTTTAAACAAAAAATTGTTTATATTTTTGCCAATATTGATTTTGAAAAAAATGAAACGTTTTCCGAAAACGATGTCCAAAAATTTATGTCATTTGAGGTGATAAGGATGGTAATACAGCGCCGGTCCTTTGTGGCAGACTCCGAGTCTGAGAATGTCATCATTATGAACCAGTTCCGAGACATATTTTAAATATTTTTATTTTGTTATTTCTCGATGAAAGTATATGTTGTGACCACTTATTTGAACCGTCTCAATGAGACGGTTCAAATGGTGGTCGCGACATATACTTCTACATGTGCGGAAAATATTTAGGATTTCGGAAACAGTTCTCGAAGTATAGTTTACCTTCAGCTAATACAAACCAATTATCCTGAATGAACGAATCTGGCTCCATAGACTGCATCACGAGTTTGACCCGTCTCTGCTGTCGACATTTAATTCCAGCTGATGTTCTGGCTATGTCCATTGGCTACTGCTACTGCTGCTGAAACCTGCTGGCCATATCTATATGGGGGAAAACTCACAGATGTATATATACTGAGCAAAACTAGAAACGTCCCTCCATGTTTAAGGAAAGATTCATCAAAAACCAAAAGGGTTACTTTTAAAAATCAAAATGGAAAAACAAGTTCATTCATTTCTGTATCAAAGCCAATAAATTGCATTTGGATATCTTGTTAAATATTCGAGAGATAACCGGCCAAGGGCGGTAGGGGTCAAAATCAAAAATCACAAAAACTCAGAAATGTGTTACTTAATGTTTAGAGATGGAATTTCAATAAGTAATGTGGCAAATTCAGTAAATCTTGTTAGTACCGAGTGTGGCCACCATTTGTATGAATGCATGCAATGATCCTACGCCGCATCGACGTGACGTAACGCAATACCAGTGCGTTGGGCAAATTCCTCCATTCCCGTTGTAACGCCCGTGTAAGATCGCGAACATTGTCAATCTGATGGTTAGCTCGTGCTTTGCGGCCCAGCTCATCCCATATGTGCTCAATGGGATTGAGATCCGGGGAGACCGCGGGCCATGGCATAACGTCGACGTTGTTCTGCTGTAAGTATTGAGTGGTGACCCTGGCTACGTGAGGGCGGGCATTGTCGTGCATCAATGTCACACCAGGACCATGCTGATGGATAAATGGTAAGGCATGTGCATTGAGCACATCTGCAACATAACGTTGTGCATTGATGTTGCCCTGTACAACAACCAAATCTGTCTTCCGGTTTCCCATGATCCCACCCCAGACCATTACGCTCCCTCCCCCAAACCTGTTCTTCTCAACAATGCAACAATTGGTGAATCTTTCATTTTTACGCCTGTATACCCGTAATCTTCCGTCAGCATGACTAACTGTGAACCGAGATTCATCGGTGAACAAAACTCGGTTCCAGTCAGCCCTTCTCCAGTTCAGATGACGTCGCGCCCATAACAGTCTGGCAGCACGGTGACGTTGGGTCATTATCTGACCAGTGTACGGGCGGCGTGCCCGGATTGGTTGGGCGTTACGACGTAACCGGTTGCGAATGGTCTGCCCTGAGACACCGTATCGCCTAGCAGTGACTGTGGCTGCCAATCGACGTTGACGTAAGTGCGTCAACGTAATGTAACGATCGGCTCTAGCCGTCGTTACACGAGGCCTACCAGGTCGCTGCCGGTCGTGAACAGCCCCAGTCCGGGCTGCAAGACGATCAATCGTCTTCCGACAGCAACCAAACCGAGGCGCGACCGCCCTGGCGGCCATCCCACCCGCAAGCATCCCAATTGCCTGATTTCGCTCGTTTTCGGAAAGCCGTGGCATATCGAAAACAGTGAAAAATTAAAAAAGTTTTTTAATTTTCCGAATAGCCCCTATCGCATGAATGGTACGACATGAACGGAATCACCTTGTCGATGACAAGTATAGCGTGCACGTGCAAAAAGTGGAAATCAACGTTCCGGTCACTGGCCGCTATGTAAACCGTGTGTATCGGCTAAACTCTACACGATCGTATTCTGAACATCGCCACAGTTTAAAATACATGTACTTTGAACATGTGGTACATACATAGACAGAGCTACACCGGCTATAAAACAGGGACGTTTCTAGTTTTGTTGAGTATACAATAACACTTGACATTATAGGTATGAATTTTTTTTAAATAGTTTTACTTTTGTTATTAGCATAGAGTACTTGTACTCATGCTATAGGAATGGGACGAATATGTGGGTCATTCTTAGTAAGAAAACCTTGACAGTTGAGGTTATAACTAGATTCAAGTCTCAAATACAAGAAAGCCAAAGACGTACATGAGGGCCAAAACTGGTCTCACGTCGAGATTCCAGTAAGGATGAATTTCAATCATTAACCCATTACATTCGGAATACACCTTTATGGGTATGACATTTTTAAAATATTTTATTTTTATTTTTTTTATTTCTCAATGAAAATATATATTGTGACCACTCATTTGAATGGTGGTCACGACATGTATTTCTGAGCTCATATAAATATAATATTTAGGATTTTCCCCAAACAAAATGGTGTATGCTCAGCATGAAAAGGGTTAAATTACCCATCGCATACATACTCCCACCTGCCACCCACGAGATGACTTAAGTGTCTTTCATGAAACATTATGGCGCCGAGTTATCACACGAGCCCAACACGACAGCAACCAGGACTGGAGCAATTCCGAAGATACCGACAACAGCTGCTACCGGACATCACTACCCATGTATCTCTACAATCTATGGAGAACAAAATACGGGTGAAGAGAATTGGCCACCCTTCAAGTTTGAGATGGACTCCTTACTGGGTGAAGAAATATTCTCTGAAGAACAGATATTACATGTACTAGGTGTGTGACGAGCAGTGAAGGGAAATGCAAGTGATATATTGCGAAGACTAGGAACAGGAGTGGGAATTTATGAAGCCGGGTCCTATTCTTCCCATATGGATTATATTCCCCATTGCGTATTCTAGTGTCATTTCGTATTTTAGTCAAGAAGTCCGCCAAGAGTTTTGTCCCTTAGAGATTGTTGGTTTCTGGGTAGTTTTTCACGAGAGTTCAGTGAGCGAAGTTCAAATTTTCTGACGGCAATATGTTTTAATGTTTTACAAGTTTATGTTGGTAAGATTTGGTTCATGAAATATTGTATCCTTTTAATATGTCAAACGGTTTGAATTGCAATGGGTTTCGGTCGATACACGTAGTCGGAATTGTGTGTAAATGACGTCGAAATGTAATTGTTTACATTTGGCATTCCGAAATGGTGCGTTATCCAAATGCTTGAAATGCACACACTTCACTTCCGATTGATGCATGCATGTCACTTAACAAGTCTAATACACTTCCAGTACTCACATCACTGAGAGAGAACAGACAGCGAGTAGCCAGTGGACGAGAGAGGTGGAGAACGTTATACACCCAGATCCATCATTCTGGTAGGTGTACATGTGTGTTTATGTTTATTCGTCCGTTTTGTGGGTTTACACAGTGCCCAGATATCTGTGTCAATGTTAAGGTGACTGACCACTAGAGAATTCTAAGTGTAACTATGCTAAGCTCATAACTACCCTGTCCGACCCAGCAAGCAATTATTCAATGTTGCAATTTCACTGTGTCACATGTGTCAGTGTAGTGTACTGTGCCATGTTACAAGTGTACCTGTATTGTAAATATTGTTATATGTCTGTACCGTGTTCATGTATGTGTTCGTGCTCATGTGTTCTACGTACTTAGGGCGTTTTCCTACATTTATATATTTCAGGGTGAATTGTAAGGGTCATCAGGTGAATTTTCCAATTATCGTGTCCACCGGTTTATACTATGTAGGACAGTGGCGGAACACACAGCACATATATGTACCAGTATCACGGAGTTATAAACTGATATAACGGATCAAACTTGCATTCTTTTACCTCCTCTATTACATCGCCATGGATAGGGAAAGGGAGAAGTTTACATAATCAACAAGTTGGAAAGTACAGGTACGTTCGGCAGTATTGAATCGCAGGAGATTGAGGAAATTGCATGCGTGTCAGTAGAAAACAGCGGAAAGTGTTATCTACTAGGCATCCAGATTGGAATTTAGGAGGAGTGAGTGAGTGAGTGAATAGGGTTTAACGTCCGCTTTTCTGACATAGAGCGTACGTCATCCATGAAGGATTATGGTACCGAGTTAGCTCACATGGCCGACATGACAGAAACCAAGACTGGAGCTATTCCGAAGATACCGACAACAGCTGCTATCAGACATCACTACCCACGTATCTCTACATTCTATGGAGAAGAAAATAAGGGAGTAGTGAATTGACCAACCTTCAAGTTTGAGATTGACTCTTTACTGGTGGAAGGAATATTCTCTGAAGAACAGATACTACTAGGAGTGCGACAAGCAGTGAAGGGAAATGTGAGTCATATTTTGTGAAGACTAGGAACAGGAGTGGTAATTCATGAGGTAATCGACAAGTTGGAAAGTATGTTCGGCAATTTTGAATTGGAGGATATTTTGTTGAGGAAGTTTTATGCGTGTCAGCAGCAAAGATCAGAAAGTGTTAACAGCTACACATCCAGATTGGAAGAAACTTCGGCACGAGCAGTTACATTAGGAGGAATGAAGAAGGAATGAAATGATGCTTAACGGCCCATCAACACAAATGAGTATCATTTAGGACCAAGCAATGTAGATGAAGAATAAAAATAATAGTAAAATAGTATGTTTATATGTTAAATAGTATATAGATGTGGTAGTCAATCAGATGATTAGGCTAACAATAAAAATATGATGAGCAATAGAGATGAGTAACATGTATACAAGCTGGTTTCATGGAGAAAGCTAAGCAAACCATCAATGTTCTCCACCTGGAATAACTTCGCAAGTGAAGTAACATTGAAGAGGAATGAAGAAGGACCATGACAAGATATTGAAGAAAGTCTTCTCTCTACCAGGGCCTGCTACCAAACTTCAAACATCTAGCCTTCAACAAGTGTGACGTAATAGACGACTATGACCGGTTCAAGATCGAGGTGTGGAAGATAGAGGCTGACTGGATCGCAGAGAAACGAACCAAACAGAAATGCAATGCAGCAGTTAACATAGAAAAGAAAGAGAAATCTGAAACAGCCGAAGTGTGGGAACTATTACAGAAGTTGAATTGACAGATTACAGCAAGAGAAAGAAGAGATGAGACTCAACCAGTATGATGGAGGATATTATGACAGAGGCAGAAGAGGTGGAAGAGATCGAGGACATGATAAAGGACGAGGAACGTATCAGGAAAGGGGAGATAGATACAACAGATGCTGTGGCGGATACAGACCATTGCGCCATATGTGCACTAGGATGATGCAGCCAACATGTTATAACTGCCAACAGAAAGGACACCTAGCCCGAGACAACACAAATGCCGAAGTGGTCAAAAGGTCGGACCGGATTTCAGCACACGGCAGAACAACAAAGGTCCACAAGAAGTGGTGGCAATTTAGCAACAGTGGTGAGTGAAGAGACACACACTATACAATTTGTTGAACAGTGAGATATAGACTCCAGTATACAATGAACATACCGTTAATGAGAAATAAACATAGTTACCTTATAGTGAAGACAGGATTGAATAGCAGGATTGACAGATTACATCGCCATGGATAGGGAAAAGGGAGAAGTTTACATAATCAACAAGTTGGAAAGTACAGGTACGTTCGGCAGTATTGAATCGCAGGAGATTGAGGAAATTGCATGCGTGTCAGTAGAAAACAGCGGAAAGTGTTATCTACTAGGCATCCAGATTGGAATTGAGGAGGAATGAAGAAGGACCATGGCAAGGTATTGAAGAAATTCTACCAGGGCCCGTTACCAAACATCAAGCCTTCAAAAAGTGCGACGTAATAGAGGACTAAAACCGGTTCAAGATCGAGGTGCGGAAGAGAGGCCGACTTGACCGCAGAGAAAGGAACCAAACAGAAATGAAACGCAGCTGTTAACATTGAAAGGAAAGAGAAATTGGAGATGGCTGAAGTGAGGGATCTATTACAGAAGTTGAATAGCAGGATTGACAGTGAGTGAGTGAGTGAATAGGGTTTAACGTCCGCTTTTCTGACATAGAGGTACAAGACTCAGGGAGTCTACACGCAGACGGGTCAACGGGGTCGTGTCCCGTATCCACCTGTCCAAGGGGGGTAAATCCCAACTTCAGAACTAATATTTACAATCAAAATATATATTTAGTCCTGAAATTAGAACAACCTGATCTGGTGCCAGGCCCTCGCCACACCAGCATCATTTATCCCATCCCCTAAAAGTAATAGGATTAGCGCTACTAATCTTTTACTTTTATATATGGGGCATAGCCTGACTCAACTCTCACATACAAGAAAGCCAAAATTGTACATGAGGGCCAAATCCGGTATAGTGGGTTCCGGAAAGTATGAACACAATCGTTAAGCCAGTTTAGTCGCCTTTTACGACAAGCAATGGCTACTGCAGCACCATTCTCAGGATCAGTTGATCCCGCCCCGGTGCCTGCACGGGGCCTCAGGATTGACAGATTACAGCAAGAGAAAGAAGAGATGAGACCCAATTAGTTTGATGGCGGATATTATCACAGAAGCGGAAGAGGTGGGAGATACAGAGGACGAGGAACGTATCAAGAAAGGGGAGACAGATACAACAGATGCCGTGGCGAATACAGACCATCGCGCCCTATGTGTACTAGGATGATGCAGCCAACATGTTATAATTGCCAACAGAAAGGACACCTAGCCAGAGACAGCCCAAATGCAGAAGTGGTCAAATGGTCGGACCGAAGCAGTGGTGGTAATTTAGCAACAGTGATGAGTGAAGAGACACACACACTATACAATTTGGTGAACAGTGAGATATAGACTCCTGTATACAATGGACATATCGGGAGTGAGAAATAAAAAGTTACCTAACAGTGAACACATAGTGAGAAATAGACACAGTTATCACATAGAGAAACACATACTCTGAAGTTCTACTGTGAACATAGCATATCCCCATGAGAAATTAACTATTATTCCCTTCCCCATATTAGCATAAAGTGTTATATATTGGTGAGACGACGATTCCAGCCATTCAGAGGACATCAAGCTATTGGAAGCATTCATGCCTTGAAAGTGAAGCCATTGACTAAGAAGATTGAATCGCCAGATGGCTTAGCGTCATCCATGAAGGATTATGGTACCGAGTTAGCTCACATGGCCGACACGACAGAAACCAAGACTGGAGCTATTCCGAAGATACCGACAACAGCTACTATCAGACATCACTACCCACGTATCTCTACATTCTATGGAGAATAAAATAAAGGGAGTAATGAATTGACCAACCTTCAAGTTTGAGACTGACTCTTTAATGGTTGAAGGAATATTCTCTGAAGAACAGATACTACTAGGAGTGCGACGAGCAGTGAAGGGAAATGTGAGTCATATTTTGTGAAGACTAGGAACAGGGTGGGAATTCATGAAGTAATCAACAAGTTGGAAAGTATGTCCGGCAATTTTGAATTGGAGGAGATTTTGTTGAGGAAGTTTTATGCGTGTCAGCAGCAAACATCAGAAAGTGTTAACAGCTACACATCCAGATTGGAAGAAACTTCGGCATGAGCAGTTACATTAGGAGGAATGAAGAAGGAATGGAATGATGCTTTAACGGCCGATCAACACAAATGAGTATCATTTAGGACCAAGCAATGTAGATGAAGAATAAAAATAATAGTAAAATAGTATCTTTATATGTTAAATAGTATATAGATGTGGTAGTCAATCAGATGATTAGGGTAACAATAAAAATATGATGAGCAATAGAGATGAGTAACATGTATACAAGCTGGTTTCATGGAGAAAGCTAAGCAAACCATCAATGTTCTCCACCTGGAATAACTTCGCAAGTGAAGTAACATTGAAGAGGTAATGAAGAAGGACCATGACAAGATATTGAAGAAAGTCTTCTACCAGGGCCTGTTACCAAACTTCAAACATCTAGCCTTCAACAAGTGTGACGTAATAGACGACTATGACCGGTTCAAGATCGAGGTGTGGAAGATAGAGGCTGACTGCATCGCAGAGAAAGGAACCAAACAGAAATGCAATGCAGCTGTTAACATAGAAAAGAAAGAGAATCGGAAACGGCCGAAGTGTGGGAACTATTACAGAAGTTGAATTGACAGATTACCGCAAGAGAAAGAAGAGATGAGACTCAACCAGTATGATGGCGGATATTATAACAGAGGCAGAAGAGGTGGAAGAGATCGAGGACATGATAAAGGACGAGGAACGTATCAGGAAAGGGGAGATAGATACAACAGATGCCGTGGCGGATACAGACCATTGCGCCCTACGTGCACTAGGATGATGCAGCCAACATGTTATAACTGCCAACAGAAAGGACACCTAGCCCGAGACAACCCAAATGCAGAAGTGGTCAAAAGGTCGGACCGGATTTCAGCACACGGCAGAACAACAAAGGTCCACAAGAAGTGGTGGCAATTTAGCAACAGTGGTGAGTGAAGAGACACACACTATACAATTTGTTGAACAGTGACATATAGACTCCAGTATACAATGAACATACCGTCAATGAGAAATAAACATAGTTACCTTATAGTGAAGACAGGATTGAATAGCAGGATTGGCAGATTACATCGCCATGGATAGGGAAAAGGGAGAAGTTTACATAATCAACAAGTTGGAAAGTACAGGTACGTTCGGCAGTATTGAATCGCAGGAGATTGAGGAAATTGCATGCGTGTCAGTAGAAAACAGCGGAAAGTGTTATCTACTAGGCATCCAGATTGGAATTTAGGAGGAATGAAGAAGGACCATGACAAGGTATTGAAGAAATTCTACCAGGGCCCGTTACCAAACATCAAACATCTAGCCTTCAACAAGTGCGACGTAATAGAGGACTACGACCGGTTCAAGATCGAGGTGCGGAAGATAGAGGCTGACTTGACCGCAGAGAAAGGAACCAAACAGAAATGAAATGCAGCTGTTAACATAGAAAGGAAAGAGAAATTGGAGATGGCTGAAGTGAGGGATCTATTACAGAAGTTGAATAGCAGGATTGACAGATTACAGCAAGAGAAAGAAGAGATGAGACCCAATTAGTTTGATGGCGGATATTATCACAGAAGCGGAAGAGGTGGGAGATAAAGAGGACGAGGAACGTATCAAGAAAGGGGAGACAGATACAACAGCTGATGCCGTGGCGAATACAGACCATCGCGCCCTATGTGTACTAGGATGATGCAGCCAACATGTTATAACTGCCAACAGAAAGGACACCTAGCCCGAGACAGCCCAAATGCAGAAGTGGTCAAATGGTCGGACCGAAGCAGTGGTGGTAATTTAGCAACAGTGATGAGTGAAGAGACACACACACTATACAATTTGGTGAACAGTGAGATATAGACTCCTGTATACAATGGACATATCGGTAGTGAGAAATAAAAAGTTACCTAACAGTGAACACATAGTGAGAAATAGACACAGTTATCACATAGAGAAACACATACTCTGAAGTTCTACTGTGAACATAGCATATCCCCATGAGAAATTAACTATTATTCCCTTCCCCATATTAGCATAAAGTGTTATATATTGGTGAGACGATGATCCTGCTATTCAGAGGACATCAAGCTATTGGAAGCATTCATGCCTTGAAAGTGAAGCCATTGACTAAGAAGATTGAATTGCCAGATGGCTTAGCGTCATCCATGAAGGATTATGGTACCGAGTTAGCTCACATGGCCGACACGACAGAAACCAAGACTGGAGCTATTCCGAAGATACCGACAACAGCTGCTATCAGACATCACTACCCACGTATCTCTACATTCTATGGAGAAGAAAATAAAGGGAGTAGTGAATTGACCAACCTTCAAGTTTGAGATTGACTCTTTACTGGTTGAAGGAATATTCTCTGTAGAACAGATACTACTAGGAGTGCGACGAGCAGTGAAGGGAAATGTGAGTCATATTTTGTGAAGACTAGGAACAGGAGTGGGAATTCATGAAGTAATCGACAAGTTGGAAAGTATGTCCGGCAATTTTGAATTGGAGGATATTTTGTTGAGGAAGTTTTATGCGTGTCAGCAGCAAACATCAGAAAGTGTTAACAGCTACACATCCAGATTGGAAGAAACTTCAGCACGAGCAGTTACATTAAGAGGAATGAAGAAGGAATGGAATGATGCTTTAACGGCCCATCAACACAAATGAGTATCATTTAGGACCAAGCAATGTAGATGAAGAATAAAAATAATAGTAAAATAGTATGTTTATATGTTAAATAGTATATAGATGTGGTAGTCAATCAGATGATTAGGGTAACAATAAAAATATGATGAACAATAGAGATGAGTAACATGTATACAAGCTGGTTTCATGGAGAAAGCTAAGCAAACCATCAATGTTCTCCACCTGGAATAACTTCGCAAGTGAAGTAACATTGAAGAGGAATGAAGAAGGACCATGACAAGATATTGAAGAAAGTCTTCTACCAGGGCCTGTTACCAAACTTCAACATCTAGCCTTCAACAAGTGTGACGTAATAGACGACTATGACCGGTTCAAGATCGAGGTGTGGAAGATAGAGGCTGACTGGATCGCAGACAAATGAACCAAACAGAAATGCAATGCAGCTGTTAACATAGAAAAGAAAGAGAAATCTGAAACGGCCGAAGTGTGGGAACTATTACAGAAGTTGAATTGACAGATTACAGCAAGAGAAAGAAGAGATGAGACTCAACCAGTATGATGGAGGATATTATGACAGAGGCAGAAGAGGTGGAAGAGATCGAGGACATGATAAAGGACGAGGAACGTATCAGGAAAGGGGAGATAGATACAACAGATGCTGTGGCGGATACAGACCATTGCGCCCTATGTGCACTAGGATGATGCAGCCAACATGTTATAACTGCCAACAGAAAGGACACCTAGCCCGAGACAACCCAAATGCCGAAGTGGTCAAATGGTCGGACCGGATTTCAGCACTCGGCAGAACAACAAAGGTCCACAAGAAGTGGTGACAATTTAGCAACAGTGGTGAGTGAAGAGACACACACTATACAATTTGTTGAACAGTGAGATATATACTCCAGTATACAATGAACATACCGTTAATGAGAAATAAACATAGTTACCTTATAGTGAAGACAGGATTGAATAGCAGGATTGACAGATTACATCGCCATGGATAGGGAAAAGGGAGAAGTTTACATAATCAACAAGTTGGAAAGTACAGGTACGTTCAGCAGTATTGAATCGCAGGAGATTGAGGAAATTGCATGCGTGTCAGTAGAAAACAGCGGAAAGTGTTATCTACTAGGCATCCAGATTGGAATTTAGGAGGAATGAAGAAGGACCATGGCAAGGTATTGAAGAAATTCTACCAGGGCCCGTTACCAAACATCAAGCCTTCAACAAGTGCGACGTAATAGAGGACTAAAACCGGTTCAAGATCGAGGTGCGGAAGAGAGGCCGACTTGACCGCAGAGAAAGGAACCAAACAGAAATGAAACGCAGCTGTTAACATTGAAAGGAAAGAGAAATTGGAGATGGCTGAAGTGAGGGATCTATTACAGAAGTTGAATAGCAGGATTGACAGTGAGTGAGTGAGTGAATAGGGTTTAACGTCCGCTTTTCTGACATAGAGGTACAAGCCTCAGGGAGTCTACACGCAGACGGGTCAACGGGTATCGTGTCCCGTATCCACCTGTCCAAGGGGGGTAAATCCCAACTTCAGAACTAATATTTACAATCAAAATATATATTTAGTCCTGAAATTAGAACAACCTGATCTGGTGCCAGGCCCTCGCCACACCAGCATCATTTATCCCATCCCCTAAAAGTAATAGGATTAGCGCTAATCTTACTTTTATATATGGGGCATAGCCTGACTCAACTCTCACATACAAGAAAGCCAAAATTGTACATGAGGGCCAAATCCGGTATAGTGGGTTCCGGAAAGTATGAACACAATCGTTAAGCCAGTTTAGTCGCCTTTTACGACAAGCAATGGCTATTGCAGCACTATTCTCAGGATCAGTTGATCCCGCCCCGGTGCCTGCACGGGGCCTCAGGATTGACAGATTACAGCAAGAGAAAGAAGAGATGAGACCCAATTAGTTTGATGGCGGATATTATCACAGAAGCGGAAGAGGTGGGAGATACAGAGGACGAGGAACGTATCAAGAAAGGGGAGACAGATACAACAGATGCCGTGGCGAATACAGACCATCGCGCCCTATGTGTACTAGGATGATGCAGCCAACATGTTATAATTGCCAACAGAAAGGACACCTAGCCAGAGACAGCCCAAATGCAGAAGTGGTCAAATGGTCGGACCGAAGCAGTGGTGGTAATTTAGCAACAGTGATGAGTGAAGAGACACACACACTATACAATTTGGTGAACAGTGAGATATAGACTCCTGTATACAATGGACATATCGGGAGTGAGAAATAAAAAGTTACCTAACAGTGAACACATAGTGAGAAATAGACACAGTTATCACATAGAGAAACACATACTCTGAAGTTCTACTGTGAACATAGCATATCCCCATGAGAAATTAACTATTATTCCCTTCCCCATATTAGCATAAAGTGTTATATATTGGTGAGACGACGATCCTGCCATTCAGAGGACATCAAGCTATTGGAAGCATTCATGCCTTGAAAGTGAAGCCATTGACTAAGAAGATTGAATCGCCAGATGGCTTAGCGTCATCCATGAAGGATTATGGTACCGAGTTAGCTCACATGGCCGACACGACAGAAACCAAGACTGGAGCTATTCCGAAGATACCGACAACAGCTGCTATCAGACATCACTACCCACGTATCTCTACATTCTATGGAGAATAAAATAAAGGGAGTAATGAATTGACCAACCTTCAAGTTTGAGACTGACTCTTTAATGGTTGAAGGAATATTCTCTGAAGAACAGATACTACTAGGAGTGCGACGAGCAGTGAAGGGAAATGTGAGTCATATTTTGTGAAGACTAGGAACAGGAGTGGGAATTCATGAAGTAATCAACAAGTTGGAAAGTATGTCCGGCAATTTTGAATTGGAGGAGATTTTGTTGAGGAAGTTTTATGCGTGTCAGCAGCAAACATCAGAAAGTGTTAACAGCTACACATCCAGATTGGAAGAAACTTCGGCATGAGCAGTTACATTAGGAGGAATGAAGAAGGAATGGAATGATGCTTTAACGGCCCATCAACACAAATGAGTATCATTTAGGACCAAGCAATGTAGATGAAGAATAAAAATAATAGTAAAATAGTATCTTTATATGTTAAATAGTATATAGATGTGGTAGTCAATCAGATGATTAGGGTAACAATAAAAATATGATGAGCAATAGAGATGAGTAACATGTATACAAGCTGGTTTCATGGAGAAAGCTAAGCAAACCATCAATGTTCTCCACCTGGAATAACTTCGCAAGTGAAGTAACATTGAAGAGGAATGAAGAAGGACCCTGACAAGATATTGAAGAAAGTCTTCTACCAGGGCCTGTTACCAAACTTCAAACATCTAGCCTTCAACAAGTGTGACGTAATAGACGACTATGACCGGTTCAAGATCGAGGTGTGGAAGATAGAGGCTGACTGCATCACAGAGAAAGGAACCAAACAGAAATGCAATGCAGCTGTTAACATAGAAAAGAAAGAGAATCGGAAACGGCCGAAGTGTGGGAACTATTACAGAAGTTGAATTGACAGATTACCGCAAGAGAAAGAAGAGATGAGACTCAACCAGTATGATGGCGGATATTATAACAGAGGCAGAAGAGGTGGAAGAGATCGAGGACATGATAAAGGACGAGGAACGTATCAGGAAAGGGGAGATAGATACAACAGATGCCGTGGCGGATACAGACCATTGCGCCCTACATGCACTAGGATGATGCAGCCAACATGTTATAACTGCCAACAGAAAGGACACCTAGCCCGAGACAACCCAAATGCAGAAGTGGTCAAATGGTCGGACGGGATTTCAGCACTCGGCAGAACAACAAAGGTCCACAAGAAGTGGTGGCAATTTAGCAACAGTGTGAGTGAGAGACACACACTATACAATTTGTGGAACAGTGAGATATAGACTCCAGTATACAATGAACATACCGTCAATGAGAAATAAACATAGTTACCTTATAGTGAAGACAGGATTGAATAGCAGGATTGACAGATTACATCACCATGGATAGGGAAAAGGGAGAAGTTTACATAATCAACAAGTTGGAAAGTACAGGTACGTTCGGCAGTATTGAATCGCAGGAGATTGAGGAAATTGCATGCGTGTCAGTAGAAAACAGCGGAAAGTGTTATCTACTAGGCATCCAGATTGGAATTTAGGAGGAATGAAGAAGGACCATGACAAGGTATTGAAGAAATTCTACCAGGGGCCGTTACCAAACATCAAACATCTAGCCTTCAACAAGTGCGACGTAATAGAGGACTACGACCGGTTCAAGATCGAGGTGCGGAAGATAGAGTGAGTGAGTGAATAGGGTTTAACGTCCGCTTTTCTGACATAGAGGTACAAGCCTCAGGGAGTCTACACGCAGACGGGTCAACGGGTCGAGTCCCATATCCACCTGTCCAAGGGGGGTAAATCCCAACTTCAGAACTCAATATTTACAATCAAAATATATATTCAGTTCTGAAATTAGAACAACCTGATCTGGTGCCAGGCCCTCGCCACACCAGCATCATTTATCCCATCCCCTAAAAGTAATAGGATTAGCGCTAATCTTACTTTTATATATGGGGCATAGCCCGACTCAACTCTCACATACAAGAAAGCCAAAAATGTACATGAGGGCCAAATCCGGTATAGTGGGTTCCGGAAAGTATGAACCCAATCGTTAAGCCAGTTTAGTCGCCTTTTACGACAAGCAATGGCTACTGCAGCACTATTCTCAGGATCAGTTGATCCCGCCCCGGTGCCTGCGGAAGATAGAGGCTGACTTGACCGCAGAAAAAGGAACCAAACAGAAATGAAATGCAGCTGTTAACATAGAAAGGAAAGAGAAATTGGAGATGGCTGAAGTGAGGGATCTATTACAGAAGTTGAATAGCAGGATTGACAGATTACAGCAAGAGAAAGAAGAGATGAGACCCAATTAGTTTGATGGCGGATATTATCACAGAAGCGGAAGAGGTTGGAGATAAAGAGGACGAGGAACGTATCAAGAAAGGGGAGACAGATACAACAGCTGATGCCGTGGCGAATACAGACCATCGCGCCCTATGTGTACTAGGATGATGCAGCCAACATGTTATAACTGCCAACAGAAAGGACACCTAGCCCGAGACAGCCCAAATGCAGAAGTGGTCAAATGGTCGGACCGAAGCAGTGGTGGTAATATAGCAACAGTGATGAGTGAAAGAGACACACACACTATACAATTTGGTGAACAGTGAGATATAGACTCCTGTATACAATGGACATATCGGTAGTGAGAAATAAAAAGTTACCTAACAGTGAACACATAGTGAGAAATAGACACAGTTATCACATAGAGAAACACATACTCTGAAGTTCTACTGTGAACATAGCATATCCCCATGAGAAATTAACTATTATTCCCTTCCCCATATTAGCATAAAGTGTTATATATTGGTGAGACGATGATCCTGCTATTCAGAGGACATCAAGCTATTGGAAGCATTCATGCCTTGAAAGTGAAGCCATTGACTAAGAAGATTGAATCGCCAGATGGCTTAGCGTCATCCATTAAGGATTATGGTACCGAGTTAGCTCACATGGCCGACACGACAGAAACCAAGACTGGAGCTATTCCGAAGATACCGACAACAGCTGCTATCAGACATCACTACCCACGTATCTCTACATTCTATGGAGAAGAAAATAAAGGGAGTAGTGAATTGACCAACCTTCAAGTTTGAGACTGACTCATTACTGGTTGAAGGAATATTCTCTGTAGAACAGATACTACTAGGAGTGCGACGAGCAGTGAAGGGAAATGTGAGTCATATTTTGTGAAGACTAGGAACAGGAGTGGGAATTCATGAAGTAATCGACAAGTTGGAAAGTATGTCCGGCAATTTTGAATTGGAGGATATTTTGTTGAGGAAGTTTTATGCGTGTCAGCAGCAAACATCAGAAAGTGTTAACAGCTACACATCCAGATTGGAAGAAACTTCGGCACGAGCAGTTACATTAGGAGGAATGAAGAAGGAATGGAATGATGCTTTAACGGCCCATCAACACAAATGAGTATCATTTAGGACCAAGCAATGTAGATGAAGAGTAAAAATAATAGTAAAATAGTATGTTTATATGTTAAATAGTATATAGATGTGGTAGTCAATCAGATGATTAGGGTAACAATAAAAATATGATGAACAATAGAGATGAATAACATGTATACAAGCTGGTTTCATGGAGAAAGCTAAGCAAACCATCAATGTTCTCCACCTGGAATAACTTCGCAAGTGAAGTAACATTGAAGAGGAATGAAGAAGGACCATGACAAGATATTGAAGAAAGTCTTCTACCAGGGCCTGTTACAAACTCAACATCTAGCCTTCAACAAGTGTAACGTAATAGACGACTATGACCGGTTTACAGATCGAGGTGTGGAAGATAGAGGCCTGACTGGATCGCAGACAAATGAACCAAACAGAAATGCAATGCAGCTGTTAACATAGAAAAGAAAGAGAAATCTGAAACGGCCGAAGTGTGGGAACTATTACAGAAGTTGAATTGACAGATTACAGCAAGAGAAAGAAGAGATGAGACTCAACCAGTATGATGGAGGATATTATGACAGAGGCAGAAGAGGTGGAAGAGATCGAGGACATGATAAAGGACGAGGAACGTATCAGGAAAGGGGAGATAGATACAACAGATGCTGTGGCGGATACAGACCATTGCGCCCTATGTGCACTAGGATGATGCAGCCAACATGTTATAACTGCCAACAGAAAGGACACCTAGCCCGAGACAACCCAAATGCCGAAGTGGTCAAATGGTCGGACCGGATTTCAGCACTAGGCAGAACAACAAAGGTCCACAAGAAGTGGTGGCAATTTAGCAACAGTGGTGAGTGAAGAGACACACACTATACAATTTGTTGAACAGTGAGATATAGACTCCAGTATACAATGAACATACCGTTAATGAGAAATAAACATAGTTACCTTATAGTGAAGACAGGATTGAATAGCAGGATTGACAGATTACATCGCCATGGATAGGGAAAAGGGAGAAGTTTACATAATCAACAAGTTGGAAAGTACAGGTACGTTCGGCAGTATTGAATCGCAGGAAATTGAGGAAATTGCATGCGTGTCAGTAGAAAACAGCGGAAAGTGTTATCTACTAGGCATCCAGATTGGAATTTAGGAGGAATGAAGAAGGACCATGGCAAGGTATTGAAGAAATTCTACCAGGGCCCGTTACCAAACATCAAGCCTTCAACAAGTGCGACGTAATAGAGGACTAAAACCGGTTCAAGATCGAGGTGCGGAAGAGAGGCCGACTTGACCGCAGAGAAAGGAACCAAACAGAAATGAAACGCAGCTGTTAACATTGAAAGGAAAGAGAAATTGGAGATGGCTGAAGTGAGGGATCTATTACAGAAGTTGAATAGCAGGATTGACAGTGAGTGAGTGAGTGAATAGGGTTTAACGTCCGCGCTGACATAGAGGTACAAGCCTCAGGGAGTCTACACGCAGACGGGTCAACGGGGTCGTGTCCGTATCCACCTGCTCCAAGGGGGTAAATCCCAACTTCAGAACTAATATTTACAATCAAAATATATATTTAGTCCTGAAATTAGAACAACCCGATCTGGTGCCAGGCCCTCGCCACACCAGCATCATTTATCCCATCCCCTAAAAGTAATAGGATTAGCGCTAATCTTACTTTTATATATGGGGCATAGCCTGACTCAACTCTCACAGACAAGAAAGCCAAAATTGTACATGAGGGCCAAATCCGGTATAGTGGGTTCCGGAAAGTATGAACACAATCGTTAAGCCAGTTTAGTCGCCTTTTACGACAAGCAATGGCTACTGCAGCACTATTCTCAGGATCAGTGATCCCGCCCCGGTGCCTGCACGGGGCCTCAGGATTGACAGATTACAGCAAGAGAAAGAAGAGATGAGACCCAATAAGTTTGATGGCGGATATTATCACAGAAGCGGAAGAGGTGGGAGATACAGAGGACGAGGAACGTATCAAGAAAGGGGAGACAGATACAACAGATGCCGTGGCGAATACAGACCATCGCGCCCTATGTGTACTAGGATGATGCAGCCAACATGTTATAATTGCCAACAGAAAGGACACCTAGCCAGAGACAGCCCAAATGCAGAAGTGGTCAAATGGTCGGACCGAAGCAGTGGTGGTAATTTAGCAACAGTGATGAGTGAAGAGACACACACACATACAATTTGGTGAACAGTGAGATATAGACTCCTGTATACAATGGACATATCGGGAGTGAGAAATAAAAAGTTACCTAACAGTGAACACATAGTGAGAAATAGACACAGTTATCACATAGAGAAACACATACTCTGAAGTTCTACTGTGAACATAGCATATCCCCATGAGAAATTAACTATTATTCCCTTCCCCATATTAGCATAAAGTGTTATATATTGGTGAGACGACGATCCTGCCATTCAGAGGACATCAAGCTATTGGAAGCATTCATGCCTTGAAAGTGAAGCCATTGACTAAGAAGATTGAATCGCCAGATGGCTTAGCATCATCCATGAAGGATTATGGTACGAGTTAGCTCACATGGCCGACACGACAGAAACCAAGACTGGAGCTATTCCGAAGATACCGACAACAGCTGCTATCAGACATCACTACCCACGTATCTCTACATTCTATGGAGAATAAAATAAAGGGAGTAATGAATTGACCAACCTTCAAGTTTGAGACTGACTCTTTAATGGTTGAAGGAATATTCTCTGAAGAACAGATACTACTAGGAGTGCGACGAGCAGTGAAGGGAAATGTGAGTCATATTTTGTGAAGACTAGGAACAGGAGTGGGAATTCATGAAGTAATCAACAAGTTGGAAAGTATGTCCGGCAATTTTGAATTGGAGGAGATTTTGTTGAGGAAGTTTTATGCGTGTCAGCAGCAAACATCAGAAAGTGTTAACAGCTACACATACAGATTGGAAGAAACTTTGGCACAAGCAGTTACATTAGGAGGAATGAAGAAGGAATGGAATGATGCTTAATGGCCCATCAACACAAATGAGTAAAATAGTATGTTTATATGTTAAATAGTATATAGATGTGGTAGTCAATCAGATGATTAGGGTAACAATAAAAATATGATGAGCAATGGAGATGAGTAACATGTATACAAGCTGGTTTCATGGAGAAAGCTAAGCAAACCATCAATGTTCTCCACCTGGAATAACTTCGCAAGTGAAGTAACATTGAAGAGGAATGAAGAAGGACCATGACAAGATATTGAAGAAAGTCTTCTACCAGGGCCTGTTACCAAACTTCAAACATCTAGCCTTCAACAAGTGTGACGTAATAGACGACTATGACCGGTTCAAGATCGAGGTGTGGAAGATAGAGGCTGATTGCATCGCAGAGAAAGGAACCAAACAGAAATGCAATGCAGCTGTTAACATAGAAAAGAAAGAGAATCGTTAACGGCCGAAGTGTGGGAACTATTACAGAAGTTGAATTGACAGATTACAGCAAGAGAAAGAAGAGATGAGACTCAACCAGTATGATGGCAGATATTATAACAGAGGCAGAAGAGGTGGAAGAGATCGAGGACATGATAAAGGACGAGGAACGTATAAGGAAAGGGGAGATAGATACAACAGATGCCGTGGCGGATACAGACCATTGCGCCCTATGTGCACTAGGATGATGCAGCCAACATGTTATAACTGCCAACAGAAAGGACACCTAGCCCGAGACAACCCAAATGCAGAAGTGGTCAAATGGTCGGACGGGATTTCAGCACTCGGCAGAACAACAAAGGTCCACAAGAAGTGGTGGCAATTTAGCAACAGTGGTGAGTGTTTGTTTGTTTGTTTGTTTATTGGTGTTTAACGGCCTATCAACAGCTAAGGTCATGTAAGGCCGGGCAAACGGGTTCGATCCCGTTTTAACCTGCTGCATTGGGGGAAAAATTCCAAAATCAGAACGGAATATTTACATCGAGAAACAATATATTCAGCCCTGAAATTAGAATAACCTGACCTGGTGGCAGGTCCATACCACACCAAAGTCACTTGGCCTCTTCCCCTAAAATAGGATTACGAATAATCGTAATACTCACATAAGGGGTATAACCAGATTCAACTGTCACATACAAAATGCCAAAGACGTATGTAAGGGCCAAACCAGGTCTCCAGTCGGAATTCCGGTAAGGATGAACCCCGATCGTTAAATTACCCATCGCTTGCACCCACCTTCCACCCACCAGTGGTGAGTGAAGAGACACACACTATACAATTTGTGGAACAGTGAGATATAGACTCCAGTATACAACTAGATTGGTCAGTAAGCGAGGCCAGTAAGCGAGGCTTACGGAATACCCCCCGCGTGGGCCCAGGTACCCCTAAAATATGTACAAATTTCCAAGTGTGTGGGCTTGTGACCTTCACTCTGGGATTAGCGCGAGCGGCATGAACGTGAATTTGTCACAGGGTGGTAGAGGTCAATTGGAGCAATGAGTGTGTGATATGTGAAGCAGATCCGAGCAAGGAAATAAAAGTTATAACCGATTTCTCTGATGTTAAGTTTTGTAAAGAGACTACCGTATAACCTCAAATTAACGCCCCCGGAGGCGTTACATTTTACAAAAGGGGGGGGGGGAGGTGGGGGGTGCGTGGGGGGGGGAGCAGTTTATTAGCCAGTAAAGAGGAAAAAAAAAAAAAAAAAAAAAAAATTACAAAGGAGCTGCCAATTTCAAACACAAATAAGGATTTAAGGATTATTTGTGTAAAACAAAAAAACATTTTTTTGTTTTTTTATTTGGGGGGGGGGGGGGGGGGGTGGGGGGGGGTGGGGGGGGGGGGGGGGGAGAGGGGTGGCATATATTAGCCAGTAAAACAGTAAAACAGTAAAAAAAAAAAATAAAAAAAAAAAAAAAATAAAAAAAAAGAAAAAAAAGAAGAAAAAAAAAAAAATTTACCAAGGACCGCCAATTTGAAACACAAATAAGGATTTAAGGATTATTTGTGTTTGAAATTGGCGGTCATTGGTAAAATAAAAAAAAAATAAAAAAAAATAAAAATTTATGGGGGGTGGGGGGAGGAGGGGCGTTTATTAGGAGGGGGGCATTAAGTCGAGGTTATACGGTATGTATGTGACGTTGACCTCGAGATCAGCGGGGATTTGTCACAGCATATGAAATATTAAGTATTTTCAATGAAAGAAATAGAAGTTATAACATATTTCTCTGATGTTAAGTTTTGTAAAGAGACTAAGTATGTGACCTTGACCTTGGGATCAGCGGGGGTTGGACAGTCGTAGATTTGTCACAGCATGATAGTACAACCTTAGAGGAATGCACAAGTGAAATAATAAGAATTTTCAATGAAGGAAATAGTAGTTATAACTTATTTCTCTGATGTTAAGTTTTGTAAAGAGTATTTGACCTTGACCTTGGTATCAGCGGGGGTTGGATGGTCGTGGATTTGGCACAGCATGGTAGTAGAGCCTTACAGGAATGCATGTGTGAAATATTAAGCATTTTAGATGAAGGAAATAGAAGTTATAACAATATTTCTCTGATGTTAAGTTTTGTAAAGAGACTAAGTATTTGACCTTGACCTTGACCTTGGGATCTGCGGGGGTTGGACGGTCGTGGATTTGGCACAGCATGGTAGTAGAGCCTTACAGGAATGCATGTGTGAAATATTAAGCATTTTAGATGAAGGAAATAGAAGTTATAACAATATTTCTCTGATGTTAAGTTTACGGACTAAGTATTTGACCTTGACCTTGGGATCTGCGGGGGTTGGACGGTCGTGGATTTGGCACAGATGGTAGTAGAGCCTTACAGGAATGCATGTGTGAAATATCAAGCATTTTAGATGAAGGAAATAGAAGTTATAACAATATTTCTCTGATGTTAAGTTTACCCGGACGGACGGACGGACGGACGGACGGACAACCTGACACCAGTATACCCCCTCGTTCCGGGGGTATAATGAACATACCGTTAATGAGAAATAAACATAGTTACCTTATAGTGAAGACAGGATTGAATAGCAGGATTGACAGATTACATCGCCATGGATAGGGAAAAGGGAGAAGTTTACATAATCAACAAGTTGGAAAGTACAGGTACGTTCGGCAGTATTGAATCGCAGGAGATTGAGGAAATTGCATGCGTGTCAGTAGAAAACAGCGGAAAGTGTTATCTACTAGGCATCCAGATTGGAATTTAGGAGGAATGAAGAAGGACCATGACAAGGTATTGAAGAAATTCTACCAGGGCCCGTTACCAAACATCAAACATCTAGCCTTCAACAAGTGCGACGTAATAGAGGACTACGACCGGTTCAAGATCGAGGTGCGGAAGATAGAGGCTGACTTGACCGCAGAGAAAGGAACCAAACAGAAATGAAACGCAGCTGTTAACATTGAAAGGAAAGAGAAATTGGAGATGGCTGAAGTGAGGGATCTATTACAGAAGTTGAATAGCAGGATTGACAGATTACAGCAAAAGAAAGAAGAGATGAGACCCAATTAGTTTGATGGCGGATATTATCACAGAAGCGGAAGAGGTGGGAG
Source organism: Conchocele bisecta (assembly GCA_029237695.1). NCBI lineage: Eukaryota > Metazoa > Mollusca > Bivalvia > Lucinida > Thyasiridae > Conchocele > Conchocele bisecta. The sequence goes on from CM055271.1 coordinate 102,314,021, forward strand.
ATATAGAGGACGAGGAACGTATCAAGAAAGGGGAGACAGATACAACAGATGCCGTGGCGAATACAGACCATCGCGCCCTATGTGTACTAGGATGATGCAGCCAACATGTTATAACTGCCAACAGAAAGGACACTAGCCCGAGACAGCCCAAATGCAGAAGTGGTCAAATGGTCGGACCGAAGCAGTGGTGGTAATTTAACAACAGTGATGAGTGAGTGAGTGAGTGAATAGGGTTTAACATCCGCTTTTCTGACATAGAGGTACAAGCCTCAGGGAGTCTACACGCAGACGGGTCAACGGGGTCGTGTCCCGTATCCACCTGTCCGAGGGGGGTAAATCCCAACTTCAGAACTCAATATTTACAATCAAAATATATATCAGTCCTGAAATTAGAACAACCTGATCTGGAGCCAGGCCCTCGCCACACCAGCATCATTTATCCCATCCCCTAAAAGTAATAGGATTAGTGCTAATTTTACTTTTATATATGGGGCATAGCCTGACTCCACTCTCACATACAAGAAAGCCAAAAATGTACATGAGGGCCAAATCCGGTATAGTGGGTTCCGGAAAGTATGAACCCAATCTTTAAGCCAGTTTAGTCGCCTTTTACGACAAGCAATGGTTACTGCAGCACTATTCTCAGGATCAGTTGATCCCGCCCCGGTGCCTGCACGGGCCTCAGGATTGACAGATTACAGCAAGAGAAAGAAGAGATGAGACCCAATTAGTTTGATGGCGGAAATTATCACAGAAGCGGAAGAGGTGGGAGATACAGAGGACGAGGAACGTATCAAGAAAGGGGAGACAGATACAACAGATGCCGTGGCGAATACAGACCATCGCGCCCTATGTGTACTAGGATGATGCAGCCAACATGTTATAATTGCCAACAGAAAGGACACCTAGCCAGAGACAGCCCAAATGCAGAAGTGGTCAAATGGTCGGACCGAAGCAGTGGTGGTAATTTAGCAACAGTGATGAGTGAAGAGACACACACACTATACAATTGGTGAACAGTGAGATATAGACTCCTGTATTACAATGGACATATCGGGAGTGAGAAATAAAAAGTTACCTAACAGTGAACACATAGTGAGAAATAGACACAGTTATCACATAGAGAAACACATACTCTGAAGTTCTACTGTGAACATAGCATATCCCCATGAGAAAATTAACTATTATTCCCTTCCCCATATTAGCATAAAGTGTTATATATTGGTGAGACGACGATCCTGCCATTCAGAGGACATCAAGCTATTGGAAGCATTCATGCCTTGAAAGTGAAGCCATTGACTAAGAAGATTGAATCGCCAGATGGCTTAGCATCATCCATGAAGGATTATGGTACCGAGTTAGCTCACATGGCCGACACGACAGAAACCAAGACTGGAGCTATTCCGAAGATACCGACAACAGCTGCTATCAGACATCACTACCACGTATCTCTACATTCTATGGAGAATAAAATAAAGGGAGTAATGAATTGACCAACCTTCAAGTTTGAGACTGACTCTTTAATGGTTGAAGGAATATTCTCTGAAGAACAGATACTACTAGGAGTGCGACGAGCAGTGAAGGGAAATGTGAGTCATATTTTGTGAAGACTAGGAACAGGAGTGGGAATTAACATGAAGTAATCAACAAGTTGGAAAGTATGTCCGGCAATTTTGAATTGGAGGAGATTTTGTTGAGGAAGTTTTATGCGTGTCAGCAGCAAACATCAGAAAGTGTTAACAGCTACACATCCAGATTGGAAGAAACTTCGGCATGAGCAGTTACATTAGGAGGAATGAAGAAGGAATGGAATGATGCTTTAACGGCCCATCAACACAAATGAGTATCATTTAGGACCAAGCAATGTAGATGAAGAATAAAAATAACAGTAAAATAGTATCTTTATATGTTAAATAGTATATAGATGTGGTAGTCAATCAGATGATTAGGGTAACAATAAAAATATGATGAGCAATAGAGATGAGTAACATGTATACAAGCTGGTTTCATGGAGAAAGCTAAGCAAACCATCAATGTTCTCCACCTGGAATAACTTCGCAAGTGAAGTAACATTGAAGAGGAATGAAGAAGGACCATGACAAGATATTGAAGAAAGTCTTCTACCAGGGCCTGCTACCAAACATCTAGCCTTCAACAAGTGTGACGTAATAGACGACTATGACCGGTTCAAGATCGAGGTGTGGAAGATAGAGGCTGACTGCATCGCAGAGAAAGGAACCAAACAGAAATGCAATGCAGCTGTTAACATAGAAAAGAAAGAGAATCGGAAACGGCCGAAGTGTGGGAACTATTACAGAAGTTGAATTAGACAGGATTACCCGCAAGAAGAAAGAAAGAAGAGATGAGACTCAACCAGTATGATGGCGGATATTATAACAGAGGCAGAAGAGGTGGAAGAGATCGAGGACATGATAAAGGACGAGGAACGTATCAGGAAAGGGGAGATAGATACAACAGATGCCGTGGCGGATACAGACCATTGCGCCCTACGTGCACTAGGATGATGCAGCCAACATGTTATAACTGCCAACAGAAAGGACACCTAGCCCGAGACAACCCAAATGCAGAAGTGGTCAAATGGTCGGACCGGATTTCAGCACTCGGCAGAACAACAAAGGTCCACAAGAAGTGGTGGCAATTTAGCAACAGTGGTGAGTGAAGAGACACACACTATACAATTTGTGGAACAGTGAGATATAGACTCCAGTATACAATGAACATACCGTCAATGAGAAATAAACATAGTTACCTTATAGTGAAGACAGGATTGAATAGCAGGATTGACAGATTACATCGCCATGGATAGGGAAAAGGGAGAAGTTTACATAATCAACAAGTTGGAAAGTACAGGTACGTTCGGCAGTATTGAATCGCAGGAGATTGAGGAAATTGCATGCGTGTCAGTAGAAAACAGCGGAAAGTGTTATCTACTAGGCATCCAGATTGGAATTTAGGAGGAATGAAGAAGGACCATGACAAGGTATTGAAGAAATTCTACCAGGGCCCGTTACCAAACATCAAACATCTAGCCTTCAACAAGTGCGACGTAATAGAGGACTACGACCGGTTCAAGATCGAGGTGCGGAAGATAGAGGCTGACTTGACCGCAGAGAAAGGAACCAAACAGAAATGAAATGCAGCTGTTAACATAGAAAGGAAAAAAGAGAAATTGGAGATGGCTGAAGTGAGGGATCTATTACAGAAGATGAATAGCAGGATTGACAGATTACAGCAAGAGAAAGAAGAGATGAGACCCAAATAGTTTGATGGCGGATATTATCACAGAAGCGGAAGAGGTGGGAGATAAAGAGGACGAGGAACGTATCAAGAAAGGGGAGACAGATACAACAGCTGATGCCGTGGCGAATACAGACCATCGCGCCCTATGTGTACTAGGATGATGCAGCCAACATGTTATAACTGCCAACAGAAAGGACACCTAGCCCGAGACAGCCCAAATGCAGAAGTGGTCAAATGGTCGGACCGAAGCAGTGGTGGTAATTTAGCAACAGTGATGAGTGAAGAGACACACACTATACAATTTGGTGAACAGTGAGATATAGACTCCTGTATACAATGGACATATCGGTAGTGAGAAATAAAAAGTTACCTAACAGTGAACACATAGTGAGAAATAGACACAGTTATCACATAGAGAAACACATACTCTGAAGTTCTACTGTGAACATAGCATATCCCCATGAGAAATTAACTATTATTCCCTTCCCCATATTAGCATAAAGTGTTATATATTGGTGAGACGATGATCCTGCTATTCAGAGGACATCAAGCTATTGGAAAAAAAGCATTCATGCCTTGAAAGTGAAGCCATTGACTAAGAAGATTGAATCGCCAGATGGCTTAGCGTCATCCATGAAGGATTATGGTACCGAGTTAGCTCACATGGCCGACACGACAGAAACCAAGGACTGGAGCTATTCCGAAGATACCGACAACAGCTGCTATCAGACATCACTACCCACGTATCTCTACATTCTATGGAGAATAAAATAAAGGGAGTAGTGAATTGACCAACCTTCAAGTTTGAGATTGACTCTTTACTGGTTGAAGGAATATTCTCTGTAGAACAGATACTACTAGGAGTGCGACGAGCAGTGAAGGGAAATGTGAGTCATATTTTGTGAAGACTAGGAACAGGAGTGGGAATTCATGAAGTAATCGACAAGTTGGAAAGTATGTCCGGCAATTTTGAATTGGAGGAGATTTTGTTGAGGAAGTTTTATGCGTGTCAGCAGCAAACATCAGAAAGTGTTAACAGGTATACACATCCAGATTGGAAGAAACTTCGGCACGAGCAGTTACATTAGGAGGAATGAAGAAGGAATGGAATGATGCTTTAACGGCAATTTAGCAACAGTGGTGAGTGAAGAGACACACACTATACAATTTGTTGAACAGTGAGATATAGACTCCAGTATACCTTATAGTGAAGACATAGTGAGAAATAGACACAGTTATCACATAGTGAAACACAGACTCCGAAGTTCTCCTACCGTGAACATAGCATATCCCCATGAGAAATTGACTATTATTCCCTTCCCCATATTAGAATAAAGTGTTATATATTGGTAAGACGACAGTGAAGAAACATGGAAGTTTCAGAAGAGGATATCAACCTATTGGAAGCATTCATGCCTTGAAAGTCAAGCTGACAAACTATCTTATTGATGATGAAAATAGAAAATGAAAAAGAAATCAGCAGACGACAAAATTTCATTCAGCCTTTTAAGGGTTAAGTTTTCGGACATTGAAATGAGGCTTTTATCTATGAAAAGGATACAGGAAACAAAAGCCAAAGGAAACTGAAAGTTGACTATAAAAATTATGATTCCTGTCCTGACGGCCAACATATTGTGTACAAAGGATAACATTGAGAAGTTTTCGAAGAAGCCGAGAAGATACAACAAAATATTTCAAAAAAGACTGTTGGACAAAATTCAAGTGAATACTGGCTTAGTGAGCATTCAAAGCGACTGACTGCATCACATTTCAGAGAAATAGCATACAGAACTAAATTTCTGGCAGACAAAGTTGTTGAATGCTTGAACCTCAGGCACTAACTCAGTATAAAACACTGAAAGAACAGGACGGTTACCAGGTTTCTGGTAAGACATTGGATTAATAGTGAATCCAAGCTACCCATACCTTGGAACTAGTCTTGGCTGGTTGGTGTCACTACACGACACATCGTCAGGTTTTACCAACAATCGTCTTTTTGCAGTTAAGTCACTTCAGCAAAAATGCAAACTTACATCCCAGACAAGCTGTGGCCAGAGATGACATTAACAACTAGAAATGTGGACTGTCGGCACACAAATGCCTCCGCTGGCAGCCAAAGAAAATGTGGCACATTTGAAAACACAGAGAAATGGGTGTGTGAAATATCAAGTAGATCCTGCTTAGCGGGGGCAGGACGATCGTGGATCTTTCACAGGGCGGTAGAGGACCATTGAAGCAATGTGTGTATGAAATATCAAGCATATCTGTGTAAGAAAACATCAATTATAAGACATTTACCCCGAGCGTTATGGTTTCGAACGCACCAAGTTCATCTAATTAATATAAATAATTAAAAAATATCATGTCTCATTTGCATATGAAAATAGCCTGAAATCACCGTTTGTTACTATCAGTAAAATAAATATTACTAAATGATTATATCTGTATAGCGGGCAATAGTAATTTTTAGAACTGGTGGAATAGTGACACAATTATACACTTATTTAATTCCAATAAAGAACAGTTTGTGTCTACTGAGTGGGCATGTACCTTTAAGATCCATATAGTTGTGAAAGAGTTAAACCAATAGAATATGAAAACTGGACAACCTTGGACATACCCAACATTCCATTGTAACTCATTATAATATAGTATAGTGAGTTGCAATGGAATGTTGGGAATGTTGGTATAACCTCTTTACATCTCAAAGTTCATTGACTGACAATAATAGCAGTGGGATGTCGTAGTGCATTTTGACACATCGTGGGATAATGGTTATCCAATCAAATGGAGCGCCATGCTTGTATCTCTGCTTGGAGTGCTCGTTAGAAAATTGCGGACAGCATAAAAGAGGTCCGAAAGTTTGTAACAGTGAATGTGTAGATAGTTGACGATTTCTGTCAAGTGTAATGGTCAAGCATTAGTAATTAGCAGTTTCACAAAACTATGTAAATTACCCAAAACCAACAAAATCCACGCAAAGCTACCTAAAATCCACCAAAATATCCATATGACACCATAATACTGACCAACTGTTCAAACACCTGAATCGCTCCAGATAAGTTTTGTGTTAAAAGAGCATTATACCCCCAGATTTCAAATTCAATGCTTATTTTACTTTTACAAATGTATTATTGATTTTCTTCCTTTAATATTAAATAGGGAATAAATGATGAAATTAAAAATTTACATATTTGAGCTGCAAAAAGCCGCACCTTATCTGGAGTTCTGCACCTGTGGTTTCTACAAGCAAAGAGTGTCTATGGTATAAACCATCTGCATCAGTTTTACTGTACTACATGTACATGACTACACTGCGCATGCATATCTGATGATTTAGTGTGGTTAAACCTTTACAGAAATCGTTGAAATTATTAATTCTCATTGTCCTTTGTTTTTTTTATAGCTTTTTAACCCTTAGACCGCTACACACAACAATTGTTGTCTGCTGTTGCTTTATATCAAGCCCTTTTCTCAATACTAGATGGCCGCGGCCTGCATGTCGCACCTTGTGGCGAGGCATGGACACTAAAAAAAGAGATATAGTATAACGAAAAACTTTAACCAAAATACTTAACCAAAAAACTTAACCAAAAAGTTTAACCGGACACACGTACGTACGCCAAAGTGCCGACTATATCACGCTTTCCGCAAGCGGGCGCGACAAAAACATTAACCAAAAACTTCCAAGTAATTTGACCTTGACATTGGGCACAGGGGCCGCACGGGAGGGGGGTAGAATGAAAATATAGATGATGATAAACACCCATGTGAAGTTTCAAGGTAATGGGCAAAGCAGTTGCAGAGATATAGTATAACGAAAAATTTAACTTTAACCAAAAAACTTAACCAAAAACTTAACCAAAAAACTTAACCAAAAACTTCAAAGTAATTTGACCTTGACATTGGGCACAGGGGCCGCACGGGAGGGGGGTAGAATGAAAATATAGATGATGATAAACACCCATGTGAAGTTTGAAGGTAATGGGCAAAGCAGTTGCAGAGATATAGTATAACGAAAAACTTTAACCAAGAAACTTAACCAAAAACTTTAACCAAAAAACTTAACCAAAAAAGTTAAGCAAAAACTTTAACCAAAGAACTTAACTAAAAAACTTCAAAGTAATTTGACCTGGAAACCATTGGGGCACAGGGGCCGCGACGAGGGGGGTTAGAATGAAAATATAGATGATGATAAACACCAATAGGAAGTTTCAAGGTAATGCAAAGCAGTTGCAGAGATATAGTATAACGAAAAAACTTTAACCAAAAAAACTAACAAAAAAACTTAAACCAAAACTTTAACCAAAAAACTTAACCAAAAACTTCAAAGTAAGTTGACCTTGACATTGGGCACAGGGGCCGCACGGGAGATGGGTAGAATGAAAATATAGATGATGATAAACCACCCATGTGAGTTTCAAGGTAATGGGCCAAAAGCAGGTTGCAGAGATATAGTATAACGAAAAAACTTTAAACCAAAACAAAACTTTAACCAAAAACTAACCAAAAAAACTTAACCAAACACTTTAACCAAAGAATTTAACCAAAAACTTTAACCAAAAAACTTAACCTTACAGCTTAACCAAAAACTTTAACCGGACACACGTACGTACGTACGCCAAACGGCCGACTATATCGCGCTTTCCGCAAGCGGGCGCGACAAAAATCATGGTTTAACAGCACTTCAGAATCATTTCCAATGGAAATGATTCTAAAGTGCTATCAAAGAATGTCGGAAATGATTCTGAAGTGCTGTCAAAGCATGTTTTTGATGATAAAAATGGAAAATAAACAGCAGACGACAAAAAATTATATTACGGTGTAAGGGTTAACATAAAACACTGAAATAACTAGTAAATTGTTTCTAAATGGAAACGTAATCGTCTCATCCATGTGTGGAAAGCTTTTTGTCTCACCCACGATAGTGGAACGCGAGACACAGCGGTCAAAATTCCGGCGTCGTCGTCAACAATTTGAGACGTAAATTTTGGATGTACATGTATCCAAATTTCTCATATCTCTTGATCTGTTGTTAAGTCAGACCATGACCAAACTTCATCAATAGCTTCCTCACATTGATTGCTGTCCATTCCGTGTCATTTGGGTGACCTTCACCTTATTGACCTTAACCTTTGTGGGATGTAAATTTTGTACATACATGTCGTCCAAACTTTGCATATCTCTTGATCCATTAGCATGGTTAGTCGGATCATTACCAAACTTCATCAACAGCTTCCTCACATTAACCCTTACACTGCTATCTTATTGTTTATCGTCGTTGTTGTTTATTTTCTATTTTCCATTTTTATCATCAAAAACTTGCTTTGACAGCACTTTAGAATAATTTACAACATGCTTTGACAGCACTTCAAAATCATTTCCATTGGAAATGATTCTGAAGTGCTATCAAACCATGTTTTTATTGCGAAATAAAGAAAGATTTAAAAACAATAGCAGACGACAATTGTTGTGAGTAGCGGTCTAAAAGTTAATAGCTATCCATCCAGTGTTATTCAGGTGACATTGACCTTCACATTAGTAACCATAACCTTTGTGGGACGTAAATTTTGGACATAGTGTCCAGTCTTCGAATTTAGCCGCTGGTCCGATGCCAGAGGCCAGTAAAATTTCTGACGGGCCAGTAAAATACAGAAGCTGGCAGGCCCGGCGGACCAGTAGAAATTTTCAGCATAATTCAGAATATGCGAAACCCAAATTTGTCTTGTTTATTATTTTCTATCAGGAAGTATCGTAAACTGGTCCCCAGTAGCATGTTCCTCATATTATCATCGTCACAGCCACAAATAAGAAATGTACTGCACACATTACCAGTCAATTCAGACTCCCAAAATCAAACATTGTCCGGTCATTAACCTGATCAGCTGGCAATTGCCAGGTAACGGCTGTTCCATTTACCTCTTTATAGTTGTGGCTAGTTGATATTATCATTATTTACTTGACAAAAATACAATTATCTTGCTTCCCTAACAGTTAATAATTGTTTGTGTATGCTGGTACACCAGAATTATGGTAAAACATTACCATTTTAAAACTTGATTAACTATTTTATTTTGTGTGTTCAATTGATGTAATAGCCGATTCATGACATCGCATCGAAGAGCCTGTGTGTATTAACTGTTTCAAACACGACTTTTCATTTACAAAAATCGATAAATATAGTACATTGACCATAAAAGATATATTTTCTATGTTTACACGAAGTGTCTTCGCTTCAGACAAACTGCAGAAAGCACAAAACTTAGCCAAGCTATGGAGGCGAGATGTATACCCTAATTTCCTCTGCACCCAATAGCCGACAGATTTTCAGCTTCTGAAGAGGGGGAGTCAACAAAACATGGGGGTGGGGGCACTAATTGTACCGGCTCCTTCGGGCTGACAATTACGTCTGGATCGATTGGCATTCTGAAATTTTAGAAGCCCTGGTAGGTATTGAGTCGGAGTGACCGTGATGAGAGCGATGATGACCAAGACAGAGATGATGACGAGATGGAGATGTCGGAAGATCTAGTTTATAAAACATCGACATCTTGAGACCAATCCAGAGATGATGACCAGATGGAGATGTTGGAAGATCTAGTTTATAAAACATTGATATCTCGAGACCAATCATTAAAACAGCATTATATTGACTTGTTTTTATTCTTATTATACAACTAGTATAAGCTGGCTGACTTTGAACTTTTTTGTATATGAACTTTGGCAAAATAAACACATGATACTCTTATTACATGTATGTACACAGCATAATGTATTCAAATGCAACAAAAATTATAGTTACTCATAAACACTAGATGGCCATGGCAAGGAAAAAGACAATATACGACACTTGCCCGAGTTTCGAATGCACCAAGTATATGACCTTGACCCTGGGCTTATCAGGGGATTTTCACAGAGCAGTAGAGGACCATTAGAGCAATGCGTGTGTGAAATATCAAGCAGATCCGTGCAAGCAAACAGAAATTAAAGTATATGACCTTGACCCTGAGCTTAGCGGGTGTGGGATGCTTGTGGATTTGTTAGCCGTAGATAGTTATTTTTTGGTATATTGAAAACTTAGTTTTAAAAAGGGAAAGTTAGTTATATATGGATACTGAAGTTAGTTAGTTATATATATATAGGGAAAGTTAGTTATATATCGAGATGTTGAAGTTAGTTGTATATAAAAATATAGTGAAAGTCAGTTATATACATAGGGATATTGAAGTTAGTGATATGTATAGGGAAAGATAGTTACATATACATGCTATAGGGATATTGAAGTTAGTTATATATATAGGCAAATTAAGTTATATATAGGGATTTTGAAGTTAGTTATATATAAAAATATATATAGGAAAGTTAGTTATATATAAAAAATATAATAGGAAAGTTAGTTATATGTAAATATATATAGGAAAGTTAGTTATATATAAAAAGATATATAGGCAAAGTTAGTTATCTATAGGGATATTGAAAAGTTAGTTATATAAAGAGAAATTGAAGTTAGTTATATGTAAAAAATATATAGGCAAAGTTAGATATATATATAGAGATGTTGAAGTTAGTTATATTTAAAAAATATATAGGGAAAGTTAGCTATATATAGAGAGATGTTGAAGTTAGTTATATATAAAAAATATATATGGAAAGTTAGCTATATATATATAGAGAGATGTTGAAGTTAGTTATATATAAAAAATATATATGGAACGTTAGCTATATATATATAGAGAGATGTTGAAGTTAGTTATATATAAAATATATATGGAAAGTTAGCTATATATATAGAGAGAGATGTTGAAGTTAGTTATATATAAAAATATATATGGAAAGTTAGCTGTATATATAGAGATGTTGGAAGTTAGTTATATATACAAATATATAGGGAATGTTAGCTATATATATAGAGAGAGATGTTAGTTAGTTATATATAAAAATATATATGGAAAGTTAGCTATATATATATATATATATATAAATATATAGAGATGTTGAAGTTAGTTATATATACAAATATATAGGGAAATTAGCTATATATATATAGAGAGAGATGTTGAAGTTAGTTACATTTGTATATATAAACATATATAGGGAACGTTAGCTATATATATATATAGAGAGATGTTAAAGTTAGTTTATATATAAAAAATATATATGGAAAGTTAGCTATATATATATAGAGAGATGTTGAAGTTAGTTATAAATAAAAATATATATGGAAAGTTAGCTGTATATATAGAGATGTTGGAAGTTAGTTATATATACAAATATATAGGGAATGTTAGCTATATATATATAGAGAGAGATGTTAGTTAGTTATATATAAAAAATATATAGGGAAAGTCAGCATATATATATATATATATATATATATAGAGATGTTGAAGTTAGTTATATATACAAATATATAGGGAAATTAGCTATATATATATAGGGAACGTTAGCTATATATATATATAGAGAGATGTTAAAGTTAGTTTATATATAAAAAATATATAGGGAAAGTTAGCTATATATATATATAGAGAGAGAGAGAGATGTTGAAGTTAGTTGTATATAAACAAAATATATGGAAAGTTAGCTATATATATATATAGAGAGATGTTGAAGTTAGTTATATATAAAAAATATATAGGGAAAGTTAGCTATATATAGAGATGTTGAAGTTAGTTATATATAAAAAATATATAGGGAAAGTTAGCTGTATAGAGAGATGTTGGAAGTTAGTTATCTATAAACATATATAGGGAAAGTTAGCTATATATATATATAGAGATGTTGAAGTTAGTTATATATAAAAATATATAGGGAAAGTTAGCTATATATATATATATAGAGAGAGATGTTGATGTTAGTTATATATATAAATATATAGGGAAAGTTAGCTATATATATATATATATATATATATAGAGAGATGTTGAAGTTAGTTATATATAAAAAATATATAGGGAAAGTTAGCTATATATATATATAGAGAGAGAGAGAGATGTTGAAGTTAGTTATATATAAAACATATATAGGGAAAGTTAGCTTTGTATATAGAGAGATGTTGAAGTTAGTTATTTATAAAAAATATATAGGGAAAGTTAGCTATATATATATAGAGAGAGAGAGAGATGTTGAAGTTAGTCATATATAAACCAAATATATGGAAAGTTAGCTATATATATAGAGAGATGTTGAAGTTAGTTATATATAAAAAATATATAGGGAAAGTTAGCTATATACAGAGATGTTGAAGTTAGTTATATATAAAAAATATATAGGGAAAGTTAGCTGTACATAGAGAGTTGGAAGTTGTATATATTATATATAGGGGGAAAGTTAGCTATATATATATATAAGAGGGATGTTGAAGTAGTTATATATATATATAGGGGAAGTTTAGCTATATATATATATAGTGATGTTGAAGTTAGTTATATATAAAAATATATAGGGAAAGTTAGCTATAGATGTTGAAGTTAGTTATATATATATAAAAGGGAAAGTTAGTATATAGATATGTTGAAGTTAGTTATATATAAATATATATAGGGAAAGTTAGCTATATATATATAGAGATGTTGAAGTTAGTTATATATAAAAAATATATAGCAGAGTTAGTATATTTAGATATGAAATGTTAGTTATATATTTTTATATATATTATATATAGCTTATATATAAGGAGTTGAAGTTAGGTTGTATATAAAAAATATAGGGAAAGTTAGTTATATACATTTATATATATTATATATATATATATAGATATATATATATAGAGATGTTGAAGTTAGTTATATATATATAAAGAAAAGCTAGCTATATATATATATATAGAGAGAGAGAGATAAAGTTGTATATATTACATATATAGGGAGTTAGTTTGTATATAGAGAGATGTTGAAGTTAGTTATATATATATAGGGAAAGTTAGCTATATATAGAGATATTGAAGTTAGTATATAAATATATAAGTACGTGATGAGTTAGTTAGTTACAAATATAAAGTAGGTAGTGAGTTAGTACTATAAAAATAAAATATAAAGTTAGTAATATATATCATATATATATATATAGAGAGATGTTTGATGTTAGTTTATATTATAAAAAATATATAGGGAAAGTTAGCTATATAGATGTTAATTATTTTATATAAAAATAATAGGGAGTTAGTTTAGTTATGTTAACATGTTGGGAGTTAGTATATAGGGAGATAGGAGTAGCTTATTTATATATATAGAGTAGAATGTTGAGTTAGATATATATAAAAAATATATAGGGAAAGTTAGCTGTATTATAGAAGATGTTGGAAGTTAGTTATATATAAAAAATATATAGGGAAAGTTAGCATATATATTAGAGATGTTGAGTTAGTTATATATAAAAAACTATATAGGGGAAAGGAAATTTAGTATATATAGAGAGAGATGTTGAAGTTAGTTATATATAAAAACTATATAGGGAAAAGTTAGCCTATTTTAAGGAGATGTTGGAAGTTGTTATATATATATATAGGGAAAGTTAGCTGTAGGAGAGAGATGTTGAGTTAGTATATAATAAAAATATTATAGGGAAAGTATAGCTAATATATATATATATAGATAATGTTGAGTTAGTTATATATATATATAGAGAAAGTAGCATAATATATATATATATATAGAGAGAGATATGTTAGAGTTAAGTTAGTATATACTATATATAGGGAAAGTTAGCTATATATAAGAGATGTTGAAGTTAGTTATATATATATATAGGGAAAGTTATGATATAGAGAGTGTTAAGTTAGTATATATATATAGGGAGTTAGTGTATAGAGATGTGAAGTTATTATATATAAAAGATATAGGGAAAGTTAGTATATATATATATATGTTGAAAGTTAGTATATATATATATAGGAAAGTTAGTATATATAATATAGAGATGTTGAGTTAGTATATATATATATAGGGAAAGTTAGATTATATATAGAGATGTTAAGTTAGTTATATATATATATATAGGAAAGTTAGCTATATATAGAGATGTTGAAGTTAGTTATATATAAAAAAATATATAGGGTAAAGTTAGCTATATATATATATATATATAGAGAGAGTAGAGATGTTGAGTTAGTTATATATATATATATGGTTAAAGTTTAGTATATATGATATATATAGAGATGTAGAAGATGTTGGAAGTTATATATATAAAATATATAGGAAAGTTAGCTATATATATATAGAGATGTTGAAGTTAGTTATATATAAAAAATATATAGCGTTAGAGTAGATTCTATATTTTGATATTGATGTTAGTTATATATTATATATTTAAAGTTAGCTATATATATAGTAAAGTTAGTTATATATAAGGATGATGAGTTAGGTTGTATATATACATTAGGGAAAGTTAGTTATTATATATATGGAGTATATATATAGAGATGTTGAAGTTAGTTATATAATAAAAAATATATGGGAAAGTTAGCATATATATATATATATAAAGAGAGAGATTGATGTTGAAGTTAGTTATATATATATAGAGAGGGAAAGTTAGTTCTATATATAGAGATGTTGAAGTTATATATATATATATATAGAAATTAGCTATATATATAGATGTTGAAGTTAGTTATATATACAGTTCATATTATAGGGAGTTAGTTATATATATATATATATAGATGTTGAAGTTAGTTATATAGTAAAAAATATATAGGGAAAGTTAGTTATATATATATATATATAGAGATGTTGAAGTTAGTTATATATATATATAGGGAAAGTTAGCTATATATAGAAGATGTTGAAGTTAGTTATATATATATATAGGGAAAGTTAGCTATATATAGAGATGTTGAGTTGAGGTTAGTTATATATATATATAGGGAGGGAAAGTTAGCTATATATATATATAGAGAGATGTTGATTGAGTTAGTATTATATATATATAGGGAAAGTTAGCTATATATAGAGATGTTGAAGTTAGTTATATATAAAAAATATATAGGGAAAGTTAGCTATATATAGAGATGTTGAAGTTAGTTTATATAAAAATATATAGGGAAAGTTAGCTATATATAGATTGAAGTTAGTATATAAAAAATATATAGGGAAGTTAGCTATATATATATATATAGAGAGAAATGTTGAAGTTAGTATATATATATAGGGAGATTAGCTATATAGAGATGTTAAGTTATATATAAAAAATATATAGGGAAAGTTAGCTATATATAGAGATGTTGAAGTTAGTTATATATTATACATAGGGAAAGTTAGCTATATATAGAGATGTTGAAGTTATTTACATATATATATAAAGTTAGCTATATATATATGAGAGAGATGTTGAAGTTAGTATATTATATATATAGGGAAAGTTAGCTATATAGAGATGTTGAAGTTAGTTATATATAAATATATAGGGAAAGTTAGCTATATATATATATATAGAGAGAGAGAGATGTTGAAGTTAGATATATATATATAGGGAAAGTTTAGCATATATAGAGATGTTAGTTATTCTATATATATATATTAGGGAAAGTTAGCTATATATATATAGAGATGTTAGTTAGTATATATATATATAGGGAGAGTTAGTTCTTATATTTAGATATTGATGTTAGTTATATATTATATATATAAGAAACTTAGTTATATATAAGGATTGAAGTGTAGATATATAGGGAAAGTTAGCTATATATAGAGATGAGATGTTGAAGTTAGTTATATATAAAAAATATATAGGGAAAGTTCGCTATATATAGAGATGTTGAAGTTAGTTATATATAAATATATATAGGGAAAGTTAGCTATATATATATAGAGATGTTGAAGTTAGTTATATATAAAAAATATATAGCGAGAGTTAGTTCTATATTTAGATATTGATGTTAGTTATATATATATATATATATATAGGGAAACTTAGTTATATATAAGGATGATGAAGTTAGGTTGTATATAAAAAATATAGGGAAAGTTAGTTATATATATATATATATATAGAGATGTTGAAGTTAGTTATATATAAAAAATATATAGGGAGTAGGGAGTACTATATATATATATATATATAGAGAGAGAGAGATGTTGAAGTTAGTTATATATAAAACATATATAGGGAAAGTTAGCTTTGTATATAGAGAGATGTTGAAGTTAGTTATTTATAAAAAATATATAGGGAAAGTTAGCTATATATAGAGATGTTGGAAGTTAGTTATATATAAACATATATAGGGAAAGTTAGCTATATATATATATATAGAGATGTTGAAGTTAGTTATATATAAAAAATATATAGGGAAAGTTAGCTATATATATATATATAGAGATGTTGAAGTTAGTTATATATAAAAAATATATAGGGAAAGTTAGCTATATATAGAGATGTTGAAGTTAGTTATATATAAAAATATATAGGGAAAGTTAGCTATATATAGAGATGTTGAAGTTAGTTATATATAAAAAATATATAGGGAAAGTTAGCTATATATATATATATAGAGAGAGAAATGTTGAAGTTAGTTATATATAAAAAATATATAGGGAAAGTTAGCTATATATAGAGATGTTGAAGTTAGTTATATATAAAAAATATATAGGGAAAGTTAGCTATATATAGAGATGTTGAAGTTAGTTATATATTAAAATATATAGGGAAAGTTAGCTATATATAGAGATGTTGAAGTTAGTTACATATAAAAAATATATAGGGAAAGTTAGCTATATATATATATAGAGAGAGATGTTGAAGTTAGTTATATATAAAAAATATATAGGGAAAGTTAGCTATATATAGAGATGTTGAAGTTAGTTATATATAAAAAATATATAGGGAAAGTTAGCTATATATATATATATAGAGAGAGAGAGAGATGTTGAAGTTAGTTATATATAAAAAATATATAGGGAAAGTTTGCTATATATAGAGATGTTGAAGTTAGTTATATATAAATATATATAGGGAAAGTTAGCTATATATATATATAGAGATGTTGAAGTTAGTTATATATAAAAAATATATAGGGAGAGTTAGTTCTATATTTAGATATTGATGTTAGTTATATATTTATATATATATAGGGAAACTTAGTTATATATAAGGATGTTGAAGTTGTATATAAAAAATATAGGGAAAGTTAGCTATATATAGAGAGAGAGATGTTGAAGTTAGTTATATATAAAAAATATATAGGGAAAGTTAGCTACGAGATGTTGAAATTAAGTTATATATAAAAAATATATAGGGAAAGTTCGCTATATATAGAGATGTTGAAGTTAGTTATATATAAATATATATAGGGAAAGTTAGCTATATATATATAGAGATGTTGAAGTTAGTTATATATAAAAATATATAGGGAGAGTTAGTTCTATATTTAGATATTGATGTTAGTTATATATTTATATATATATACTGTATAGGGAAACTTAGTTATATATAAGGATGTTGAAGTTAGTTGTATATAAAAATATAGGGAAAGTTAGTTATATATAAAAATATATAAGGCAAAGTTAGTTATATATAAAAAATATATAAGGCAAAGTTAGTTAGTTATATATAAAAATATTAGGCAAAGTTAGATTATATATATATATATATATATATATATATAGCTACGGTCATTTAAAGCCGGGCCAACAGGTTTGATACCGTATTTAACCTGCTGCATTGGGGGGGAATATCACCAAATCAAAACAGAATATTTACATGAAAAAAAAATTATATACTCATCCCTGAAATTAGAATAACCTGACCTGGTGCCAGGTCCATACCACACCAAAGTCACTTGGCCCATAATAATAATCGTAATACTCACATAAGTGGTATAACCAGATTCAACTGTCACATACAAAAATGCCAATGACATACGTGAGGGTCAAACCAGGTCGAGATTTCAAAGGATGAATCCGGATTGTTAAATTACCCATCGCATACTCCAACCTGTGAGGCAGATATTGATGAAGGTTGGAACTAACGGATCAAGAGATATGCGAAATTTGGCATATGTCCAAATTCATGTCCTACAAAGTTTAAGATCACCGAGATGAAGGTCACCCGAATGACACTGGATGGATTTACTTCCCAAATTGTTGACGACTGTTGACGACGACTACGACGACACCGACGCCAGAATTGTGACCGTTGGGTCTCACTTTCCACTACTGTGGGTGAATAAAAATGTGCAATAAACAATCTATTTTTGGCACCCGTGACACTGACCATGAAGACACACAACCCACATTCAATATGGTTCTTGATGTGTGTTAATCCACATTAAGTTTATGAAAGCACAAAGACTGTGACCTTCACCTTTTAGTTAGCGGGGGTCTGAGGGTCATGGATTTGTCACAGCATGATAGAGAATCATTAGAGAAAGGCATGTGTGAAATATCAAAATGTTTGGTGAAAGGAAACAGAAATTGTAACAATTTTCCCCAAACGTTAAATTTGTGAAAGCACAAAGTCTGTGACCTTGACGTTGGGGTAACAGGGGTCTGAACGTCATGGATTTGTCACAGAATGATAGAGAATCATACTATCAAAAAGTTTGGTGAAAGGAAACTGAAAATATAAAAAATTCCCCCAACGTTAAGTTTATGAAAGTACAAAGACTGACCTTGACCTTTGGGCTAGCGGGGGTCTGAGGGTCGTGGATTTGTCATAGCATGATAGAGATTCATTAGAGAAAGGCATGTGTGAACTGTGAAATATCAAAACGTTTGGTGAAAGGAAACAGAAATAATAACAAATTTCCACAAACGCTAAGTTTATGAAATCACAAAGACTGTGACCTTGACCTTCACCGAGGGTCGTGGATTTGTCATAGCATGATAGAGAATCATTAGAGAAAGGCATGTGTGAAATATCAAAACGTTTGGTGAAAAGAAACAGAAATGATAACAAATTTCCTCCAATGTTCCCCCAAGTTTTCCAATTTTTGAAGACGGACGGACTGACAGACAGACGCTGACTATGATGCCGGCGGTATGCCATAAGCCTTTGAAAGGCGTGCTAATTAAAAAGGTAGCCCCCGCAAAACAGATGCTATAGTAAACGTGTTCACCTGCTCTATACGGTACAATTGATCACCGTCACCGAAATTCAGGCGGGGAATAAAAACACCAATCGGTCCCAGTAATGGGAATTATCCCGATGCTATGGCTCTAACACATGCGAGGTCATTTAACCCTTTGAACCCAAAAGCCCGCTATAGCGGTTTATGCAAACAGTGCAGATCCAGATGAATGAGCCGTCTCATCAGGATCTGCACTATTTGAAAGTAATTTTTATATTTTTGAGCACAAAAAAAATACCCCCTTTTCATAAATGGACTAGTCTGAAAATCATTTTGTGACAACTAGATCGGCTGCAAAATGAACATATCAACATCCAATCCATTACAGTTACCTAGGGGTGAAAGAGTTAACCCTTTCAACACCAAGTAACTTAATAGGATGTTCCATGCCAATGTTTCACGCTATTTCATTAATTTTGTTCATTCAAATTATCCCATTCTTCTAAAAGGGTAATCTGTATGACGTTTAAAATTATTAACAAACAGTGGAGATCCTGATGAGACGGCTTGTTACGAGCCGGCTCATCTGGATCTGCACTGTTTGCAAACATTGTCTCTATAGAGGTCTGTGGTGTTGAAAGGGTTAAGGCCAGGCCAACAGGTACGATCCCGTATTTAACCTGCTGCATTGAGGGGGACAGTCCAAAACGTAATATTTAAATCGAGAAATAATATATTCAGCCGTGAAATTAGACTGATTCATTGATTGGTGTTTAACAGCCTATCAACAGCTAATTAGGTCATTTAAGGCCGGGCCTATGGGTTCAATCTCGCATTTAACCTGCTGCATTGGGGAGAAATCCCAAAATCAGAAAAAATATATTCAGCCCTGAAATAAGAATAACCTGACCTGGTGCCAGGTCCATACCACACCAAAGTAACTTGGCCCCTTCCCCTAAAAGTACAGTTGAACCTCTCTAAACCGGACACAGAAAAAAGTTGTGTTTAATTTTGATATGTTTCATTTCCATTTACTTCCAATGATAATGTCTGTTCATGATCGCAAAGCACCCAGGCTTGTATTGAACTAGTCATATGTTTTCTTTACCGTGACACCTTTCTCAACCAGACACCTTGCGAAGAAAATAAACAATACATTTGTAAAAGCAAAATATGCATCGAATTGAAATCTGGGGGTATATTTCTTTGTTTGTTTATTGGTGTTTAACGGCCTATCAACAGCGAAGGTCATGTAAGGCCGGGCAAACAGGTTTGATCCCGTTTTATCCTGCTGCATTGGGGGGAGGAAATTCCAAAATCAGAACTGAATATTTACATCGAGAAATATATTCAGCCCTGAAATTAGAATAACCTGACTTGGTGGCAGGTCCATACCACACCAAAGTCACTTGGCCCCTTCCCTAAAATGGGGGTATAATACTCTTTAGATACAAAACTTATCTGGAGCTCTGCCAATCTGTATACACTTCGGGGTGGGTGGGGTTAACCCCTAATTTACTACATTAGAACCAGTTCCATTAACCCATTACATGCTGAGGATATGACATTGTGATTGGGAAAAATCATAAATACTTTCTTTGAATGTATATTTCGCGACCACCATTTGGACCATCTCATTGAGACGATTCAAATGAGTGGTCAACATATACTTTCATTGAGAATTAACCGGGGGCATATAAATTGTTACCCGTAAAGGTGTATTCCACATGTAATGGGTTAATTTTCATCAATACTTCCACCCCTAAGTAACTGGAATGCACCCTTTCATGTTAAAGGTACTACTTGCCCACTCAGTAGGCACAAAATGTTCTTTATATCAGAGACATCATCCGAGACATTTCCTGGCAAAATAAACATTCTTATTACATAACGGATTTTTATGAAATATGGCGCATCAAACACGTCTTGTTAAGCTGCATTTGGTGGTCTCTGTATTTTCGCCCAAACTTCTGTCGTTTTTGCGAAGAATCAAATTCCGGAAATTTGAGACAAGCAAATCGATTCTTCGCAAAAACGACATAATTCTTTACCAAACTCCCTGGACCACCAAATAATGAAAACGCGTTTGCTGCGCCATATTTCATCAAAATATGTTGCATATTAAGGAAAATATCAAATAATACTGACTTTGGAGTGGACGACGTTGTTTTTGTTGTAACCACGTGATCATGCACCTTGACCAAAAATGATCTACAATGTATACTCACAGTCACAATATAGCACCACAAATCTTACCAAACTTCATAGATCTGTAAAATTCTTCTCTACAGTATATGTTGCCTGTCACACCTCTGGCTTTCAAGTGATTGGGATTAAAGAACTCACGGTGATTTTACGTGACCTGTAACTTCAGGTCAGCACGAGAAACCATAGTCTATGGTCAAACTTACTCACCGTGTAAACAAAAGAACTAGATCGTGTAAGATGCCCGCGGGTATACACGTGATGCGTGCGCGAGAAAGGTACAAAAACACCAGGGGCGGATCCAGCATTTGGGGAACGGGGGAGGGGTTGTCCTATTTTCGAGCTCCACTTTTTTTGAAATCTAGATGTCCGGAAATGCACTTTCCTGTGTTTTACCGCATTTAAATTCAGACTCCAACTGGTGGTAAACTGTGATCTATGTAAACTCCGAGGTTGAACGGGGAGGGGTTGCAACCCCGGACCCCCCCCCCTCCAGATCCACCCCTGAACACCACGGTTTAGCCTTGTCAAACCAGCAGATATATATATCACCATGCCGGTACGTACATCAGTTATACCAGCATAGCCTGCCAATTGTTACATGCCTGATCAAAAATGTTGGCATACCCATACCAAAACATGTATCTAGGTATGTATACACTGGTTGCGCGACCCGCGTCGGGGTAAACTGCTTCACGTCGCAATATGCACCGATTTCTTGACGAGATGGCTCTCAGTTTTACTTATAGCTATCACATAAGTGTACGCGTTTTTCGTCTAGAAACCGGTGCATAATTCTTGCGGCGGTTACTAGACGAAAATGTGTTCATAAATGCAGTATATATCTTCTGTATATGTAGCTGACTGGGAATTCTCAGGAATCTGGTGACTATTTCAACAGAAAACAGTTCACGCTGGCGCAGAAATGGACCATGACCCATGTGTATACACAGGTCAGCCTGAATGTCAGCACTGCATGCAGTTCAGTACAACTGACTATGAATTAACTCATATGGACCGCAATAGCCAATTTGCAAGTGGTGGGCGCATCGGACTGCTGATCCAACGGTCGTGTGTTCGATCCTCGCCGTCCGTTGTGTCCTTGGGCAAGACACTTTATCCACACTGCTTCAGTCCACCCAGCTGTAAATTGGCACCGGCTAATTACCGGGAACCTCGATTGTATTTGAAAGTGTATGTACATGTATATATGAAGTAAAGTGTAATCTACATCTCTATTATAAGTCCCCAACAGGGGTTTGATATTAATGGAAGATGGAAGATAGCAGATAGATAGAACTCACAGTGTCCAGACCATACTGGGTGGATGAGCATGCTGATCTGGAGCTACACTGGTCACTTGGTAAATAAAGTATAGACGTATATTAATGGTAGGAAATGTCTATATCTTTGTTTACTTTTCTTTTTTACCTATCTGATATTTTTATTTTTCTTGTTATGGTCGGGAGAGTAGCGAGGGCGGTTTGGCCATAACTCTATGTCTAGGTATTACAGCGATATATGGTGGCCAAATTTTAAACATGACATGTTGAATGGGAACCATTAGTCGGACCAGGGGCCCGTTTCACTAAACTTCGTACGACCAAAATGTTCGTAAGTGCAAAATTATGATAGTCTGTAAAGTTCACATTAGCAATGTTTTCTTGTAAACAATGATTGAATTTACATTTAATGAGCAAAGACTGCATATGCAGCCTATGCTCAATAATATAAATCCATCAATTGAAATTTCCAGACGATCCTAAATTTGCCCTTACGAACATTTTATTCGTACGAAGTTTAGTGAAACGGGCCCCTGGTCGTTACTCCGAAAATCTAATATTGCTCATGTACATGTATATGCATTTATTTTAATATTCATGCTTTCTGTCAGAAGTTCGTTGAATCCACCATGGTTAATTATATATATCATGTACATATACTAGCGGAAAAAAGTAACTGTGTATGGTTATCATGTTGATCATAATTTCAAGACATAAAACGATCAGATAGCATTGTTTATTAGGCAATTCTTCAAAACTTCAATTCATTTTAAACTGTCGCAGCATCCGTCAGTTTATTGGTATTGGGGATGAAAGACCAGATCAAAAACCAGTTCACAAAGTTAATAGCGCGTGTGGCCACCGTTTGCGTCGATGCAGGCCTGGCACCGTCACCTCATCATAGTAGAGCCTACCAACTTGTTGAATAATGCCTGGGGATATTGCCGTTCCAGATCTGGACTAACGTCTGACCGAACGCTGCCAATGTCACAGGCTGGTTATGCAGCACACGTACACGACGTTGCACCTCGTCCCAGACGTGCTTGATTGGTGCAAGATCAGGTGAGACTGCAGGCCACTGCAACACATCGATGTTCTGCTGGCTAGAAAATCCCTTACCATCCGGGCGACGTGAGGTCTAGCAGTGTCTTGCTGAAGCGTGATGTGACGTTGCTGTCTTTGCATAAATGGGATGACGTGGGCCTGTATAATTTCGTCACTGTAGCGTATGGCGTTCAAATTGCCATCGATAACCACAAGAGCTGTTCGTCCAATTTACGTGATGCCACCCCAAATCATGACACTGCCTCCGCCAAATGCACGTCGCTACTGAAATCTGGACTCGTCCGTAAACAGAATACATGCCCAGTCTCGGCGAGTAACGCGCAAGTGTCTTCTACACCAAGCCAGACGTGCTACGCGATGGCGTCTTAGCAAAACTAGACGGTCTGTCGGACGTCGCGGGCGGATACGCCGTTCATGTAATCGATTGCGTACATTTCTGGGGATGATGGCACGCAATCCAGGAATAGTCCGCGCTGTCAGACTTGCCGTTTGGAAGCGATTCATGAGGTGCACGAGTCGGATATGGTTGTCCTGCTGTCGTGACGTCACGCGTGGACGACCTGCACGTGGCCGGTCTTTGACATTACCAAATTATTTAAAACGTATCCATGCACAAAGCATGAATAGTGTTTATGTGAATGGGCGTACCAGCATGGATCATACGAAGGCGGTCATTTCCTCCGGTTGCCAAAGAATGACATGATGACCCGACAGTAACGAAGTCGACAAAAGCTGGCGCAGTAAAAAACAGACCCATATCCAAGAAGTGAAACGGCACGTGCAAATACGGCATTGATCCAGCGATTGTGTGGTGGTGTGTTAATTTATTGGTCAACTGTGCAAAACATCAGGCTCAAATATTGAGCGGTGTTAATTTTATCCGATTTGTTTAGGTTACACTGTTACTTTTTTCGGCTAGTATATATATGGCTGTGACTATAGAAATTCGGCTTATGGGATTTGTGACCAGTGTAGCTCCTGATCAAATATGACACTTCTGTATTCTGATACCGATATATATTGCTTGTTAGAAGCATAACTGGTGTTTTATTGGTGGATTGGTGAGCAGTGCAGATCCTGATCAGACTGTGCGGATGCACAGGCTGATCTAGATGCACACTGAAGTGCACCCTGCTGACCCTATACCAGCATGCTTGTCGTTTATACATATTAAACCCCGTTTTTTTCTGTGGTATTTGAAACTAGGTACATGCCAACTGGGGTGTGTCGGATGGCTTGGCAGTCTTTGTGCAGAGAGATTGAGGCGAAAAATAAGCGCCTGAATTATAGGCGTACAACAAATTGAACAACAACAACAACACAATTGTGAGAAAAACATAAAAAATAAGGCGCATGTTCTCATAACTGCTATGTCATAACAGGTAAATGGCGTTTTTATAAATGTTTACATGAGGGCTTAATCATAAGACATGTATCTTGGTTCAGATATTATTATTTTACAGTTTTTATCCCAGTTTATAAAGTCAAATGGAGAACCAATTACCGTGGTGGACCAATAAACGACATAATAATTTTACAAACAACCACTCAGACAGCACTAAATTTTTTATTCATATGACATTTTGACAAGTGTGAAAGACTCGAATTTACACAAAACATTTCATACAGTAAGTTGTATTTTACATCATTGAATGAAAATGAGGCATTTATGTTTTAAATATGATTTTTATCATCGGCATCGAATTGTGGACTGATCAAAAGCTCGAAAACTTGGTAGACCAGTAGATATATTGTTTTGTTTCTCAAGAAATACAGCGTTTGATAGCAATGAATCTCAAGTGTTGTCGATGCATGTTTTATATGAGAAATTTAAAATAAGCAGCAGATGACAAACATTTATTTCAGAATTGTCTTCAAATTAATAAAACATACGGGTCGGTGACTGGAAACATGGGGCTTATGGGTTTTGCGACCAGTGTAGATTCAGATCAGCTAGGGGTGTAAAATTCCACTTGACCGCTCGCCATGGCGACTTGGTCATCGTCTCGGTCGAGTAGCTTTGAGTAGTATATAGGGAGTCAAAATGATACCACCAAAGGTGGGAAGCGTTATTGACCCTCGTTACAGCTCCCAACAGTATCGAAAAAACGTGTTTTTGGCCAATAATATAAACTAGCCACCAACACCGAAATATTTTTAAACCTCGAAACCGTCTCGTTGTACGCCCACCATACATAGCGAAAAAAAATTAAAATCGAGATCGAAATCCATGGCTACGAAAAAGAAGACGAACAAAAGTACTCCCCAGCACCCTCGAAAAACCAGGTTTTTTGCATAGAGAAGAGCAGAATGATACCACCAGAGGTGGCACCGTTTTCACCACCACACACTCCCAACACCCACGAAAAATCGGGAATCGGATTTCCGAAAAAAAACCAAATATCATCGAACTACAACGAACTACAGACACTACAACCAACTACAGACGAACGACAGATAGACTTGTCGTGGCCTCCCAAGAGAGACAAACAGAAACGATACCACCCATATGTGTATTTGGACACAGAAATGATACCACCCATTTGTGTATTTGGACACATTTGGGAAACGGGTTGGAAAAATCCAACGAACAAAAGTACTCCCCAGCACCCTCGAAAAACAGGCTTTTTTGTGGAGAAAATCAGAATGATACCACCAGAGGTGGCACCGTTTCCACCACCACACGACACTCCCAACACCCACGAAAAATCGGGAATGGATTTCCGAAAAACCCAAATACATCGAACTACATCGAACTACAGGCACTACAACCAACACAGACGAACGACAGATAGAACTGCGTACGAGAACAATCTCGTTCTACTATTTCTTCTGGTGTAGCTCTCGGAAGCAGGACTCCGCTATTTTTCTTTTGCGTTTTTCTGTCTCTAGGGACGCCTGTAGTTCCGCAACCTGGCTTTCTAGTTCGACAACCCGGCTTTCTAGTTCGGCAGTCTGGAGTTGTGTTCTCGAGGGTGCGGTACACCGTTTCTGTTTGTGTCTGCAAAGCGTCTGGGAACTGGAGAAATGTTTTCCACAACCTTCGCACAGGAATGCAGGAGTACTGCATCTCGTCTTTCTCCCGATGTGCCGTTGTGCCTTCTTGGCAAAAGTTCTACCACACGTTTCGCACTCCATTTCCCAATAGTATTTTTCTGTTCAAATGGGAAAATCACAAGAATTTTTTGTCTCCCAAGAGGCAAACAAAAATGATACCACCCAATTGTCCACATTTAGACTTTTGGGAAAAGTGTAGAAAAAATTCGTCTCCCAAGAGGCAAACAAAATCTAGACCACCCAATTGTACACATTCGGACTTTTGGGAAAGTCGAAGAAAAATCGTCTCCCAAGAGGCAAACAAAAATGATACCACCCAATTGTCCACATTTAGACTTTTGGGAAAAGTGTAGAAATATTTATCTCCAAGAGGCGACCAGAAATGATACCACCCATTTGTGTTTTGAAAAATTAAAATTATGCCTACTCCCCCCTTTGTGTTTTGAAAAATAAAATTATGCCTACTCCCCCTTCGTGTTTTGAAAAATTAAAATTATGCCTACTCCCCCCTTTGTTTTTTGAAAAATTAAAATTATGCCTACTCCCCCCTTCGTGTTTTGAAAAATTACTAGGGCGGAAAAAAAAAAAAAAAAAAAAAAGGTTCAGCTACCACCGTTTCGGCAACCACACGACACTCCCAACACCCACGAAAAATCGGGAACGGATTTACAAAAAAAACCCAAATACATCGAACTACATCGAACTACATCGAACTACAACGAACTACAGTATAGAAAGCGGAGATTTGGTCGAGGCTACCAAGGTTTCGGCCACCTTTTTTCCCAAAAACGGCTACTCCATGTAGAAAGGGTCGCCAGGGTGTATGGACTCGCTAGGAGTTTTCTTTTTTTCATTCGATTTTGTGGAGTGCAACGAACGGGCGTACGATCTGGTTTGTTCTTCCAGAGTCTACAAGCCTCTAGAGACACGAATGGGAACAGTGGTCTGCAGACCGCGTACGCCGCCACAGAGACCCCCAGCCACCACTTCGCATTCTCTACGGTTCTCCAGATGTCGTGCACCTCCCACCCGGATTTCGTCTGGCACTCTTCTTCCTCCGGGCACTCTTCTTCCTCCAGACACTCGTCTTCCTCCAGGTCGTCTTTCTTCGGATCGTTGGAAATTGCATCCAACAGTCTGCGTTCCAGTGTATCCAACCGGTTCTCCAAACGTCTCTCCATGTCGGACAGGCGCGTCGATTCTTCGAACGAGCTGGTATCTTCTAGTAGATTCGTGGGGAGCTCGGTGGGGCCCACAAAACCAGGCGCGGTCACCCTGTGTTCTACGGGGGTAGGAGTTTCTTGTTCTTCTAGGGGTTCTTCGGGCTTTGTACTACGCTCTACATCGGCATCGTCCCAGATTTTTCGAAGTCTACCACTACCGATCCCGTACTTCTTCTTTGTTTCGTCGGCTGTAGTCTTCCCGCGGGTGGAAATAATTTCTCGAATATTTTTCGGAGACAAGTAGGTTTTTGGCATGTTTGCAAACGTTTCTATCTAGAGGGGGCATTTGTCCAACATGGAATTCCCAAATCGTTCGAAATGGTCGAAATACTTGTTCGCGGTGCTCGGATATTCGAGAAATTATTTCCACCCGCGGGAAGACTACAGCCGACGAAACAAAGAAGAAGTACGGGATCGGTAGTGGTAGACTTCGAAAAATCTGGGACGATGCCGATGTAGAGCGTAGTACAAAGCCCGAAGAACCCCTAGAAGAACAAGAAACTCCTACCCCCGTAGAACACAGGGTGACCGCGCCTGGTTTTGTGGGCCCCACCGAGCTCCCCACGAATCTACTAGAAGATACCAGCTCGTTCGAAGAATCGACGCGCCTGTCCGACATGGAGAGACGTTTGGAGAACCGGTTGGATACACTGGAACGCAGACTGTTGGATGCAATTTCCAACGATCCGAAGAAAGACGACCTGGAGGAAGACGAGTGTCTGGAGGAAGAAGAGTGCCGGAGGAAGAAGAGTGCCAGACGAAATCCGGGTGGGAGGTGCACGACATCTGGAGAACCGTAGAGAATGCGAAGTGGTGGCTGGGGGTCTCTGTGGCGGCGTACGCGGTCTGCAGACCACTGTTCCCATTCGTGTCTCTAGAGGCTTGTAGACTCTGGAAGAACAAACCAGATCCCGACGCCCAGTTTCGTGCACTCCACAAAATCGAATGAAAAAAAGAAAACTCCTAGCGAGTCCATACACCCTGGCGACCCTTTCTACATGGAGTAGCCGTTTTTGGGAAAAAAGGTGGCCGAAACCTTGGTAGCCTCGACCAAATCTCCGCTTTCTATACTGTAGTTCGTTGTAGTTCGATGTAGTTCGATGTAGTTCGATGTATTTGGGTTTTTTGTAAATCCGTTCCCGATTTTTCGTGGGTGTTGGGAGTGTCGTGTGGTTGCCGAAACGGTGGTAGCTGAACCTTTTTTTTTTTCCGCCCTAGTAATTTTTCAAAACACGAAGGGGGGAGTAGGCATAATTTTAATTTTTTTTTTCAAAAAACAAAGGGGGAGTAGGCATAATTTTAATTTTTCAAAACACGAAGGGGGGAGTAGGCATAATTTTAATTTTTCAAAACACAAAGGGGGGAGTAGGCATAATTTAATTTTTCAAAACACAAATGGGTGGTATCATTTCTGGTCGCCTCTTGGAGATAAATATTTCTACACTTTTCCCAAAAGTCTAAATGTGGACAATTGGGTGGTATCATTTTTGTTTGCCTCTTGGGAGACGATTTTTCTTCGACTTTCCCAAAAGTCCGAATGTGTACAATTGGGTGGTCTAGATTTTGTTTGCCTCTTGGGAGACGAATTTTTTCTACACTTTTCCCAAAAGTCTAAATGTGGACAATTGGGTGGTATCATTTTTGTTTGCCTCTTGGGAGACAAAAAATTCTTGTGATTTTCCCATTTGAACAGAAAAATACTATTGGGAAATGGAGTGCGAAACGTGTGGTAGAACTTTTGCCAAGAAGGCCAACTTGCAACGGCACATCGGGAGAAAGACGAGATGCAGTACTCCTGCATTCCTGTGCGAAGGTTGTGGAAAACATTTCTCCAGTTCCCAGACGCTTTGCAGACACAAACAGAAAACGGTGTACCGCACCCTCGAGAACACAACTCCAGACTGCCGAACTAGAAAGCCGGGTTGTCGAACTAGAAAGCCAGGTTGCGGAACTACAGGCGTCCCTAGAGACAGAAAAACGCAAAAGAAAAATAGCGGAGTCCTGCTTCCAGCCAGCTACACCAGAAGAAATAGTAGAACGAGATTGTTCTCGTACGCAGTTCTATCTGTCGTTCGTCTGTGTTGGTTGTAGTGCCTGTAGTTCGATGTAGTTCGATGTATTTGGGTTTTTCGGAAATCCATTCCCGATTTTTCGTGGGTGTTGGGAGTGTCGTGTGGTGGTGGAAACGGTGCCACCTCTGGTGGTATCATTCTGATTTTCTCCACAAAAAAGCCTGTTTTTCGAGGGTGCTGGGGAGTACTTTTGTTCGTTGGATTTTTCCAACCCGTTTCCCAAATGTGTCCAAATACACAAATGGGTGGTATCATTTCTGTGTCCAAATACACATATGGGTGGTATCGTTTCTGTTTGTCTCTCTTGGGAGGCCACGACAAGTCTATCTGTCGTTCGTCTGTAGTTGGTTGTAGTGTCTGTAGTTCGTTGTAGTTCGATGTATTTGGGTTTTTCGGAAATCCGTTCCCGATTTTTCGTGGGTGTTGGGAGTGTTGTATGGTGGTGAAAACGGTGCCACCTCTGGTGGTATCATTCTGCTCTTCTCTATGCAAAAAACCTGGTTTTTCGAGGGTGCTGGGGAGTACTTTTGTTCGTCTTCTTTTTTCGAAGCCATGGATTTCGATCTCGATTTTAATTTTTTTTCGCTATGTATGGTGGGCGTACAACGAGACGGTTTCGAGGTTTAAAAATATTTCGGTGTTGGTGGCTAGTTTATATTATTGGCCAAAAACACGTTTTTTCGATACTGTTGGGAGCTGTAACGAGGGTCAATAACGCTTCCCACCTTTGGTGGTATCATTTTGACTCCCTATATACTACTCTTTGTGTAGATGGTCGTCCGACGGGTCGAGTGAATTTTGGATCATCCGTGATTGATCGTGAATACAAAAAAAATATAGTTATGCACCGTTCTCCGTTTATTAAACCCATTTATTTATCAAATACCATTGATCATTTCATAAACGCTTTGAATTGAATAAAAGCGTTTGCGCCAACCGGAAAAATTCTAATTATGGACGAGTTTAAATCGCGGCTCAAGCGGCGTGAATTGAAATTTTATCAATACTCAGGGCTCCAGATAAGGAATTAGTAATTAAGTATTGTCACTCCATCATTTCTGAAGTGATTGGGTATTTCAATGTTTTAATTGTGTAAAATAGAATCACACTACCGTTTACACATCAGCAGACCGCACTTGTTGAATAGTTTGCTTCTAAATGAAAATACATCTCGGTATTTCATTAGAATTGTCTGAAATACCAATATGTGTTTTCATGGAAAAATATGCTATATTTGTGGTTTGTTTATTGGTTTCTGTAGCATGATAAAGATACCACAAATTTTTCATTGCTTTTTGATACTCATTACTTCTGATTTCAATTGAGTTTTTTGGCAATTTTAATTGGGTATTTACGCAAATACGCAGCTTATCTGGAGCTCTGATACTTACCTATTTACAATATAAATAGGAAATACGCAAATTCTCCGTCACATACGTCTGGCAAGACATCGCAGCCACGGTTTCATCTTCACTTAAGTTAGTGCAGCGAGTTATCGCGCAAGTGTCTCGATTTATGGGATGGTCGCCGGGCCTAGGCCGCCTGTCGTCCACGATTTAAACTCGCCCATAATTAATTTATCACATTCTGTAACGTCAATGTTCGCTTCCGGTGTAAACACGCAATATTGTTAGCAGACAGCCAGAGTTAGCACATGCGAAAATATCATTTTCTCTAAACTACACAGCATTCCGATGAGACGGATCGCTTGATTTTCGTTAGAAAATGATTTTCAGACCAGTCCAATTATAAAAATGGGATGTTTTTCTTTGACAAAATATGAACAATACTTGCAAACAGTGCAGATCCTGATGAGACGGCTCGCGGATTTACACTGTTTGGAAATATTGCTATAAATAACATACATGTACAGTAGCATTATATAGCCTACTAACGGCGAACATAGTGAATATTGAAATATCTGTATACAATATAAGGGCGAGTGGCAAACCGGTGAGGGCGAGTAAGAATTGGCATCTACTAGACCTTAAGGGCAAGTGATATTTCTAATAATTTTACACCCCTGGATCAGCCTGTGCATTCGCACAGTCTACTCAGGATCTGCACTGCTCTCTATGCCATCAATGAAACAACCGTCATGCTTCTTGCAAGCAATAGAGATCGTTATCAGGTTACAGGAGTGTGCTATTTGATCAGGAGCTACACTGGTCATTAATCCCATAAGCCCCATTTCTCCAGTCACTGTCACATATGAGACACACCATGTGATTTTGTACTTAAGAACTTCTGCGATGTCATTTACAGAAAATATCAGTTTCTGTAAATATTTTTAATGAATAATTGCACATTTTCTTAGGTACAAAATCACATGGCGCCTTGCATATGTCCTTTGATGTGTTCAATACAGAACAGCATAAAGATGTTCAAGGCAGCCGGTCCTGCAGAAATCGTTCGGTCACAGCAGAAGGATGATCTCTATCTAGGGTACCTGCGGACCATAGCCGCCGACGTCTTCCACTCATTGTTAGGTCAGTATGTCTAATCCATAGCCGTCAACGTCTTCCACTCATTGTTAGGTCAGTATGTCTAATCCATAACAGCCAATGTCTTCCACTCATTGTTGGGTCAGTGTGTCTAATCCATAGCAGCGGACGACTTCCACTCATTGATAGGCCAGTAAGTCTAATCCGTAGCAGCTGATGTCTTCCACTCATTGTTGGGTCAGTATGTCTAATCCATAACAGCTGATGTCTTCCACTCATTGTTGGGTCAGTATGTCTAATCCATAGCAGCTGATGTCTTCCACTCATTGTTAGGTCAGTATGTATAATCCATAACAGTTGATGTATTCCACTCATTGTTTGTTCAGTATGTATAATCCGTAGCAGCTGATGTCTTCCACTCATTGTTAGGTCAGTATGTCTAATCCATAACAGCTGATGTCTTCCCACTCATTGTTACGTCAGTATGTCTAATCCGTAGCAGCTGATGTCTTCCACTCATTGTTGGTCAGTATGTCTAATCCATAACAGCTGATGTCTTCCACTCATTGTTGGGTCAGTATGTCTAATCCATAACAGCTGATGTCTTCCACTCATTGTTGGGTCAGTATGTCTAGTCCATAGCAGCTGATGTCTTCCACTCATTGTTGGGTCAGTATGTCTAGTCCATAGCAGCTGATGTCTTCCACTCATTGTTGGGTCAGTATGTCTAATCCATAACAGCTGATGTCTTCCACTCATTGTTGGGTCAGTATGTCTAGTCCATAGCAGCTGATGTCTTCCACTCATTGTTGGGTCAGTATGTCTAATCCATAACAGCTGATGTCTTCCACTCATTGTTAGTTCAGTATGTCTAATCCGTAGCAGCTGATGTCTTCCACTCATTGTTAGGTCAATATGTCTAATCCATAACAGCTGATGTCTTCCACTCATTGTTAGGTCAGTATGTCTAATCCATAGCAGCCAATGTATTCCACTCATTGTTGGGTCAGTATGTCTAATCCATAGCAGCGGACGACTTCCACTCATTGATAGGCCAGTAAGTCTAATCCATAGCAGCTGATGTCTTCCACTCATTGTTGGGTCAGTATGTCTAATCCATAACAGCTGATGTCTTCCACTCATTGTTGGGTCAGTATGTCTAATCCATAGCAGCTGATGTCTTCCACTCATTGTTAGGTCAGTATGTCTAATCCATAACAGCTGATGTCTTCCACTCATTGTTAGTTCAGTATGTCTAATCCGTAGCAGCTGATGTCTTCCACTCATTGTTAGGTCAGTATGTCTAATCCATAACAGCCAATGTATTCCACTCATTGTTGGGTCAGTATGTCTAATCCATAGCAGCGGACGACTTCCACTCATTGATAGGCCAGTAAGTCTAATACATAGCAGCTGATGTCTTCCACTCATTGTTGGGTCAGTATGTCTAATCCATAACAGCTGATGTCTTCCCCTCATTATTAGGTCAGTATGTCTAATCCATAGCAGCCAATGTATTCCACTCATTATTACATCAGTATGTCTAATCCATAGCAGTGGACGTCTTCCACTCATTGATAGGCCAGTATGTCTAATCCATAACAGATGACGTCATTGATAGATCTGCTGTCCCATTTATTTTCAGGACCGAGAGGCTGGGTGCGGTGGCGGAAGGAGGTGGATGTTGCCGCGGACGTCGGCTACTTCCTGCTCACCACTCTATCAGGTGCATGTACAATGGTGTCCGCAATTGTGTACATAGAGGATCTTACATGACTGATGATTTAACCTTTTCACCCCTAAATAACTTGAATGGATTTTGATATTTTAATTTTGCAGACTATCCAATCGTCACAAAATGATTTTCAGACTAGTCCATTTATGAAAAGGGGGTGTTTTTGTTGTCAAAGATAAGAAAATTACTTTCAAAAAGTGCAGATCCATTCATTCACCATTACCCCATGTATTGATTGGCATTATTATACATTTTATACCAGACGTATATTTCCGCACTGATATCGTGGGCGATAACCGTGTATCCTCAAATTGTTAACTGACATTGCTATTTATTATCTGTATTTATTTTTTGATGTGCAATGATCATACTATATAATCTGTCGAAAATATTATTTTTTCAGTGACGCATGTAATTAGTTTAAATATTAATTACAAAATATCATGCCTCATTTGCATATGAAAATGGCTCGATACCACCGTTCTAAATTATTATATCTGTATAACGGGCACTCGTAATGTTTAGAACTGGTTGACTAGTGACACAATTATACACTTATTTAATTCCTATACAGAACAGTTTGTGTCTGCTGAGTGGGCATGTACCTTTAATAAATATCATATTAAATCAACACAAATGTTAGATTCTCTATTTATTACATAAGCACAGCACAATGTATTGAAGCTGCAATGACCGCATACCACGTTTTCTGTACTGGCCTCATTTGCATATTTATTACACAAATGTCATGTGATTTTATTACACTGTGAAAGTCTATTGTATACAATAAAACTGTTTCTGCTATCATATATGGTTTCCACACACACTTATCAGGGAACTAGCTTTGCCGTAACCAAATTATTACTCCATCACCAATAGGCTGATGGGATTTGACGATATTAATAGCCAGCATTAGTCGACCATCTGTTGGGTTTGCCAACCACGGCAATTTATTTATATTTGCTTTTTGTCTGAATGCATTTCCTGAAAATAGCACTGGTCCGAGGTCCTTGACCTACAAATTTCATCGTCGGACCTTTGCATTTTACAAGCAACGAGTCTGCCGGACCTGTGATAAAATTAAAATTGTTATCATCGTGCAATGGCTAAGCTAAACCCGTCATGATCATCGTATATCTGTCTGATTCATAAAGAATTGCTAACTTGTTCCCCAGTATCGCACTGCACTTGCTATACTATCACATGTTTAATATTTTCAAAAGAAAGGCAAGCACACAATGTATCCGTTAAGTACGGACCCCCGCAGGGGACGTAGAATTCTTTTTTTTTATTAATTTTTTCCCACGAAATAACAATTAGTTCCCACGATTTAACAATTCTTTCCCCATGGGATTATTATATCGTGGGAACGAATTATTAATTTGAAGGAACTAATTGATAAATTGAGGGAACAAATTGTTATTTCGTGGGAACGAATTGTTATTTCGTGATAATTCCAGCACAAAATTATTTACACAATTCCCTAACATTTGATTGGTCCGTAGCAAGTCTCTGTCCAAAATTTATATCCCAGTAAACTCCCATGCCGAACTACTTTCCGTAACCGTGAGGCACAGTTAAAATAATTCTTAAGAAAACGGAAAATAAACACATTTTCTTGATGAATTTATTTCAAATGCTGGAATTATAAGGAATGAATGGCCTTTTTGTGGAATTTATCGGGGATATAAACTTGGAAAAGTCGCGGGAATACTGGACGAGGCCTTAACAAAATTACAATTTTCGAAAAAAAAAATCCCCCCAAAAAAAACCCCCCTGCCCCCCAAAAAAAATGTTTTTTTTTTTTTTTTTTAATTTTTTTTCGAAATTTGTAATTTTTTATCGCTTCGTCCAGTATTCCCGCGACTTTTCCAAGTTTATACCCCGATAAATTCCACAAAAAGGCTATTCATTCTTATAGTAACAAATTAATAAAAAAATCCGTGTCTACTGCGGGTGTGCGTAGTTAAGCCTCAGTATACATGTTTGTGTATTTATCATACCCTAGGTCTCCTCTGTATAAATAAACCCACTAAAAGCCGATTGTCATCTTTCACTTTTTTCCTCGTTACATGGGTGGATATTGACCCGAGTGTGTCGACCAGCCCTCACACAGTAGACCACCTCGTATAGAGGATACATGCCACTCTTCTATGGATATTTTTATTTATTTATCAGGGGCCCGTTTCACTAAACTTTGTGCGACTAAACAATTTTTAAGTGAAAACTTATGATAGTCTGTAAATTTCACATTAACAATGTTTTCTTGTAAATAATTTTTGATTTACATTTATTGAGCATAGGCTGCATATCAGCCTATGCTAAATGAATGTAAATCCATCAATTGAAATTTCCAGACGATCCTAAATTTGCACTTACGAACATCTTAGTCGTACAAAGTTTAGTGAAACAGCCCCCAGTTAACCTGCCTTGTATTGACCGAATACATACTTTCTGATAACATATTGTTGTATCAAGCATTAACCTGATACAACCATCCAGGTTACAACGAAGTGAAAACTGACACCAATCAGTCAATCTATCAACCAAATCTTCATTTTTACCTACTTTCATTGACATACAGAGACTATATATGTGGCTGTCTCTGCAGAAATGGGGCTTATGGGATTTGTGACCAGCGTACCTCCTGATCCAATAGCACACTCGTGTAGCTTGATGACAATCTGTATTGGTTGTTAGAAGCGTGACGCATGTTTCATTGATGGAATGGTGAACAGTGCAGATCCTGATTAGACTGTGCAGATGCACAGGCTGCTGAGGGTCTACACTGGTTGAAACCCAATTTCTCAAGTCACAGCCACAAATACCAATTAATAGTTGGCAGGTGAGACACTGTTTCCGTGGCGGATTTCTTGTATGATACATGTAATTATTATTACAGGGAACCAAACTATAGGAGAAGAGTATGTGAACATCATACAAGTGGACGAGTCCCAGAGAGCAATTCCCCCGGCATGGGTACGTCCTTGCATTAACAGTTTCAACCCGACAGTCCATACAGTCAACATCCTTAGCATTTGCTAACAGAGGTTTTGAGCAACCGGGCCATGTTACAGACTTCTAAAATTAGTAACTGAAATGAACGGAAAACGCAAAAAAAAAAGTTTACCCCCGGCATACCAAGGTTGTTGCAGGGTATATAATTTTTAGCTCGCCAACACGAAGTTATAAGAGATTTACCCAATGTTAAGTTTGTCCACAAACTTAACATTGGGTAAATCTCTTATAACTTTTGTTTCCTTTCATGGAACACCTTGTTATTTCATACATGCATTCTTCAGATGACCCTCTATCATGCTGTAGCAAATCCATGACCCACCGCCCACCCCTTACCCAAAGGTGAAGGTCACAAACTTAGCGCATTCATAAACTGTAAATGTTGTGTAACTTCTGTTTATTTACAGGGAACACCTTCATATTTCATACATGCATTCATCTGATGACCCTCTATCATGCTGTAGCAAATCCACGACCCACCACCTAACCCTTACCCCAAGGTCAAGGTCACAAGCATGTTCATAAACTTAACGTTGGGGTAAATGTTGTGTAACTTCTGTTTATTTACAGGGAATGCCTTCATATTTCATACATGCATTCATCTGATGACCCTCTATCATGCTGGTGCAAATCCATGACCCACCGCGCATCCCTTACCCCAAGGTCAAGGTCACAAACATAGCACATTCATAAACTTAACGTTGGGGTAAATGTCTTCTAACATCTGTTTTCTTTCATGGAACGCCTTGATATTTCATACATGCATTCCTCAGATGACCCTCTATCATGCTGTAGCAAATCCACGGCTCATCCAACCCTTACCCTAAGGTCACAAACCTAGCACATTCATAAACTTATAGTTGGGGTAAATGTTGTGTAACTTCTGTTTATTTACAAGGAATGCCTTCATATTTCATCCATGCATTTATCTGATGATACTCTATCATGATATATCAAGTCCATGACCCACCCCACCCCTTTCCCCAAGGTCAGGATCACAAACTTAGCACATTCATAAACTTAACGTTGGGGTAAATGTCTTGTAACATCTGTTTCCTTTCATGGAACGCCTTGATATTTCATACATATGCATTCATCTGATGATACCCTATCGTGCTATCGCAAATCCATGACCTACCCACCCCTTACCCCAAGGTCAAGGTCACAAACTTAGCACATTCATAAACTTAACATTGGAGTAAATGTCTTTTTATAACTTCTGTTTCTTTACAGGGAACGCCAAGATATTTCATACATGCATTCATCTGATAATACCATATCGTGCTATCGCAAATCCATGACCCACCCCCCACCCCTTTCCCCAAGGTCAAGGTCACAAACTTAGCACATTCATAAACTTAACGTTGGGGTAAATGTCTTATAACATCTGTTTCCTTTCATGGAACGCCTTGATATTTCATACATGCTTTCATCTGATGATACTCTATCGTGCTAAGCAAATCCATGACCCACCACCCATCCCTTACCCTTAACGTTGGAGTAAATGTCTTTTTATAACTTCTGTTTCTTTACAGGGAACACCTTGATATTTCATACATGTGTAACGGAAATGGTACCATGTGTAATCATGAGTGTGGATATAAAAATACCGATCGGCAGCATCGTGCTCCAGTAGCGCAGTTGGTTAGCGCGTCCCGCTGGTATTGGAAAGGTCCCGGGTTCGATCCCCGGTCGGTGCACATTTTTTCCTTTGCATTTTCAGTATGCTGTTACACATGTATTCATCTGATGATACCCTATCGTGCTATCGCAAATCCATGACCCACCGCCCACCCCTTACCCCAAGGTCAAAGTCACAAACTTAGCACATTCATAAACTTAACGTTGGGGTAAATGTCTTATAACTTCTGTTTCCTTTGATGGAACGCCTTGATATTTCATACATGCATTTCTCAGATGACCCTCTATCATGCTGTAGCAAATCAACAACCCACCATCCAACCCTTACCCCAAGGTCAAGCTCACATTCTTAAACATGTTCATAAACTTTACGTTGGGGTAAATGTTGTGTAATTTCTGTTTCTTTACAGGGAACACTTTGATATTTCATACATGCATTCCTCAGAGTAAATGTCTTTTTATAACTTCCGTTTCTTTACAGGGAACGTCTTGATACTTCATACAGGCATTCATCTGATAATCCTCTATTGTGCTACAGCAAATCCATGACCCGCCCCTTTCCCCAAGGTCAAGGTCACACATTTCGCACATTCATACATGCATTCCTCATGCGCATAGCTATCATGCTGTAGAAAATCACCAAGTTAGTGCGTTCATAAACGTAACGTTGTATTAAATTTTGTTTTACTTCTGTTTTCAGGGAGCGCATTGATATTTCATACATGCATTCATCTTAATATGCTATATCATGTTATAGCAAATCCACGACCCACCTTCCACCACTGACCTCAATGGCAAGGTCCACCGCACACCCCTTAAACCAAGGTCAAGTTATATAATATTCATGTTTTTTATACAACTGTGCCAAGTTTGAGTGAAGGTTGCCAACAGGCGAGCTTCGTTGT
Organism: Conchocele bisecta; assembly: GCA_029237695.1. Lineage (NCBI taxonomy): Eukaryota > Metazoa > Mollusca > Bivalvia > Lucinida > Thyasiridae > Conchocele > Conchocele bisecta. The sequence goes on from CM055271.1 coordinate 102,353,939, forward strand.
CTTCTGACAACTTGTTGTATTTACGTTCGTTCATCTGTCTGACTGTAAGATTTGCCTTCTAGGCGGCGACCTGGGACATTGGTGAGCCTCTGCTTACTTTCTCTACTGTCTGTTTCACGAAAGCTGCCCAAATTTTACGGCTATATAAACAATTCAAAAACAAGATTTCTTTTGATAATTTTAAATTAAAGGAAAAATTAATAATGAGCCTTCTTTTTATTTCGTGAAATTCGGTCAAATATTGATTTTATTACGAAAAATTGGTTTGTCTATGGGAATTTAACATGGGGGGAAAAGTGGTAAGGAAGTGTGGGAGGAGTCAAAAAACGAAAAAATTTGGAAATTGACTCCGAAACCTGACTAGATAGCTTGGATATGACCTAACTAAGAAAACAAAAGTTAAATTTTAAAAATCGATCCAGTATTTCTAAAATTCAAAAAAAATTCCCCATGTTAAATCCCCATAGACATCTTCACTCCGTGAAGATGTCTATGGGGATTTAACATGGGGAAATTTTGTTTTCGCAATAAAATCAATATTTGACCAAATTTCACGAAATAAAAAGAAGGCTCATTCTTAATTTTTCCTTTAATTTAATATTATCGAAAGAAATCTTGTTTTTGAATTGTTTATATAGCCGTAAAATTTGGGCAGCTTTCGTGAAACAGACTATAGTTTACATATGTTTCAATATTTGTAATAACAGATATATTTCCAAATAACTTCTGAAATGTTCTTATTAGCCAAAATGTAAATTTCTGAAATTCTAGAAGCCGAATGGCTATATACATGTACTAGCCAAATTGCCTCTGTGGCTATTAGTAAGTAGCATCAAGTTAGCAACATGTACAAACTAGTCCAAAACGAGCATGAATCAGTCTATGCCAGTTATTTAGGTGTGTAAGGGTTACCAGCTGCAAGAAAATAATGATGCAATACATTGTTGATTGAAATATTACACAGGTTTGCAACTTCAAACATCAATGTTTTCTTGTGGGTTATAACTTTTTTTTTGGCTGTGACTGGAGAAATGGGGCTTATTGGATTGAAATGTCCACATATTATTTTATCACCACTCGGCACTATGTACTGGCCAAGTGGTGTAAAGTTAGCAACATGTACAAACATTTTAGATCTGGATGAGCCGGCTCGTAACAGTGTTTGTCAGTATATTTCAGACTTTGAAAAAAATACCCATGTCAGTAATGAACTACCGGTAGTCCAAATTGAGCATGAATCAGCCTATGCCAGTTAGTTAGGAGTGAAAGGGTTAAAGGTTACCAGCTGCAAGAAAATGCAGTGCTCCAGATAAGGTGCGTATTGGCGTATTTTGCTCAATTACATTAGCTGAATACGCATTGATTATCAACAGTGGGAGTACAAAATACGCACAAAATACGCACAGCAATGTGAAAATCATTTTGCTTTTCAAATTGAGTAAAGTTGAACATTCACTTAGTTGAGCTTAGTTAAATAAATATACCACATTTAAACATTCACTTAGTTGAGCTGCGAAAAGCAAACTTTGTTTGCTTTTTGCAGCTCAAATAAGTGAATGTTTAAATGTGGTATATTTATGTATCATTTGTTCCCTATTTAGGAATGAAGAAAATCAATAATTCATTTGTAAAAGTAAAATACGCAATGATTTTGAAATCAGGGGGTGTAGTAAGGTTTAGACACAAAGCTTATCTGGAGCATGAAAATAAAGATGTTAAGTATCATGCCTGATGCAATACATGATCCTGATTGAACTATTACATCAGGTTAGAAACTTCACGCATCAATGTTTTCTTGTGGGTTATAACTTTTTTGCCCAATCTTGATAATGTCACTAATTAACAACATTTGATTATAGCAACTTTCAATTGTGATTGAACTGTTGAGTATGTATGGTGCATGAAATAATGATGTAAGCAGTGCTCCAGATAAGGAATTAGTAATTGAGTATTGTCACTCCATCATTAATGAAGCAATTGGGTATTTCAAAATTTTAATTGGGTAAAATAAAATCACACTACTGTTTACACATCAACAGACAGCAATTATTGAATAGTTTGCTTTGAAATGAAAACATTTATTGTTAGAATTGGAGACAATTCTAATGAAATACCAAGATGTGTTTTCATGGAAAATTAGAAAAATATGCTATATTTGTGGTCTGTTTATAGTTTTATGCAGCATGATAACAGTACCACAAAATCTTACTGCTTTTTGATACTCGCTACTTCTGATTTCAATTGGGTTTTTGGCAATTTTAATTGGGTATTTAAGCAAATGTGCAGCTTATCTGGAGCTCTGATTTGACCTATATTGTGAAAAAAACCATTTCATATTGTGAAGCCGCCGAAGATCGGCCACCTATTATATAAGGGTAGAAGCACTGGCCGTTGATTGTCATTTCATCTCGATTTCAGACACGAAGCCTGATGGTCCTGCTACACATATTTACTCCATACTTTCTAAGGAAGCTTTTCGATTGGCTGGAGCGACGGCTCCGGTCACATGACTGGCAAGAGGTTCCCATAGAAACGAGAGAATTCTTGCTGAAGTGCATTCCAGTTGTACGGAAATCTGTGATCTACACACATCGACTACATCTTGCCTGGTTCTACCTACGAGGCGTATTTTACCACATTGCCAAAAGGACAGCTGGTGTTCACTATGTAAGTACAATTGCATTGTATCAAGGTGCATGATGACGTGGTTACAACAACAACACCAACAACAAGTGCTGAAACTTCCAGAAGCCCTCCGATTCAAGTAATTATTATTTTATTTTGTCCTTATTATGTAACGGATTTTGATGAAATATGGCGCATCAAACACGTCTTGTTAAGATGCATTTTGTGGTATCGGTACTTTGGCCCAAACTTCTGTTGTTTTTGCGAAGAATTTATTTCCGTGTCTACTCCCGTGACCACCAAATGCAGGTCACGAAGACGCGTTGGTTGCGCCATATTTCATCCAAATTCGTTACATAATAAGGACAAAATAAAAGAATACGTACTTTGAATCGAAGGGATTCTGGAAGTTTCAGTAATTGTTGTTGTTGTTGTAACCACGTGATCATGCACCTTGTGTATGTAATAGTTATAGTTATTGTTTGGCCCGCTCCGTCGCGAAGCTCCGCCCCTAAACGTGACTTCGACTTGCTATACTTTATGTGATTGGCAGTGTGAAAACAAAGTGATTGGGTGTATGTGTATATTTTTTTATCCCGTCAACACGTGCGTATGTGCCGTGAAACACAGTGCCGTGAAACATTTTTATGCCACCGGGTTTCGAAGAAATGGGTGGCATATAGTGTTCGGAGCGTCTGTCTGTCCGTCTGTCCATCTGTCTGTCCGGGCACACATTAGGGTACTTATGTGGCTAGCCCCACAGGGTTATGGACTTGGTAAAGGATAGGGTTGGTTACAATTAGCCACCTAAAAAATCCTTTTATGTGGCTAAAAATCGTTTTATGTGGCTAATATTTAACACGTGATAAGCCACATAAGTATAGTACTGTAAGAACGTCCGTCCGTCTGTCCGTCTGTCCGTCCGTCCGTCCGGGCACACATTAGGGTACTTATGTGGCTAGCCCCACAGGGTTATGAACTTGGTAAAGGATAGGGTTGGTTACAATTGGTTACCTTTTATGTGGCTAATATTTAACATGTGATAAGCCACATAAGTATAGTACTGTAAGAACGTCCGTTCGTCCGTCCGTCACACTTTTCGGTTAACCACTTTGTCACAGTTTCTCAAATATGCTGCAGGTGGCATCCGCGTTCGACAGACGCATTTCTTGTTGATATCCAGTCAATACAATTTTTGCATTTTACAGCCATTTGAAGGTGTTGACGGGATAAATAGAATAGGTTAGTGCCGTGAATGGGAAAAAATATCTGGCTCGGCACGGAAACGGGATGTGCTCGGCAGAGCCTCGCCCATCCCGTTTCCTGAGCTTTGCCAGATATTTTTTCCCATTCACGGCACTAACCTACTATTCTCTATATTCCATACCACACCCATGCGGCCTTCATGTCCACGGTCAAGGTGAAATTTGTGTTAACATTTTTTTTGTAAAATCTGCGTTAATGCCTCGTCCAGTATTCCCGCGACTTTTCCAAGTTTATATCCCCAATAAATTCCACAAAAAGGCCATTCATTCCTTATAATTCCAGCATTTGAAATAAATTCATCAAAATGTGTTTATTTTCCGTTTTCTTCAGAATTATTTTAACTGCGCCTCATGGTTACGGAAAGTAGTTTGGCGTGGGAGTTTACTGGGATATAAATTTTGGACAGAGACTTGCTACGGGCAAATGTTAGGAAATTGTGTAAATATTTTTGTGCTGGAATTATTACCCAATATCTGCACAACCCTAGGGAGCATATCGTTACCGTTTTGTCCGGTGTCCGCCGTCCCGAGTTTTACTTAAAAGTTTTTCAAATTGCTATATCTCCGACTGCTTGGGATATCAACTTGAAATTTCATATACACATTGATCACCATCCATATTTTCATTGTATACTCTACCCATGCTGCCCAGGAGCCCAAGGTCAAATTACTTTAAACTTTTGTTCAAGTTTTTCTTTAAAGTTTTTTAACTCAATTAAATTCAAATTAGCATCCAGATATTTATTGTGACTAACGAACAAAACATTGCGTTAAACCTTTCTAGAATTTATCTGTTACCAATTGAGATTATGATGTGAAACTTCATTTACACATTTATCACCATTTATTGTGATCAATAAGCATACTACACCAATACCCAGGGTCATTTGGCCCTCATGTCCAAGTTCACGGTCAAATTACTTTGAATTTTTTTGTTAAATATTTGTTAAAAGTTTTTCAGTACCCAATATCTTCACAACCCTATCATTCTATATGCCACCCCTGCGGCCTCCATGCCAAATATCAAGGCCAGATGACAACGCGTCGGCCGGGGGTATCTGTGAGACCCTGCTCACTTGCTGTAGTTATTCTTACCTTGACCTATTTTTTCTGCGTCATCGACTTTGCCATTTTCAATGTTAAATTGGACAACACTCATCACTCAACACTCAACACTCATCAGACAGCACAGATGTTCATTCGTATCTTGTACTATTACATGTATGCCAGCCTGCAACTGCATGAATGTTTTCTCATACACTGGCTTCTTTTGCTCTCTTAAGCCACTGACAGTTGTCACTTTCATTCATGGTCATAAGAACATTAATAGCCAATTGTCTATGCCATGAAGAAAACCCAGGCTTTGTGGCTTTGCCTTGTCTCTTGTTACTTGTAACTCAAATATGCATGTGCATAACTGTCAACAAGATTATTCATGCTCAACTACCGCCAAGAATCGGGAAAATAATATCCCTGGAACAACACACAGGGAGACGTTCTATAGCGGCCACACTGCACTCACCTTTCCTGATGGGACTTTAAATTAAAAGTGCAAAATTATGAAAAACACTTTTCCGCAATCGTAGATTATATGACCTCTCTACATACACTATTGCAGATCCAGTACAACTACGGTGGTCCCAAGACAGATAACTCTGTGCTCCAGAATTTCCGGTTTCTCGGCTGGATAACTATGGCACAGTTGCTAGGCAGCGGACTGTTGCTAGGTTACCAGTTTGTCAAGGACAAATCTTTCTTCAGCAGCAACAATGAAGACAAATACGAGACGTAAGTTCCACAGTGGGCAGTTTCTAGTTTACACACCTGGGGGCGTTTCACTAAACTTTGTGCGACTAAAGTGCTTGTGAGTGCAAATTTAGGATCGTCTGGACATTTCAATTGATGAATTTACATTTACTGAGCATAGGTTGCAAGCAGCCTATGCTCAATAAATGTAAATCCAATACTTGTTTACAAGTAAACATTGTTAATGTGAAATTTACAGACTATCATAATTTTGCACTTACAAACATTTTAGTCATACAAACTTTAGTGAAACGGCCCTCTACTATGTAGGCACGTTTCGAGAAACGATATACTACATATCTTGGCAACTATTGGTGGCTGTGACTGGAGAAATGGGGCTTATTGGAATTGTGACTATTGTTGATCCAGATCACCCTGTGCATCTGCACAGTCTGATCAGGTGTTTGCCATCAATAAAACACCCATCATGCGGCAAGCAATAGAGATCATTTTGCCCTCTTTGGCATTTTGTATGTGACAGTTGAATCGGGTTATACCCCTTATGTGAGTATTACGATTATTCATAATCCTATTTGTGGGGAAGGGGCCTAGTGACTTTGGTGTGGTATGGACCTGGCACCAGGTCCGGTTATTCTAATTTCAGGGCTGAATATATTTTTTCTCCATGTAAATATTCCGTTCTGAGTTTGGGATTTTCCCCCCAATGCAGCAGGTTAAAATGGGATTGAATCCGTTTGCCCGGACTTGCATGACCGTAGCTGTTGGTAGGCTGTTAAACACCAATAAACAAACAAAACAAACTAACCCGGACACCCTGGGAGAGGTTTCACTGTACGATTTACAGGGATGAGAGTGAAGGGTTTGTGAGGGCGGACATGAAGTGTGTGCTGTGTTTTGTGTTACATTTCATGGACACGTCCCCCTCTGCTTGTTTGTGGGTGTAGTTAACTTAACCCTTTCAACACCACAGGCCTGTATAGTGCTATTGGCAAACAGTGTAGATCCAGATGAGCCGGCTCGTGACGAGCCGTCTCATCAGGATCTGCACTTTTTGCAAGTAATTTTCATGTTTTTGAGAACAAAAACACCCCCTTTTCATAAATGGACTAGTCTGAAAATCATTTTGTGACAATTTGATTGGCTGCACAATTAGCATATAAAAATCCATTCCAGTTACATAGGGGAAAGGGTTAATCTGTCGCACTACACGCCATATACCATTTACAGGGGTGAGAGTGCGGGCCTTGTCTGGGCGGACATGAAATGTGCCCTGTGTCTTGTGTTACATTTCATGGACCTGTCCCCCTCTGGTTGTTGATGGGTAGTTAACTGAATCGCTGTCGCACTACACACCTTATACAGTGGAACCTCTCTAAACCGGACACCAGTAAAACACATGTGATTTTATTGTTGGCGAGTTGATAATGTCTGTAGCAACTATGGCACAGAATGATCAAATGCCTGATTTACAGTGAAACCTCTCAAGCCGGACACCCTGGGGACCTCCCAGGGTGTCCGGCTTGAGAGGTTTCACTGTACCATTTACAGAGATGAGAGTGCCGGGTTTGTGAGGGCGGACATGAAGTGTGCGCTGTGTCTCGGTGCTAGGAAGCGAAGTGCTGCGACTCCGTGTGGACACCTATTCTGCTGGACGTGTTTACACGACTGGTGTCAACACAAGGTAAATATCCCCCATGTCACATTGTACACGAGAAGGTAGCTACATAGCCGCCATGCACTAATCTCTCCTCAATATTTGGGTCAATTACTTTATTACAAAACACTTGAATATTGTGCTTGAAGCAAGCAGCTCGAATGACTGAGCCTGAGCTGTGCTACAGCCAATCAAACTGCTAGATTACGAGTTGATATTGCCAATGGATGTTCACAGACGTTGACATCTGGGCAAGATTATCACATGCGGTGGTGTACCTCCAAATTTGGTGCCACATAACACGCCAGACGTGTTCATCTTGCAAATTCATGGAGAATACTTGGCCCAAAACCTGCTTTGGTATCAAGCTTATCCGTAGCCGATTTTACCAACATTGCAAAGTATACTTATCTAGCAAAGTATACTTTGAGGGAGAAATTTTCAATTTAAGGATACTTTTATTAATTTTTATTATACTGAATTTATTACATTATCACAGCCATTTTGGCTGTGATAATGTAATAAATTCAGTATAATAATTCTGCATACTTTTAATCATCAAATATATGCAGTCGTTAGTTCTATATGACATAATGCATTTCCGGAAAATAAAGTATTACTCCTTCAAAGTATACTTTGCTAGATAAGTATACTTTGCAATTTTGATGAAATCTGCTACTGGTGAGATTGGGAAACGTGTAGGAATTCTGAGGCTCGCTGCAGCATTCCTACAGTTTCCTAGCCAAGATTAATACACTTGGTATCAAAACGCACTTGCCCGGTATTCTATTTTATCAGTTGACTTGACTGAATACGTACTGACTGATAACATATTGTTGCAACGAAGTGAAAACTGATGTTCCATTGGTCGGATGACATCACATCACGTTACTAAATGACGTCAGTGTAATGACGCAAAGTAAACAAGTCCACGTTCTGTCCATAGATAACGACGTCATCTGTGGTCATTTTTGAGCATAAAACGTTACCTGATAAATAGAATACCATGCTAGTGTCTTTTGATATCAAGTTTATCAGACTCAACTCGGAAATGCTAGGAATTCCTTGGCAAGCCTCGGAATTCCTACGCATTTCCTAGCCTTGCCTGATAAACTTGATATCAAAAGACGGTCGCCCGGTATTCATTTTATCAGGTTACCTCTTTTATGCTGTGGGAAGAGCAAGTATAATGTCGGTATCTTTGCATGAAACTCGGACTAGATTGCCTTACTTCATCACACGAACGTACCATAACCCAATGGGATTTGTGGCTGTGACTGGAGAAATGGGGCTTATAGCCTAGGTTTTACGACCAGTGTATATCCAGATCAGGCTGTACATCCGCACAGTCTGATCAGGATCTGCACTATTTGCCATTCCAACAATGTAACATCCATCATGCCTCTGACAAGCAGTATAGATTGGTATTAATTACGCTACAGGAGTATGTTGTTTGATCAGGAGTTACACTGGTCACAAATCCCATAAGCCCCAATTGTACCAGCATCAATACCAGATACAGAATGTTTTTTTAAGTCAGTTTGTATTGGATCAATGTGTAACCAGTTACCTGACAGTTACGTAGTTGTGGTTGTGACTGGAGAAATGTGGCTTATGGGATTTATGATCAGTGTAGTTCCTGATCAAATAGCACATTCCTGTACCTGTAGCTACACATGCATCAAAAGCCAAGATTATCAGAGTGTAAACAAAGATATTTTCTGATCGACATGATGAATATTCTGTGCACAAATTTTAAGGACTGACACAGATTTCTTGGAAGATAACAACATATGTGGACCACTATAGACGTTCAAATGTAAGCAATCCAAGTTAAGAGTGAAGCATGCAGCCCATATTTAAAACTTTTCCGTATCAATCCAGATCAATCTGTGCGATAGAAATCCAATCACGGCCATTTTTGTCGAGCCCGCTTGCGAAAAGCGAGGCATAGTGATCACAATGACGTCCGTGCGTCCGTGCGTCCGTGCGTCCGTGCGTGTGTCCGTTCTTCGTGCGTCCGTTCTTCGTGCGCGTGTCCGCCCGAATCTGCGTTAAAGTTTTTAAATACCTTATATCTCTGCATTCCTCACTTGACTTGAAACTTCATATGCTTGTTGGTCATCATCCATATATTCATTCTCTGTCCCACTCATGCGGCCCCTGTGCCCCTAGGTCAAGGTCAAATGACTTAGAAGTTTGCGTTAAAGTTTCTGTCAAAATTTACGTTAAAGTTTTCACGTACCTACTATATCTGTAACCGTAAGTCAGATTTGCTTGAACCTTTATATGCTTATTGGGCATCATCCATATTTCATTCTGTGTCCCACTCATGCGGCCCCTGTGCCCCAAGGTTAAGGCAAAATGACTTAGAAGTTTGTGTTATTATAAAATCAGTTTTTATATACCTTATATCTCCACAATTGTTACTCCAATTTACTTCGTCATCAATAGTTTCATTCCATAGCCTGCCCATGTGGTACACATGCCAAGGTCAAGGTCAAGGTCAAATGACATTGAAATTTGTGTTAAAGTTTTTTCATACCTTATATCTCCATAACACTTACTCCGATTTACTTCAAACTTCAAATAATTCTTTATTATCAGCCGTATTTTCATTCTATAGTCCACCCATGCGGCCCACATGCCCAAGATCAAGGTCAAACTTTCAAATTTGCGTTAAAGCTTTTACATACCTTAATCTCCACAACTTTTAATTCAAACTTCAAATAAATACACTCTGAGACCATCAAATCCCTCGGCGAGCTCGACATGCGTGTCGCGGCCATCTGGTTATAACTTTCAGGTGTTGTATATTTTTATTGCAGCCTGAATGTCCACTTTGTCGGGAAAAGTTTCAGCAGCATAGAATAGTTTATCTCCGGAACCTGGACCCACCAGATTAACTGAACTGTGTACTCAGATGTGAAGTGGAGTGAGAAATTGGGCATATAGACTGTCTTCCAAATGAGACATGCCATGTGATTTTGTACCTTAGAACATAACACTATTTATAAAATTTACGATATATGATGCTGAAAATGGACAAAATGTTTATAGTAATAGAATTCATTGACAGAAAATATCACAGGTTCTGTAGCTATATTTCATAAACAAATGTACGTGTCTCGTATGTGGCTGTGACTGAAGAAATGTGACTTATGAGTTTTGCTACCAGTGTATGTCCAGATCAGCCTTTGCAGGTCCAGAATGATGGCTCATTACAAGCCGGATCATCTGGATCTACAGGAGCATTTCCGTTTGTGTTCCACTTGGAAAGCAGAATTAAACGTGGTCCAAATGTGGGCCAAACACATTCCAAATGTGGGCCAAACGTGGGCAAGACAGGGACCAAACGTTTGCCAAACATGGTCTAAATGTGGTTAAAACGTGGACCAAACATGGTTCAACGTGGTTCAAACCTAGACCAAACCTGTGCCAAATGTGGTTCAAACCTGGGCCAAACGTGGCTCAAACCTGGGCCAAACATGGGCAAAACAGGGACTAAACGTGATCATAACGCTAGTTTCCTGTATTCCTATTAGCCAAGCAAACCCCCATTTTCCGTTTGTAAATTTTGAAAAGAAATCCCGTTTTTTACTGAGTTCAAACAGTTTTCTACTTTATTATTCAATGAAAATGCCATTTTTCATGACGTAGCATTTCCTCTAAAATCTCTGTGCATGCTCACTGATACAAAAAAACATTTCAAATGAAAATGTTGCTCATGCACAATAAAGAAAGAACGAGGAAACACACAAAAACCACAAAAACTGCTTTTCTCACAAACGTAGCTCAAGCTTGAGCTACGTTTGTGAGAAAAGCTGTTTTTGTGTTTTTTGTGTGTTTAGCCAAAACATTCGTCAAACCAAAATACCACGTGTAAACTCGAGAGAAAAATGAAGACGCAACTGTACACTGTTTTACAGCTCTTGTAATGTACAAAGGGTGAACCCTCAATATGAGCGGGCTCATTTGGATCTACTTTTCAAACAGCAGGATTTTTGTCTGTGGTGTCAAAAGGGTGAACCGTCGTTGCGAGTCGTCACACCTGGATCTACACTGTTTTCAAACTCTGCGGGCCGTTTCACTAAACTTTGTACGGTTAAAATGTTTGTAAGTGCCAAATTATGATAGTCTGTAAATTTCCATTAACAATGTTTTCTTGTAAACAGTTATTGGATTTACATTTATTGAGCATAGTCTGTATGTGCAGCATATGTTCAAAAAATGTAAATCCATCAATTGAAATTTACAGGCGATCCTAAATTTGCACTTACGAACATTTTAGTCGTTAAAAGTTTAGTAAAGCGGCCCCTGGGTTTGTTGTCTGTAGGTTAGAAAGGATTAATCGTGTCTGTTAGATCCTGTGCAATATCTTTGTTGACATTTACATGAGAAATATTTGTATTTTATGTGAGAAATATTCTGTATTCCCGATACTTGTGTTCTGCGTCTTTAAGTGAGACATAGCGGTCACAATCCTGGTGACACAGTGTCAACAATTACGTCCGAATTTTTAATATCTTCAGATACTATCTCCTGATGCATTAGTCGGATCATTACCAAACTTCATCAATAGCTTAGTCCAGTGTATTTGTGGTGACCTTGATCTTGACCTTCATGGGTGAGACACTTGTATCTGAACATTACTGTTAACATATAATATTCTTATTCTGGAAATTCATCATAATAATCAAATTAAACCACTTTATGATGCTTCCTATTAGCTTAGCCCCAGATCAGTCTACGCATCTGCGCAGTCTGATCAGTAGCCGATTTCACCAACATTGCACAGCATGCTTTTCTAGTGTAATAATTTATTTTTCCTGAAATGCATTATTTCATATAGAACTAACGACTGCATATATTTGATGATTAAAAGTATGCAGAATTATTATACTGAATTTATTGCAACACCAGAGCAAGAAACAAGAAACCCAAAACATCCACACACCATGTGCTTCATGTATATACCATGACACCAAAAAACGTCCACACGCCATCCATTCCATGTATATCACAAGAAACCCAGAACATCCACACGCCATCATCCACACGCCATCCGCTCCATGTATATCACAAGAAACCCAGAACATCCACACGCCATCTGCTCCATGTATATCCCAAAAGGGCCAAGACACCCAAAACTGCCACACGCCATCCGCTCCATGTGTATCACAAGAAACCCAAAACATCCACACACCAGCCATCCGCTCCATGTATATCCCAAGACACCCAACACGTCCACACGCCATCCACACGCCATCCGCTCCATGTATATTGCAAGAAACCCAAAACGTCCACATGTCATCCATTCCGTGTATTGCCAAAGACATTCTGATCGAATCCCCATGCATCATGCTCTCACCTATGGTACTGCGCCTACAAACCATAAATATCCCATGTCTGAAATTCCAACTTCCCCCACTGACAAGGCTTTACAGTATATTCCAACCAGCATTTGCAGGGTACAACCCCGGTCATCGACATGTCTTCCATATATTACAAGTACAGCACCTGGAGACCTTCGATGTCTCACGTCTGAACCGTCCATGTCGCTTGCTGCCAAACAAGTGCCCCGCCGCAATCCAAACGGTGTCGGCCATATAAGTTTCTTATGTACAGTTCAGTGCCTGCAAGTAGTGGATATCATGTGTCCGAACCTTCCACTCCCGTTGTTCATGCCCACAATGCCAATACCGCCAATCACGGTACGTGTCGCCTAGTGCAGTCTCGATCATCCATTACACAACACACAAACTCCATACCCCACGGCGTGTTGTCCGGTTTTTATCATGTTTATACAGCAAGTGGAAGTCACGCCCACCAACAATCTTGGACCTTACCAGCTGCCAGACCCTGCTACAAATTCAAACATATCTGGCACCCGTCCGACGGATGGCGTTACCTCTACCCTGTCATCTACACACCTCATGGCGCCCAACTCCAACACTGGTGACTGAACAACGGACAGAGTCATTCCCTGCTAGTCAGAAATGCTACAAGCTTTCTATTAGCAGTTTGTGCCATGAGCCTGTTATACATCGCAGTGTTGACAAGCCGTATAAATGTCGCACATGTTCAAGTGAATTTGCAACGAGAGAAGGTTTCAATATACATAAGCGTATGCACACTGGTCACTGTTGCCAACACTAAGAGTTACTGAACAAACATAGACGGGTGCATATAAAAAGGAGTAAGTTGAAATGTAAAATATGCCACACATCTTATTCTGCGGTGTATCTGCCAACACACATGGAACAAGCACACCCGGGTGATTATCAATGTGAGACATGTTTGGCGGGATTCCCTTCCGAAGAAGAACTTGACATACACAAGTTGACACACGTATACAAATACACATGTTCAGTCTACCAACACAAATGTACATCCATGCTGCAGCTACAAACCCACATGCGCGATCACGGGCTCAAAACTGGGGTTTCAGAAGACGTGTCAAATTTGTTGGAAGTCTTCATTCTCGTACCTGAAGAATCACATCAACAGACACGCGGTGAGAAGCCGTATAGATGCTACATCTGTGGCTGGTCGTTTGTTTGCACGACTGATCTGAGGGAACACAGTGCTATATAAGGTGAAGCCTAACCCGTGTCATCACTAGGAAATCGTTCACAAAGAAATCACGTTTAACGCAACACATAAAAAACCCATCATTCCTGATGGGTTAACATACAATTTGCAACACTTTCTTTTTGCAATAACTTACTAATTCATGTACAGTCGAACCTGTTTGGTTTGACGGCGGGCGGGCGGTCACAGATTGTCCACGCAATACCTAGAGGTCTACTTGACGGATTGTAACCAAATTCGGTATACATGTTTATCACGGCAAGATGAAGAAACCTATTGATTTTGAAAACTTTCCGGTGACCTATATCCCCTTGGCGGCCATTTGTATACGACCGTTTTTAAAAAACGGTACGTATTATGTTTTACCGCACGGTGGGCGGGCGGGCAGCTGAAGAACAAGCGCATAGTTTGTGTACACAACTCCTCCGAAACCGTTCAGTCGATCGTTCTGAAACTATACACACGTCTTCTACACATATTGAAGATGTGCACCTTGGTGTTTGTATGTCGAAAATATTTTTTATTTTTTTTTTTAACAAAATTATACCACCTTTTTAACTTTAGCCATTTTTTCTATTACATCATACAATTAATATATACGGTACAGAGTTATTTTGTGTACACAACTCCTCTGAAATCCGTTGAGTCGATCGTTCTAAATTATACACACGTCTTCTAAACATATTGAAGATGTGCACCTTGGTGTTTTTATGTCGAAAAAATATTTTTTAACAAAAATATCACCTTTTTAACTTAGCCATTTTTTCTACATTTTTCTATACAATTATATATACGGTACAGAGTTTGTGTACACAACTCCTCCGAAACCGTTCAGTCGATCGTTCTGAAACAATACACACGTCTTCTACACATATTGAAGATGTGCACCTTGGTGTTTTTATGCCGAAAAAATATTTTTGTAACAAAAATATCGCCTTTTTAACTTAGCCATATTTTTCTTCATTTTTCTATACATTTCTATATACGGTACAGAGTTTGTGTACACAACTCCTCCGAAACTGTTCGGTCGATCGTTCTTAAACTATACACACGTCTTCTACACACATTGAAGATGTGCACCTTGGTGTTTTTATGCCGAAAAAATATTTTTTAACAAAAATATCACCTTTTTAACTTAGCCATTTTTTCTACATTATTGTATCAAATTCCCTAACATTTCTACTTTACACTCTACTAATGCTGTATACATGTTTATCACGGCAAGACAAAGAAGCCTATCTATTTTGACAGAGCGTGACAAAATTCAATTTACATGTTTAGCATGGCAAGAACCCTATTAATTGTCAGTGAGTTATCTCCCCTTGTTAACTGACCTTGCCTCGACGGGCGTATATTGTGATCTTCGGCACTCTTGTTATGCTCCCCCGCAACGAGTTGTGGGGGGGGGGGGGGGTATACTGGAGTCAGGTTGTCCGTCCGGCCGTCCGGCCGTCCGTCGGTCCGTCCGTCCGTAATCTTAACATCAAAGAAATATTGTTATAACTCCTATTTCCTTCATCTAAAATGCTCAATATTTCACACATGCATTCCTGTAAGGCTCTACTACCATGTTGTGCCAAATCCACGACCGTCAAACCCCCACAGATCCCAAGGTCAAGGTCAAATACTTAGTCCGTAAACTTAACATCAGAGGAATATTGTTATAGCTTCTACTTCCTTCATCTAAAATGTTTAATATTTCACACATGCATTCCTGTAAGGCTCTACTACCATGCTGTGCCAAATCCACGACCGTCCAACCCCCACAGATCCCAAGGTCCAGGTGAAATACTTAGTCCGTAAACTTAACATCAGATAAATATTGTTATAACTTCTACTTCCTTCATCTAAAATGCTTAATATTTCACACATGCATTCCTGTAAGGGTCTACTACCATGCTGTGCCAAATCCACGACCGTCCAACCCCGGCAGATCCCAAGGTCAAGGTCAAATACTTAATCTCTTTACACTTAAAACTTATCATGATAAATATTGTTATAACTTCTATTTCCTTCATCTAAAATGCTTAATATTTCACACATGCATTCCTGTAAGGCTCTACTACCATGCTGTGCTAAATCCACGACCGTCCAACCCCGGCAGATCCCAAGGTCAAGGTCAAATACTTAATCTCTTTACAAAACTTAACATCAGATAAATATTGTTATAACTTCTATTTCCTTCATCTAAAATGCTTAATATTTCACACATGCATTCCTGTACGGCTCTACTACCATGCTGTGCCAAATCCACGACCGTCCAACCCCCGCTGATCCCAAGGTCAAATACTTAGTCTCTTTACAAAACTTAACATCAGAGAAATATGTTGTAACTTCTATTTCCTTCATCTAAAATGCTTAATATTTCACACATGCATTCCTGTAAGGGTCTACTACCATGCTGTGCTAAATTCACGACCGTCCAACCCCCGCTGATCCCAATGTCAAGGACAAATACGTAGTCTCTTTACAAAACTTAACATCAGAGAATTAAGTTATAACTTCTGTTTCCTTCATTGAAAATTCTTATTATTTCACTTGTGCATTCCTCTAACGTTGTACTATCATGCTGTGACAAATCTACGACTGTCCAACCCCCGCTGATCCCAAGGTCAAGGTCACACACTTAGTCTCTTTACAAAACTTAACATCAGAGAAATAGGTTATAACTTCTATTTCTTTCATTGAAAATTCTTAATATTTCATATGCTGTGACAAATCCCCGCTGATCTCGAGGTGAAGGTCACACACATACTTAGTCTCTTTACAAAACTTAACATCAGAGAAATCGGTTATAACTTCTATGTCCTTGCTCGGATCTGCTTCACAATTCACACATGCATTGCTCCAATGGACCTCGACCACCCTGTGACAAATTCACGTTCATGCCGCTCCCGCTAATCCCAGAGTCAAGGTCACAAGCCCACACACTTGGAAATGTTTACATATTTTAGGGGTACCTGTGCCCACGCGGGGGTTATTCCGTAAGCCTCGCTTACTGACCAATCTAGTTTATAATAGATGATAATAGTTTGCAACAATGTGTGTCTAGACACCTTACCTTTGTTAGCATTGTGTGGGTATACTGGATTCAGGTTGTCCGTACGTCCGTCCGTCCGTCACTAAACTTAACATCAGAGAAATAGTGTTATAACTTATATTTTCCTTCATCCCCCGTGGAAATAAAAGTGTTATTTCTAAATTAATTTTCCTTCATTTCTATTGCTTAATATTTCACATGCATTCCTGTAAGATTCTACTACCATGCTGTGCCAAATCCACGACCGTCCAACCCCCGCTGATCCCAAGGTCAAATACTTAGTCTCTTTACAAAACTTAACATCAGAGAAATATGTTGTAACTTCTATTTCCTTCATCTAAAATGCTTAATATTTCACACATGCATTCCTGTAAGATTCTACTACCATGCTGTGCCAAATCCACGACCGTCCAACCCCCGCTGATACCAAGGTCAAGATCAAATACTTAGTTTCTTTACAAAACTTAACATCAGAGAAATATGTTATAACTTCTATTTCCTTCATCTAAGATGCTTAATATTTCGCACATGCATTCCTGTAAGGCTCTACTACCATGCCATGCCAAATCCACGACCGTCCAACCCCCGCTGATCCCAAGGTCAAGGTAAAATGCTTGGTCTCTTTACAAAACTTAACATCAGATAAATAAGTTATAACTGCTATTTCCTTCATTGCAAATTCTTAATATTTCATTTGTGCATTCCTCTAAGGTTGTACTATCATGCTGTGATAAACCTACGACTGTCCAACCCCCGCTGATCCAAAGGTCAAGGTGACATACTTAGTCTCTTTACAAAACTTAACATCAGAGAAATATGTTATAACTTTCTTTCATCAAAAATTCTTAATATTTCATGCATGCATTCTTCTAAGGCTCTGCTATCATGCTGTGACAAATCTCTGCTGATCTCGAGGTCAAGGTCACATACTCAGTGCCCCGTGCAGGCACCGGGGCGGGATCAACTGATCCTGAGAATAGTACTGCAGTAGCCATTGCTTGTCGTAAGGCGACTAAACTGGCTTAACGATTGGGTTCATACTTTCCGGAACCCACTATACCGGATTTGGCCCTCATGTACATTTTTAGCTTTCTTGTATGTGAGAGTTGAGTCAGGCTATGCCCCATATATAAAAGTAAGGTTAGTGCTAATCCTATTACTTTTAGGGGATGGGATAAATGATGCTGGTGTGGCGAGGGCCTGGCACCTGATCAGGTTGTTCTAATTTCAGGACTGAATATATATTTTGATTGTAAATATTGAGTTCTGAAGTTGGGATTTATCCCCCTCGGACAAGTGGATACGGGACACAACCCCGTTGACCCGTCTGCGTGTAGACTCCCCGAGGCTTGTACCTCTATGTCAGAAAAGCGGACGTTAAACCCTATTCACTCACTCACATACTTAGTCTCATTACAAAACTTAACATGAGAGCAATTGTTTATAACTTCTATTTCCTTGCTCGGATCTGCTTCACATTTCACACACGCATTGCTCCAATGGAGCTCTGCCAACGTGTGACAAATTCACGTTCGTGCACAGAGTCAAGGTCACAAGGATTTTTTTTACATATTTATGGGTACCTGGGCCCACGCGGTGGGGGGGGGGGGGGGTTATTCCGTAAGCCTCGCTTACTGACGAATCTAGTTTTAATTTCGGAATGCCTTCTCTTCATTAACTAAACTTGGTGTATGTCAACAATGTATGTCTAGACATAATGTTAATGTTCGGACACCATTTGTATAAAATAGGGTGTTCCCAAAACAAATTCTATCCAAATACATTGTTACTGTAATAAACAAGAACAACCATTCTAACCGCAAATTTGGACATTCTTTGCTGTGAGAAACCATAGGTTAATGTGCATTTCCCAGAATAAAGTGTGTTATTACGGGTATGTTGTGTATGCGTCAACATGGCTACCAGCTCCACATGTCCCAAGGTCAAAGGCACTTTATTATGTTTACTTTCAGAGAAACCCTTTCAACCCGGCACATCTGAAACAAGATACAGCCAACACATTTACAAAATTTACAATATTTTTCATACGGAAAATATTGTAAATTTTGTAAAGGTATTTCATGAAATTACGCAGATGTCCGAAGTCACAAAATCACATGGCGTGTTTCATTTGTTAAACCTCTATATAGACTGCCACAACGAATGACTACCAATCAACACAATATTGTATTTGCTCACCAGTCGGTTTCTTTGTGTTTTTGTCCTGCTCAATACTATTACAGACTGATAATCAGGGGAGATCATTTGGTAATTTATTTCCGCTATTGATATCTAGAATAATCATTTGTGAAATATGACGTTGTATTGGATGTGAAAGAATAATACATATACATCTCTTTATTCGCTCAGTCCATACAAATGTAAATGGCACAATGTAGTAGATACAAATACAATGTAATTAGTATTTATGCAACTTTCATTTCCCTTCTAGACAGATTGATTTAAATACATGCAGTAATTTAAATTACGGTATTCGGATAAAACACCCTTGGACATAACCCCCTTCTTGCAAAATTGACCACATGGACATAACCCCCTTCTCGGTGTTTACAGGGTGGACAAAACCCCCTTCAATGTTTTTGCAAGTTGGACAAAAAACCCTTCATGATTTCTACAGGGTGGATATAACCCCCTCACCCCACCCTCATTTGAATGAATCTTTACAAATACATGTATATGAATATTTGTTTGTTGTATATTATGTATAATTCTAAGATTAAAACCCAAAAAATAATGGTTTCAATTGTAGAAATCATGAGGGGGGGGGGGGGGGGGGGTTTCCAATTTCAAAAATGATGAAGGTGATTATGTCCACCGTGTTAAAACCGAGAGGGGTGTTATGTCCACCTTGCAAAAAACATGAAGGGGGTTATGTTCACCTTGTAAAAACGACGAAGGTTTTTTTTTGTCCACCCTGTAAAAATCATATGGGGTTATGTCCATGTCGTCATTTTCACATGAAGGGGGTTATGTCCACACCGAAAGTGTCTAGCTGTTGTTACCACAGTGACTCTGTTGAGCCACAGGCGATCTCACTCCCCACGCACAAAGTCCCATTAGATAGATCCACCTGATCCGACTGTACTATGATAGATAGAATTCAGGCCCGTAGCGGTGTGTAAAATAATGCCACGGCAGCCTTTTTAGACCCTCAAACCCACTTAGACCCTAAACATTGGATGTTCAACGCATGAAGCTGACGAAGAAAAAAACAGGCCAAAATACTGGCTGCCGTGGCATTATTGTATCCCCCGGACTCCGTCGGGGGATACTATGGATTTGACAGTGCGCCGCGTCCGCGTCCGCGTCCGCGTCCGCGTCCGCGTCCGCCGCAGACACTTCTTGTCCGGAGCATAACTCGAACACCCTTTGGAATATTTTCATGAAACTTCACACATGCATAGACCACGACCAGAAGGTGTGTCGCGCACAAGAATGACAACTCTTGCATAGCTAATTTTTTGAGTTATCTCCCTTTTTTGTTTCTCGCACTGATTTCGTGTCCGGAGCATAACTCCACCACCCTTTGGAATATTTTCATGAAACTTCACACATGCATAGACCACGACCCGAAGGTGTGTCGCGCACAAGAATGACAACTCTTGCATAGCTAATTTTTGAGTTATCTCCCTTTTTTGTTTCGCGCACTGAGTGACCATAACTCGACCACCCTTTGGAATATTTTTATGAAACTAACACATTGAATTAGACCACAAACCGAAGGTGTGTGTCGTGCACAAGAATGACAACTCTTGCATAGCTAATTTTTGAGTTATCTCCCTTTTTTTGTTTTTTCGCTCACTGATTTCCTGTCCGGAGCATAACTCGACCACCCTTTGGAATATTTTCATGAAACTTCACATATGCATAGACACGACCCGGAGGTGTGTCGCGCACAAGAATGACAACTCTTGCGTAGCTAATTTTTCAGTTATCTCCCGTTTTTTGTTTTGCGCACTCTACAAACTGGACAATAATGCATGAAGACCTGTTTTCTCGTCTGCTCTGTATACCTTTTCTCGTGTGCTCTGTACACCTTACCTGTAGAGAGAACAATAGAAACTGGGAGAACCATGTGCTAAGCATGGGCTAGCATGTGCAGATGTCCAGTGCTTGACCACTGCTGACCAGGTAATTTATACAGGTAAATCACTACATTGGGTACTGTGTTGAAAATATTGTGGCATTATGTGGACCTCTGCAGATATATGTAGATAAATATAGGACTATTAAAAAAAAATCTGGTCTCCAATAGCAAGCATTATTATTTTTAAACTTTTTTTTGTCATTTTATTTTATTTTTTTTTTCATTATTTTTTTTCCTTTTTTTTTTCAAATTATTTTTCAATTTTTGTCCAGTAGCATAAGGTCGTAAGTGCTATATACAGACTATTAACCTGTGCATGTGCTAGCATGTGCAACTGACCACTGACCACTTACAGGTAATTTATACAGGTAAATGATTATATTACATTTCCGTAAACTGTGTTGAAAATATTGTGGCATTATGTGGACCTGTGCAGATATATGTAGATAAATATAGGACTATTAAAAAAAAATTCTGGGCTCCAGTAGCAAGCATTATTATTTTTAATTTTTACTTTTTTTTATCATTTTTTTTTTTCCATTTTTTTTTTTTCATTTTTTTTTTCAAATTCTTTTTCAATTTTTGTCTAGTAGCATAAGGTCGTAAGTGCTATATACAGACCAATTATCATATAATAAAACAATTATTGACTAGTGAGCCATAGAATATAATCTGATATTCTATGGTTCACTAGTCAATAATTGTATAATATGTTCGGGCCAGTGAAAATTGCTTTCGGGCCCAGGCTCGAGGTCAAGGCGGGACAAGGCGAGGCATCTGATTCCGCGGAATTCTTGTTTACTTATCTCCCTTTGTTGTTTCGTGCTCTGATTTTGTATCCAGAGCATAACTCGAACACGCATATACGCATTGCTCTCTAATGGTCCTTCTACCGCCCTGTGCCAAATCCACGTTCGTTCTGCCCCGTCAAGCCCAGGGTCAAGGTCACATACTTAGTGCTTCAAAAACATTAACGCTTGGGTAAATATCTTATACTTTCTGTTTCCTTTCATGGATCATGGATCATCTTCATATTTCATATAACGCATTGCTCTAATGGTCCACTACCGCCCTGTGCCAAATCCACGTTCGTCCTGCCCCACCAATCCCAGGGTCAAGGTCACATACTGGTGCTTCAAAAACTTTAACGCTCAGGTAAATATCTTATAATTTTTATTTCCATTCACGGATCAACTTCATATTCATATACGCGTTGCTCTAATGGTCGTCTACCGCCCTGTGCCAAATCCACGTTCGTCCTGCCCCCGCCAAGCCCAGGGTCAAGGTCACATACTTAGTGCTTCAAAAACTTTAACGCTCGGGTAAATATCTTATAATTTCTGTTTTCTTTCATGGATCATCTTCATATTTCATATACGCATTGCTCTAATGGTCCTCTACCGCCCTGTGCCAAATCCACGTTCGTCCTGCCCCGCCAATCCCAGGGTCAAGGTCACATACTTGGTGCTCCAAAAACTTTAATGCTCAGGTAAATATCTTATAATTTTTCTTTCCATTCACGGATCAACTTCATATTTCATATATGCGTTGCTCTAATGGTCCTCTACCGCCCTGTGCCAAATCCACGTTTGTCCTGCCCCCGCCAAGCCCAGGGTCAAGGTCACATACTTGGTGCTTCAAAAAGTTTAACGCTCAGGTAAAAGAAAATTTTGACTTGCAATTTGGCCTCATTTATTATCAAAGCGATATGTGGGACATCCGTGTTTCTATGAACACATTTTCTAGTTTATTAAACTTCACACTGCATAGAGAGACGACCCAAAGGTGTGTCGCACGTACGAATGACAACTCTTGCGTCGTTAATTTCTTAGTTATCTCCCTTTGTTGTTTCGTGCACTGATTTCGTGTCTGGAGCATAACTCGAACACCCTTTGGAATATTTTCATGAAACTTCACACATGCATAGACCACGACCCTAAAGGTGTGTCCCGCAAGAATGACAACTCTTGCATCACTAGTTCTTTAGTTATCTCCCTTTGTTTTTCCGTCACTGATTTTGTCTCCGGAGCATAACTCGAACACCCTTTTTTCAAACTACTTGTGCATCTGGGGAGGGGGATACACATGCGCTTGTCGACAAGCGTCCATTTCTAGTTTTGGCCTGTTTTTTTTTGCCCTTTATATAGATAGTTTATTTACGTCTCATAAACTTTACAACATAACAAACACAATAATAAAATGCAGGTTCATGTACAATTGCCATTCAATAAGAATTACAATAGACGTATAGAATAATAACGAATATCAATACTCTATACATGACCAGTCAAGTTACCCAGTTCATAAAACAGTAAGAAATGAGCTCATTGTGTTACAAAATATTTTTTTTTAACACAGCACAAAGCTGCATGCATATATACTACTGACTATATATACACAGATTCATGCAATAACATGCATATGCGTATATACTCGTGTAATAGAGTTAACACAGTCGACCCATGGGGTCACAAAACTGATGTGCCCCTTTCGACACATTTTACAGGTTCGGTATTAACTGCGATGCCATGCTACAACAGTTCTCTGACACGGGACATATATACATACATGTATGAGCACCGCACTCGTAACAAATGAAAATGCTTAAAAACCCATTACCATTTCAAATCAGATTTGAAATGAACTTATTAGCAATAGATATGCAACCGAGCCTAAAAGACATGTAAACTGTATACGTGACAACCAAGGCACCGTCACTATTCTGGAACAGGTAGGTATAGTTCAACATTATGCATCAGGTTCAAGATCCGATTTTAGAGTTCCGTTAATCAACTCCGGTTTCCGCCATAATGATAGTGACGTTCTTATGACGTCGTAAAGTTTTCTTGGAACTAGAATATACAGACTACTTGGGTGGATGGGGCCAATATCACATTGGTGAACGTCCTTGGAGATTCATCTCGTCCTTGCACGGAATGACGTCACCGGAATGATGCCCCACTCGATACGCCCTTGGTCCATGCGGAGCAGAGTCCCCGCTGGTACACGGTGTCGTGTTGTGGACTCCAGAATAAATGGGTGTTGCGTACTGGTTCTACGCGTATGTATACACCGGATGGACGTGCCGTCGCTGGTTGCTGACTGGCTGGCTGACTGTCTGGCTGGCTTATTGGCTGGGAATACAAAACATCGACGGTGTTGTTACCAGAATGTAAGTTGTTATAGTCTCAATGATAGTCACAGTAGTGCACATGAAATCAATATTATGATTGCATGGCAATACTAAACAACATCATATATTACAATGATGAAACATGATAAATTTCAATGTACACAAAGATATTTTCACTATTTGGAAGAAGGGGGCTGATGGAATTCATAAGTCGGAGAATGCGATATAACACATTAATGAATAGCCACTATATATATATCTTCACAGTCGTACATGTGAATACAGACGTCATTCACAGTTATTTACGATTTGGTAAACAAACATTTAATTGCGACTGGCCTTACCCTGATCAGACTGCCCGTGGCCAACTGCGCTAACTTAATAAAGAGCAACTGTGCCAAGTATTCTCCTGTGCAGACACGCAGTATTGCATTACTAATGATAAACACTGTAGACTCTAATCAGACTAGGATTCCACAGGTTGACCCAAAGCATCAGTGATTGAAATAAATTATACTTCACATCATGTCCTTATTGCAGCTTACTGACGTATAAATAAGTGCATTTAGAGCAGAACTGTCTGATCTGGTCTATCCTGGTCGCAATAGCATTTACAATATTTAAAATACAATGTGAACGTACATGACTTAATAAAATGAATGCACAGACGACTGGGTTAGGATCTTACATGTGTCCACCATATAGTAAATAAAAGTCGTCCAGAAAATTCACGTTACAATTGTGACATGTTAAAATTGGCAATATTCTCATGTATTGTACAGGGCGCAGAACTGATATTGGACTGAATCGTAATATAAAATGCATAGCTAATTTTAGTAAACATTTCAATCGTGTTCGCCCTTCGTTTACAAATATAATAATTTGGTACTGCAATTAGTCGGAGTGACATGAAAAAAAACACATGAGAATAATATGCCATTACAATACTCACGGAATGCTCCCACACATGCCAGACCACAGGCGATTCTAGCGGTGTCTTGGATGGTCAATTATTGTTTGTATATACATAAAACACCTTTCTAAACAATGTACACAACAATTCAAAAGTGCCCGGGTGTAAATATAATAATACTAAGTATTATTATATTTACACCCGGGCACTTTTGAATTGTTGTCTACATTGTTTAGAAAGGTGTTTTATGTATATACAAACAATAATTGACCATCCAAGACACGCTAGAATCGCCTGTGTGCCAGACCTGTACTCGTTATCATTTACACGTTAACACGACGTATTGATGAATCAGTTCGATTTGATTAAGGGAGATAATCTACATCAGCGGATACATGCCATACGGCTTTTATGACCAATCATTTGGTCTAAACGGGTCCAAATAACTCCGGTAAATGAAATAGGGCAGTATTATCGAGGATACGATAACAATGCGGAGAATTGCCGGTCTTGGCAGGATTCAGACTTAAATGACAGCATTAAAAAGTAACTAATAAACATATGTACTCACCAATTTCCAGTGAAGGCTTGTGATCCAATGTGTTCACAAGAATATTTGAGTGTCCGACTGCTAGAATATGGTTTGTGATAATATATATATGCAACTCTAGCGCACAATTTTCCTACCGTAGTCCGCCTGTCAATATTAAAATTATGTGCCAACAGTTGGCTTACAATTTTTCGTAAGTGGACTAATGTTCTAACAGTCAGTCTAGCTCATGAGATATCTGGTGAATTAATCTGAAATACTTCAGTCATAAGTAAATAAGCCCTACTTATGGCACGCCGTTTTACTATTTATTCAGAGTAAAATATATCTCTTTGAGTCAATAAGATATCTCTTTCAATCAACAAGATATCTCTTTCAGACAAACATATATCTATTTCAGTCAATAAGATATCTAGTACATGCACAAGATATCTTTATAAGTAACAGATATCTTCCGCAGTCAAAGATATATCTTATTGACGGAAGAAGATATCTTATTTACTGAAATATATATCTTATTGACTCAAATAGATATAGTATTGACTGAAAGAGATATCTTATTGACTTAAAGAGATATCTTATTGACTGAAATATATATCTTATTGTCAGAAAGAGATATCTTGTTGACTCAAAGAGATCTCTATTTCATCATACTAGATATCTGCTTCTCGGAAAGAGATATCTGTTTGAAAATAATAGAAGAGATATCTATGTGGCTCATTAAGATATCTTATTGAAGGAAAGCGATATATTTTATCGTGAAGTAGCTATCTAGTATTTCAAAAGAGAAATCTATCTAAGAATTTAATAAAGATATCACTTTGACTCAGCAATTCTAGCTCGTCTGTCAGTTTGACCGCGAATTACAACCAACTGCTGCCAGACCGTCATCGCCGACGATTGGAACCAACGTATACATAATCCAAGTATAACTAGTGGAAATGAATAAACACGATTAACGAATATATTAATGGCTCAGCACACAAGTGACTGACAAATATTTCATGTCAGTATCATTTTTAGTATAAGTATTTATATTAGAAACTAGATAGTATCGCGGATTTTTTTTCTGGCACCTGTGGCTCAGCATAGGTGTCAGATACGGTCCGATATGAGATATCTCAATCTCACGAAAAATACAAATGCACCGAAAATTGATTGTTATGGTCGCTTTTGTTGTTTTCAGAGCATTTTGAAGGACATAAATGATATTTGGTAATGTTTCCTTTAAACTTTACACAGTGCAGAAACACAGAATATATCTGTTATGCTATTTGCGTTAATTATCGTTCTTTGCGCTATTAAGACGCATTATAAGTCGTAAACTGAAGACGCTTGCAGTCAGTTAATCCGGTGACACGAACTACCCAAATATACCCAAATATTGCCCAAATATACCCAAATATAGTATATAATAGCATACAATGTGGTTGTTTTATGTAAATAACATAATATAATACATGCTAGTTGTATTTATTCGAGGATATAGCCGTATATCTGTATTGTGAAGATGGTATTAGTCAAAAATACCAAAAAATGGCCTATTTCAAAAGTGGCCAAGGCAAGGGAGATTACTGTTATATGACGTAAGTAAAATCGGGTATGACTGATGTACGAAATGGGCGAAAAGGGCGAAATGGAGATTGTCGCGCGAAATGGAGTTTATATCGTCTATAACGTGCTAATTAATGCATGAAATTATTTGTTTCTTCTTATTATAATCTATTATACAGTCTTATATGTATAATATATAGTTGAAAAAGAAATGGGTATTTTCTTACATAATTTGATTTTATATCAAAGTTATTAATGACGGTGCTCAGAATATGTTGGACGAAATGGAGATTGTCGGGCGAAATGGAGTTTTATATCGCCTATAATTTGCTAATTAATGCATGAAATTAATGGTTTACTTCTTATATCTATTATACAGTTGTATATGTATAATTAATAATTGAAAACAAAATGGTATTTTCTTACATTTATTTGATTTTATATCAAACAAACTTAAATGACCGTGCTCAGGATATGTCCGGCGAAATGGAGATTGTCGGGCGAAATGGACTTTTATATCTCCTATTATTTGCTAATTAATGCATGAAAATATTATTTTTCTTATTATATCTATTATACAGAATATATCCGGCGAAATGTAGATCGCAGGGCGAAATGGACGTTAATTTATATGGCCTATAAGTTGGAGTCTGTCTGGCAAAATGGAGTTTTTTTTATAGTATACATGTATATCAGTGCCGTAGCCACGTTGAGGCCAGACGAGGCCATGGCCTCGTCCGTTTTTTCACGATTTTTTTTTTTATTTTTTTTATTTTTTTTTTATTCCAATATAGGAAAAATGGGAGTCATAGTATGTGCTCAGACTTTGCTGAGAATGCAGGAAATGGCGTTTCAGACCACTTTGATTTCAAAATTTTCAGGGTGGGCATGCCCCCGGACCCGCCTAGCAAACTCGGGTCCTTCGGGCCCTCCACACTTCCACCCCCAATAATTATCGTCTTCCGCCGCTTATGTTGGCCTCGGCTATTTCGAACCTCTGGCTACGGCACTGTATATGCTTTGCTAATGAAATAAATTATTTGCAGTCTTAAATATAAGGAGGTATATATAGTTGTGCTATGACGAAATGGAGACTGTTGATCGGTCTGGCGAAATGGAGTTTTGTATCGCCTATTCGTTTCTAATGCAAATAGTGTAGTCCCATGTGTATAGTAGCATCACGGTATCAGATCAGAGCATACACAATTCGCCATTCAGTCATAGACCTTTGAGATACGCCATGTGATTTTGTACCTTCAAACATCTGTGAAATTTCTGGAAATACGTTTATAAAATTCACAATATTTCTCATAAAAAAATAAATAATTGACAAAAATGTTAGTATATGCGGAATTATATTGAGCATGTAATGTGAAATTTGTGTCAACTTTTGACATCATATACGGACGATATTGTAAAATTACGCAGATGCACGAAGGTAAAACAATTACACGGCGTGTCTCATTTTACGACTGGTGGTCATATAGAAAATCGTAAATATCGTGAAAGTGGTCAATTTGTTGGCGCAATTTGTTTAATTATTTATTTATTCCTGATATAATAAACGTGAACATGTAATGTCATAAATAAAAGCAATATATGTGAAGTTAAAAAGCGATGTGTCAACTAAAAGTATCATATTGAATGCCGGTTTATTTATCATGTGAGACACGCCATGTGATTTAGTACCTTCGAGCATCTGCGTGATTTTATGAAATGTATTTACAGAAGAGTTTTAAAGTACCGTACATGCGCAATGGAATTCCGCATGTACTCTGAAATTTGTGTCAACTTCTGACGTCATCTACGAGAAATATTTCATGAAATTACGCAATCTGGAATGAGTATATGCCCTGTACTGTTCTTTTCTATACATGTTGAAAAAATAAAGTTGCACAAACTCTTACTTGAATGTTTTCATTAGCCAATATATGAATAGTTGTTTGTTTCACACGAAGGAGGTTATGTCCAATGGGGTTTTGTCCTACATTCATAAATTAAAGGTAGATGCCGTCAAATTAGGTAAAAACACATTTTCATGGAGATTATAATAGCCCCGTCCCAGATCAGCCTACGCATCAGGTCAGGGTATACATGGGTAAGCAATTCATACGTATCATGAAATAGGGCGGACGACGTGTGAAATATATAAAATGCATGGCAACTGACCACCGTCCAGTTTATTTGTAAGGACATGTTGTATAGTTCATGGGAAAAGGGACATTATGATATTTGCGAAGAGCGCAGTACCAGATCTATTCCTATGCCTATGCATCAGGTACGTGTATACAGTGGTAAGCAATTCAATACGTATCATACAATATTGAACAGGGCGGACGACGTGTGAAATATAAGCATAAACTGCACGGCAACTGACCACCGTCTAGTTTCTGTTTAAGTACATGACGTATAGACCCTGGTGCCTAAAACCAGATCCAAATATAACACAAATATTCACTGCATTTTATATGCGTATTTTGGAAAAGTATGTCATATTTTTGTTGAGTCGAGAAAACGTGTTTAGTATATATGTATTTACACACATATAACATGCAATTGTGTGTCAGATTTTAGGCACCAGATACAAGATGTCATTAAGGTAATTATCGGCCACCACGTGATGGTCACTGAATACACAGGGTGTTAATAGGATTTATTTAATCCCATCATATTTTTTTTAACGCGGTCAGAACTGACCACCGTCTAGTTTGCGCTATGGGGTGCCTGACATTGATTATTTAATCCCATCATTTGATCAAAAATACATTTTTCGGTATGTTTAGGCTGCATATGTATGAAAATTGTGGGAGGAGTTGATTACACAAAGTTAGTGGTCCTAAAACGGACGGACGGACGGACGGACGGACGGAGACGGACGGACGGACGGACGGACAACTCCATACCATAATACGTCCTGTTTCACGGGCGTATAAAACGTTTTATACCTGGGCCGAGTTGACATGGCCCCGATTTCACTTTCTTCAACGAACAGTAATCTGAGTAATCTCCCTTGGCACAGTTTCACATTGGCCATCTCAGGTGTTGTTTTTTTGCACAAATAGCATATTCTAATGGATATATATGACTATATCATATAATAAATACGAGTAGAACGTATTATGTTATGTTATTTTCATAAAGCAACCACATTGGATGCTATTATATACTATATTTGGGTATATTTGGGCAGTATTTGGGTATATTTGGGTATTTCGTGTCACCCAGTTAATCTGTTTCCTGTTACAAGTGCCAAGATTTTTACTGAGAAGTCGCTCATTTTAATTAAGTTTCACTGACTGACAATAATGTAAGACATGGTTACCAATAGCAATCTACTCCTCCAGTTATTCAGAACAAACTAAATTTCTATCTGATAAAAACAGATCTTTGTTTCCATGCTGTTTCAATTTTTTATGTGGCTTGGCAAGCCGCTTGCCCATTTATTTATTTTTATTTTTTGAGTATGGATGAATCTAATTGAACAACCAGCCAACAATTGGATATATGAATTGTCAGATGATATAAACATCGTCCAAATCAGTGTGTAACACTTACCAATTGCCCCCCCCCCCCCCACCAAAACCCTTAATTACAGATGTAGTTAAATGCTCAACTCTACAACATTGAAGTCGGTCATGGATTCATGCCTTCTCATTGATTCATGCCCCTAGACAACAAGTGAATAAGCACATTCTAAGAATAGTGTTAATAGAAAATTATTTTAAAAAAGGTATTTTAAGTTGTTTCCCACGGTTTTCTAAGTTACAGTTACATACACGTGTGATTCCTATTTTGTGATTTTCCTACATACTTCCATAATCCGAAGAGGGTCTGTTCGCAAATTATGTATAAAATGTGACATATGTTGATTTCTAGGTGAATCTGGACTTCACTTTATGTTGATGTATACATTTCCAAGAATTAATCAGAATATAACACACAATATGAATTCATGTGCGTAGGGGCACGGATCCATGAGAATAGTGACTATATTTTCTTTGTTTCAAGATTGGCATTAAAAGCAATTGAATTTTTTTTTTTATCTGAAACCGAAAGTAGTTTCCCGAAATGAAAACTACTTTCGGTTTCATGTAAACATATTACATTCAATTGATCTGTACAGCCAAATCACCAGTATTTTGTATTCTTTCTCAATAAAAACATGGTCTGACAGTACTTATATCCATTGGAAATGATTCTAAAGTATTGTCAAAAACATGTTTCTGTTACACCCAATACTGCACCCTGACTACTACTTTCTCCCTGAAAACGAAACCAACTCATTCACAAAACGTCAAAATGGTTTGGAAAAGAATAGACAGTTGGACAACTCTTATAACCAGGGTTTCCACTGGCGATCGCCACATTCACATTTGGCAAATTTTAAAAGAAAGTGGCGAAAAAAAATATCTCTAGTTACAATTTTCCGACCCGGCAGCCATACCTGGATTTTCCCTATCCGCCGTCTATAACTACGTTTTCCAATGAATAAATCAATAATCCCCAACACGTGAGACCACAATTGTTTACAAACACAGCTTTCTTATCTAAACGTGTGAAACATTGTGTGTATTCTATTGACACGGGTCACGTGCAGCGGTGATGTCATCTGTGATTTGATCCGTTAAATTTCATCCAGATTCATTCAAGTCCGGATCTCCGGACTGTCAATACTGTCGGCCTGGCCACAATCAGGGCTCATTAGATTATTTTTGGATGTTATAGTGTCCTATCTCTTTCCAAATATGACAAAGAGATGTATTTTAGCAATGGAAATACACTTTAGTATTCAATCTCGCAAACCTCAAAAAAATAAAATATGCAGCAGCTTCTATAAAAAAAATATTGCCAATTTTCCTGTGGTTTTTAGCCCAATTTCAGCGTTATGACCTTTCACTTGAAAAAAGTTACTTTTCAGTTGTTTTTAATTAAACCATACTTAATAAGATCATGTTGTTAGTATATACCACTTTGTAGCCGATTCAATTACCTATCAACTGTCGTTTATATTATCATAATACCTAAACAAATAAGATTATAGCTGGAAGTTAGCTGTAGGCATGGTTCGTTATAGATTTGAGATAATTTACCCCCTTTACTAATAAATATATAATAACAAAGAGACAAAGGACATATAGTATGGTGCAAATGACTCAAGATCAGCTACTTAACCACATTGAAGACAATTTATGTAAAATAATATATCTTATTCCCGAAATTTTTTTTTAACGCTCTTTCAAACATCTAACTTTTTATTCAGTAAAAAACCTGTAGAGTCTGTGACGCCCAAATAACTTTTTATGCTTAATATATAGTTCAAATATATTTGTAACATGTTCGAGAACCCACACTCTAGTATGGAAATAACAATTATTATAAATGGCAATCCCTTGAAACAGTCACCATCCTCCTGAATATATGAATAAAATGTAGAGTCTGTGACGGTGTAGAGTCTGTGACGCAATTACTTGAATTATAAAAAAATCGTTAAAACTACTTGGCAAGACATTTTGTAACATAATATTGAATCTAGTGATTGTATACCATACTGCATACTCCTAATACTGTCAAAATTCAATACAATAATGTAAATTTCTCATATTGTATAGCTTTTTATGCACATGTCAGTTGTTCATGTGTAATAATAAATAAAGACTTTGATACATGCATTTGACATACGCAAACACTTTTCAAATCTATTATAGTTGCCAAACTAGCACACAATGAACTGAAGCTTAATTGCAGTCATATATACTAAGAATTAATTATTACTGGCAATATATTTCAATTCAATGCCTGGCGTCACAGACTCTACCAAAAATATCAACCATTACAAATATAAGCATATAACAAGTCTGACGAGTCATGGGAGCCTAAAAGCTCCATTATAAGCATTTTGCCTCAGCCAACAATTATGACCAAGCAGAGACAAACTGTGCTGCATTTTGCAGCGGGACCATGAGCAGTGTTACTTTTTCCGGACGGACAGCTACATGTAGTAAATGATAGCGGTGTGGTCAAGACGTTTTGAATTTCGTGTTTCGTTTCTTCATTAAAGTTAGTTCGTATAAACACTGATGATTTGTTTTATTTATATCCAAAGCATGTGTGCCAGTGGTATTACTACTTTAAATATAACATGACAAAGTCAAGGGATCCATGATAACCACTGAACAATACTTCCTTGCTCATTGCCCCCCCCTTATGGTTTTTTACTCTATTTTTGGTAGAGTCTGTGACATTGGATTACATGAGTTTAATTGTGAGCACGGCAACTTATTTGTCTATATTAATAAATGTGTTCATGTTTGAACCAGTAGGTATGTGTGTTGGGACGCATTTCACTATCTTTTTATATACTCTGATCATGGATACATGTGATTTCAAGCGCTTTTATGAAAAAAATAACCATATTTTTTAAGTTATTTTGCGTATCCAGCAGTTTTGTAAATTGTAATGTTACTGTTTATCACTATCTATAGCTACACACACACTATTATACATCGCTAGCATGGAAAAAGCGCACAGTAGCTAGGATGTTTCTGTTATTTACAGCATAATTAATGTATTGTCCCGTTTGTAGAGTCTGTGACACTTTTTCATACACGTATTCGATACTCAATAACTATTAAACTACGTGACTACACCTGCACAATACGATACATATATCAGAGTACTGTATTACAGATTACCACGAAACTATCAATTTATTAATGTCTTTCTTAAGATAGGGGTTATTGATTTCAAAGAACAGATGAGAACAGTAATTCTTTTTTTTTGAAAATGATGCAAATTTCAATTGTCGAGGAATAACTATTTTTGATGGAAATTTTGTAAAAACATTTATTGAGATACAATCACATTAGCATATACTTAATTGTAAATAGCACATTTGCCACATAAATCATGTTTTTGCAAAAGCAATTATTAATTAAAAAATACATTTCACCAACTGTGATGAGTCTGTGACGACCTTTACCAACCAACTTCCAGCCCGTATTGCGAAAAAACTGTGATAGCTATGTAACTGATATTTCGGGTAAATAAGCATGATATATAATATTGTAGTTTGGTAATGACTTTGGAGCTGGAAAAAGAAGTTGATTTTTGTCTAAAAGTGAAAGGTTCTACTGAGCCCTGATTGTGGCCAAGCCATGTGTTTATTTGGCTTTGTAAAACCACATGTTTACAATAGAAAACAGTGTTTAAACCTCATAAAAGGTCAATGTCATCGATAAATATCGATGGATTTACAGAATACAGACTTTAATGCTTCTGCTAACACCAACAATAGCAGAAACAGGTACTTATTTAGTGGGAATTTGTCTCTGCTAAATCCCGACTTCGTTCCCGAAATAGTTCGGACCCGACAAAAAATTAATTCTACCACAAATGTATGGAAGTGAAGTTGTAGTGAAACATGTTGAATGAAAGTTGAAAATAATGCTGTATTATGTCAAATGACATGTATTTAATTTTATTTCTCATTTATCACAATGATTCAAATCATATTATGAATAATGTGTGAAAAAAAAAAAAAAAATAAACATAATGATACCATGTTTTATTGTTCTTAGTAGATACACTGTACATGTATGTATATTTTTTTTGTCAAAGCACGTGCAAAAATATATATTCAAATTTGAATAATTTTCGCGCGCGCTTTACAAAAAAAAAAGTGGCAATTTTATTTTTTTTCCAGTGGAAACCCTGTATAACCCCATTGTGGTCTCCACTTTACACCGTACCCAAACCATAATCTTTATAGTATGGTGTTACAGGGCTCCAGTTAAGGAAATTAGTAATTGAGTATTTTCACGCCATCATATCTGAAGCAATTCGGTATTTTAATTGGGTAAAATAAAATCACAATACTGTTTGCACATCAACAGACAGCGATTATTGAATAGTTTGCTTTGAAATGAAAACATGTCTTGGAATTTCATTAGAATTGTCTCCTTGGAGACAATTCTAATGAAATACCAAGATGTGTTTTCATGGAAAATAAGAAACATATGCTATATTTGTGGTCTGTTTATTGTTTTCTGTAGCATGATAAAGGTACCACAAATTTGTTCTTGCTTTTTGATACTCGCTAAGTATATGTACTTCTAATTTCAATTGGGTTTTTGGAAATTTTAATTTGGTACTTAAGCAAATGCGCAGCTTATCTGGAGCTCTGGTGTTACTTCGATAGCAGAAATGGGAGGCGGGACATTGATAGTCAGGCTGGGTTTGTATTAGGTTAACCCTTTCATCATCACAGGCCTTTAAAGTGGGATTGGCAAAAAGTGTATATCCAGATGAGCTGGCTCGTGACGAGTTGTCTCGTCAGGATCTGCACTTTTTGCAATTGATTTTCATATTTCTGAGAACAAAAACACCATTTTTTCATAAATGGACTAGTCTGAAAATCATTTTGTGACGGTTGGGTTGGTTGCAAAATTAACATATCAAAATCCATTCCAGTTACTTAGGGGTGAATCGAATCTA
Source organism: Conchocele bisecta (assembly GCA_029237695.1). Lineage (NCBI taxonomy): Eukaryota > Metazoa > Mollusca > Bivalvia > Lucinida > Thyasiridae > Conchocele > Conchocele bisecta. The sequence goes on from CM055271.1 coordinate 102,389,635, forward strand.
ATTTGCAATACTGTGTCTAACTTAGAGATTATACTGGTTACTATTTCCATTTCAGAACAAGAAGTAAAATTGACAAACCTTTTAGTTGGTGTGAAATTGTGTGACAGCACTACGATCTTGCCTCTGTTTATCATCCAAAATGATGGACGTTACAGTTAAGACATTGGATGGTCAGAACCGAAGCTTCTGTGTGCCAGAAAATGTAAGTTGTCCTTATTGGGTAATATGACTGGTTTCCAGTTGGATAGAGATTGGCTGTGGCCAATAGACTAGATACTGGACTTCAATACCAGAAGTTGTGGGTTCAAACCTTGCCTTAGGCATCGAAGAGACTTTCATAGTATTAGCATCCCACTAGTCTTTCGGATGAGACTTGAAACTGAGGTCCCGTCCCTAAATGACACGAGCTGTTCCTGGGACATTAAACCCGTTCACTTTCATAGTCGAATAACAGGCTTCACTATGTCCAGCATAGTGAAGTCTGTGATTCGACTATGATCAGCCTGGATGATGCACATACATATCATAATGATGAATCCATCTTTAAGGATTCATATCTTGACATAGACCCAGTTGTAGTAAGCGTGCCTAGCATCGGATCAGGGGCCTGTTTCACTAAACTTGTACGACTAAAATCTTCGTACGTGCACAATTATGATGGTCTGTAAATTGCACATTAACAATATTTTCTTGTAAACAAATATTGGATTTACATTTATTGAGCATAGGGTGCAATATGCACCCTATGCGCTCAATAAATGTAAATCCATGAATTAAAATTTCCAGACGATCCTAAATTTGCACTTACAAACATTTTAGTCATACAAAGTTTAGTGAAACGGGCCCCTGGACACTATCTTTTCATGCTTTCAGACCCTTTCAGTTTTATTGTAATTTCAGTGCTGAATATCAGGGTTCAATCTAGGTCAAACAATTATGGAGAAGTGACTTCTCCCTCCAGGCAAAATAGGGAGAAGTGAGGGGAAATTAGGGAGAAGTGATCAAAATCATATTTTCCCTGTGGGTGGTGGTCGGGCGAACGTGACGGCGTAAATCAATGGTAGGGGTTTCTCCTTATAGGAATCACAATTTGCCTGGTTTGGCCCTCCGCTACATTTTTATTGTTGGCTCTTTTGTTACCTCGGAGTTGAATTGGGTTATTGCCCATTATAAAAGTAGTAAGATTATTACTGATCCTACTGTTTTTCGGAGGGGCCAAGTGATTCTGGTGTGGCGAGGACCTGTCGTCAATGTTTACAAGGTCAAATCTGTCAGTTTCATTTTCATCTACGCACATGATTCTCGCGCACTTTCACTTCGATGTCGATGTGTCGGAAAAAACCAATAGCTTTGTATACATGTTATTAATACACGGCTACACCGAGTGATGTTACTCTTTCCACTTCTCAAAACTGCCCATTTACGGTGAGCTAATTATTCACGCGTGCGTCGACAAATGAAATTAGTCGATAAATAAATTGCAACATTGCGTCCTCCAAGGAAATTCAACCCAAAGGTGTAAGCTCCACCTTATGGGCGGAATTCAGGATTCCGGTGTGACGATTATCTCCGAAGGCAGCCAAAAAAATGTCGTTTGATCTCGTTTGCTGCATACATCATGGATATGCATATCTAGTTATACCCCCTGCAACAAGTTGTTGGGGGGGGGGAGTATACTGGAGTCAGGTTGTCCGTCCTTGCGTGTGTCTGTCCGTCACTAAACTTAACATCAGAGAAATATGTTATAACTACATATTTAGGGGGTACCTGGGCCCACACAGGGGGTATTCCGTAAGCCTCAACTGACTTATCTAGTTAACGCATCAGCCATTTAGTCAGTCCAATGAAAACCTTGTTACCTGATAAATTTGTATTGTAGGAATGAATGGCCTTTTTGTGGAATTTATCGGGGTATAAACTTGGAAAAGTCGCGGGAATACTGGACGAAGGCCGGAAGGCCTCGTCCAGTGTTCCCGCGACTTTTCCAAGTTTATATCCCCGATAAATTCCACAAAAAGGCCATTCATTCCTTATAATTCCAGCATTTGAAATAAATTCATCAAGAAAATGTGTTTATTTTCCGTTTTCTTAAGAATTATTTTAACTGCGCCTCACGGTTACGGAAAGTATTTTGGCGTGGGAGTTTACTGTGATATAAATTTTGGACAGAGACTTGCTACGGGCCAATCAAATGTTAGGGAATTGTGTAAATATTTTTGTGCTGTAATTATGAACATGTATTTACAGATCACTGTCAAACAGTTTAAAGAGAAGATATCTGCGTCAATCGTAAGTACACGTATAGAATAGATGTCCAACATCTGTCATCTTGCTTGAACAGGGTTTCAATAGTGACCCGTTTGTGTATTTTGACCTTTGAAATTTGATGCATAATAATTCAGTATAATGTCAGAGCTCCAGATAAGATGCGCATTGGCGTATTTTACACACTTATTTTAGCATAATACGCATTGATTATCAAAAGGGGGAGTACAAGATACTCAAAGCAAAGTGAAAATATGCATTGATTTTCAAATTGAGTACCGGTAGTGAAAATACTGTAATAAAGTAGAAAATTTACTTAGTTGAGCTGCAAACACTGTTTGCTTTTTGTAGCTGAAATAAGTGAATTTTTAAATTGCATTTGCAGCCTAAGCTCAATAAATGTAAATCCAATAATTGTTTACAAGAAAACATTGCTAATGTGAAATTTACAGACTATCGTAATTTTGCACTTACAAACATTTTAGTCGTACAAAGTTTAGTGAAACGGGCCTCAGGTACATTGCTGTGTCCTCATATGAGCTTACTGTTGAACAGACGTAAATCCTCAATCAATCCATCGTTTCAGAGTATCGCAGCCGACACACAGAGGCTGATATTCCAAGGCAAAGTTCTCAATGACGAAAAGCTGCTAAAAGATTATGGTATGTGGTTTGTTATGCGCCCTTTGCGATAGCAAGGGGGGCATATTGCGTTGCAAGTTATATTGCTATTGTGATAAGCCAGTACCATAATACCAACGATCTATTGGGACACTCTTCATTGTGGGACAGTTTTGGCCCTCGCATATGTCTTTGGCATTTTGTTTGTGACAATCTGGTTTACTCCTTATATGAGTATTACAATTATTCATAGTCCTATTTTAGGGGAAGGGGCCAAGTGACTTTTGTGTGGTATGGACCTGGTTTGGCTGGCACCAGGTCAAGTTATTCTAATTTCAGGGCTGAATATATTTTTTCTCTATGTAAATATTCCTTTCTGATTTTGGGATTTGCCCCCCAATGCAGCAGGTTAAAACGAGAACGTACCCGTTTGCCCGACCTTACATTACCTTAGCTGTTTGATAGGCCGTTAAACACCAATAGACCACATTCACATAAACACGTTTGTCGTGTCACTTTAGACTGGTTCCCGGTAGTATTGTTTTGCTAATCTGCGCATCCGATGGGGTACCAGTCTAGTGTCGACTACGTGACTGACGTCAGCAACCGTGTGTATTGATCTTTGATATGGCCTTGTGCCCCGCGGTGTGAAATTTACACGTAGTAATACTTGACAAGCGCGGCGTGTCTGAAGTCTGTAGACGAATCAGCATCGTGTAAACATAGTTTGCCAAGTAATGATGGAGTTTTATGACTTACGCGGAATTGCATTATGCCTATTGGAATACACGACACGGAATACATACATATCAGGAATTACTGTTAATGGCGTTATGCAATATTTTTCCTGGAAAATGTTTAATGTCGCCAAAATGACACCGACCATATCGGGCAAGGTAAATGTTTTCAAAAGAGCGTTGTGCCAATGTATGCGAATGTAATCGATGACTAATTGGATACGACCAGTTGCAATTCAAATGATTGCGGCCAGATTGTGATGAAAGGAAAATAGCGATTGTGGTGCTATTTTCTTTTGCCGACAAAAACATGACATGGCCGCTGTTCTCATACAAAAATGCCGTGTGGAATGAAAATAGCTGGCCGCAGTTCGGGGGTGGTCGTTATGGGTGGATTTTTAACTGGCAGTTGTGGACAGGTGGTCGCTATTTCCAGGTAGTCGTTAGCACAGGTTTGACTGTATTTCCCAGAATAATTTTTGTAATATTTAGGGTTATGACGGTATTGTAAAATTTAACTCCACCTGGCCTCTGTTCAAGATAGAAATTTGAAGAAGAGTTGTCCACCTTCGATGTTTGTTACAGATGTGCATGGGAAGGTTATCCATGTTGTGTTACGCCCGCCTCCATCTGCCAACCGCCCGGCGGGGGCAGGGACAGGCACACCAGCAGGCGCCGTCCCCGGAATGCCTGGCACAGACACAAACAACATCGTTGTCGGCTCGTTCTCCCTGCCCTCGGACGTCCTTGACCTGAACCAAGTACAGGTATGGGAAACTATAGTTCACCCCCTTATAGGCCTAAGACTGGAAAAGTTTTGTGCGAAATTCTATGTGTGAATTTGATTTAATAAAAACACTTCTGGTGGTTCAATGTGAGTTACAATTGGAAATGGAATGACGAACAGTGCAAATCAAGATCAGACTGTGCGGATGCACAGTCTGATCTGGATCTACACTGGTTGCAAAACCTATAAGGTCCATTTCTCAAGTCACAGCCAGAGATGGGTTTTGGTTAGAATACCTGACTTACAATCTGGAGGTTAGGGTTCAAACCTCACCTTAGGCATCAACAAATAATTTGATCTATTTCCATCCCACTGGTCGGTCGGATGAGACTTTAAACTGTGGTCCAGTCTGTATATGACCCTAGCTGTTGCTGGGACGTTAAACCCATTCACTTTCACATTGAAATCGAGGTACGGTCCCTAAATGACCGTAGCTGTTGCTGGGACGTTAAACTCATTCACTTTTCAGTCACAGCCACATAAGGCAGAAACTGTTATACACCGGCCTATATTTCACTTCAGAACATTGCGCAGGATGCCATCCGCAATATGGGAGATATGGGACGTAACGCGAGGGTCAGCACCAGAACATCGGTAAGTCTCTTTAACACACGAGCTACAACACTACTGTCTGTTCCATGTTTTTCTGCCAACATACTTTTGCCTATGAAACACATTAAATCTAAAAAAGAATTTAATGTATGTACTTTTTGCACAACCCAAAGGTATGTCTCATGCAAGAATGACAATATATAATTAATATATTAATTATCCCCCTTTACTTTCTTGGAGACTGAGGCATGGGCTTAAAGTGGACAATTGTCAATTTCTTTTTTTTTTTCTGATTTTCAAAGTATATACAGAGCTCCAGATAAGGAATTAGTAATTGAGTATTGTCTCTCCATCATTTTTAAAGCATTTGGGTATTTCAAAATCTTAATTTGGTAAAATAAAATCACACTACTGTTTACACATCAACAGACAGCAATTATTGAATAGTTTGCTTCGAAATGAAAACATGTCTTGGCATTTCATACCAAGATGTGTTTTCATGGAAAATAAGAAAAAATATGCTATATTTGTGGTCTGTTTATCGTTTTTTTTTCAGCATAATAAAGGTACCACAACATTTTTATTGCTTTTTGATACTCGCAACTTCTGATTTCAATTGGGTTTTTGGAAATTTTAATTGGGTATTTAAGCAAATACGCAGCTTATCAGGAGCTCTGTATATAAATGTCTCCCATATGCCCATAGTTGTTTAACCTGTATATGTTGCTGTAAACTGGAGAAATATGGCTTATGGGATTTATGACCAGTGTAGCTCCTGGTCAAATAGCACACTCCTGTAGCCTGATAACGAGCTATGTTACTTGTTAGAAGCACTACGGGTGTTTCATTGATGCACATGCTGATATGGATCTACACTGGTCGCAAAGCCTCATAAGCCCCATTTCTCCAGTCACAGCCACATACAGTCTGCACTTGTTACCTCAAACTCTCTTAACCCTTAGACTGCTACTCACAACAATTGTCGTCTGCTGTTGCTTTTATATCTTGCCTTATTTCTCACTAAAGACATGTTTTGACAGCACTTCTGAAGTGCTGTCAAAGCATGTTGTAAATTATTCTAAAGTGCTGTCAAAGCATGTTTTTGATGATAAAAATGGAAAATAGAAAATAAACAGCAGACGACAAAAAAAATAAGATAGCGGTCTAAGGGTTAACTCTTTCAACACTACAGGCCTGTATAGTGTTATTGGCAAACAGTGTAGATCCAGATGAGCCGGCTCGTGACGAGCCGTCTCATCAGGATCTGCACTTTTGCAGTAACTTTCATATCTTTGTGCGCTACTACGATAGTGGAGGGGCATTTCGTGTTACCCTTGTCCGTCCTTCCGTCCGTCCATCACCAACCTTGTGACTCATAAAACTTTTAAACCTTAATAGCTACAGCCCTGTAACTTGGTATGTAGCTGGCTTATGATGAGTAGATGCGCAAAGTTTATTTCAATCATTTATTCGACCCATGGATTATCTCCCCTTTTGGACTTGGAATTTTGCCTCGTTTATTATCAAAGCAATATGTGGGGCATCCATGTTCTATGAACACATTTTCTAGTTGAAAACAAAAACACCCCCTTTTCATTAATAGACTAGCCTGAAATCATTTTGTGATGATTGGATTGGTTGCAAAATTAACATTCCAGTTACTTAGGGGTGAATGGGTTAAGTTGCACTACTGATAACTCAAAAGTAAAATTCTTGGTCCCAACTACATGTTTTTCTGTATAACAGCTCTCATTTACTTTACTCAGTGTAGACTGTATGGTGATATGTTGTGATATTTGTGGTGTCTCCCACAGGCGGACGGGTCAGCAGTGGATGTCCACATCCACCTGGGGCCAGTGTCCGGGGGACAGACGGAGAGCGAGGCCCAGATGCGACTGAACCACGCCCGCCGCATGATCCGGCTTGCCACCGATACACTTGACAGGCTCGAGGTAATGCTATATGATACACACCATGTGATACTTTACCTATAATAAGAGCATGTGTGGTATCTCATGAAAACTATTTACAAAATTTACGATATTTTCCGTAAATTAATTTCACGATCGGGATTCATTCTTACCGGAATTCCGACTGGAGACCTGGTTTGGCCCTCACATACGTCTTTGGTATTTTTGTATGCGACAGTGGAATCTGGTTATACCCCTTATGTGAGTATTACGATTATTCGTAATCCTATTTTAGGGGAAGGGGCCAAGTGACATTGGTGTGGTATGGACCTGGCACCAGGTCGGGTTATTCCAATTTCAGGGCTGAATATATTTGATGTAAATAATATTCCATTCTGATTTTGGGATTTTCCCCCAAATGCAGCAGGTTAAAATGGGATCGAACCCGTTTACCCGGCCTTACATGACCTTAGCTGTTGATAAGCCGTTAAACACCAATAAACAAACAAGCAGAAGTGTGCTATAATTTCAACATGATCTGCACTCGTCGCAAAATTTTATTACAGAATTGTCTTCAAATTAATAGAACACCTGTAGCCGATTTCACCAACATCTCGAAGTATACTTTTCTAGCAAAGTATACTTTGAGGGAGTAATCATTTATGTTTTCCGAAATGCATTATTTCAAATAGAACTAACAGACTGCATATATTTGATGATTAAAACTATGCAGAATTGCCAAAATGGCTGTGATAATGTAATAAATTCAGTATAATAAAAATTAATAAATTTATCCTAAAATTGAAAATTTCTCCCTCTAAGTATACTTCGCTAGAAAAGTATACTTTGCAATGTTGGTGAAATATGCTACAGTTCATATGTGTCTGTGACTGGAAACATGGGGCTTATGGGTTTTGCGACCAGTGTAGATCCAGATCAGCATTCGCACAGCCTGATCAGGATCTGCACAGCTCTCTATGTCATCAATGAAACCACTGTCATGCTTCTTGCAAGCAATAGAGATCGTTATCAGGTTACAGGAGTGTGCTATTTGATCAGGAGCTACACTGGTCATCAGTCCCATAAGCCACATATCTCCAGTCACAGTCACATATGAGACAGGCCATGTGATTTTGTACCTAAGAAGATGTGCGATTTTTAATGAAAAATATTTACAGAAACTGTTCTTTTTTAATTACATCGTAAGTTGACAAAATTGCCACAGCCCTGAACATTTTGTCAACTTTGGACATCATTTACAGAAAATATAATAGTCTTTGTAAATATGTTTCACGAGATATCACACATCTTCTTGGGTACAAAAATCACATGGTTCGTCTCGTTTGTGGTAGGGACTAGAGAAATGTGGTTTATGGGATTGGTGACTAGTGTAGTGTAGCTCCTAATCAAATAGAACACTCATGTGGCCTGATAACGGTCTCTATTGCTTGGAATAACGAACAGTAACCCATAATCCTAATTTCTTCAGTCACAGCCACATATAGTGACTACAAATCTACAGTCTGGTTCACGAAACCTGGCCAAATTTTAAGGCCATATAATCAATGCAAAAATAATAAAATAAAATAATAAATTTTATCAACATTTAAGAATGAGCCTTCATTATATTTCGTGAAATTTGGTCATATATTGATTTTATTACGAAAAATGAGTTCTCTATGGGAATTTAACATGAGGAAAAAAGAGGTGGAGAAGCTGGAGGATGAGACGAAAAATGAAAAATTTGGAAATTGATTCTGAAATCTAGCTAGATAGGTTGGAAATGAAAAAGTTGCATTTTGAAAATCGGTAAGCTGTTTCTAAAATTAGAAAAAAATCCCCATGTTAAATTCCCATAGACAATGAAGATGTCTATGTGGATTTAACATGGGGAAATTGTTTTTTCACAATAAAGTCAATACTGGACCAAATTTCGCAAAATAAAAAGTAGGCTCATTCTTAGATTTTGCTATAATTTAATGCATTATTGATATAGCCAAAAAATGTGGGCAGATTTCGTGAAATTTGGAAATTGATTCTGAAATCTAGCTAGATAGGTTGGAAATGATCTAACTAAGAAAACAAAATTTACATTTTGAAAATCGGTAAACTATTTCTGAAATTAGAAAATTTTCCCCATGTTAAATTCCCATAGACATCTTCGTGATGTCTATGGGGAATTAACATGGGGAAATTGTTTTTTCCCAATAAAATCAATATTGGACCAAATTTAGCGAAATAAAAAGTAGGCTTATTCTTAGATTTTGCTATAATTTAATGCATTATTGATATAGCCAAAAAATGTGGGCAGGTTTCGTGAAACAGACAGTAATGTCTTGTGATGTTTATCAGGCAAGGCTAGGAAACGCGTAGGAATTCCGAGGCTGGCCATTTCTGTGCCGAGTCTGATAAGCTTGATACCAAAAGCCACTAGTCTAGTATTACATTTATCAAGTACCAACATTTTACATTTTGAAAATCGGTAAACTATTTCTGAAATTAGAAAATTTTCCCCATGTTAAATTCCCATAGACATTCGTGATGTCTATGGGGATTTAACATGAGGAAATTGTTTTTTCCCAATAAAATCAATATTGGACCAAATTTCACGAAATAAAAAGTAGGCTCATTCTTAGATTTTGCTATAATTTAATGCATTATTGATATAGCCAAAAAATGTGGGCAGGTTTCGTGAAACAGACAGTAATGTCTTGTGAAGTTTATCAGGCAAGGCTAGGAAACGCGTAGGAATTCCGAGGCTGGCCATTTCTGTGCCGAGTCTGATAAGCCAAAAGCCACTAAAGAACATAATTGGTTTATGTCAATTAGTAGTTCTATTCTCATTTCTGGAGTACACTGCAGCTCCATTATAACGCGATCGCGTATAGCGCGATCTCCATTATAACGAGGGTCTCTCGGCGGGATCCCAAACAAATATTTAAAAAATAGAGAAAAAAGAAAACAAAGAAAAAAAATCAAAAAAAAATCGTCAGACGTCGTAGTATGATCGTGTAATTAGTTGATTCATGATTTCTGTAAGTTTATTCAAACAACGACATTCAAAGTCCATGAAAGGATTATTTATGTTAGCAAATGTAATACCTTTCCAAATTCCAAATCCGAGATGACACCTGACACATATTACACAGACGAGATTTGTGTGTTGCTTTGTGCAAAAAAATCGATAACCAAGCCGTGTCAACTAACAGGTGTTTATCGTATGACATCATTCAGCATGAGGCTGTAAACTGTGTGACCTTTAGGCTATGTTTTGAAATGTTACTGATTGGTCAACACGCCTTTTGATGTGCCGCAGACGTCGCGAACGTGCGACTTTCATCATCGCATCATGGGGCAATCAGTAACCCATTTCATGTTGAGGATACGCTTATGTTTGCGGAAAAATATTTTCTTTCTATGCACTCAGAAGTATATGCCGCGACCACCATCAAATGAGTGGTCACAACATTTACTTTCATTGAGAAATAACAAAAATAAAAATAAATTTCATACCCGTAAATGTGTATTCCGAAAGGAATGGATTAACAAAAAAAACACTGGATATGCAGATCTGTCGCCATATTTCGCCGATATTGATTTCGAAAATATTTTCCGTAAATGGTGTTGAAAAGTTGTCGGTGGCTTTAGATATGAAAGGAATGTTGGGTCATGGAGTAATCGGCTGATGATATGTGTGTTCTGGTTTCTGGCAGACTTCAAAAGAAAATCGGACCTTGTAATATTGTTTGATGTTACTGTGCTATTTTCTGTAAATGACGTTGGAAGATGAGGAAATGCGGAATTGTACTAATGTACGTACATGCAAGTACTACCTTTATTTCTTAACTTCAAACACACATATATAATACATACCGCAATCAATAGTTAACAATATAATACCACTTTCGGCAGCAATATGATCACAAATATAACATGATTTCTGACGATAGTCTGTTACAAATTTAACATGATTTTTATATACAAATTGGCAAAAAAATCCCGGGAGCCAAGGCACAACCGTGTACTAACCGAAACCGTGTTATAGTGAAGCGTGTACTACTGGGGTCACACTGTAATTACTTTAACTTTTGTTCAAATGACATGATTTTATATGGGTCCATTGCTAATGGAATTCCCGCAATAATTGGTAACCGAAATGCGGATGATACCAGAACCTGTGCATGTCCCGAAATTTGGAATCTTGGACCCCGACCATCGTGTTATAATGGAGCTGCAGTGTATTTCATTAAACCAGATATTTGCTTAAGAAGTATACTGTTTGCTTCCGAAGTATACTGAGGGGTATATAGTTTTCTTTGCCTGTCCATCCATCTGTTCAATCGCTTGTCCGGCTTTCTGTAATTTGAAAAATTAACATTTCTAAATTTGTGCTGAAGGTTTTGTTTGTCAGTATAGGCAGTGGCGGGGGCTATTCTTTGCTACCTTGCTTTATTTTTAAAATTATCTGAAAAATACTGACACCGCCGATTCTGATGAGACAGCTTGTAACACGCTGGTTCGTCTAGATCTACAGGGTTTAAAGGATTAAAGGAATGTTAATTTCGATTCGACCGACTCGTGGAATTTCTCCCAATTTGATTACCTACCACATATAACATAGTATTTTACTATTACATTGTATTTTCTTCTTCATCTAAATTGCTTGGCCCTAAATGATACTCTTTTGTGTTGGTGGGCCGTTAAGCACCATTCCTAATTTCAAGATTGCATATGTCCAAAAACCACCCCCCCCCCCCCACCCCCCAGAATGATTCGCCTTAAATGATACCCTTTTGTGTTGGTAGGATGTTAAGCACCATTCCTGTGCTGAAGGTCAAAGGACGTAGAAATTTGCGTTTTTAGGGGTACATCCTCCATCATTAATAATGATTTCCTGTCTCCAATATGACAAGTGAACGCATGTAAACTATCGATAACATCTATTAAATTATTTAATATCGATCAATGATCAATGAATGATTTGCCCAGAATCCACAATCGGCCAGTAGCGATGCATCACCAAGATCATCCAGTCCGTCTGTAGCGAGAGACAGGAGCACAGTCACGTCTACAGCAGATAACCAGTCTGCTGTTACCCAGTCTCCCATGGACACATTAGAAACTGTAGAGGCACAGGGAACGAGCAGGCTGTCACCTGACCAATCAGAAACCAACTCTACTGACACAGCAACAACAACAGCAACAACAACAACAACAACAACAACAGAACAATCTGCAAGTAGCCAATCGGAAGCTGCAGATTCTAGCCAATCAGAACAGACAAATACAAATGAGCAACCACGCAGACCTAGGTATGTATGCGATGTGCCGTGTGAAAAAAAAACCAAATTAATGTCTCTTCCACTTAAAATCTACCTACTGGTATTGGACAAATTACATCAGATACTTTGAAACAATAATTTATTTTCCTATGGGTATTCAAATTGTAATGTGAGCTATCGTTACCGCAATGTGTCCGTCGTCGCCCGTCGTCGCCCGTCGTCCGTGAACGTTTTCAAACGTCTTCTCCTCGGTAACCATTGGGTCTATAGTCACCAAACTTCATGGTCATGGTCCTTAGGTAGGGGGATTACAAAATTGTTAAAATTACGTCATTGCGTAATCCAAGATGGCCGCCGTCTAAAAATAGCACAAATTCTTAAAAAATCTTCTTCTCAAGAACCGCCAACCGAATTTCGACAAAACTTGGTAGGAATGATCGATGTACATTGCTCTTTCAAAGTTGTTAAAATGGTGACCCCGGGGTCAAAAATGGGCGTGGCCCGTGGGGTCAAATAAGGGTCAAATTTTATTTTTGACTGAATATGGTCATGTCATATATCAAATTGAAGGTATCAATGAGGCGATCACTCTGGTGCATTTTTTGTCGAAATCGGATTGTTATGTCATCCAAGATGGCCACCGAAAGGTCAAAAGGTCGTTCTTTTATTAGAGATTTCAAAATTCTTCTTCACATGAACCGCTTGGCCCATGGTAGCCAAACTTAAAAGTTATGGTCCATGGGTGAAGCCTTTTCAGATTTGTTAAAATGGAGGTCATCGCTAATCCAAGATGGCCGCCGTCTAAAAATAGCATAAATTCTTAAAAAAATCTTCTTCTCATGAACCGCTAGCCGGATTTCGACGAAACTTGGTAGGAATGATTGATGTACATTGCTCTTTCAAAGTTGTTAAAATGGTGACCCTGGGGTCAAAAATGGGCGTGGCCAAATTTTATTTTTGACCGAATATGGTCATGTTATATATTAAATCGAAGGTATCAATGAGGCGATCACTTTGGTACATTTTTTGTCGAAATCGGATTGTTATGTCATCCAAGATGGCTGCCGAAATGTCAAAAGGTTCTTTTCTCAGGAACCACATGGCCGATGCTGGCCAAACTTCATAGGAAGTTAAGATCCTTGGGTGAAGCATTTTCAGATTTTGTAAAATGAGAGTCATCGCTTAATCCAAGATGACCGGCATCTAAAAATAGCACAATTTTTTTAAAACACATGAACTCAATGTCACATTCTCCTCTGGTGTTCATGGAGTCAAGTGAGCGAATTAGGGCCATCATGGCCCCTCTTGTTTATTTTATATGCACTTTTTATCAGATAGTGAGCTGTGTATTAGCCTAACACATACTGACGCATAACATTGTTGTATTTTGCATTGACTTTATACACACATCAGATTCAAAACTATTTTCACTGATATTTCACTGGTAAAAAAATGTCACATGACATTACCGAATGACTCAACTTGTCCGCATTATTTTCAACGAAAACCCCCTTCTATTTGCTCATTCTGTAGTATTGTGACCAGTACAGCTCCTGATCAAATAATTGAATCATATAGCCTGAAAACGATATACATTGCTTGTTAAAAGCATGACAGGTGTTTCATTGATGGAATGGCGAACAGTGCAGATCCTGATCAGACTGTGCGGATGCACAGCCTGATTTGGATCTACACTAGTCGCAAAACCCATAAGTGCCATTTCTCTAGTCACAGCCACATATATGGAATTACATATTTGTTTTGGCTTGGTTGTCTGTCTGTCCGTCCGTCTGTCCGTCACAAAATTGTGTCGTGCATATCTCCAAAAGTTTTTGAGTTACAGTCGTGAAACTTTACAGGAATACTTGTCATCATGTGAAGTTGCGCACCTGGGGTTTTAAATGTGGATTCATCTTGTATTTACAGAGTTATGGCCCTTGACTTAGCGAAAATTGGGGATTTTCAACTTGTGTCGCTCGTATCTCTAAATGTATTTCAGTTAAGAGTCGTGAAACTTTACAGGAATACTGGTCATCGTGTGAAGTTGCGCACCTGGGGTTTTAGATGCGGATTCATCCAGTATTTACGGAGTTATGGCCCTTGACTGAGTGAAAAGTGGAGATTTTGAACTTGTGTCGCGCGTATCTCCAAATGTATTTCAGTTAAGGGTCGTGAAACTTTACAGGAATACTGGTCATCGTGTGAAGTTGCGCACCTGGGGTTTAGATGCGGATTCATCTAGTATTCACAGAGTTATGGCCCTTGACTTAGTGAAAAGTGGGGATTTTGAACTTGTGTCGCGCGTATCTCCAAAAGTATTTCAGTTAGAGTCGCAAAACTTTACAGGAATACTGGTCATCGTGTGAAGTTGCGCACCTGGTGTTTTAGATGCGGATTCATCCAGTATTCATGGAGTTGTGGCCCTTGACTTAGTGAAAAGTGGGGATATTCAACTTGTGTCGCGCGTATCTTCAAAAGTATGCAGAAAATACAAGGTAGCTACATATATGCTGTTGCTACCTTAAATTCTACTTTTCCAAGTCCTGATAACATGCAGTGGTGGTATTGGGGGAGACATATGTTTTTGTCTGAAAAACAATCCTCTAGTTTGGATACAATTTGTTTTGGGAAATACCACAATAACAATGTATTGGGATTCATTTTGTTTTGGGAAACCCCATATATGGAATTACATTTCAGTCGGTCACACATCATTGCCCTGGCATTCTGTATACCGTAATAACCCTAAATAATAGGACACAATTTATGGTTTCCCACAATGAAAAATGGCTCATGAGTTATAGTTAGCATTATTTATGACTAGAAAATAAACTACCAACAACATTAACTGCAGTTCATTGTGTATTGTACATGTAAATAAAATGCGCTCGGTCAACTGAGCTAACCAATATTAATAGTGGAATATACCGGCGCAGTATAAGAAAAGTAACGCAGCCAGGGAGCGACCATGATCCAGCATATTAAAACTACCCGGGGGTTTATTATGAAAATTAGAGACCATATAATTACATTATGAAAATTAGAGACCATATAATTACATAACAATTTGAATAAGGTTTCTTTGTTAAACTTAACTTTCCGATGTAAACGGCATTTACCCATTTTACAAAATTGGGGTAAACGCCTGTTTACAGTTCAACCACAAATAAATCTGCACACAAGACTACCCCGGGCTGATGCCCAAAGATGTGTATCTGATAAAACAGTTACAATTACTAATAGCAACACGCAATATTAACTATGTGCCCCACATCAAGGCTAATCCTCCGGACCAAGACCCTGGGGCAACATACCTAAAAATAAAAATAATATATAATATGCCTTCACACGGCCCCTCCTCCACTGCCCCACTTTTCCACCGCACAGCAATACCCAATTCACACAGCATCCATGTTATGCTATATAGTCTTTTTGGTAGCGCTGTTCCTAACCAGCAGGGTTGCAGGTGGACACAATCGGGAAAATATCTTTCGGAGAAACTGCTGTATTATCCCAAGAGACTGCCGTAATATCCACCGAGCGTCCTGCTACCATCGAACCTGCAGCGAGAATGTACAGCAGCAATACCTGCGACACTGGATGCAACCCATATCGGCTGCACCATGATCAAAAGAAGCCGCATGTCCCAAATCAATGGTCCACCCCATGAATCCCAACAGACGAACTGCCTCCTGAGATTCACAGAGTCAACCCGAACCAAAAGATGCGGCTCCAGATGATAAATGACAGATACTCATAAATATGTGTAACCCATACTTTACGTAATCACAATTCACAAAAGTTTTATTAATTATAACCTCAAGATGATGAACGCCATCCAATCCCCCCACAGCCGCATGTGCTTCAATAATTGGAGAATTGTATAACTTTACGACATAAAAGTCATGAAATATTAAAAGACTGAATACATTTAAGCACACATGCGGCTGCGGGACAGGTGCAAAATGCCCACGGGATCAAAAGTCGCCCAACCAAACGGGTGGGAGGGAGGGTAAATTTTACAAATTGCTTGTTGTCTCTCCAACGATCAGAATGCAAAGAAAGATTATTGCACGTATTTTAATGACGACAGAGCTTACGCAAATACTGAAGACCAAAATGACCAGCTTATACAAAAACTGATGATGCAAATGACGTGGGTTACACAAATTCCCATGACGTCAGCGAGTACCTGTCATTTCCGCTATAACTACAACAACAACCCGGAACTAATATTTCATAGGCAAAATAACTCCGATTATTCCAATTCAGGAATAATCAATATTATTGTACTGGTTGTATTGTACAATTTGTTTTGGGAAACCCCACAATAACAATGTATTGGGATACAATTTGTTTTGGGAAACACCACGATAACAATGTATTGGGATTCAATTTGTTTTGGGAAAACCCCGGAATAACAATGTATTGGGATTCAATTTGTTTTGGAAACCCCGCAATAACAATGTATTGGGATTCAATTTGTTTTGGGAATCCCCGCAATAACAATGTATTTGGATGCAATTTGTTTTGGGAAACCCCGCAATAACAATGTATTGGGATGCAATTTGTTTTGGTAAACCCCACAATAACAATGTATTGGGATGCAATTTGTTTTGGGAAACCCCACAATAACAATGTATTGGGATTCAATTTGTTTTGGGAAACCCCACGATAACAATGTATTTGGATACAATTTGTTTTGGGGAAACCCCACAATAACAATGTATTGGGATTCAATTTGTTTTGGGAAACCCCACGATAACAATGTATTTGGATGCAATTTGTTTTGGTAAACCCCACACTGTATTGGGATACAATTTGTTTTGGAAATGAGGGTTTCCAAAAACAAATGATGTCCAAATACTCTGTGTTATTACGGTATATGGAATTACGTTTCAGTCGGCTTCACATCAGCGCCCTGGGTGAGGTGTTGGGGGAGATACAGCAGTTAAACCTGAGACTACAGCCCCATCTAAGCAGCTTCACAGAGATTGTGAATACAGACGCACAGTCAGACGAAACTGTAAGTGGTTCTGATGTTTCAGGGTGAGAAAAATGTGCACCGGCCCGGGGCTCGAACCCGGGACCTCTGGTTTACCATACCATCGCTCTAACCGACTGAGCTAGCTGGGCACGAATACACATTTTCTCTCCATAGTGAGTTGCGTACCGTGACATACTCCTCCGCCAAATTGGAATTCGTCCCCGAATTCTATATTTAATCGTCTCTGAAATCCATATTGTTGGTACATTTTGGGCAGTATTTGTCAGTCACGGCCCCACGTTGGGCGCCAAATGTCACAGGGTGAGAAAAATGTGCACCGGCCCGGGGCTCGAACCCGGGACCTCTGGTTTACCGTACCATCGCTCTAACCGACTGAGCTAGCCGGGCACGAATACACATTTTCTCCCCATAGTGAGTTACGTACCGTGACATATAACATACACTTGTTTATTGATTGAGAAAAAATTGAGTTAACAATTTTCTCAAATCACCTATAATTTCTGTTTGCCTTCAGCTAATATTTTCATATCGCATACATGCATTACTAAGTAACTATACATAATTCTACATGAATACAATTACCCTCGCTACTGATCGTACGTCCGTCCGTCTGTCTGTTTATTTATTTGAAAGTTTTTGTAAGAGTTTCTAAAATCACCTATAATTTCTGTTTGCCTTCAACTAATATCTTCATATTGCACACATGCGTTACTTAGTAATGATACATCCTTCCACAGTAATATAATTACCCTCGCTACTGATCGTACATCCGTCTGTGAGTCTGTTTATTTATTGGAAAGGTTTTGTAACAGTTTTCAAATAGGGGCCCTAAGTGCGTCAACAGGCCACATTTTCTATATTCCAATAACATTCGAAAGGATGCACATTTAATACATATTATTTTACTCGTCACTCTTTTTATTAAAAAGTAACTACAGTCGAACCTGTGAAAAACGACCGGCCAAGGGAAGTGGCCAAAGTGGCCGTTGTTCCAAGGGTCAAACATTTTCCCGCTTTCACAACAAAGTCGGCCATGTATTTTGAATTCTATTGTAATCTATATGCATGCATAGAAAACGTCTTAGCTGTATACACTGCCACCTGCCGATTCTCTATTGCACGATCGTGGAGTGGATCTGTTTTTTATCAAATAAAAATGGCATAAAAATGGCATAAAAATGGCAAAAAATAGTCAATTAAATTTATTTTGTTTTTATGTCATCTTTTTTGTTGTTATTGTTTTTGAACCCAGCCTCGCTTTGGAAATGATATACAAAGGGAAGTAATTATCTTCATGATGAGTACATCCAGCGCCTTGCTTTGGTGCACCATTTAATAGCTTGTCGTAATTACTGTTTAATTAGCATTAACATGAGTATTTTACTTTCTGATTCTCAATTTCACATCATCATTTGATATTAATACCGTAAAAGTCATATAGTCTGTATTAAAACGATAGCCTATGTGGCATGGCCTGTGAAAATCGATTTTATTTTCTAACAAAAACATTTCATTGAATGTGTCCACAGGTGGGAGACTCTGACCTGCGACACAAAAAATGCCCATTACAAAAAAAGTCATTACCCCACCCACTTGGTCTCATACAGTACTATCTCCTATAAAGAAGATAGTACTGTATGAGACCAAGTGGGTGGGGTAATGGATTTTTTGTGATGGGCATTTTTTGTGTCGCAGGTCCAAGTCTTCCACCTGTGAATGTGTCAAGCGAAGTAACCCACGCAAGATAGGTGTCCAAACCGGCAGAGAATACGAGGCTAATTTACTTTCTGTCCAATGTATTTCCTGATCAAGCCCGAATATTTAAGCAGCCTATGACGAATTTGCTTTGTCCGCTGACATAATTATTGATGTTTTTAATTAGAGATTGGCGAACATTGTAAACCATGGGCAGACTACGTGAATCCACCGCCTGGTCTGGCCGCTAATGCAATAAGCCGGGATTTGTCACTTTAGACTGGTTCCCGGTAGTATTGTTTCGCTAGCCTGCGCATCGGAACAGGGTACCAGTCTAGTGTTGACTACGTCACTGAAGTCAGCAACCACGTGTATTGATATGGCTTGTGCCTCGCGGTATGAAATTCGCACGTAGTGAAACTTGACAAACGCAGTGTGTTTGAAGTCTTGTCACTGTAGACGAATCAGCATCGTGTAAACAGTTTGCCAACTAATGATGGAGTTTTATGACTTACGCGGAATTGCATTATGCCTCTTGGAATGCACGACACAGAATACTTATCGGGAATTACCGTTAATGGCGTTATGCCATAGTTTTAATGGAAAATTGTTAATGTCGCCAAAATGACACCGATCGATATGGGCAAGGTAAAGGTTTTCAAAAGAGCGTTGTGCCAATGTATGTGAATGTAATCGATGACTAATTGGATACGACCAGTTGCAATTCAAATGATACCTGCCAGATTGTGATGAAAGGAAAATAGCGATTGTGGTGCTTTTTTTTTGCCGACAAAAACATGACATGGCCGCTGTTCACATACAAAAATGCCGCGTGGGAATGAAAATAGCTGGCCGCTGGTCGCAGTTCAGTGGTGGTCGTTATTAAAAGGTCTTATAAAGAAAAAGATTGGACGGGGGGATTTTTAACTGGCCGTTGTGGACAGGTGGCCGCTATTCACAGGTGGTCGTTAGCACAGGTTCGACTGTATTAACTCTTTCAATCCTAACTGGAATCAATTTTTATATGTTAATTTTCCGACCAATCCAATCGTCACAAAATTATTTTTAGACTACCGTAGTCCATTTATGACGAGCCGGCTCATCTGGATCTACATGTTTTGTCAATACCACTATACAGGCCTGATCTATACTGTTTGCAAACACCGGCACGCACTATCTGTAGTATTGAATGGCTTGAAATAATATATAATGAATTAAATCCTGTAAATTTCATTCAATCATTTATTTATTGCAGGAAACGCGGCAGGCCCAGCGAACATGTAACATGGTGTCCGAGGTGATGCACTCGCTAAGCCACGCCTATCACTGCCTGAGTGACATGATGGTGAATCTGTCCCAGGCCCCGCCCAGACAACTCTATGTTACACTGGCTGTCGCTCAGCCCCACGTGGGTGTCATACAGGCCGTACCTGTACAGGTAAATTGTTTGTTATGTAATGTTTAGTCACACTGGCTGCTGGTTATCTATGAACTACTAATGAAGCTGAGGGATGGGTTGTGGCCTAGGTGTTACAACACCTAGCTTCCAATTCGGAGGTGCAAACCTCGCCATGGGCTTTGAAAAGTACTTTCATAGTATTTCCATAACACTGTTCTGTCGGATTAAACTTGAAACTGTGACCCCGTCTCTATATGATCTTAGCTGTTGCTGGGGAGTTAAACCCATTCACTGTCACTTTTCACTAATGACACTGAAAACATTTTAAATCATACAACATGTGTGAGTTGGGGAAAAACAAGTCCTCAGCTCATACACAGTGATGTGTTATCACATTTTTGGGCGGATACAATTACATTGTATCCGCCCAAAAATGTGATAACACCTCACTGTGTATGAGATTGTATCCGCCCAAAAATGTGATAACACCTCACTGTGTATGAGATTGTATCCGCCCAAAAATGTGATAACACCTCACTGTGTATGAGATTGTATCCGCCCAAAAATGTGATAACACATCATTGTGTATGAGCTGAGGACTTGTTTGTCCCCGACTATGAGGGACCATGGTCAAGGTGTATGATCATGTGGTTACAACAACAACAACAAGTACTGACACTTCCAGAAGCCCTCTGATTTATATTACATATTCTTTTATTTTGTCCTCATTTTGTTACAGATTTTTATGAAATATGGCGCATCAAACGCGTCTTGTTAAGCTGCAGTTGGTGGTCTCGGTACTTTGACCCAAGCTTCTGTCGTTTTTGCGATGAATCGATTAGTAGACACGGAAATCGATCCTTCGCAAAAACAGTATGTGCTGAACTCCCGGGACCACCAAATGCAGCTCATGAAGACGCGTTTGCTGCGCCATATTTCATCAAAATCTGTTGCCTATTAAGAAAAATATCAAATAATACTTTCTTAGAGTGGGCGCGCTTTCAACACTTTCAGCTGTTGTTGTTGTAACCACGTGATAATGCACCTTGATGGTAATCTCTGTTACTGTGAGCCAGTGTGAGGGGAGAATTTGTTGTTCATCTCCAATAGACCTTGTGTGACTGCCAGGTAACCTGTTACTGTGAGCCAGTGTGAGGGGAGAACTTGTTCATCTCCAATAGACCTTGTGTGACTGTCAGGTAACCTGTTACTGTGAGCCAGTGTGAGGGGAGAACTTGTTCATCTCCAATAGACCTTGTGTGACTGTCAGGTAACCTGTTACTGTGAGCCAGTGTGAGGGGAGAACTTGTTCATCTCCAATAGACCTTGTGTGACTGTCAGGTAACCTCCGTTACTGTGAGCCAGTGTGAGGGGAGAACTTGTTCATCTCCAATAGACCTTGTGTAACTGACAGGTAACCTCAGTTACTGTGAGCCAGTGTGAGTGGAGAAGAGGAACCTTGTCCATTTTCTCCAATAGACCTGAGATGTCAGGTAACCTCCGTTATGTGAGCCAGTGTGAGGGAGAACTTGTTCATCTCCAATAGACCCTTTGAAACTGCCAGGTAAACCTCCGGTTATTGTGAGCCAGTGTGAGGGGAGAACTTGTTCATTCTTCCAAAAGACCTTGTTGAAACCTGCCAGGTAAACCTCGGTTACTGTGAGCCAGTGTGTGGGGAGAACATTTCTTTCTCCAATAGACCTTGGTTGACTGCCAGGAACCTGGTTACTGTGAGCAAGTGTGAGGGGAGAATTGTTCATCTCAGACCCTTTGTGTGACTGCCAGGTAGCCTGTTACTGTAAGCCAGTGTGAGGGGAGAACTCTGTTATCTTCAAAAGACCATGTGGTGACTGCAGGTTTAGCTGTTACTGTGCGCCAGTGTGAGGGGAGAACTTGTACATCTCCAATAGACCTTGTGTGCTGCAGGTAGCTGTTACTGTGAGCCAGTGTGAAGGGGAAGTACTTGATAATCTCAATAGACCTTGTGTGACTGGCAAGGTAGCATGTTTACTGTGAGCCAGTGTGAGGGGAGAACTTGATCATCTACAAACGACCTTGTGTAACTGCTAGGTCAGGGGCCTTTTACAGTGAGCAGTGTGAGGGGAGAACTTGTTCATCTCTAATAGACCTTGTGCGACTGCCAGGTAACCTCCGTTACTGTGAAGTCTGTACGGGCCCATCTGTTTTAGGCCCAGCTGAACATTGGTGGCAGTCCGAGGCAGGTTCGTCGCCAGTTCCCTCTCAACAGACTGGCGTCCCAACAGGAGTTGATAGTAAGGCCGCTCTGAAGCAATGTGACACATGCAAAAAACTGGGGTCCATTTCACTAAACTTCGTACGACTAAAATGTTCATAAGTGCAAAATTATGATAGTCTGTAAATTGCACATTACCAATGTTTATATGCAGCCTATGCTCAATAGACGTAAAGCCATCAATTTAAATTTCCAGACGATCCTAAATTTGCACTTACAACATTTTAGTGGTACAAAGTTTAGTGAAACGGGCCCCAGGTCCCTATATCCAAGGTCAAGGTCACACATGGACATAAAAGATAAAATAAATTAACAATGTTTATTAGAGCCATATAAAGAAACCATTAGATGGATTCTTGAATAACTACACATAAATGTTTACCATCATGAAACATAATTGAGTATGCAAAACAAACATCCCTAATTTCAAAATCAAGGTCACACTTAGAGGTCAAAGGTCATTTGCATAGTGTGATTTTAAATAGATGTTGTATGCTAGATTTTCAGACAGCTATTGTGATAATTTTCATGAATCTATCTTGTTAATAATTGTTCTAACCTGGTATGTATCTATAGCTAGCTGTATTGTTAGTTTTGTCCTCAACCTATGAACGTATGGTAACTATATTTCAGGTGAATACAGGCTCCACAACCACCTCTACAGCTACTACAGCTACAGCCTCCAATACTGGCTCCCAGCCCAGTACCACACAGAGTGCAACACCACAAGCCGGGACCCAGCCAGCTCAAGCCGGTCCCCAAACCACCCAGTCTGGTCCCCAGCCGGCTGCTGCAGCTGGAGCACAGTCCGGGATAGCGGCCGACATTCAGGCACAGATCCGTGCACAAATACAGGGGGCCTTCCGGGGAGGGAACATTTCTGGGGGGTCGGGGTCGGGAACCCCGGCTGATCCGTATGTGTTTATGGAGATGGGGCCCGAGGTGACGACGGTGAACAGTATATCTGCCCACGTGGTGTCCACGTCGGAGGAGTCTGCGTCGGGGGACTCGGCCACACCCACAACTGCCACTGGTACTACAGGTGAAGTCAAATTGCAAAGTCTATCATCGATAATAATCACACATTTTGCTCAATCATCGTTTACATAGTTTACATTGACCTACATATGGACGGATAATAAATTGCCATATCCTGCATGGATATGGCAATTTATTATCAGTCAATATGCAGTAGGTCAATGTAAAGCTTTTACCTGATAAATAGGTAATACATGTACTAGGATAATGTCTTTCGATATCACTTCATACCAAAGTCAATAGTTGGGTATTCTATTTATCTAATTTTATCTTGCATGGATATGGCAATTTATTATCAGCCATATGCAGTAGGTCAATGTAAAGCTTTTACCTGATAAATAGATAATACTAGGATAATGTCTGATTTTATACTAGAGTGATTAGAGCGATTATTATAGATTGTTATTTTCCATTTTTATCAACTCGAGAGATGCTAGCCTAGTATACCCTGTAATCAGAAGGACTAGTATCTCTTGAGTTGATAAAAATGAAAAATAATTTATCTGTCAAATTAATTTGACAGATAAATTATTTTTCATTCTTATCAATTAATTGGACAGATAAATTATTTTTCACTTTTATCAACTCAAGAGACACTAAATAACTGATAAGCATGTAGACATGCATGCATGCAGTCTGTAGACATGCAAGTAGGATTATTAATAATCCTACTTGCATGTCTACAGACCTCGAAAAATCATTGTTCTCTCTGACATATTGGCTTTTGTATTTTCTTGGTTCTCTGTGCTCACATGTTTAGCTGCCACATTATTTCACAATCATGATATCAGCTCATCAGTTGATTAACCATTGCCCCTAAGTAACTGGAATGGATTTTGATATGTAAATTTTGCAACCAATCCAATTGTCACAAAATGATTTTCAGACTAGTCCATTTATGAAAAGGTGGTGTTTTTGTTCTCAAAGATATGAAATTGCTTGCAAAAAGTGCAGATCCTGATGAGACGGCTCGTCATGAGCCGGTTCATCTGGATTTACACTATATATGCCGATACCACTATACAGGTATGTAGTATTGTGTGATTTTCTTCCTAAGAAAATGTGTGATTTTTCATGAAAAAATATTTACAGAAACTGATATTTTCTGTACATGATGTCGAAAGTTGACAAAAATTTAATTATATTCTGCATTTGCTGTGAAAACTTTGTCAACTTTCAATATTATATATGGAAAATATACATGTAGAACATTTTGTAAATATTTTTCAGTAGATATCGCACATTTTCTTGGGTACAAAATCGCATGGCTTATCATATATATTCCTAGTCAATGTCAATGTTACTGATGTTACCAATATTCTCTGCATCTATAAGAGGATTCTAGTAATGTAGGGAGATTTGCTCTGAAAACATTGTCAACTGCCGATAACATTTACAGAAAATATCAGGTGCGAAAGTACATGCCTTGTCTCATATGTGATTTTGTTCCCAAGAATATGTGCTGTATCTCGTGAAAAATATTTACAAAATTTACGATGTTTTCCTTCAATGACGTCAAAAGATGACGAAATTTTCATAGCAAATGTGGAATACTCTGAAAATATCTCACATCTTAGGTACGAAAATACATTGCTTGTCTCATTTATATATTGTGTGTATGCAGGTTCCCAATCGACGCCTACCAGTGCCGCACAGAATCAGGGTAACCCCATGTCTCTGGACATGCTGCAGGGACTCGTCCAGCAGGCCATGCAATCGGCAGGTATAGTACATCGTTTATACAGTGAAACCTCTCTAAACCGGACACCCTGGGAGGTCCCCAGGGTGTCCGGTTTAGAGAGGTTTCACTGTAAATCAGGCATTTGCTCAATTTGAACCATAGCTGTGTGTTATGCGATCACAAACAGCCATTATCACATGAGACAAATGAGTAAGACATGCTGCAGGGACTCGTACAACAGGCCATGCAATCGGCAGGTATAGTAAATCATACCCTCATTAGGTTATATGGGATTGAGTAATAAACCCACTGACCCGGCCTTAAATGACCTTAGCTCTTGATAGGCCGTTAAACCCTAACAAACAAACAAACACACAGGACCGGGCAATACAGTACACAATGTCACGGTTGTCCCCAATCCTTGATCATGTTGTCTGTGTGTCCCAACACAGGCATGTGCTAATATTCTTTACAATCAGCCCACACAATTGTCGGGACATACAGTACCATCAATGTCACTGATTGTCCCAATCCTGTTCCTGTTGAATGTTGTCTGTGTGTCCCAACACAGGCATGTGCTAATTTCTTTACAATCAGCCCACACATTTTTTTTTTTTGTCCCGGGACTACAGTACACCAATGTCACAGTTGTCCCCAACCCCAATCCTTGTTCCTGTTGTATGTTTGTCTGTGTGTCCCAACACAGCATTGTGCTAAATATCTTTAACAATTAGCCCACACATGTCCCGAGACATACAGTACACAATGTCACAGTTGTCTCCAATCCTTGCGCCTGTTGTATGTTGTCTGTGTCCCCAACACAGGCATGTGCTATATTCTTTACAATTAGCCACAACTGTCCCGGGACATACAGTACGCAATGTTACAGTTGTCTCCAATCCTTGCTCATGTTGTCTGTGTGTCCCAGCACAGGCATGTGCTAATATTCTTTACAATTAGCCCAAACATGTCCCGAGACATACAGTACACAGTGTCACAGTTGTACAATCCTGCTCCTGAATGAATGTTGTCTGTGTCCTCCAGCACAGGCATGTGCTAATATTCTTTACAATTAGCCCACACATGTCCCGAGACATACAGTACACAATGTCACAGTTGTCCCCAATCCAAGTTCCTGTTGTATGTTGTCTGTGTGTCCCAGCACAGGCATGTGCTAATATTCTTAACAATTAGCCCACACATGTCCCGGGACATACAGTACACAATGTCACAGTTGTCTCCAATCCTTGCTCCTGTTGTAGGTTGTCTGTTTGTCCCATCACAGGCATGTGCTAATATTATTTACAATTAGCCCACACATGTCCCGGGACATACAGTACACAATGTCACAGTTGTCTCCAATCCTTGCTCATGTATGTTGTCTGTGTGTCCCAGCACAGGCATGTGCTAATATTCTTTACAATTAGCCCACACATGTCCCGGGACATACAGTACACAATGTCACAGTTGTCCCGAATCATTGATCCTGTTGTATGTTGTCTGTGTGTCCCAACACAGGCATGTATTAATATTATTTAAAATTAGCACACACATGTCCCGGGACATAAAGTAGACAATGTCAAAGTTGTCTCCAATCCTTGCTCCTGTTGTATGTTGTCTGTGTGTCCCAGCACAGGCATGTGCTATTTAATTCTACATAACACACAATGTCGGACAGACAGTACACTATGTCACAGTTGTCTCCAATCCTTGTCTCTGTGTATGTTGTCTTGTGTGTCGTCAGTTGTCTCATCTGCTTTTGTGTAGTGTTCGTGTTGTCATCATTCTTGGGCTCCTTTGTTGTATGTTGTGTGCATCAGATGGCTACTATTCTTTACAATTAACCCACACATGTCCCGGGACATACAGTACACTATGTCACAGTTGTCTCCAATCCTTGCTCCTGTTGTATGTTGTCTGTGTGTCCCATCACAGGCATGTGCTACTATTCTTTACAATTAGCCCACACATGTCCCGGGACATACATACACAATGCACAGTTGTCCCCAATCCTTGCACCTTGTATGTTGTATGTGTCCCAACACAGGCATGTGCTAATATCTTTACAATTAGCCACACATGTCCCGGGACATACAGTACACAATGTCACAGTTGTCTCCAATCCTTACTCCTGTTGTATGTTGTCTGTGTGTCCCAGCACAGGCATGTGCTAATATTCTTTACAATTAGCCCACACATTCCCCTGGGACACAGAACACATGTCACAGTTGTCCCAATCCTTGCTCTGTTGTATTTTGTCTGTGTCACAGGCATGCAAATATTCCTTTCAATTACCCACACATGTCCCGGGCATACGTACACAATGTCACAGTCCCCAATCCTTGCTCCTGTTGTATTGTCTGTGTCCCAGCACAGGCATGTGCTAATATTCATTTCAATTAGCCCACACATGTCCCACGACATCATACACAATGTCACAGTTTGTCTCCAGTCCTTGCTCATTGTATGTTTGTCTGTGTCCCAGCACAGGCAGTGGGTAAAATAATCCTCAATAGCCCACACATCCTGAACTACCGACACAATGTCACAGTCCCCAATCCTTGCTCCTGTTGATGTTGTCTGTGTCCCAGCACAGGCATGTGCTAATATTCTTTACAATTAACCCTCACATGTCCCGAATATCAGTACACAATGTAACAGTTGCCCCCAATCCTTGCGCCTGTTGTATGTGTCTGTGTGTCCCAACACAGGAAGTGCTAATATTCTTTACAATAGCCCACACAGTTCCCGGGACATACAGTACACAATGTCACAGTTGTCCCCAATCCTTGCTCCTGTTGTATGTTGTCTGTGTCCCTCCCAGCACTGGTATGTCTAATATTCTTTACAATTAGCCCACACATGTCCCGGGACATACAGTACACAGTCACAGTTGTCTCCAATCATTGCTCCTGTTGTATGTTGTCTGTGGTCCCAGCACAGGCATGTGGCAATATTCTTTACAATTAGCCCACACAGTCCCCCGGACATACATAAAAAAAAAAACAATGTCCACAGTTTGTCTCCAATCTTTGCTCCTGTTGTATGTTGTCTGTGTGTCCCAGCACAGGCATGCAATATCTTTATTAGCCCACAAGTCCCGGGACATACTACTCAATGTCACAGTTGTCCCCAATCCTTGCTCCTTGATGTTGTCCGTGTGTCCCCACACACCATGTGCTAATATTCTTTACAATAACCCACACATGTCCCGGAATATACAATACACAATAACAGTTGCACCATTCGCCTGTGTATGTTTGTCTGTGTCCCCAACACAGGAATGCTAATATTCTTTACAATTAGCCCACACATGTCCCCGGACATACAGTACACAATGTTCAGCCCCAACCTTGCTCCTGTTGTATGTTGTCGTGTCTCCCAGCATGGTATGTAATAGTTCTTTACAATTAGCCCACACATGTCCCGGGACATACAGTACACAATGCACGTTGTCTCCAAACCTTGCTCCTGTTTGTATGTGGTGTCCCAAGCACAGGCATGTGCTAATCTTCTTTACAATTAGCCCACACATGTCCCGGGACATACAGTACACAATGTCACAGTTGCCCCCCAATCCTTGCGCCTGTTGTATGTGTCTGTGTGTCCCAACACAGGCATGTGCTAATATTCTTTACAATTAGCCCTCACATGCCCGGGACATACAGTACACAATGTTACATTGTCTCCAACTTCTCCTGTTGTATTGTCTGTGTTCCCTCACAGCATGTGCTACATGTACTATTCTTTACAATTTAACCCACACAGTTCCCGGACATACAGTACACAATGTCACAGTTGCCCCCCCAATCCTTGCGCCATGTTGTCTGTGTGTCCCAACACAGCATGTTCTAATATTCTTTACTACCCACACATGTCCCGGGCATTCATACACAATGTCACAGTGTCCCAGTCCTTGCTCATGTTGTATGTTCTGTGTCCCAGCACTGCATGTCTAATATTCCTTTCAATTAGCCCACATGTCCCGAACATACCGTACACAATGTCACAGTTGTCCCCAATCATTGCTCATGATGTATTGTCTGTGTGTCCCATCACAGGCAGTGCTAATATTCTTTACAATTAGCCCACACATGTCCAGGGACATACAGTACCACAAGTCACAGTTGTCCCCAATCCTTGATCCGTTTGTATGATGTCTGTGTGTCCCAGCACAGGCATGTCTAAAATTCTTTGCAAT
Source organism: Conchocele bisecta (assembly GCA_029237695.1). Taxonomy (NCBI): domain Eukaryota; kingdom Metazoa; phylum Mollusca; class Bivalvia; order Lucinida; family Thyasiridae; genus Conchocele; species Conchocele bisecta. The sequence goes on from CM055271.1 coordinate 102,419,064, forward strand.
TAGCCCACACATGTCCCGGGCCATACAGTACACAATGTCACAGTTGTCCCCAATCCTTGCTCATGTTTGTATGTTATCTGTGTTGTCCCAGCACAGGCATGTGCTAATATTCTTTTCAATTAGCCCACACATGTCCAGGGACATTCAGTACACAATGTCACAGTTGTCCCGAATACTTTCACATGTTGTATGTTGTCTGTGTGTCCCAGCACAGGCATGTGCTAATATTATTTACAATTAGCCCACACATGTCCCGGGACATACAGTACACAATGTCACAGTTGTCCCCAATCCTTGCTCCTGTTGTATGTTGTCTGTGTGTCCCAGCACAGGCATGTGCTAATATTCTTTTCAATTAGCCCACACATGTCCCGGGACATACAGTACACAATGTCACAGTTGTCTCCAATCCTTGCTCCTGTAGTTGTCTGTGTGTCCCATCACAGGCATGTGCTACTATTCTTTACAATTAACCCACACATATCCCGGGACATACAGTACACAATGTCACAGTTGCCCCCAATCCTTGCGCCTGTTGTATGTTGTCTGTGTGTCCCAACACAGGCATGTGCTAATATTCTTTACAATTAGCCCACACATGTCCCGGGACATACAGTACACAATGTCACAGTTGTCCCCAATCCTTGCACCTGTTGTATGTTGTATGTGTGTCCCAACACAGGCATGTGCTAATATTCTTTACAATTAGCCCACACATGTCCCGGGACATACAGTACACAATGTCACAGTTGTCTCCAATCCTTGCTCCTGTTGTATGTTGTCTGTGTGTCCCAGCACAGGCATGTGCTAATATTCTTTACAATTAGCCCACACATGTCCCGGGACATACAGAACACAATGTCACAGTTGTCCCCAATCCTTGCTCCTGTTGTATGTTGTCTGTGTGTCCCAGCACAGGCATGTGCTAATATTCTTTGCAATTAGCCCACACATGTCCCGGGCCGTACAGTACACAATTTCACAGTTGTCCCCAATCCTTGCGCCTGTTGTATGTTGTCTGTGTGTCCCAACACAGGCATGTGCTAATATTCTTTACAATTAGCCCACACATGTCCCGGGACATACAGTACACAATGTCACAGTTGTCTCCAATCCTTGCTCATGTTGTATGTTGTCTGTTTGTCCCAGCACAGGCATGTGCTAATATTGTTTACAATTAGCCCAGACATGTCCCGGGACATACAGTACACAATGTCACAGTTGTCTCCAATCCTTGCTCATGTTGTATGTTGTCTGTGTGTCCCAGCACAGGCATGTACTAATATTGTTTACAATTAGCCCACACATGTCACGAGACATACAGTACACAATGTCACAGTTGTCCCCAATCCTTGCGCCTGTTGTATGTTGTCTGTGTGTCCCAACACAGGCATGTCCTAATATTCTTTGCAGTTAGCCCACACATGTCCCGGGCCATACAATATCCAATGTCACAGTTGTCTCCAATCCTTGCTCCAGTTGTAGGTTGTCTGTGTGTCCCAGCACAGGCATGTGCTAATATTCTTTAAAATTAGCCCACACATGTCCCGGGACATACAGTACACAATGTCACAGTTGTCCCCAATCCTTGCTCCTGTTGTATGTTGTCTGTGTCTCCCAGCACAGGTATGTGCTAATATTCTTTACAATTAGCCCACACATGTCCCGGGACATACAGTACACAATGTCACAGTTGTCTCCAATCATTGCTCCTGTTGTATGTTGTCTGTGTGTCCCAGCACAGGCATGTGCTAATATTCTTTACAATTAGCCCACACATGTCCCGGGACATACAGTACACAATGTCACAGTTGTCTCCAATGCTTGCTCCTGTTGTATGTTGTCTGTGTGTCCCAGCACAGGCATGTGCTAATATTCTTTACAATTAGCCCACACATGTCCCGGGACATACAGTACACAATGTCACAGTTGTCCCCAATCCTTGCGCCTGTTGTATGTTGTCTGTGTGTCCCAACACAGGCCTGTGCTAATATTCTTTACAATTAGCCCACACATGTCCCGGGACATACAGTACACAATATCACAGTTGTCCCCAATCCTTGCTCCGTTGTTTATGTTGTCTGTGTCCCAGCACAGGTATGTCTAATATTCTTTTCAATTAGCCCACACATGTCCCGGGACATACAGTACACAATGTCACAGTTGTCTCCAATCCTTGCTCCTGTTGTATGTTGTCTGTGTGTCCCAGCACAGGCATGTGCTAATATTCTTTACAATTAGCCCACTCATGTCCCGGGACATACAGTACACAATGTCACAGTTGCCCCCAATCCTTGCTCCTGTTGTATGTTGTCTGTGTGTCCCAGCACAGGCATGTGCTAATATTCTTTACAATTAGCCCACACATGTCCCGGGACATACAGTACACAATGTCACAGTTGTCTCCAATCCTTGCTCCTGTTGTATGTTGTCTGTGTGTCCCATCACAGGCATGTGCTACTATTCTTTACAATTAACCCACACATATCCCGGGACATACAGTACACAATGTCACAGTTGCCCCCAATCCTTGCGCCTGTTGTATGTTGTCTGTGTGTCCCAACACAGGCATGTGCTAATATTCTTTACAATTAGCCCACACATGTCCCGGGACATACAGTACACAATGTCACAGTTGTCCCCAATCCTTGCACCTGTTGTATGTTGTATGTGTGTCCCAACACAGGCATGTGCTAATATTCTTTACAATTAGCCCACACATGTCCCGGGACATACAGTACACAATGTCACAGTTGTCTCCAGTCCTTGCTCATGTTGTATGTTGTCTGTGTGTCCCAGCACAGGCATGTGCTAATATTCCTTTCAATTAGCCCACACATGTCCCGGGCCATACAGTACACAATGTCACAGTTGTCACCAATCCTTGATCCTGTTGTATGTTGTCTGTGTGTCCCAGCACAGGCTTGTGCTAATATTCTTTACAATTAGCCCACACATGTCCCTGGACATTCAGTACAGAATGTCACAGTTGTCTCCAATCATTATTTGTGTTGTATGTTGTCTGTGTGTCCCAGCACAGGCATGTGCTAATGTTCTTTACAATTAGCCCACACATGTCCCGGGACATACAGTACACAATGTCACAGTTGTCCTTAATCCTTGATCCTGTTGTATGTTGTCTGTGTGTCCCAGCACAGGCATGTGCTAATATTCTTTACAATTAGCCCACACATGTCCCGGGACATACAGTACACAATGTCACAGTTGTCCCCAATCATTGCTCATGTTGTATGTTGTCTGTGTGTCCCATCACAGGCATGTGCTAATATTCTTTACAATTAGCCCACACATGTCCAGGGACATACAGTACACAATGTCACAGGTGTCCCCAATCCTTGATCCTGTTGTATGTTGTCTGTGTGTCCCAGCACAGGCATGTGCTAATATTCTTTGCAATTAGCCCACACATGTCCCGGGCCATACAGTACACAATGTCACAGTTGTCCCCAATCCTTGCTTATGTTGTATGTTGTCTGTGTGTCCCAGCACAGGCATGTGCTAATATTCTTTTCAATTAGCCCACACATGTCCAGGGACATACAGTACACAATGTCACAGTTGTCCCGAATCCTTTCACCTGTTGTATGTTGTCTGTGTGTCCCAGCACAGGCATGTGCTAATATTCTTTTCAATTAGCCCACACATGTCCCGGGACATACCGTACACAATGTCACAGTTGTCTCCAATCCTTGCTCCTGTTGTATGTTGTCTGTGTCTCCCAGCACAGGCATGTGCTAATATTCTTTGCAATTAGCCCACACATGTCCCGGGCCATACAGTACACAATGTCACAGTTGTCCCCAATCCTTGCTCATGTTGTATGTTGTCTGTGTGTCCCAGCACAGGCATGTGCTAATATTCTTTTCAATTAGCCCACACATGTCCAGGGACATACAGTACACAATGTCACAGTTGTCCCGAATCCTTTCACCTGTTGTATGTTGTCTGTGTGTCCCAGCACAGGCATGTGCTAATATCTTTTCAATTAGCCCACACATGTCCCGGGACATACAGTACACAATGTCACAGTTGTCTCCAATCCTTGCTCCTGTTGTAGTTGTCTGTGTGTCCCAGCACAGGCATGTGCTAATATTCTTTGCAATTAGCCCACACATGTCCCGGGCCATACAGTACACAATGTCACAGTTGTCCCCAATCCTTGCTCATGTTGTATGTTGTCTGTGTGTCCCAGCACAGGCATGTGCTAATATTCTTTTCAATTAGCCCACACATGTCCAGGGACATACAGTACACAATGTCACAGTTGTCCCGAATCCTTTCACCTGTTGTATGTTGTCTGTGTGTCCCAGCACAGGCATGTGCTAATATTCTTTTCAATTAGCCCACACATGTCCAGGGACATACCGTACACAATGTCACAGTTGTCCCGAATCCTTTCACATGTTGTATGTTGTCTGTGTGTCCCAGCACAGGCATGTGCTAATATTATTTACAATTAGCCCACACATGTCCCGGGACATACAGTACACAATGTCACAGTTGTCCCCAATCCTTGCTCCTGTTGTATGTTGTCTGTGTGTCCCAGCACAGGCATGTGCTAATATTCTTTTCAATTAGCCCACACATGTCCCGGGACATACAGTACACAATGTCACATTTGCCTCCAATCCTCGCTCCTGTTGTATGTTGTCTGTGTGTCCCAGCACAGGCATGTGCTAATTTTCTTTACAATTAGCCCACACATGTCCCGGGACATACAGTACACAATGTCACAGTTGTCTCCAATCCTTGCTCCTGTTGTATGTTGTCTGTGTGTCCCATCACAGGCATGTGCTACTATTCTTTACAATTAACCCACACATATCCCGGGACATACAGTACACAATGTCACAGTTGCCCCCAATCCTTGCGCCTGTTGTATGTTGTCTGTGTGTCCCAACACAGGCATGTGCTAATATTCTTTACAATTAGCCCACACATGTCCCGGGACATACAGTACACAATGTCACAGTTGTCTCCAGTCCTTGCTCATGTTGCATGTTGTCTGTGTGTCCCAGCACAGGCATGTGCTAATATTCCTTTCAATTAGCCCACACATGTCCCGGAACATACCGTACACAATGTCACATTTGTCCCCAATCGTTGCTCCTGTTGTATGTTGTCTGTGTGTCCCAGCACAGGCATGTGCTAATATTCTTTTCAATTAGCCCACACATGTCCCGGGACATACAGTACACAATGTCACAGTTGTTTCCAATCCTTGCTCCTGTTGTATGTTGTCTGTGTGTCCCAGCACAGGCATGTGCTAATATTCTTTACAATTAGCCCACTCATGTCCCGGGACATACAGTACACAATGTCACAGTTGCCCCCAATCCTTGCTCCTGTTGTATGTTGTCTGTGTGTCCCAGCACAGGCATGTGCTAATATTATTTACAATTAGCCCACACATGTCCCGGCACATACAGTACACAATCACAGTTGTCTCCAATCCTTGCTCCTGTTGTATGTTGTCTGTGTGTCCATCACAGGCATGTGCTACTATTCTTTACAATTAACCCACACATATCCCGGGACATACAGTACACAATGTCACAGTTGCCCCCAATCCTTGCGCCTGTTGTATGTTGTCTGTGTGTCCCAACACAGGCATGTGCTAATATTCTTTACAATTAGCCCACACATGTCCCGGGACATACAGTACACAATGTCACAGTTGTTCCCCAATCCTTGCACCTGTTTGTATGTTTGTATGTGTGTCCCAACACAGGCATGTGCTAATATTCTTTACAATTAGCCCACACATGTCCCGGGACATACCGTACACAATGTCACTGTTGTCTCCAGTCCTTGCTCATGTTGTATGTTGTCTGTGTGTCCCAGCACAGGCATGTGTTAATATTCCTTTCAATTAGCCCACACATGTCCCGGAACATACCGTACACAATGTCACAGTTGTCCCCAATCCTTGCTCCTGTTGTATGTTGTCTGTGTGTCCCAGCACAGGCATGTGCTAATATTGATTTCAATTAGCCCACACATGTCCCGGGACATTCAGTACACAATGTCACAGTTGTCTCCAGTCCTTGCTCATGTTGTATGTTGTCTGTGTGTCCCAGCACTGGCATGTGCTAATATTCCTTTCAATTAGCCCACACATGTCCCGGAACATACCGTACACAATGTCACAGTTGTCCCCAATCCTTGCTCCTGTTGTATGTTGTCTGTGTGTCCCAGCACAGGCATGTGCTAATATTCATTTCAATTAGGCCACACATGTCCCGGGACATTCAGTACACAATGTCACAGTTGTCTCCAGTCCTTGCTCATGTTGTATGTTGTCTGTGTGTCCCAGCACAGGCATGTGCTAATATTCCTTTCAATTAGCCCACACATGTCCCGGAACATACCGTACACAATGTCACAGTTGTCCCCAATCCTTACTCCTGTTGTATGTTGTCTGTGTGTCCCAGCACAGGCATGTGCTAATATTCTTTACAATTAGCCCACACATGTCCCGGGATATACAGTACACAATGTAACAGTTGCCCCCGATCCTTGCGCCTGTTGTATGTTGTCTGTGTGTCCCAACACAGGCATGTGCTAATATTCTTTACAATTAGCCCACACATGTCCAGGGACATACAGTACACAATGTCACAGTTGTCCCCAATCCTTGCTCCGTTGTATGTTGTCTGTGTCTCCCAGCACAGGTATGTGCTAATAGTCTTTACAATTTAGCCCACACATGTCCCGGGACTAACATACACAATGTCACAGTTGTCTCCAATCATTGCTCCTGTTGTATGTTGTCTGTGTGTCCCAGCACAGGCATGTGCTAATGTTCTTTACAATTAGCCCACACATGTCCCGGGACATACAGTGCACAATGTCACAGTTGTCCTTAATCCTTGATCCTGTTGTATGTTGTCTGTGTGTCCCAGCACAGGCATGTGCTAATATTCTTTACAATTAGCCCACACATGTCCCGGGACATACAGTACACAATGTCACAGTTGTCCCCAATCATTGCTCATGTTGTATGTTGTCTGTGTGTCCCATCACAGGCATGTGCTAATATTCTTTACAATTAGCCCACACATGTCCAGGGACATACAGTACACAATGTCACAGTTGTCCCCAATCCTTGCTCATGTTGTATTTTGTCTGTGTGTCCAGCACAGGCATGTGCTAATATTCTTTTCAATTAGCCCACACATGTCCAGGGACATACAGTACACAATGTCACAGTTGTCCCGAATCCTTTCACCTGTTGTATGTTGTCTGTGTGTCCCAGCACAGGCATGTGCTAATATTCTTTTCAATTAGCCCACACATGTCCCGGGACATACAGTACACAATGTCACAGTTGTCTCCAATCCTTGCTCCTGTTGTATGTTGTCTGTGTGTCCCAGCACAGGCATGTGCTAATATTCTTTACAATTAGCCCACAAATGTCCCGGGACATACAGTACACAATGTCACAGTTGTCTCCAATCCTTGCTCCTGTTGTATGTTGTCTGTGTGTCCCAGCACAGGCATGTGCTAATATTCTTTACAATTAGCCCACACATGTCCCGGACATACAGTACACAATGTCACAGTTGTCTCCAATCCTTGCTCCTGTTGTATGTTGTCTGTGTGTCCCATCACAGGCATGTGCTACTATTCTTTACAATTAACCTACACATATCCCGGGACATACAGTACACAATGTCACAGTTGCCCCCAATCCTTGCGCCTGTTGTATGTTGTCTGTGTGTCCCAACACAGGCATGTGCTAATATTCTTTACAATTAGCCCACACATGTCCCGGGACATACAGTACACAATGTCACAGTTGTCCCCAATCCTTGCACCTGTTGTATGTTGTATGTGTGTCCCAACACAGGCATGTGCTAATATTCTTTACAATTAGCCCACACATGTCCCGGGACATACAGTACACAATGTCACAGTTGTCTCCAGTCCTTGCTCATGTTGTATGTTGTCTGTGTGTCCCAGCACAGGCAGTGCTAATAAAATTCCTTTCAATTTAGCCCACACATGTCCCGGGCCATACAGTACACAATGTCACAGTTGTCACCAATCCTTGATCCTGTTGTATGTTGTCTGTGTCCCAGCACAGGCTTGTGCTAATATTCTTTACAATTAGCCCAACATGTCCCGGGACATTCAGTACAGAATGTCACAGTTGTCTCCAATCATTATTCGTGTTGTATGTTGTCTGTGTGAGTCCCAGCACAGGCATGTGCTAATGTTCTTTACAATTAGCCCACACATGTCCCGGGACATACATACACAAGTCACAGTTGTCCTTAATCCTTGATCCTGTTGTATGTTGTCTGTGTGTCCCCAGCACAGGCATGTGCTATTCTTTACAATTAGCCCACACATGTCCCGGACATACAGTACACAATGTCACAGTTGTCCCCAATCATTGCTCATGTTGTATGTTGTCTGTGTCCCATCACAGGCAGTGCTAATATTCTTTACAATTAGCCCACACATGTCCAGGGACATACAGTACACAATGTCACAGGTGTCCCCAATCCTTGATCCCTTGTTTAATTTGATTGGTCGTGTGTCCCCCAGCTCAGGGCATGGCTAATTAATTCCTTTGCAATTAGCCCACACAAAATGTCCCGGCCATACAGTAACACAATTGTCCAACCAGTTGTCCCCAATCCTTGCTTATGGGTGTATGTTTGTTCCTTGAGTTGGGTCCCAGCAACAGGCATGTGCTAATTAATTATCTTTTCAATTAGCCCGAAAAACCACATGTTCCAGTGGACATACAGTACCCCAACCAATGTCACAGTTTGTTTTCCCGAATCCTATCAACAGTTTGTTTAATTTGTTGTCTGTTGTGTCCCGGCACAGGCAATGTGCAAATATTTCTTCTATTCAATATAAGCCCACCCCCAAACCATGTCCCGGGACAATTACCCGGGAGTACAACAATGGTCACAGTTTTCCTCCAATTCCTTGCTCCTTGTTTTATGTTTTGTCTGAATGTGGGTCCAGCACAAGACATTTTGGTTCTAATTTCTTTGCAAATTAGGGGCCCACACATGTCCCGGGCCCCAATTACAGTACACAATGTTCCCACAAAGGGTTGTCCCCAATCCTTTGCCAATGTTGTATGTTGTCTGTGTGTCCCAGAACACAGGCATGGTGCTAAATAATTCTTTCCAATTAGCCCACACCAATGTCCAATGACATTAACCAGTACACAATTCCACAGTTGTCCCGGGAATCCTTTCACCTGTTGCTTATGTTGGTCCTGTTTTCCAAGCACAGGGCATGGGGGGGTGGCTAATATCCTTTTCAATTAGCCCACCACATGTCCCGGGACAATACATAACCAATGTCCAAACAGTTGTTCTTCCAATCCTTGCTCCTTTGTATTTTGTTCTGTTGTATGTTTGTCTTGTGGAGTTTCCAGCACAGGCATGTGCTAAATATTTCTGCAATTAGCCTCATTTGTCCCGGGCCATTTAACAGTAACAAACATGTCCCACAGTTGGGTTCATTCCTTGCTTAATGTTGTATGTTGTCTGTGTGTTCCCAGCACTTAGGGCATGGGTGCTATTTTCTTTTCAATTAGCCCACACATGTCAGGGAATACAGTACACAAATGTTTCCCCAACCCCAAGTTGTCACCCGAATTTCTTTCACTGGGGTGTATGTTGTCTGTGTGTCCCCAGCACAGGCATGTGCTAATATTCTTTTTCAAATTAGCCCACATGTACAGGGACATTACAGTACACAAGTCACAGTTGTTCCGAATCCTTTCACATGTTGTTATGTTGGGTTGTGAGTCCTAGCCACAGGCATGGTTTGCTAATTTAATTATTTAACAATAAGCCACACATGTCGGGAATTACAGTACAACAAATGTCACAGTTTGTCCCAATCCTTGCTCATGTGTTTATGGTTGTCTGTGTGTCCAGACACAGGCATGTGCTAATATTCTTTTTCAAATTAGCCCACAACATGTCAGAATACAGTTAACACAATGTCACAAGTTGTCCCGGGCGAATCTTTTAACACTGTTGTATGTTGTTCTGTTGTGTCCCAGCACAGGGCATGTTGCCTAATATTCCTTTTCAATGAGCCCACCCACATTTTGTCCAAGACATACAAGTACACAATTTGTTTCACAGGGTTGTCCCGAAATCTTTCCAACATGTTGTATGTTGTTCTGTGCTGTCCCAAGCACCCCAAGGCATGTGTAATCTTATTTACAATTAGCCAACACTTGTCCCGGGACATACAGTACCCCAACCAATTTTGTCAAGTGTTTTCCCCAATTCCTTGCTCAATGTTTGTAATTGTTGTTGTGTGTGTCCCAGCACAGGCATGCTAATATTCTTTACAATTAGCCCACACATGTCCCGGGACATACAGTACACAATGTCACAGTTTGCCCCACCCCAATCCTTGCTCCTGTTGTATGTTGTCTGTGTGTCCCAGCACAGGCATGTGCTAATATTCTTTACAATTAGCCCACACATGTCCCGGACATACAGGGTACACAATGTCACAGTTTGTCTCCAATCCTGCTCTGTTGTATGTTGTCTGTGTGTCCCAGCACAGGCCATGTGCAATATCCTTTTAACCAATTAGCCCACAACATGTCCCGGGACATACAGTACACAATTGTCACATTGTGCCCCCAATCCTTGCTCCTGTTGTATGTTTGTCCCTGTCCCAGTCACAGGCATGTGCTACTAATTCATTTACAATTAGCCCACACATATCCCGACATTACAGTACACAATAAGTCACATTGTTGTTTCCTCCCCCAATCCTTGCGCCTGTTGTATGTTGTTTTTCTGTGTGTCCCAGCCCCCAAACAGGCATGTGGCAATATTCTTTACAATTAGCCCACCTGCTCCCGGGAACAATACAGTTACACAATGTTTCAACAGTTTTTCAAATCCCTTGCTCTGGTAATGTTGTCTGTGGGTTCCCAGCACAGGCATTGTGCTAATATTCCTTTCAATTAGCACATGTCCCGGAACATACAGTACACAATGTCACAGTTGTCCCCAATCCTTGCTCCTGTTGTATGTATGTGTGTCCCAGCACAGGCATGTGGCTAATATTCTTTACAATTAGGCCCACACATGTCCCCGGGACATACAGTACACAATGTCACAGTTGTTCCCTCCCCAAGTCAATTGCTCATGATGGTAGTTGTTCTGTGTGTCCCAGTCACAGGCATGTGCTAATATTCTTTACAATTAGCCCACACATGTCCCGGGACATACAGTACACAATGTCACAGTTGTCCCCAATCCTTGCTCCTGTTGTATGTTGTCCTGTGTGTCCCAGCACAGGCAATAGTGCTAAATATTGTTAATTATTTCTTTCAATTAGCCCCACACAGTCCCGACATACTACACCCAAATGTCACAGTTGTTCTCCAAAACCTTGCTCATGTTGTTTTTCTGTGTGTCCCCACACAGGCAATGAGCTAAATTCTTTTACAATTAGCCCAATCATGTCCCGGGACCCCATACGTACACCAATGTTTCACATTTGCCCCCCAATCCTTGCTCCCTGTTGTATGTTTGTCTGTGTGTCCCAGCACAGGCATGTGCTAATATTCCTTTTACAATTAGCCCACACATTGTCCCCGGGCCCCAGGGACATACCAAGTCACACAATGTCACAGTATTGTCCCCCAATCCTTAGCACCTGTGTATGTTGTCTGTGTGTCTCCCAGCACAGGCATGTGCTAATATTCTTTATTTCAATTAGCCCACACATGTCCCGTGGACATTACCACAGTCACAGTTTGTCTCCAGTTTGCTCATAAGTTGTTGTTGTCTGTGTCCCCAACACAGGCATGTGCTAACCATTCCTTTCCATTTAGCCCACACATTGCCCGGAATCATACCGTTACACAAATGTCCCAGTAAGCCCCCAATCCTTGCTCTGTTGTATGTGTCCCTGTGTTACCCACACAGGCATGTGCTAATATTCGTTTACAATTAGCCCACACATGTCCCGGGACATACAGTACACAATGTCACAGTTGTCGGTCCCCATCCATTGCTCATGTTGTATGTTGTCTGTGTGTCCCCAGCACTAGGCATGTGCTAATATTCCTTTACAATTAGCCCACACATGTCCAGCGGACATACAGTACACAATGTCACAGTTTGTCCCCAATCCTTGCTCCTGTTGTAATGTTGTCCGTGTGTCCCCCAGCACAAAGGCATGTGCTAATATTCCATTTACAATTAGCCACACGATGTCCCGGGATCATACAGTACACAATGTCAGCTAGTTTCTCCAAAGTCCATGCTCACCCTGTTGTATGTTTGTCTGTGTGTCCCAAGCACAGGCATGTGCTAATATTCTTTACAATTAGCCCCACACATGTCCCGGACATACAGTACACAAGTCACAGTTGTCCCCCAATCCTTGACTCAGCCTGTTGTATTTGTCCCTGTTGTCTGTGTGTCCCAGCACAGGCATGTGCTAATATTCTTTACAATTAGCCCACACAGTCCCGGGACATACAGTACACAATGTCACATCCCGTTAGTCTGTCATCCAATTGCTCCTGTTGTATGTTGTCTGTGTGGAAGTCCCAGCACAGGCAAGTGCTAATAAATCCTTTACAATTAGCCCACACATGTCCCGGGCCATACAGTGACACAATGTCCACAAGTTGTCTCCAATCCTTGATCCATGTTGTATGTTGTCTGTGTGTCCCAGCACAAGGCATGTGCTAATATTCTTTAATTTACAATTAGCCCACACATGTCCCGACATACAGTTACACAATGTCACAGTCCCCAATTGTCATGCCAATCATTATTCGTGTTGTATGTTGTCTGTGTCCCCCAGCACAGGCATGTGCTAATGTTCTTTACAATTAGCACCCACACAAATATGTCCCGGGACATACAGTAACACAATGTCACAGTTTGTCCTAATCCAATGATCCTGTTGTATGTTGTCTGTGTGGTCCCAGCACAGGCATGTGCTAATATTCTTACATTAGCCCTACACATGACCCGGGACCATACAGTACACAATGTCACAGTTGTCCCCAATCATTGCTCATGTTGTATGTTGTCTGTGTGTCCCATCACAGGTCAGTGCTTAATATTCTTTACAATTAGCCCACACATGTCCAGGACATACAGTACACAATGTCACAGGTGTCCCCAATCCTTGATCCTGTGTAGTTGTCTGTGTGTCCCAGCACAGGCATGTGCAATATTCATTTGCAATTAGCCCACACATGTCCCGGGCCATACAGTACACAATGTCACAGTTGTCCCCAATCCTTGCTTATGTTGTATGTTGTCTGTGTGTCCCAGCACAGGCATGTGCTAATATTCTTTTCAATTAGCCCACACATGTCCAGGGACATACAGTACACAATGTCACAGTTGTCCCGAATCCTTTCACCTGTTGTATGTTGTCTGTGTCCCAGCACAGGCATGTGCTAATATTCTTTTCAATTAGCCCACACATGTCCCGGGACATACAGTACACAATGTCACAGTTGTCTCCAATCCTTGCTCCTGTTGTATGTTGTCTGTGTGTCCCAGCACAGGCATGTGCTAATATTCTTTGCAATTAGCCCACACATGTCCCGGGCCATACAGTACACAATGTCACAGTTGTCCCCAATCCTTGCTCATGTTGTATGTTGTCTGTGTGTCCCAGCACAGGCATGTGCTAATATTCTTTTCAATTAGCCCACACATGTCCAGGGACATACAGTACACAATGTCACAGTTGTCCCGAATCCTTTCACCTGTTGTATGTTGTCTGTGTGTCCCAGCACAGGCATGTGCTAATATTCTTTTCAATTAGCCCACACATGTCCCGGGACATACAGTACACAATGTCACAGTTGTCTCCAATCCTTGCTCCTGTTGTATGTTGTCTGTGTGTCCCAGCACAGGCATGTGCTAATATTCTTTGCAATTAGCCCACACATGTCCCGGGCCACACAGTACACAATGTCACAGTTGTCCCCAATCCTTGCTCATGTTGTATGTTGTCTGTGTGTCCCAGCACAGGCATGTGCTAATATTCTTTTCAATTAGCCCACACATGTCCAGGGACATACAGTACACAATGTCACAGTTGTCCCGAATCCTTTCACCTGTTGTATGTTGTCTGTGTGTCCCAGCACAGGCATGTGCTAATATTCTTTTCAATTAGCCCACACATGTCCAGGGACATACCGTACACAATGTCACAGTTGTCCCGAATCCTTTCACATGTTGTATGTTGTCTGTGTGTCCCAGCACAGGCATGTGCTAATATTATTTACAATTAGCCCACACATGTCCCGGGACATACAGTACACAATGTCACAGTTGTCCCCAATCCTTGCTCCTGTTGTATGTTGTCTGTGTGTCCCAGCACAGGCATGTGCTAATATTCCTTTCAATTAGCCCACACATGTCCCGGAACATACCGTACACAATGTCACAGTTGTCCCCAATCCTTACTCCTGTTGTATGTTGTCTGTGTGTACCAGCACAGGCATGTGCTAATATTCTTTACAATTAGCCCACACATGTCCCGGGATATACAGTACACAATGTAACAGTTGCCCCCGATCCTTGCGCCTGTTGTATGTTGTCTGTGTGTCCCAACACAGGCATGTGCTAATATTCTTTACAATTAGCCCACACATGTCCCGGGACATACAGTACACAATGTCACAGTTGTCCCCAATCCTTGCTCCTGTTGTATGTTGTCTGTGTCTCCCAGCACAGGTATGTGCTAATATTCTTTACAATTAGCCCACACATGTCCCTGGACATACAGTACACAATGTCACAGTTGTCTCCAATCATTGCTCCTGTTGTATGTTGTCTGTGTGTCCCAGCACAGGCATGTGCTAATATTCTTTACAATTAGCCCACACATGTCCCGGGACATACAGTACACAATGTCACAGTTGTCTCCAATCCTTGCTCCTGTTGTATGTTGTCTGTGTGTCCCAGCACAGGCATGTGCTAATATTCTTTATTCAATTAGCCCACACATGTCCCGGACATACAGTACACAATGTCACAGTTGCCCCCAATCCTTGCGCCTGTTGTATGTTGTCTGTGTGTCCCAACACAGGCATGTGCTAATATTCTTTACAATTAGCCCACACATGTCCCGGGACATACAGTACACAATGTCACAGTTGTCCCCAATCCTTGCTCCTGTTGTATGTTGTCTGTGTGTCCCAGCACAGGCATGTGCTAATATTCTTTTCAATTAGCCCACACATGTCCCGGGACATACAGTACACAATGTCACAGTTGTCTCCAATCCTTGCTCCTGTTGTATGTTGTCTGTGTGTCCCATCACAGGCATGTGCTAATATTCTTTACAATTAGCCCACTCTTGTCTCGGGACATACAGTACACAATGTCACAGTTGCCCCCAATCCTTGCTCCTGTTGTATGTTGTCTGTGTGTCCCAGCACAGGCATGTGCTAATATTCTTTACAATTAGCCCACAAATGTCCCGGGACATACAGTACACAATGTCACAGTTGTCTCCAATCCTTGCTCCTGTTGTATGTTGTCTGTGTGTCCCATCACAGGCATGTACTACTATTCTTTACAATTAACCCACACATATCCCGGGACATACAGTACACAATGTCACAGTTGCCCCCAATCCTTGCGCCTGTTGTATGTTGTTTGTGTGTCCCAACACAGGCATGTGCTAATATTCTTTACAATTAGCCCACACATGTCCCGGGACATACAGTACACAATGTCACAGTTGTCTCCAATCCTTGCTCCTGTTGTATGTTGTCTGTGTCTCCCAGCACAGGTATGTGCTAATATTCTTTACAATTAGCCCACACATGTCCCGGGACATACAGTACACAATGTCACAGTTGTCTCCAATCATTGCTCCTGTTGTATGTTGTCTGTGTGTCCCAGCACAGGCATGTGCTAATATTCTTTACAATTAGCCCACACATGTCCCGGACCATACAGTACACAATGTCACAGTTGTCTCCAATCCTTGCTCCTGTTGTATGTTGTCTGTGTGTCCCAGCACAGGCATGTGCTAATATTCTTTACAATTAGCCCACACATGTCCCGGGACATACAGTACACAATGTCACAGTTGCCCCCAATCCTTGCGCCTGTTGTATGTTGTCTGTGTGTCCCAACACAGGCATGTGCTAATATTCTTTTCAATTAGCCCACACATGTCCAGGGACATACAGTACACAATGTCACAGTTGTCTCCAATCATTATTCGTGTTGTATGTTGTCTGTGTGTCCCAGCACAGGCATGTGCTAATGTTCTTTACAATTAGCCCACACATGTCCCGGGACATACAGTACACAATGTCACAGTTGTCCTTAATCCTTGATCCGGTTGTATGTTGTCTGTGTGTCCCAGCACAGGCATGTGCTAATATTCTTTACAATTAGCCCACACATGTCCCGGGACATACAGTACACAATGTCACAGTTGTCCCCAATCATTGCTCATGTTGTATGTTGTCTGTGTGTCCCATCACAGGCATGTGCTAATATTCTTTACAATTAGCCCACACATGTCCAGGGACATACAGTACACAATGTCACAGTTGTCCCCAATCCTTGATCCTGTTGTATGTTGTCTGTGTGTCCCAGCACAGGCATGTGCTAATATTCTTTGCAATTAGCCCACACATGTCCCGGGCCATACAGTACACAATGTCACAGTTGTCCCCAATCCTTGCTCATGTTGTATGTTGTCTGTGTGTCCCAGCACAGGCATGTGCTAATATTCTTTTCAATTAGCCCACACATGTCCCGGGACATACAGTACACAATGTCACAGTTGTCTCCAATCCTTGCTCCTGTTGTATGTTGTCTGTGTGTTCCAGCACAGGCATGTGCTAATATTCTTTACAATTAGCCCACACAAGTCCCAGGCAATACAGTACACAATGTCACAGTTGTCTCAAATCATTGTGCTGTGTGTATGTTGTCTGTGTGTCCCAGCACAGGCATGTGCTAATATTCTTTACAATTAGCCCACACATGTCCCAGGCCATACAGTACACAATGTCACAGTTGTCTCAAATCATTGCTCCTGTTGTATGTTGTCTGTGTGTCCCAACACAGGCATGTGCTAATATTCTTTACAATTAGCCCACACATGTCCCGGGACATACCGTACACAATGTCACTGTTGTCTCCAGTCCTTGCTCATGTTGTATGTTGTCTGTGTGTCCCAGCACAGGCATGTGCTAATATTCCTTTCAATTAGCCCACACATGTCCCGGAACATACCGTACACAATGTCACAGTTGTCCCCAATCCTTGCTCCTGTTGTATGTTGTCTGTGTGTCCCAGCACAGGCATGTGCTAATATTCATTTCAATTAGCCCACACATGTCCCGGGGGACATTCAGTTACACAATGTCACAGTTGTCTCCAGTCCTTGCTCATGTTGTATGTTGTCTGTGTGTCCCAGCACTGGCATGTGCTAATATTCCTTTCAATTAGCCCACACAGTCCACGGAACATTACCGTACACAATGTCACAGTTGTCCCCAATCCTTGCTCCAGTTTGTATGTTGTCTGTGTGTCCCAGCACAGGCATGTGCTAATATTCATGTTTCAATTAGGCCACACATGTCCCGGGACATTCAGTACACAATGTCACAGTTGTCTCCAGTCCTTGCTCATATTGTATGTTGTCTATGTGTCCCAGCACAGGCATGTGCTAATATTCCTTTCAATTAGCCCACACATGTCCCGGAAACAAATACGTACACAATGTCACAGTTGTCCCCAATCCTTGCTCCTGTTGTATGTTGTCTGTGTGTCCCCAGCACAGGCATGTGCTATATTCTTTACAATTAGCCACTCATGTCCAGGGACATACAGTACACAATGTCACAGTTGCCCCCAATCCTTGCTCCTGTTGTATGTTGTCTGTGTGTCCCAGCACAGGCATGTGCTAATATTCTTTACAATTTAGCCCACACATGTCCGGGACATACAGTACACAATGTCACAGTTGTCTCCAATCCTTGCTCCTGTTGTATGTTGTCTGTGTGTCCCATCACAGGCATGTGCTACTATTCTTTACAATTAACCCACACATATCCCGGGACATACAGTACACAATGTCACAGTTGCCCCCAATCCTTGCGCCTTTTGTATGTTGTCTGTGTGTCCCAACACAGGCATGTGCTAATATTCTTTACAATTAGCCCACACATGTCCCGGGACATTCAGTACACAATGTCACAGTTGTCTCCAGTCCTTGCTCATGTTGTATGTTGTCTGTGTGTCCCAGCACTGGCATGTGCTAATATTCCTTTCAATTAGCCCACACATGTCCAGGGACATACAGTACACAATGTCACAGTTGTCCCCAATCCTTGCGCCTGTTGTATGTTGTCTGTGTGTCCCAGCACAGGCATGTGCTAATATTCATTTCAATTAGCCCACACATGTCCCGGAACATACCGTACACAATGTCACAGTTGTCTCCAGTCCTTGCTCATGTTGTATGTTGTCTGTGTGTCCCAGCACAGGCATGTGCTAATATTCCTTTCAATTAGCCCACACATGTCCCGGAATATACCGTACACAATGTCAACAGTTGACCCCCAATCCTTGCGCCTGTTTGTAAGTTGTCTGTGTGGTCCCAACACAGGCATGTGCTAATATTCTTTACAATTAGCCCACACATGTCCCGGGACATACAGTACACAATGTCACAGTTGTCCCCAATCCTTGCTCCTGTTGTATGTTGTCCTGTGTCCCCTCCAGCACAGGCATGTGCTAATATTCTTTACAATTAGCCCCACATATGTCCCGGGACATACAGTACACAATGTCACAGTTGTCCCCCCAATCCTTGCTCCTGTTGTAATGTTGTCTGTGTGTCCCCAGCACAGGCAAGTGCTAATATTCTTTACAATTAGCCCACACATGTCCCGGGACATCCCAAGCTACACAATGTCACAGTTGTCTCCAATCCTTGCTCCTGTTGTATGTTGTCTGTGTGTCCCAGCACAGGCATGTGCTAATATTCTTTACAATTAGCCCACACATGTCCCGGGACATACAGTACACAATGTCACAGTTGTCTCCAATCATTGCTCCTGTTGTATGTTGTCTGTGTCTCCCAGCACAGGTATGTGCTAATATTCTTTACAATTAGCCCACACATGTCCCGGGACATACAGTACACAATGTCACAGTTGTCTCCAATCATTGCTCCTGTTGTATGTTGTCTGTGTGTCCCAGCACAGGCATGTGCTAATATTCTTTACAATTAGCCCACACATGTCCCGGGACATACAGTACACAATGTCACAGTTGTCTCCAATCCTTGCTCCTGTTGTATGTTGTCTGTGTGTCCCCAGCACAAGGCAATGTGCTTAATATTCTTTACAATTAGCCCACACATGTCCCGGGACATACAGTACACAATGTCACAGTTGCCCCCAATCCTTGCGCCTGTTGTATGTTGTCTGTGTGTCCCAACACAGGCATGTGCTAATATTCTTTTCAATTAGCCCACACATGTCCCGGGACATACAGTACACAATGTAACAGTTGTCTCCAATCATTATTCGTGTTGTATGTTGTCTGTGTGTCCCAGCACAGGCATGTGCTAATGTTCTTTACAATTAGCCCACACATGTCCCGGGACATACAGTACACAATGTCAGAGTTGTCCTTAATCCTTGATCCGGTTGTATGTTGTCTGTGTGTCCCAGCACAGGCATGTGCTAATATTCTTTACAATTAGCCCACACATGTCCCGGGACATACAGTACACAATGTCACAGTTGTCCCCAATCATTGCTCATGTTGTATGTTGTCTGTGTGTCCCATCACAGGCATGTTCTAATATTCTTTACAATTAGCCCACACATGTCCAGGGACATACAGTACACAATGTCACAGTTGTCCCCAATCCTTGATCCTGTTGTATGTTGTCTGTGTGTCCCAGCACAGCATGTGCTAATATTCTTTGCAATTACCCACATCAATGTCCCGGGCCATACAGTTACACAATGTCACATTGTCCCCGAATCCTTGCTCATGTGTATGTCTGTGTGTCCCAGCACAGGAATGTGCTAATATGTTCTTTTACAATTAGCCACACATGTCCCGGGACATACAGTACACAATGTCACAGTTGTCTCCAATCCTTGCCCCTGTTGTATGTTGTCTGTGTGTTCCAGCACAGGCATGTGCTAATATTCTTTACAATTAGCCCACACAAGTCCCAGGCAATACAGTACACAATGTCACAGTTGTCTCAAATCATTGCTCCTGTTGTATGTTGTCTGTGTGTCCCAGCACAGGCATGTGCTAATATTCTTTACAATTAGCCCACACATGTCCCAGGCCATACAGTACACAATGTCACAGTTGTCTCAAATCATTGCTCCTGTTGTATGTTGTCTGTGTGTCCCAACACAGGCATGTGCTAATATTCTTTACAATTAGCCCACACATGTACCGGGACATACAGTACACACTGTCACTTTTTGTCTCAGATATGTGTACAAAGTGATTATTTGTATCATACATACTTTTGTACGCAATTGTCACTTTTAGTCGTTGGCAATTGTTTGTTACCATTGACTATATTGATGGGGAATCTAGAATGCTATTTCTAGGTATATTGAATATCTTTAAATGTAAGAATGGAAATGATTCTAAAGTGATGTCCAAGCACATTCTTGACTGGAAAATAGAAAATAAACAGCAGATGACAAAATCTAATTCAGCATTGTAATGTTTAAACATGTTAAATAAAAGCAATGAACTTCCATGTTCTTGTTGTATTCCTTAGACTGCTGCATACAAAAATTGTCGTCTGCTGTTGCTTTATAGTTTGCCTTCTTTCTCAATAAAAACACTGTTTGACAACACTTTAGAATCATTTCCATTGTAAATCATTCTAAAGTGATGTCAAAGCACGTTCTTGATCGGAAAAGTTAAAACTAGAAAATAAACAAGAGAGAACAAAATCTAATTCCGCATTGTAAGCTTTAAAAAATGGTCGTCTGCTGTTTTTCATTTTTGCCTTAATTCTTCACAAAAAAACCTGTTTTGACAGCACAGTGGAGACGATTCTCATGCGCTGCCAAAACGGGTTTTTATCAAGAAATATTGAAAATAAAATATTTCCAGCAGACGACAAACTTTAATTCAGCATAGTAAGGCTTAAACATGTTGAATAATGAAAGTAATAAACTTACATGTTCTTGTCGTAGTCCTTAGACTGCTGCACACGAAAAGTGTCTGCTGTTTCTTTATAGTTTGCCTTGTTTCTCAATAAAAACACGGTTTGACAACACTTCAGAATCATTTCCATTGTTAATAATTCTAAAGTGATTTCAAAGCACTTTTTGATTGGAAAAATTGAAACTTGAAAATAAACAGCAGACGACAAAATCTATTTCAGCATTGTAAGGTTTAACTCTTAGACCGCTACTCAGAACAATTGTCGTCTGCTGTTGCTTTTATATCTTGCCTTATTTCTCAATAAAAACATGTCTGAAGTGCTGTCAAAGCATGTTGTAAATTATTCTAAAGTGCTGTCAAAGCATGTTTTGATGATAAAAATGGAAAATAGAAAATAAACAGCAGACGACAAAAAATTAAGATAGCTGTGTAAGGGTTAAACAAAGAAAGCAATTTAACTTGCATGTTCTTGTTCTTGCCCTTAGACTGCTGCATGCGGAAATTGTTGTCTGCTATTGTTAGTTAGCCTTCTTTCTCAATAAAAAACATGATTTGACAATACTTTAGAATCATTTCCATTGGAAATGATTCTAAAGTGATGTCAAACCACGTTCTTGATATTAAATATGGAAAATAGAAAATAAACAGCAGACGACAAAATGGAATTCAGAATTGTAAGGTTTAACCCTTTCAACACCACAGGCCTGTATAGTGGTATTGGCAAAAAGTGTAGATCCAGATGAGCCGGCTCGTGACGAGCCGGCTCATCAGGATCTACACTTTATGCAAGTACTTTTCATATTTTTGAGAACAAAAACACTGACTTATCATAAATGGACTAGTCTGAAAATTATTTTATGATGATTGGATTGGTTGGAAAATTAACATACCAAAATCCATTCCAGTTACTTAGGGTTGAAAGGGTTAAACATGTTAAATAAAAAATACAAACAACTTACATGTTCTTGCAGTAATAACCCCCTGTGTATCACTACATGTAGAGATTCACACTTGCATGGAATGACTATTTGTCAGTTATATATCTAATTCACTTTGACAAAAATTCCCAGTTTTTCCTTGCTGGAGAAGTTCTCCTCAAGTTTGTCTTAGCAGATTTCAGGTTCTCCAATTAAGCCTAGGTGTTTGATGAGCTAATTAGCTAATTACATTGTAGCTCATCAAACACTTCAGGTTAATTGGAGCACCTGAGACTGACTGAAAGTAGTTGTTAATAATAATTATTATGCCATCAGTTAATCAACATTGTTAGCCAATTTCATACTGGGTACTGTTGATTTACAGGTAGAATTTATTTTTTCTATTTCATTAAATTCTCCGTCGAGTTCTTTATTGTGTGATGGTTCAATGAATGATCACAATATTTACAGAGCTCCAGATAAGCTTTGTGTCTAAAGCATACTATACCCCTGGATTTCAAAATCATTGCATATTTTACTTTTACAAATGGATTATTAATTTTCTTGATTATTATACCCCCCGCAACGAGTTGTGGGGGGGGGTATACTGGAGTCAGGTTGTCCGTGCGTCCGTCCGTCCGTCCGTGCGTGCGTCCGTAAACTTAACATCAGAGAAATATTGTTATAACTTCTATTTCCTTCATCTAAAATGCTTGATATTTCACACATGCATTCCTGTAAGGCTCTACTACCATGCTGTACCAAATCCACGACCGTCCAACCCCCGCAGATCCCAAGGTCAAGGTCAAATACTTAGTCCGTAAACTTAACATCAGAGAAATATTGTTATAACTTCTATTTCCTTCATCTAAAGTGCTTAATATTTCACACATGCATTCCTGTAAGGCTCTACTACCATGCTGTGCCAAATCCACGACCGTCCAACCCCCGCAGATCCCAAGGTCAAGGTCAAATACTTAGTCTCTTTACAAAACTTAACATCAGAGAAATATTGTTATAACTTCTATTTCCTTCATCTAAAATGCTTAATATTTCACACATGCATTCCTGTAAGGCTCTACTACCATGCTGTGCCAAATCCACGACCATCTAACCCCCGCTGATCCCAAGGTCAAGGTCAAATACTTAGTCTCTTTACAAAACTTAACATCAGATAAATATTGTTCTAACTTCTATTTCCTTCATCTAAAATTCTTAATATTTCACACATGCATTCCTGTAAGGCTCTAATACCATGCTGTGCCAAATCCATGACCGTCCAACCCCCGCTGATCCCAATGTCAAGGTCAAATACTTAGTCTCTTTACAAAACTTAACATCAGAGAAATAAGTTATAACTTCTATTTCCTTCATTGAAAATTCTTATTATTTCACTTGTGCATTCCTCTAAGGTTGTACTATCATGCTGTGACAAATCTACGACTGTCCAACCCCCGCTGATCCCAAGGTCAAGGTCACATACTTAGTCTCTTTACAAAACTTAACATCAGAGAAATATGTTATAACTTGTATTTCTTTCATTGAAAATACTTAATATTTCATATGCTGTGACAAATCCCCACTGATCTCGAGGTCAACGTCACATACATACCGTATAACCTCGAATTAACGCCCCCCCCAAATAATTTTATTTTTTTTTACCACTGACCGCCAATTTCAAACACAAATAATCCTTAAATCCTTATTTGTGTTTGAAATTGGCGGTCCTTGGTACATTTTTTTTTTTCTTTCTTTTTTTTTTTTTTTTTTTTTTTTTTTTTTTTTTTTTACTGGCTAATAAACGCCCCCCCCCCCAAATAAAAATGACCAATGACCACCAATTTCAAATAATCTTTAAATCCTTATTTGTGTTTGAAATTGGTGGTCCTTATTTGTGTTTGAAATTGGTGGTTCAAAATGTAACGCCTCCGGGGGCGTTAATTCGAGGTTATACGGTAGTCTCTTTACAAAACTTAACATCAGAGAAATCGGTTATAACTTCTATTTCCTTGCTCGGATCTGCTTCACATTTCACACACTCATTGCTCCAATGGACCTCTACCACCCTGTGACAAATTCACGTTCATGCCGCTCGCGCTAATCCCAGAGTCAAGGTCACAAGCCCACACACTTGGAAATTTGTACATATTTTAGGGGCACCTGGGCCCACGCGGGGGGTATTCCGTAAGCCTCGCTTACTGACCAATCTAGTTAAATATGGAACAAATGATAAAAAAATATAACAAATTTAAACATTGACTTATTTGAGCTGAGTGAATTTTTGACTTTATGACAGTATTTCCACTACTCAATTTGAAAATCGATGCGTATTTTCACATTGCTGTGCATATTTTGTACTCCCACTTTTGATAATTAATGTGTATTCATCTAAAATAATTGCCTGAAATAGAGAATAGTAGGTTAGTGCCGTGAATGGGAAAAAATATCTGGCAAGGCTCAGGAAACGGGATGGGCGAGGCTCTGCCGAGCACATCCCGTTTCCGTGCCGCGCCAGATATTTTTTCCCATTCACGACACTAACCTACTATTCTATTTATCCCGTCAACACCTACAAATGGCTGTAAAATGCAAAAATAGTATTGACTGGATATCAAAAATGTTTCACGGCACCATGTTTCACAGCACATACGCACTGTGTTGACGGGATAAATATATTTTCAGGGGTGGATAGCACAGGCATGCACCAAGATATCCACATCAATGTCCAGACCATGGGGCAAGGTCCCGGCCAAGGTCAAGGTTTACCACCGGGCGTCCCTCCTATGTTCCCTCACAACATTCCCGGTGCAGTCCCATTCAGAATGATGGGCCCCGCGATGCATTTCGGGCCACGAGTGATGAGGACAGTCGTGCCTCCGCAGAATTTCGGTACCCAGACGGCGGCCGGTGGTATCCCTGCCAACAGCGGAACACAGACGTCTGGAACAGGGACAAACACCTCGGGCACACAGACTGTCCCTGGCAGCGGTCCAGCTCCTGGGGGACCAAGCACGTTGCCTGGCAACGCACCTGCAGGTGAGCTTTAACCCTTTCACCCCTCAGTAACTGGAATGGATTTCGATATATTAATTTTGCAACCAATCCGACTGTCACAAAATGATTTTCCGACTAGTCCATTTGTGAAAAGGGGGTGTTTTTGTTCTCGAAAAAATGATAATTAATTACTTGCAAAAAGTGCAGATCCTGATGAGACGGCTCGTTACGAGCCGGCTCATCTGGATCTACACTTTTTTCCAATACCAAATTTTCCATGTTGATACTTCGCAAAATCATGTTTTCATATTTTTTTATTTATATTCTCCTCGATTCGTATATACTGTCTTTTCGGATAATTCTGCGCATCGGCTAATGTGCAATTCACGTCAAATTGGCCTTGCGTACGTCATAATAAACTATGTGAATTTTGGATTAAAAAGCTCTTTAGTTGCTACACTGTGGTACTATTTTATCACATTCCGATAGTTTGGTAAGTAGTTGTTCAGAATATAGTCAAAATGTGTACCCTTCTTGTGGAATAGCTGTCTTATTTACTAAATTAACTGTTCAACTAGAAACTAACCTGTCATGATGTCACTGGATACTTCTGCTTCAAGTTTAATATCAATTTTGTTATGCTGATCCAGTATGCTGTTCACCATTTTTGTTTACACTACCAGATGCGCAGCATTAGCAGAAAAAAATGTGACGTAGCAAACACGCATGTGACGTCATACATCCCACAATTTACCGGTACGTCACTTACTGATGTCAGAACGTTATGACATTTTTACCTGCATAGACTTCTTTGAACTTCGTTGAATATTCAGGGAATTTTGACTGATTACTTGAATGTTAATGACATTTAAATGTGTTTGGAAAGTCTTAGGTGCGCAGAATTAGCCGACACTATTGTACCTCTGAGATGTAGGGAGGAGGGGGCGGGAGAGAGAGAGTTACAATGCTGAATTAAAATTTGTCGTCTGCTGTTTAGTTTTTATATTTCCCATCCAAAACATGGTTTGACAGCACTTGAGAATCATTGCCATTGGAAATGATTCTAAAGTGCTGTCAAATCATGTTTTTACTGAGAAAGAAGATAAAATATAAAACAAAAGCAGATGACAATTTTCTTACCAGCATTCTAAGGGTTATGGTTGACCTTGTTATTGCACCTTGCAGGTACACAGACCGCCACCGGGGGTATTCCACAGACATCGGGCACCCAGACTGCGGGCAGTAACCCTCGGGCATCCGGTACCCAGACCCCCGGGGTGCCTCCAGCCGCTGCTTTCATCCTCCCTGGTAACTACTGGGGGACCTCTGTAACCCAGAGTGTGCGGATGAACCTCGTTATCTAAGAGTCGTTTCGAATATAGACATATTAAAAATGTTATCAAGCTAACAATTATTATCAGCCCTGTGGCAAATTGTACATAAATTACGCCACAATTGTATCTATGTGTATATTATATTAACATATGCAAATTTTAGATGTTTTGTTTAAACAAATTTTATAGTGATTTTTGTCCTAACATATTTGGGAAAGCGGGTTTACTTTCTTTGAAGTTGGCCTTCACCATTTAACAGGGATATTTTAACAGGGATATTTTAACAGGGATATTTTAACAGGGATAGGGATATTTTAACAGGGATATTTTAACAGGGATATTTTAACAAGGATATTTTAACAAGGATATTTTAACAGGGATATTTTAACGGATATTTTAGGGTTAGGGTTAGGGTTATTTTAACAGGGATATTTTAACAGGGATATTTTAACAGGAGGGATATTTTAACAGGGATATTTTAACAGGGATATTTTAACAGGGATATTTTAACTACCGTACTTTTCTTTATGATTTTTAATTTTGTTTTTGGCATATTTTGGTCTACGTGCTCGCGTTCTAGATTAATGTAGTTGTTATTCCCTTGCTGGGGCCTCGTTGGGGTCGGGCGGGGGATAAGTTTTACCAGGTCATAATTCTAGTCTTACATACTCGTTCCCTTTCTGGACAATACAAATATGTTAGTCTTGTTTTTACATGACGCATTTATATCATTTTAGCCATGTAACTATATTGTTTTAACATACTCCAACTCCGTTATTTTAATTCTCATATTCATGCATTGCCTGTAATTATCTTTTACATGTTGTAATTATCTTATGCTTTCACCTTACATGTAACTATTTTTGGAATGGTATAAACTATAAATAAACTTACCACAGCAACGAAACGGGCCCCAGTGTGCGGTCTGTGGGTGGTTGGTCGGGCGAACGCGAAGGTGTAAATTAATTATTGATTATTGATTTTCTTCATTACTAAATAGGGAACAAATTTAAACATTCATTTATTTGAGCTGCAAAAAGCAAACATTTTCAACTTTAATTATTTTCATTACTCAACTTGAAAATCCATGCGTATTTTCACATTGCTGTGCGTATTTTGTGCTCCCACTTTTCAAAATCAATGCGTATTTTCACATTGCTGTGCGTATTTTGTGCTCCAACTTTTGAAAATCAATGAGTATTTTCACATTGCTGTGCGTATTTTGTACTCCCACTTTTGATAATCAATGCATATTCAGCTAAAATAATTGAGTAAAATACGCCAATATGCTCCATAGTTACCTTATAATTCCAGCACAAAAATATTTACACATTTCCCTAACATTTGTCCAAAATTTATATCCCAGTAAACTCCCACGCCGAACTACTTTCTGTAACCGTGAGGCACAGTTAAAATAATTCTTAAGGAAAATAAACACATTTTCTTGATGAATTTATTTCAAATGCTGGAATTATAAGGAATGAATGGCCTTTTTGTTGAATTTATCGGGGATCGACTTTTCCAAGTTTATACCCCGATACATTCCACAAAAAGGCCATTCATTCCTATAATACATCAATCCCTGTTACTACAGAGATGTCCGGCCAGATGGGGGGATTGAACCCCGTGGATCCGTACCTGCCGTGTTCGTCCCGGCATTTCCTTACCCGCCAGGCTCGCCAGGCCGCACAACAGGGATCACGTCAGGTATACTTGGAGGTTATTACGTGGCTACTGTCTGTTTCACGAAAGCTGCCCAAATTTTACGGCTATATAGACAATTCAAAAACAATATTATTTTCGATAATATTAAATTAAAGGAAAAATTAAGAATGAGCCTTCTTTTTATTTCGTGAAATTTGGTAAAATATTGGTTTTATTACGAAAAATTGATTTGTCTATGGGAATTTAACATGGGGGAAAAAGTGGTAAGGAAGTGTGGGAGGAGTCAAAAAACGAAAAAATTTGGAAATTGACTCCGAAACCTGGCTAGATAGCTTGGATATGATCTAACTAAGAAAACAAAAGTTAAATTTTAAAAATCGGTCCAGTATTTCTAAAATTCCAAAAAATTTCCCCATGTTAAATCCCCATAGACATCTTCACTCCGTGAAGATGTCTATGGGGATTTAACATGGGGAAATTTTGTTTTCGCAATAAAATCAATATTTGACCAAATTTCACGAAATAAAAAGAAGGCTCATTCTTAATTTGTCCTTTAATTTAATATTATGAAAATAAATCTTGTTTTTGAATTGTCTATATAGCCGTAAGATTTGGGCAGCTTTCGTGAAACAGACAGTAGTTTCATATCAACTTGGGTATCAGCCCAAGATAACTTGATATCAGCCGGAGACCGAAGTTTCACAGCACATAGGCACTGCGTCATGATAAACACCATTTACAATCTATCTTGCCCCATTTTGAAGACAATTTATATTTGTTTTCATTTTCGAAATCTCCTGCGGCTGACCAAAGTGGCACAATCCAAATCGGGCCCAGTTGGTTTCGGTAAAATTTTGACAACGGCCACAAAAAGGTCGAAAAAAGTAATAAAGCTGTTTTTATACGACCGTTTTTAAAAAACGGTACGTATTATGTTTTACCGCACGCCAGGCGGGCGGGGCCGGGGGCGGCTGGGGCGGGCCGGTGGCAGGGGCGGCGGGCGGGCGGGAGCGGGGCTGAAGAAAAAGTGCATAGGTCGTGTACACAACTCCTCCGAAACCGTTCAGTCGATCGATCTGAAACTATACACACATCTTCTACACATATTGAAGATGTGCACCTTGGTGTTTTTATGCCGAAAAAATATTTTTTAACAAAAATATCAGCTTTTTAACTTAGCCATTTTTTCTACATTATTGTATCCAATTCCCTATCAGTACTACTTTACACTCTACTGTTCTATCTCTGCCTAAATTAGTATACATGTTTAGCACAACGAGATGAAGAAATAATGCTATAGACTTTCAAATTCTCATTAATGTTTCTTGCCTTGGTGACAGCTTCACATTTCTGCATCTTCGCTGTCTGGCCCATATTCGACGGGCGTATTTTGTGACTTGCGGCACTCTTGTTACGTAGCTAGTTTGATATTAATCTAGGTATTCTCTCCCTGTAACTAGAGATCAGCCTTCGACCTTCGGTCTCTGGCTCATCTCTAGTTACCTCTGGTTGATACCTAGGTTGATATCAAACTAGCCACGTAATAATCTCTAAATACAAATATTCCATGCTAACCCTTAGACTGCTGCACACGAAACTTGTTGTCTGCTGTTCCTTTATATTTTGCCTTCTTTCTCAATAAAAGCATGGTTTAACAGCATTTTAGAATCTTTTCCATTGGAAATGATTTTAAAGTGCCGTCAAAGCATTTTTTGATATTAAAGTTAAAACAGAATATAAACAGCAGACGACAACATTTAATTCAGCAGTGTAAGGGCTAATATTACTTTGTGAGCACATACTCATTTCTCAGTGGGTGGCAGGTGGGAGTATGCGATGGGTAATTTAACGATCGGGGCTCATCCTTACCGGAATTCTGACGGGAGACCTGGTTTGGCCCTCACATACGTCTTTGGCATTTTGTATGTGACAGTTGAATCTAGTTATATCCCTTATGTGAGTATTACGATTATTCGTAATCCTATTTTAGGGGAAGGGGCCAAGTGACTTTGGTGTGGTATTTTTTCTCGATGTAAATATTCCGTTCTGATTTTGTGATGTTAAAATGCAGCATGTTAAAACTGGATCGAACCCGTTTGCCCGGCCTTACATGACCTTAACTGTTGATAGGCCGTTAAACAAACTCCTTTCTCATGCTCGAAATTAGGCAATTTGATTTGTCACGGCTAAGCTGTGATCAGTCTCGGCCAATCAAAGTACTTAATTTTGAGTATGAATTTAGAGAGCATCCTCTGAAAGTTTTATAACCACAGGCCTGTGTGTTGTAAGGGATCTTTAATTACAGAATTACAAAATACAGCAAATCTTCGGTGATCGTGGCTGTGACTGGAGAAATGGGGCTTATGGGTTTTGTGACTAGTGTAGATCCAGATCAGCCCGTACATCCGCACAGTCTGATCAGGATCTGCATTGTTCGCCATTCCATATGAAACACCCACTATGCTTCTAACGTCAACATAGATCATTTTCAGGCTACTGGAGTGTGCTATTAGTTACGCTGGCCACAAATCTCATAAGCCCCATTTATCAAGTCACAGCCACATAAAAACCAATCGGTCAATCAAAATCCAGCCTGTAACCGGTATACTTGAACTTTAAAAAGTTTAGAGCCCAATAAAATCTCCTAAATGTGGAAGTGACTAGAGGAATGGAGAAATGGGGGTTGTGCCACCAGTGTAGATTCAGTAGCCGATTTCATCAACATTGCAAAGTATACTTATCTAGCAAAGTATACTTTGAGGGAGAAATTTTCAATTTTAGGATAAATTTATTAATTGTTATTATACTGAATTTTTTACATTATCACAGCCAAAATGGCTGTGATAATGTAAAAAAATCAGTATAATAATTCTGCATACTTTTAATCATCAAATATATGCAGTAGTTAGTTCTATATGACATAATGTATTTGAGGAAAAATAAAGGATTACTCCCTCAAAGTATACTTTGCTAGAAAAGTATACTTTGCAATGTTGGTGAAATGGGCTACAGATCAGCCTCTGCACTGTTCGCCATTCTGTGAATGAAACACTCAATAAACATAGATCATTATTAGTCTACAGGAGTGTGCAATTTTATCAGGAGCAACACTGGTCACAAATCCCAGAAGCCCACGTTCTCCAGTCACAGCCGCAAATGTTGTTTATTATGTCCCCACTCAGAGTCGATGATCTCGTGGAATAAAAATGTTTATTTCCACAGACGAGTGAGACGGTGCTGTCGGATATGGTGACCAACCTGATGTCGGGTCTCCTTGGGCAGCCCCCGACCCCCGGGGCTCCTACTTCATCAGCCACAGGTAACACATCATACAGGTGCAAAGTTAACCCTTTCACCACTAACTAACTGGAATGGACAAAATCGTTTTCAGACTATTTTATGAAAAGGGGGTGTTTTTTGTTCTCAAAGATATGAAAATTATCTTCAAAAAGTGCAGATCCTGATGAGACGGCTCATTATGAGCCGGCTCATCTGGATCTGCACTGTTTGCATAAACCGCTATAATGGGCTTTAGGGCTCAGTGTTGGCATGAAAGACTTGTTATGTAATGTTGTACCCCATTTGATAAATGTACTATAACACACATGTAATAACACCTAAAGCAAATTTGATTGGATACCCACATCACCCTAATTACATATTTGTATTATGTGCCAATGTTATGTCAAATGAATAAAATGGAGATGTTCCAAATGTCGTTTCGGTTAGCGCGACAAAGCAATGATGTTTGATGTTGACGTCGTTATGTTTTAACATCAGTAGAAGCATCAATGACTTAAAATTAATGCGATTCGGATTGTTAGAATGTGATCCAGTTTCATAATATGAAGTACTTACATAGAACAGGGGCCCGTTTCACTAAACTTTGTACGACTAAAATGTTCGTAGGTGCAAATTTAGGATCATCTGGAAATTGCAATTGATGGATTTACATTTATTGAGCATAGGCTGCACATGCAGCCTATGCTCAATAAATGTAAATCCAATAATTGTTTACAAGAAAACATTGTTAATGTGATATTTACAGACTATCATAATTTTGCACTTACGACCATTTCAGTCGTACAAAGTTTATTGAAACGGACCCAGGAACCTATTATATGGCATATTTGTAACCGTACTAGTATTAAAGATATTTTTCTCTATGGAGATTTTTAACTAGATGCGAAAATAGTCAATGGCTTCTGCTCACTGAAACGTATTGGATATCTCCAAGTTTGCTACTCTTTGATGATAAATGCATGGGATAAACAGAATCTCTAATTTGTTTCTATTTGATATGAAATTTATAAAAGTCATCAGCAATTTCATTCACCTTGCCAGAGGCTCGGTGCATAAATTGTCTTTGAATCGTTTCATAAATCTCATATCAAATGGACGCTGGTTTGAGTTCCTCTATATATTAAAATGGTTATAGCTGTGTTATTACATAACCAGCAGCCATGTAAAATAATCATGGTCTGGCTTGTATGTACACATGTAATAACAATTTGATTGGATACCCACATCACTCTAATTACATACATGTATTTGTATTATGTGCCAATGTTATGTCATTTTAATAAAATGGAGACTTTCCTCTTATAATTCCAGCACAAAAATATTTACACAATTCCCTAACATTTGATTGGCCCGTAGCAAGTCTCTGTCCAAAATTTATATCCCAGTAAACTCCCGCGCCGAACTACTTTCCGTAACCGTGAGGCGCAGTTAAAATAATTCTTAAGAAAACGGAAAATAAACACATTTTCTTGATGAATTTATTTAAAATGCTGGAATTATAAGGAATGAATGGCCTTTTTGTGGAATTTATCGGGGATATAAACTTGGAAAAGTCGCGGGAATACTGGACGAGGCCTTCCGGCCTTCGTCCAGTATTCCCGCGACTTTTCCAAGTTTATACCCCGATAAATTCCACAAAAAGGCCATTCATTCCTATAGTATTCCTTCAGCGACAGGTACTACAAACTCCGCAGGAGCCACAAACGCCACACATTCTGCTGCACCAAGGCCCGGAACTCCGGGTATGCCACGTCCCAATATACACCTCTCCACTCGACCCAATATACTTCTCTCCAACCCAGCTGGCTTCCCGGGCTTCTTTGGGCGTGTGCCGTTTATGCCCGGTGGACGTAAGTAATGGATATGCAGGGATTCCGCTGGGGAAAATAAAAAATCACCACTTCAAAAAAAAAAACATAAAAAAAAAGAAAAAGGAATAACCAATAGGATAAAAATAAACAATTGGCGATAAAAAATTACAATTTGTAATTTTTTATCGCCAATTGTTTATTTTTATCGCCAATTGCGAAAGTGGCGATCGCCAGCGGAATCCCTGGATATGGTTGTAAAGACTTGTCATGTGCTGCTGTTTTATATTTTGTCTTCTTTCTTAATAAACACATAGTTTGACAGTACTTAACGTACTGTCAAACCTTGTGTTTATTAAGAAAACAGACAAACTATAAAACAGTGCTTAAAGTACCGTCAAACCTTGTATTTATTAAGATAGACGACAAAATATAAATCAACAGCAGACGACGATTTTCATTTCCTGCTTTCCTAGGGTTAAAGGTGGAGGAACGGTTCTGTGTTGAGCACGGAAACCATTTTATAACCTCTGTACCCTGGTTGGGTGAAGATACCAGGGCGCCGTTTCACTAATCTTCATACAACTAAAATGTTCACAAGTGCAAAAATATGATTTCTTGTAAACAATTATTGGATTTACGAACAACGAGACATTATAGTCTGTCCATACACAATTTTGGGTACTTATCTCTGCAACTCTATGTCTGATTGACTTGAAACTGCATATACTTGTTTATCATCATCCATATTTCTCCCATGCAGCCCATATGTCCAGAGTCAAGGTAAAATTACTTGAAATTTAGGTTAAAGTTTTGACAAAATTTGCGTCACCTTAAGCCAGTATAGTTTGACTGTTAAAAGCTAAACCTGACAAATTCTCCTAGTCGTGTTTATTCCTATAGTAAATGCCTCCAGAGCTCCAGTTAAGATGCGTAATTTGACCAAATATTTGAGGTATTTTTCTTAGTTCTTCACCAAAAATGGCAAGTTGGGAGTTCTTTAGAATCGTCTCAATGAGACGATTCTAAAGCACTCCCAACTTGCCATTTTTGGTGAAGAAATAACAAAATTCCCCCCAAAGTTGATCAAGTTACGCACCTTAACTGGTCTCTTGTTTTCAGCTGTTCGGGTGAGACTGGGGACACCACCTATCCGTCCCACTGCCCCACCCGCCCCTGCCCAGGGGTCACAGGGGTCGGCCGCCCCAACGGGACAGACAGCAGGCCCCGCCCCTGTCATGGAGCCCAGCTTCGTTCAGGTCCTGCGCTCTATGCTCATGAACACAGTAAGTTATAGAAAGTAGTGTCTTTTATTGTAGTGTCAACTCTACTGAAAGGCCAGCCAGTTTTGACTTGTGAGACACTCTAATCTTTGAGCATCTTTCCCAATCCATATCCTTTATGTCAGGCATCAGGCAGGCATGCAAATGGTACCATTTATTTAAGTAGCTGGTGGCTCACATCAGGGCCTGAAAATAGCAGGTTTTACCAGTAGGTCCGGTTCAGGGTGAAAGGTCCGAGGAATTTTTTGGAAGGTCCGAGAGGATAATCGCAAGAAAAACGGTAGAATTATGTGTCTGTTTCATACCAAATGACACCATGTGTAAATACTCGACTGTGTCACCAAAAATTAAACGATAATCAGAACGGATTTAGCATCGCCACTGAAAGATGATCGCAATTTCAATTTTATCATAGGTTCAACAGACTTTTTTCTTGTAAAATACAAAGGTCTGACATTAAAATTTGCAGGTCCAGGACCTCGGACTAGTGCTATTTTGAGGCCCTGCACATACTGGCCATATTGACCCGAACCCGAACTGCCAGTTGTGACCAGTGAAGCTCCTGAGAAAATACCACACTCCTGATAACGATCTATATTGCTTGTCAGAACTATGACATGGTGAACGGTGCAGAACCTGATCAGACTGTGCAGATGCACAGGCTGATCTGGATCTGCACTGGTCGCAAAACCATAACCCGTCAAACTTCGCTGAAATATGGAAAATAAAATTATTGATGGAATGGCGAACAGTGCAGATCCTGATCAGACTGCGGATGCACAGTCTGATCTGGATCTGCACTGGTCGCAAAACCATAACTCGTCAAACTTCGCTGAAATATGGTAAACTTTTTTATTGATGGAATGGCGAACAGTGCAGATCCTGATCAACTGTGCAGATGCACAGGCTGATCTGGATCCTGCCCTGGTCGCAAAACCATAACCCGTCAAACTTCCTGAAAATATGGAAAATAAAATTATTGAAAGGAAGGCGAACAGTGCAAGATCCTGATCAGACTGCGGATGCACAGTCTGATCTGGATCTGCACTGGTCGCAAAACCATAACTCGTCAAACTTCGCTGAAATATGGTAAACTTTTTTATTGATGGAATGGCGAACAGTGCAGATCCTGATCAACTGTGCGGATGCACAGGCTGGTCTGGATCTACACTGCTCACAAAACCAATAAGCCCCATTTCTCCAGTCACAGCCACATATATAGACAAAATACCACGCTAGTGTACTTTTATACCAAGTTAATCAGGAAAGGCTGGGAAACGTGTACGAATTCCGAAGCTCATTGAGGAGTTTCTGAGCCAAACCGGACAATTTTACATCAAAAGACATTTGTCTGGTATTCTATTTATCAGGTAACTTTTTATGCTACAGAATGAGCAAATAGATTTCGTTGACAAGAATGAGAACTGTTGTGTGGTTACACTGATGTCATTCGGTAATGCGTGACGTTGTCCAATGAAATAGTTTTAAATCTATTGTGATATGTATATGTGTATCTAGCCCATGACAAGTTTTTATCAGTCGGTATTTACAAAATTTGTTGTGAAATGTAGCTTATGACGTTTGTGGACAGGTTTGACTTGGTATTTTTGTTTTCTGTCTATGTCACTTGAATGTAAACCCATTCATTTTTATACCCAGAGCATACTAAGTATGTCGAGGGGTATATAGTTTTCATATTTCCTTCGTCCGTCGGTAAGGTTTGTGTTAAAGGCGTGAGCCTCTGCTCACTTGCTATATATAGTCAACTTTAACCTTGTCTCCACAGACACCAAATGTCCCCCAGAATGCATCATCATCTACAACAACTACAACTACAACAACAACAACTGACACAACAACGACAACGGACCAGAACCAGAACGTCCAGGAGAACCCTGTGCAGCCCCCGGCAATGTCGGATGAAGCGTTTACGCAGCTGGTGACCGGGATAAGTGGCTTTATGTCACAGGCCGCACTGGGCCAAGCTCCACAAACGACGATCACAGACTTTCTCAGTTCACTCGGCCAGAACTACAATATACCACAGGGGGAAGGTATGTAGACCATTTGCTTTAACCCAAGTAGTAAGATTAATAATAATCCTTTGTGGTTGATTAGTTTGGAGCATGCGAAGGGTAAGTTTACAGTCAGGTTTTTCCAATTTCAGGGCTGAATTATGAAATCTGGGATTTGACCATAAAAGTGACCTTTACTATTGACAGGTCGTTACACACCTTTAAATAAATAAATAAATTGTCTTTAAATAACAGAAAAATACAGTGTTACATTGCATACAGCCACATATATTGTGACACTCTTGTTTCTCACACATTTACTTAATTGCAACTTATTGTTTGCCCTAGTTCTCGAACAATGAAAGCACAGCATTTCGTCTCAATTATTCGCATATTGCGACGCTTTCATCAATATCTATTAAATTAATCATAAAACGTGTTTCCCAGAAAATATGGTGTCCAAATAGTCTTTTGATATCAGGTTTATCAGGCAAGGCTAGGAAACACTTAAGCTGAGCCTCATAAACTGGATATCAACAGACACTAGGCTGGTAATCTGTTTATCAGGTAAGGTTTTTGCTAGCAGATGGTCAAATATATAATTACAGTCTACAGCTGGTAGCCGGATAAACTTGTGTCCTGTACATTACATGCTTTGTGAACGACCTGCTGTCGTGCGTGCTGTCAAACCTCCAGATCACATGACCTGTACATTGCAGGATTTGTGAATGACCTGCTGTCGTTCATGCTGTCACACCTCCAGATCACGTGACCTGTGCATTGCAGGCTTTGTGAACACCTGCTGTCATGCATGCTGTCACACCTCCAGATCACGTGACCTGTACATTGCAGGCTTTGTGAACAACCTGCTGTCGTGCGTGCTGTCAAACCCCCATATCACATGACCTGTACATTGCAGGCTTCGTCAATGACCTGATGTCTGTGAACGACGTGTCGTGCGTGTCGTGCGTGTCGTGCGTGCTGTCGCACCTCCAGATCACGTGACCTGTACATTGCAGGCTTTGTGAACAAC
The DNA here is from genome assembly GCA_029237695.1 of Conchocele bisecta. NCBI lineage: Eukaryota > Metazoa > Mollusca > Bivalvia > Lucinida > Thyasiridae > Conchocele > Conchocele bisecta. The sequence goes on from CM055271.1 coordinate 102,456,628, forward strand.
CTGCTGTCGTGTGTGCTGTCACACCTCCAGATCATGTGACCTGTACATTGCAGGCTTTGTGAACGACCTGCTGTCGTGTGTGCTGTCACACCTCCAGATCACGTGACATGTACATTGCAGGCTTTGTGAACGACCTGCTGTCGTGCGTGCTGTCGCACCTCCAGATCACGGACCTGATCCAGGTGTTCTATGGCCAATCGGAGGTGCTCAACCAGATCCAGACGCCACTCCGAGACTTCCTGAGCTCCCACGTCCTCCAGAATGAACCCCCCACCACGGACAATATACAGCGTCATGTGACCAGGCTCGTAGAAAGTATGCAGCCCGACCTGCAGGACACAGTGGTGAGATTGGTTGACCAATAGCCTATTTCATCAAAATTGTAAAGTATGCTTATCTAGCTAAGTATACTTTGAGGGAGTAATAATTTATTTTTCCCGAAATGCATTATTTCATATAGAACTAACCACTGCATATATTTGATGATTAAAAGTATGCAGAATTATTATACTGAATTTATTACATTATCACAGCCAAAATGGCTGTGATAATATAATAAATTCAGTATTATAAAAATTAATAAATTTATCCTTAAATTGAAAAGTTCTCCCTCAAAGTATACTTTGCTAGATATGTATACTTTGCAATTTTGGTGAAATCGGCTACAGTTTGGAACGTTTTACTATGCACTCAATCCTTTATGACATGATTTACCAACATATTGATAGGAAATTCCCATTCTATTTTTGTTTTGTCTGTTTTAGCAGCAGGTGCAAATATAGTCGCAGCTTTTTCCATTGTCGGCGTCGTCGTCATTGTTGTCCGTGTCAACAAATGTCAAAAAGTCTGTACAAGTTTCTTCGTATATAACTTAACTCTTTGCATGCTAGCGGTGAAAATATCCGCCAAACGAATTTGGAGTATATGTTTTATTTCTCTCTGTAAATATGTCTTGAAATTTCATTAGAATTGCTATAAATGAAATTCAAAGACATATTCATAACATTTATAAGGAGAAATAAAAGAAAATATAATGAATTGTCATCTGCTATTTTTTAGCTATTTATAGCCCACAAATTTCCCAGCATGCAAAGAGTTAAATAACTTAAATAAGGTTGTGAGTTCAAAACATGCCCTAGGCCATGAACAATACTTTCATAGTATTTACATCCCACTTGTCTCTCGGATGAGGTTTTAAACTGTATTCTTGTCCCTATGTGACCATATATGAGACACGTCGTGCGATTTTGTATCTTCGAACATCTGCATAATTTCATTAAATATGTTTGCTAAATTTACAATATATATTCAGGGTACCCCCCCCGTTCAGCCACGGAGTTAACGAGTCTGAATTTAAATGCCGTAAAACACATGAAAGTGCATTTTGAAGAGCTCACAAATAGGACAACCCCCCTAGTTGCGAACGGTAACTCTTGCAATTACTCCCGTACCATCCGGGAGTATATTGCAAAAGTTACCTTCTCAACTAGACAACCCCCCCCCCCCAATGCTGGATCCGCCCCTGTCCAAAGTTGACAAAATTGAGTATAATTCCACATGTACTCTGAAAATTTTATCAACTTTTGCCGCAATTTACGGAAAATATTTTGTAGACGTATTTCATGAAATTGCGCATACATGTATGTCCGAAGTTACAAAATTCACAGGGCGTGTCTAATATTAGCGTTAAACCCCATTTCATTTCTGTTTATGTAGATAAGAGTCCATGACAATCCCGTCTCTGTTTCAGACGGCGGCTGAGCCCACACCCGGGATAGACTTCCTCGCCACGCTCACCCAATTCTTCACCGAGCAGTTACGCACCATCGTTCGATTTATCTGCATGTCTGAAGGTAATTCCAAACTATTAACCCTTACACTGCCGAATTAAATGTTGTCGTCTGTTGTTTATTTATTATTTTCGATTTTTTTTCATAAAAAACATGCTTTGACAGCATTTTAGAATCTAAAGTGCTGTCAAACCATGTTTTTTGTTGCACACGCTTGCTGACAGCGCGATATAGTCAGCACTTTGACGTCCGTACGTATGTCCGTGCGTCCGCATTTGTGTTAAAGTTTTTACATATGTTATATCTCTGCGACCGCTTCACCGATTGACTTGAAACTTCATATGCATGTTTACCGTCCTCCAAATATTCATTGTGTGCAATACCCATGCTGCCCACATGCCCAAGGTCAAGGTCAAATGTCTTAGAAGTTTGTGTTAAAGTTTTTGTAATCTTTGCGTTAAAGTTTTTACGTATGTTATATCTCCTCAACCACGTCACTCATTGACTTGACACTTCATACGCATGTTTACCATCCTTCAAATATTCATTGTGCGCAATACCCATGCTGCCCACATGCCCAAGGTCAAGGTCAAATGTCTTAGAAGTTTGCGTTAACGTTTTTGTAAACTTTGCATTAAAGTTTTTACGTATGTTATATCTCCTCAACATCTTCACTCGTTGACTTGAAACTTCATATGCATGTTTACCATCCTCCACATATTCATTGTGCGCTATACCCATGCTGCCCATATGCCCAAGGTCAAGGTCAAATGTCTTAGAAGTTTGCGTTAAAGTTTTTGTAAACTTTGTATTAAAGTTTTTATGTACATTATATCTCCTCAATCGCGTCACTCATTGACTTTAAACTTCCTATGCATGTTTACCATCCTCCAAATATTCATTGTGCGCAATACCTGGATACTTCAGCAACCCAACCGGTAGATCCATGGAATAGTTTACTGCAACTCCAATATAGTCTTCTTTTGAGACCATGGAAATTTATTCTTGTAAGTCTTAACCAGTATCCCCTGCTTTTCATAGGAGCCGAGTAAAAGGTGGTGAGGCCAAGAGATTTTGCTCTGGTAAGATCACCTGGCAACAAATCAGGATATTGTAAATTCAACTGCTGAATTTGGGCATTCTCCCCAGGTGTATTCTCGGCTCTAAATGTCTTAATTTACAAGTCACTGAGCCATAAAACACCATAACATCATGCATATATTATCCATTCTATTCCTCGGCGGGCGCGACATGCTGGCCGCGGCCATTCTAGTACTGAGAAAGAAGGCAAAATATAAAGCAAAAGCAGACGACAATTTTCATGCTCAGCAGTCTTAAGTGTTAATTGTGTGATGGTTGGTTGGGAGCATGCGATTAGTAATTTAACAATTTGGATTAATCTTTAGCGGAATCTCACCTGGTTTGGTCCTCAGGTATGTATTTGGCATTCTTGTATGTGAGAGTCGAATCTGATTATACCCATTATCATATCGCAGATAAATTTCTTGCGTTTTGATTCATCAGCTTGACGTGTAATATGAGCACATATTACCTGTCAGACCCGTCAATATGACTCAAATAAAAAATGTCCGCAGGTTGAGGCCGAGTCGAAAAAAAAATAATTTGGAAACCACCTCCGAAACATAGTCATAGGAATTTGTAATGACCTAAGAAAACAAAAGTAAGATTTTTAAAATCGGTCCCGAAAGTTAGTAACGAACCGTTGTCAATACCACTATACAGGCCTGTGGTGTTGAAAGGGTTAAATAATTAAAATAAACAATGCACCGTATTGTGTTCCCCAGATAACCAGGTGGGGTTTGGCCAGAGTCTGTTCGACTGTATGCGCCAGTTCCTGTCCGAACTCATTGTGTTGTGTGCTCAATGTCTCAACGGAATGCCGGCCGTGGAACGCCTTGTGGCTCACAGAATAGTAAGTACAATAGCACGTCTCTAAACCGGACACGCAGACAGTCTGTGTATCCTTAATTGGTTGGTTTGTGTATCCTTAATTGGTTGGGTTTCATTGGTGTATATTTATGATTATAATGTCTGTTAAAGCTCGCAAAGCAGAGTCGCATACCTTGGCGTAGTCATATGTCTGATCTACAGTGGAACCTCTCTAAACCGGACACCCAGGGTGTCCGGTTTAGAGAGGTTCCACTGTACATTTTTCCATGGCCTACTTTGTTAGAATAAGGCCGTCCAAAAGAACGCACGTAATCTCACCCATGTTAGTGGAAAGTATAGTGATCACAGTTCTGGCGTGAGTGTTATTGTCATATTCATCGTCGTCGTAAGATCTGTAGCCTATTTCACCAACATTGCAAAGTATACTTTTAAATTTTAAATTTTAGGATAAATTTATTAATTTTTATTATACTGAATTTATTACATTATCACAGCCAAAATGGCTGTGATAATGTAATAAATGATGACTGTGATAAAATAATGGCTGTGATAAAGTAATACATTCAGTATAATAATTCTGCATACTTTTAATCATCAAATTTATGCAGTCGTTAGTTCTATATGACATAATGCATTTCGGGAAAGATAAATGATTACTCCCTCAAAGTATACTTTGCTAGATAAGTATACTTTGCAATGTTGGTGAAATAGGCTACAGGATTATTCTGATTTCAGGGCTGAATATATAGTTTTGTTATTGTAAATATTCAGTTCTGAATTTGGGATTTTCCCCCCATTTGTACATGTACTTGTACAGGTAATGTATGGGATTTAGTACTTAACCGATTGACCCGGCCTTAAATGACCTTAGCTGTTGATAGGCCGTTAAACCCCAACAAACAAATAAACAAACAAACAACAATTTTGGACGTACACTGCGACCTCTAAAATGGCAACAGCCACCCATTGGACGATACAAAACTGGCTGTTTTAGAGAGGTGGCTGTTGTACGGAGGTTAAATTTAGAGGCAAATGTTATTTGGGATTTAAAATATAGTCTGTTACAGAGAGGGGGTTGTTGTAGAGAGGTGGCCGTTTGCGGACGGTTGACTGTATGTTGAAATCTCTCTTGATATGTTGAGTGGGTGTTTGGTCGGGCGAATGTGAAGGCGTAAATTAACGGCAGGGGTTCCTCCTTATAGGAATCACGATTTGCCCTCAGGTACGTTTTTATCTTTGGCTCTTTTGTTACCTGGGAGTTGAATTGGCTTATAAAATTATAAGATTATTACTGATCCTACTGCTTTTGGGAGGGGGCCAAGTGATTCTTGTGTGACGAGGACCTGGCATCAGATCATGATTATTCTGATTTCAGGGCTGAATATATAGTTTCTTTATTGTAAATATTCAGTTCTGATTTTGGGATTTTCCCCCCATTTCTACATGTACTTACTTGAACATGTGCATGTACCTGTACAGGTAATACATGTATATGGGATTTAGTACTAAACCCATTGACCTGGCCTTAAATGACCTTAGCTGTTGATAGGCCATTAAACCCCAACAAACAAACAAACACAATTCTGTCGTAGGCCGCTTTGTCTTGGTATTACCGTTCGCCCGGCCTTAAATGACCTTAGCTGTTGATAGGCCGTTAAACCCCAACTAACAAACAAACTCTTGATATGCTGGTCAAATCGTGACCAAATTTCATCAATAGCTTCCTCACATTGGTGGCTAACCACCCAGTGTCATTTGGTGACCTTGGCCTTGGTGACCTTGACCTTGGTGTGACTTGTGCCAGCGATCGCCTTGTGCACATGCTAATCTGGTTTGACACTGGTAGTAAAACCCATAACCCATTTCTCCAGTTGCAGCCACATATATATACGAGTTTACGTTATTTTAGCGAAATTTGACGTGTTATGGTTTTGCGACCAGTGTAGATCCAGATCAGCCTGTTCATCCGCAGTCTGATCAGGATCAGCACTGTTTGCCATTCCATCAATAAAAAAAGTTTTCAACATTTCAGCGAAGTTTGACGGGTTATGGTTTTGCGACCTGTGTAGATCCAGATCAGCCTGTTCATCCGCACAGTCTGATCAGGATCAGCACTGTTTGCCATTCCATCAATAATTCTTTTTTTTCAACATTTCAGCGAAGTTTTGCGACCAGTGTAGATCCAGATCAGCCTGTGCATCCATCCACACAGTCTGATCAGGATCTGCACTGTTTGTCATACCATCAATGAAAAATTCACGCTATTTCGCCATTCCATCAATGAACTTCTTTGTCCATATTTCAGCGAAGTTTGACGGGCGGTGTGAACCCAGTAATCCAAGAATGGATGTCGAGTATGAGCAGCCATCAGCTCAGTTCCTTCATCCCGTCCATCACCGTGACAGAGCCCGAGGTTGCCCACTATATAGTCCGCACACCGGAGGGCCCCTCAACAACAACAACTACAACAACAACGACGAGCGGGGAACCAGAGCAGTTGGAGGCTGACACGACCAGGAGAGCTGAGTCACCTGTTCCCGTCGTGGAGGAAGTGAAACGTGAAGCGGTGGCCATGGAAACCAGCACGGTGTGTTCACCTGGGGCGTCAGAGGTACGGTGTGTGTTCGGTAGTGTAGGGAGAGTGGAGAATGGGGAGGGGGTATGTGTGTATCTCACAATGTGCACGCACAAGTTTATACAGAGGAACTTCTGTAAAGGTGTTTAACGGCCTGTCAACAGCTATAAAGGTCATTTTAGGCCATGTTAACTGGGTCGAATCCTGTGTTACCTGCTGTGATGGGGGCGGGGGGGGGGGGGGGGGGGGGGGGGGGGGGTGGGGGGGGGGGGGGGAGGGGGGGGGGGGGGGGGGGGGGGGGGGGGGGGGGGGGGGGGGGGGGGGGGGGGGGGGGGGGGGTAATACCCATCATGTAATGCAACTATTTACAGAAAAAATATTCAGCCCTGAAATTAGAATAACCCGACCTGGTACCAGGTTTTCACCACACCAGAGCCCCACTCCCCAAAAGTAATAAGATTAGAACTAATCTTATTACTTTTATATTGGGTATAATCGAATAACACTCGCATACCATGTACCTGAGGGTCAAAACCAGGGATATCGGGATTCCGTTATGGATGAAACCCATCATTAATTGTACCCTTCACATGCTCCAAACCAACCGCTCACACGTAGGAAGATGTGCAATTTTTCATGAAAAATATTTGCAGAACTATATATTTACAGATATTTTCTGTAAGGATGTCGAAGGTGATACTATTTTCAATTTGCTTTGAGCATTTTGTCCCCTTTTGACGTCAAGAAAATGTTGTAAATTGTGTAAATATTTTTCCTGAAATATCATACATCTTCGGTCAGACCTCCAGGGTTATTGACTTTCTTCATTACTAAATAGGGAACAAATGATAAAAAAAATAACAAATTTAAACATTCACTTAATTGAGCTGCAACTGTTTGCTTTTTGCAGCTCAACTAATTGAATTTTCAACTTTATGTCATGTAAATTTTACAATGTAGTTGAGTGCACTGCCATTGAATTGATATGTGTGTCGACAAGGTGAGATCAGAGCTCCAGATAAGCTTTGTGTCTAAAGAGTATTGCACCCCCTGATTTCAAATTTAATGCGTATTTTATTTTTACAAATGGATTATTAATTTTCTTCATTAATAAAAAGGGAACAAATGATCAAAACAAATTTAAACATTCATTTATTTGAGTGTATTATTACTTATTCACTTATTTATACTGCATTACTTAAAACATTAATTAAATGCATTGTTTGAAAAGAAAACAGTAAAAAAAGTTATAAACTAACTCACTGAAGGATTAGTTGAATGTCCACATGTTCACATGTGACTGATGGATGTGCCGTTGTCTACTGTCTGTTTCACGAAAGCTGCCCCAATTTTACGGCTATATAAACAATTCAAAAACAAGATTTCTTTTGATAATATTAAATTAAAGGAAAAATTAAGAATGAGCCTTCTTTTTATTTCGTGAAATTTGGTCAAATATTGATTTTATTGCGAAAAAACAATTTCCCCATGTTAAATCCCCATAGACATCTTCACGGAGGATTTAACAAGTGAAGATGTCTATGGGGATTTAACATGGGGAAATTTTTTTGAATTTTAGAAATACTGGACCGATTTTTAAATTTTAACTTTTGTTTTCTTATTTAGATCATATCCAAGCTATCTAGTCAGGTTTCGGAGTCAATTTCCATAATCTTTCGTAAATTGACTCCTCCCACACTTCCTTACCACCTTTTCCCCCATGTTAAAATCAATATTTGACCGAATTTCACGAAATAATAGAAGGCTCATTCTTAAATTTTCCTCTAATTTAATATTATCGAAAATAATATTGTTTTTGAATTGTCTATATAGCCGTAAAATTTGGGCAGCTTTCGTGAAACAGACAGTAGTGGATATGACATTGGACTTCAATTACAGAGGTTGTGAGTTCCATCCTTACCGTAGGCATGAACAATACTTATGTAGTATTTCCATCCCACTGGTCTGTCGAATGAGACTTGACACTGTGGTCCCGTCTCTATATGGCCTTAGCTGTTGCTGTTGATGTTAGACCCATTCACTTTCACTTTTCCGCCAGATGGAGGTTGAGAGCGAGGCACCAGTGGTCGGGAGTTCGGGTGCGGCCGAGCCCATCGCAAAATCTGTCCATGCGTCTGGCGATCATCCGTCACCATCCGGTGCCCAGGCTGCAGACAATGGCTGGCAGTCGGTCGTGCCACCGGTATGTAGACGTATGTGTGGCTATGACTGGAGAAATGTGGCTTACGGGATTTATGTCCAGGGTAGCGTCTAATGAAACAGCCCACTCCCGTAGTGTGATAAAGATCTATATTGTTGTTAGAAGCATGGCAGATGTTTCATGGATGGAATGGCAAACAGTGCAGATTCTGATCAGACTGCGGATGCACAGTCTGATCAGGATCTGCACTGGTCGCAAAACCCATAAGCCCCATTTCTTCAGTCACAACCACATATGAGACACACCATGTGATTTTGTACCTAAGAACATGTGCATGAAAAAAATAGAGGAACCGGCTATTTTAAATTAAATAATAGTTTACTACTACACACAGAATTTAAACAAAAGATAAAAGATACAATACACACGAAACTGCTACCATCAATAATGGATGTACCCAAACACTAGTGATGGGAACTAATAAAGGTCAGTACGAAATGAAGCATTATACTCAAGTACATTGAAAAGAAACAAAGAGAGGAAGAAACTAAAATAGAAAAAGAAATTCAACAATTGGAAAGACAAATAAATGAAAACCCAACCAATCAAGAGTAGCAGACAAACTTAATATGGAGAAAAGTAAACTTGATAAACATAACTGAAGAAAAAACAAAGGGAATACTTTTAAGATCAAAAGCTGAATGGGTGGAAGGTGCTGAAAAAAATACAAAATATTTCTCGAACATGGAGAAAAAAAAGATCAGAAGAATGAACAATTAAACAGCTAAACATACAGAATAACATCGAAACAGACCATGCAAATATTTTGAATCATGTTAAAGATTATTACGAAGGGTTATTTATAGCGAGGACTTTAAATTTAGATAATGACGATAACAGTTTCTTAAAACACGACGAACATAAACTAAATGATGCTGAAAAACAATCATGTGATGGTATAATAAATGAATACGAATGTCAATTAGCCTTAAAGGAAATGAAAAACATGAAAAGTCCTGGATCCGATGGTTTAACAGCAGAATTTTATAAACTTTACTGGAGTGACATAAAGGATTATTATATAAAGTCGATAAATTACTCATATGAAAATGGAACTCTAACGGAACTTCAAAAACAAGGCATAATTACTCTACTACCAAAAAAAGATAAAAATACGCTCTTTATTGAAAACTGGAGACCAATATCACTTTTAAACGTGGACTATAAAATTGCAACAAAAGTAATAGCTAACAGAATCAAGAAAGTATTAAAAAACACCCTAATAAATGTTAACCAGACAGGGTTCATTAAAGGAAGATATATTGGAGAAAAATGTACGAACCCTTATGGAAATAATTGAAGACACAAATGAAAACAATAAAACAGGAATGATATTGTTTGCAGACTTTCAAAAAGCTTCGATATCTAAGCCATAAATTTATAATTAAATGTCTACAGCATCTCAATTTTGGCAACTCACTAATTCAATGGATAACTCTATTTTACAAAGACGCTAAAAGTTGTATCACAAATAACGGTCATCTATCCAATTTCTTTTTAACGTTAAAAGGGCGTCAGACAAGGCTGTCCATTATCAGCATATATTTTCATACTATGCATAGAACTATTGTCACGTAAAATTAACAGTAACACAAACATTAAAGGTCAAACTCTTGGTGGGGAGGAAATAAAACAAAACACTTTTTGCAGATGATGCAAGCTTTACACTTGATGGCACCGAACAATCGTTCAAGAACTTGTTAGAACTCTAGAACAATTTGCAAATATATCTGGGTTAAATTAAACAAAGGAAAATGTACTATTTTAAAATTGGGAACAACTAGATATAACACAAATAAATGGTGCAACAATAACTTATATACATGGTCTAATGAACAAGCCTCAACTCTAGGAATAACTTTTACAAACGATAAAACAAAACTGCAACTACTAATCTAACACCCAAAATTAAGTCATTCTCCAGAACTGCCTAAATAGTTGGAAAAAATGGAACCTAACACTAATAGGAAAAATAGCAGTATTAAAAACATTTGCATTCCCTAAACTGGTATATCCGCTGACAGTACTAGAAATCCGTCTGATGAAATCATTAAAGAGATATAAATAAATATGTTTGACTTTCTTTGTTGGGATGGAAACCTGATAAAATATGTAGAAAAAACAATTATTCAAAACTACGAAAATTGTGGATTAAAAATGATAAATATTCAAGCTTTTTTGCATTCATTAAAAGCATCTTGGATAAAAAGATTAAAGGGATCACAGAATCAATGGAAAACAGCTTATAACAATGAATTGAACAAGTATGGTGGTGATTTACTGTTCAAGTGTAATTTTAATCAAGTTGATGCAAAACAGATATAAAAAGGTATACATTTTTGGGTGAGATTATTACATCGTGGAGTAAAATTAAACTTTAAAACTATACACCCTGTCATATCAAATGAAATATTATGGCATAATACCAACATCAAACAAAGCAATACATTATTTTATAAAGATTGGCACGATAAGGTATAATGTTTATAAAAAATATTTACGATTATAGAACAAAAAACTTCTATACATTTCATGAACTAAAGAATTTGTACAATTTAAGCAATGGAGATTTCCTAAAGTACTATACATTAATAGGTAATATCAAAGATGCATGGAAAGAAAACACTTAAAACAGAAAATATTGACACTGGCACACCTGAATATCTAATTTCGAAACTTTTAAAAAATAAAATGGCCAATAAGATGTTATATGACATACAAATCGATACAATGCGATTAACTATATTAAAACACACTGTCAAATGGGAAAAAATGAATTAAATATTCAAAATATTAAATGGAAGAAAATATTTATCTCACCTATCAAAAAATACTATAAGCACAAAACTAAGAGCATTCCAGTACAAATACCTAATGAGAATAATACCAAATAACTCCTTCCTATTTGTATGTAACTTGAAACCATCAAACTTGTGTGAATTTTGTAATATGAACGTAGATTCAAATAAACATATGTTTTGGGAATGTCAAACTATCCAAACATTTTGGTCGGAAATATATGAATTATTGAAATCGAAACTAAATTACAATGCACATCTAAATTACGAACACATATCATTTTGTAATATTAACGTAGTATCTAAACATAAAGGTCGGTTCTAAATTAATTTCATTATCCTTCTAGCAAAATATTTTATATTCAAATGTAAATGTTGCTCAACACTGCCAACACTAAAACTCATTCAACATGTATCTACAGAAAACAATCTTTAATTGAAGAGACAATTGCGACAATGAAAGATAAACTGTTGCAATTTAATACAAAATGGAATGATTTTCACTTCAACTAACAAAAAGTATACCAAAGTACCCACACATAGATATATATATAGTAATGCAAAAACGTTCTCTCTTTTTTTTGTTGCATTAACCAAGACCAAACCCCCGCACCCATGTATACCCACAACACCCATACACATTATCATATAAAAACTCGTTGTTACATGTCACATATACTAAGACAAAAAAAATGTTCAATTGTTCAATCATTTTGTACACATAAATTGTAAAATTGTGTATGCACATGTATGTATTATATGTAACAAAGAGAATAAAAAAAAATTGAAATACAAAAAAAAAAAATATCGCATGAAAATTATTTAAAAAATTGATGATATTTTCCGTACTTAACGTCGAAAGTTTACAAAATATTCAGAGGAAATTCTATTCCGCATTTGCTATGAAATAATTGTCACCTTTAGACATCATCACCACAGTATGTAAAGTTACTGATGAAATCAGTAGAAATGAAATGAGTTATGTATGCCAGTTATATTTACACAGTCATTAAATTAAAAATGGAAATGCCCATTGAATGGGCATTTCCATTTTGAATTTAATGACTGTGTGATGCAATACATTGAATGGGCCGCCCTTTCAACGTATTGCATTTATATCCCAGTACATTGCATTAGCCCCACGTGTCGTCACATGACGTTGATTTGTTAAAATTTGTTTGTTCATCGTCGTTGTCAATAACGTCTATTCCACATTTGCTACAAAATATTTGTCACCTTGAACCCTTTCACCCCTAAATATTCACTTGCTAGTTTTTATACTCCTATTTAAAAAACGGGACGTATTGTGTGTTCACTATGTACAGGCGGTGAGCGGGCGGGCACAGCTTGTCCATGCAATATCCATGCAATACAAAGCAACCTATTGAGTTTCAAAATTTCCAATGACTTATCTCCCCTTGGCGGCCATTTTTAATTTTCGCAATCTATACCATTGTCTACGCAAATAACTGAAGTCCTACTTCACAGATCGTAACCAAATTCGGTATACATGTTTATCACGACAAGCGGAATTAGCCTATTTATTTTCAAAATTTTCCAATAACTTGTCTCCCCATGGCTGCCATTTTTTTTTTTTCGCAATCTGTATCCTTGTCCACGCAATAGCTCAAGTTCTACTTGGCAGATCGTAACCAAATTTAGTACACATGTTTATCTTGGGAACTCAAGGAACCCTATTAATTTGTATGTGACGTATCAGAACCAAATTTGGTACACATATTTAACATGGAAAGAGGAAGAACCCTATTGGTATTCAGTGAGTTATCTCGCCTTGTTGATTGGCAATTAAATCAAGATCAAATCATGGTCTAGCGATTTAATCGCTAGACCATGATTTGATCTTGATTTAATTGCATGCCTCAACGGACATATACAGAGCTCCAGATAAGGTGCGTATTTTACGTAATTATTTTAGCTAAATATGCATTGATTATCAAAAGTGAGAGTACAAAATACGCACAGCAATGTGAAAATACGCATTGATTTTCAAATTGAGTAGTGTCATAAAGTTGAAAATTCACTTACCGTAGTTAAGCTGCAAAAAGCAAACAGTTTGCAGCTCAATTAAGTGAATGTCTTAATTTGTTATTTGTTTTTATCAATTGTTCCCTTTTAGCAATGAAAAAGAAGCTTATCTGGAGCTCTGCATATATTGTGACCTTTGGCACTCGTGTTGGAATATGCCATTAATGATGAAAATATTATTTTTCATCATTACGACTGCGCTGCCTTCCTGTTACCGATGACCAGGTTCCAGTCATTGACAATACGAGTCTGATGATACCAAATGTAACCCCATTCAATGAACAGTTTCGTCTTGTGTTGTAGGAGTGGGTGCCGGTGATTACGCGTGACAGCGAGACCCAGATGGCCCAGAAGCCCCAACCCCCACACAGTGACGTCTACCTGCAGGGCATGCCGCCCAAACGCAGAAAGGTAAGACATTATAGGAATGAATGGCCTTTTTGTGGAATTTATCGGGGTATAAACTTGGAAAAGTCGCGGGAATACTGGACGAAGGCCGGAAGGCCTCGTCCAGTATTCCCGCGACTTTTCCAAGTTTATATCCCCGATAAATTCCACAAAAAGGCCATTCATTCCTTATAATTCCAGCATTTGAAATAAATTCATCAAGATAATGTGTTTATTTTCCATTTTCTTAAGAATTATTTTAACTGCGCCTCACGATCACGGAAATTAGTTCGGCCTGGGAGTTTACTGGAATATAAACTTTGGACAGAGACTTGCTACGGGCCAATCAAATGTTAGGGAATTGTGTAAATATTTTTGTGCTGGAATTATTGGTGTATCCACAGTAACTGTTGACTAGGCAAAGGATTGAGCCGGTTTTGTCTCACCCACGATAGTGGAAAGTGAGACATGGCGGTCACAATTCTGTCATTGTCGTCGCCACTTTTGGGCATACGTCCAAATGTTGTATATCTCTTGATGTGTTAGTCGGTTCATTACAAAACCTCATCAATAGCTTCGTCACCCTGGGGCCCGTTTCACTAAACTTCGCACAAATAAAATGTTTGTAATTGCAAAATTATGATAGTTTGTAAATTTCACATTAACAATGTATTCACGTAAAGAATTTGTGAATTTACATTTATTGAGCATAGGCTGCATATGCACATCCATCAATTGAAATTGACAGATGATCCTAAATTTGCACTTACAAACATTTTAGTCGTACAAAGTTTAGTAAAACGGGGCCCCTGATGTCTAGCCGGCCAGTGTCATTCAGTAGCCTATTTCATCAACATTGCAAAGTATACTTTACTAGCAAAGTATACTTTGAGGGAGTAATCATTTATTTTTCCTGAAATGCATTATTTCACATACAACTAACTACTGCATATATTTGATGATTAAAAGTATGCAGAATTATTATACTGAATGTATTACATTATCACAGCCAAATTGGCTGTGATAATGTAATAAATTCAGTATAATAAAAATTAATAAATTTATCATAAAATTGAAAAATTTCTCCCTCAAAGTATACTTTGCTACTAAAGTATACTTTGCAATGTTGATGAAATAGGCTACTGGTGACCGTGACCTAGGTGTCAACAAATTATCTTGCTCCGTTAGTCGGATCATTGCCAAACTTCATCATAGCTTCCACATATTCATAGCTATCATTCGGGTGACATTGAACTTGGTGACCTTGACCTTCATGTCAATAATTTTGGGCGTAAGTCCAAATGTCGAGTATCTCCCAATCCGTTGTTCAAGCCATAAGCCCCGATTACAAAGACACATAAATTTCAGTTGTTGGCACAAGACAAGCCACAGAATCCGTCGATCATGCCTTTATTAGCCATGTTGATTTTAGTTTAATCACGTGCTCAGCAATAAATAAATTTTTATGCGTCGTGGCATATTATTTAATACCTAGAATGAACATAAATTTACAAGTTTACTTAACCCTTTCACCCCTGAATAACTGGAATGGATTTTGATATGTTAATTTTGCAATCAATCCAATCATCACAAAATGATCTTCAGATTAGTCCATTTATTAAAAGGGGGTGTTTTTACTCTCAAAAATATTAAAATCTCTTGCAAAAAGTGCAGATTCTGATGATCTACACTGTTTGCCAATACCTCTATACAGGCCTGTGGTGTTGAAAGGGTTAAAATCCTTAAAACAGAAATCCTTTCACCCTTCAAATCTGATTATGGGTTTCATCCTCATGCCGCCCCGTGCAGGCACCGGGGCGGGATCAACTGATCCTGAGAATAGTGCTGCAGTAGCCATTGCTTGTTGTAAAAGTCGACTAAACTGGCTTAACGATTGGGTTCATACTTTCCGGAACCCACTATACCGGATTTATCCCTCATGTACATTTTTGGCTTTCTTGTATGTGAGAGTTGAGTCAGGCTATGCCCCATATATAAAAGTAAGATTAGCGCTAATCCTATTACTTTTAGGGGATGGGATAAATGATGCTGGTGTGGCGAGGGCCTGGCACCAGATCAGGTTGTTCTAATTTCAGGACTGAATATATATTTTGATTGTAAATATTGAGTTCTGAAGTTGGGATTTACCCCCCTCGGACAGGTGGATACGGGACACGACCCCGTTGACCCGTCTGCGTGTAGATTCCCTGAGGCTTGTACCTCTATGTCAGAAAAGCGGACGTTAAACCCTATTCACTCACTCACTCACTTCATCCTCATGCCATAAGCCTCATTTCAGTTGATGACACAAGACAGGCCTCATAATCTGTCTAATGTGCCCGACGAGTTAACGGACAGCATGCGACGGGCGGTGGCAGCAGCGGATGTGGAGCCAATCAGCAGCATTGACAACCTGACACAGGAAGTCACGGCGAACGGAGACCTACACGAGGCGTTTGACGACCAGATACACAGCTCCGTGTCACATCGCGTCAAGTCGGACGGCGACTATAACGCTGATCAGTTCCCCAATACAGACGACTATTACCATAAAAAGAGTGGGAAAAAGTGATCTGGGATGTGTGAATTGTTTATAGACATACTGTATAATGTGATTATATGTGGATGTGACTGGACACATGGGGATTATGGGTTTGTGACGAGTGTAGATCCAGATCAGTCTGTGCATTCGCACTGTTCGACAGTCCATCAACGAATTTGATATGGAGCGAAACTGGTCAAAAATCCCATAAGCTCCATTTCTCCAATCACAGCCACATATGAGACATGCCATGTGATTTTGTACCTTCGAACATCTGCGTAATTTCATGAATATGTTTACAAAATTTAAATGGCATCAAAAGCTGACCAAATTTTCAGAGTAGTCTGTCTGAAACTTTTGTCAACTTTTGATGCCATTTATGAAAAATATTGTAAATTTTTAAACATATTTCATGAAATTACGCAGATGTTCGAAGGTACAAAATCACATGGCATGTCTCATATGACAGTGTTGTGGAAGCAGACGGAGCTAGCTTCAATCAAATGGCGTCAGTGGCAGAGCTCCAGTTAAGGTGTGTAATTTGATCAACTTTGACGTGAATTTTGTTATTTATTCACCAAAAATGGTGCTTTAGAATTGTCTCATTGAGACCTTAACTGGAGCTCTGGTCAGTGGGGAGTTGGCTTCATTCTTACACTGATCCCGTCGACTATTATTACTGTGGTTAATGGCATGCCATCATAGGTGAAACTTGTTCATCCAGAGTATGAAGTATGAAAATTTCATGTTAACGTTTTATCACTCATTTTTGTCCGGTTTGTTTTACCGTTCCAAACAAGTTTTGTTTTGTTCAACACTAAGGAAAAAATATAGAAAGCTGTGCATGTGACGAAAGTAATGGAGCTTATGGTCTTTACAACCAGTGCATGCCTAGATCATCGTGAGCAGTCTGATCAGGTCTACACTGTTCAACATCCAGCCAACGAAACTTTCATTATGTTTCAATTTTTTTTTTATTTCTCCATATAGGTATATGTTGTTACCACTCATCTGAACCGTCTCACAGAGACGGTTCAGATGAGTGGTAACAACATATACTTTGGATTGGAAACAAAGAAAATAGTGTTTTTTTTTCACAAGTTTGTAAATTGTAACCAGTTTCTAATAGGTTAACCAATTGTATGGATCCTAATGTGGTGTCGGGAGGGCCGACAGATCAGCAGCTAGACTGCTAGACAAATGGTCGAAGGATAATTTAAAAAGCGATATTATGCAAGATTTTTTGCTGTCTCCTCATTCCTTCAGGGATGGGCCGTGGCCGAGGGGATATAGCATTTGATTTCAATACCCGAGCAGAGCTGCAGATAAGGTGCGTATTGATTGGCGTATTTTACGCAATTATTTTAGCTGATATGCATAGATTATCAAAAGTGGGAGTACAAAATATGCACAGCAATGTGAAAATACTCATTGATTTTCAAATTGAGTACTGAAAATATTGTCATAAAGTTGAACATTCACTTAATAAGTGAATGTTTAAATTTGTTATATTTTTTTTTATAATTTGTTCTCTATTTAGTATTAATGAAGAAAATCAATAATCCGTGTGTGAAAGTAAAATACGCAATGATTTTGAAATCAGTGGGTATAGTACGCTTTAGACACAAAGCTTATGTGGAGCTCTGCCAGAGGTTGTGAATTCAATCTCATTGGTCTGTCTGATGAGACTTTAATCTGTGGTCCCGTCTCTATGTAACCTTAGCGGTCTTGCTTGGACGTTAAACCACTTTCACTTTTTCCTCCATCCTCCAATATTGTGTATATAATATTTATGACATGTGCTTATTCAAATTAACCCTTACTACGCTGAATTAAATGTTGTCGTCTGCTGGAAATGTTATATTTTCAATATTTCTCGACAAAAACCTGGTTTTGACAGCACATGAGAATCGTCTCCAGTGGAGACGATTCTCATGTGCTGTCAAAACCAGTTTTTTGTTAAGAATTAACGCACAAATTTAAAACTGCATACGGCAATGTTGTCAACAGCGTAGGAAGGGTTAAATAAAATACTTTATCCCGTCGACACAGTGCGTATGTGCCGTGAAACACAGTGCCGTGAAACATTTTTGATATCCAGTCAATACTATTTTTGCATTTTACAGCCATTTGTAGGTGTTGACGGGATAAATAGAATAGTAGGTTAGTGCCGTGAATGGGAAAAAATATCTGGCGCGGCACGGAAACGGGATGTGCTCGGCAGAGCCTCGCCCATCCCGTTTCCTGAGCCTTGCCAGATATTTTTTCCCATTCACGGCACTAACCTACTATTCTCTATGTTTAAACTAAACGGCATAAGTTCCAGTCCCAGTAATAGACACAAAGGTTGACTACATGTCGGCATGATTTTAAAATAAACATTCTCTGTATGTTTGTTCATTGGATGCATGGTCTTTGATGTTGCCAAAGATATTTATATAAACCAGACCAAATTTTTTGTCCCCAACTGATTTACACATTTTCCATTTAACAGTATCTATTGTAAGTCAGCGCGGAAGTCGGTGTGTGGTGTTTGTGCGTGGTCCATGGTCTGAAAAGAAAACACTGGGTTAATGGCTTTAAATAGTGTTAACCTTGTGAGCCCCCGACCCCCCATCCCTGGATTAAAAATACAAAGGGGCAGAGTAAGACCTGTAGCCGATTTCATCAACATTGCAACGTATACTTATCTAGCAAAGTATACTTTGAGGGAGTAATCATTTATTTTTTTCCGAAATGCATTATTTCATATAGAACTAACGACTGCATATATTTGATGATTAAAAGTATGTAGAATTATTATACTGAATTTATTATAATAGTAATAAATTCAGTATAATAAAAATTAATAAATTTGTCCTTAAATTGAAAATTTCTACCTCAAACTATACTTATCTAGCAAAGTATTCTTTGAGGGAGTAATCATTTATTTTTCCCGAAATGCATTATTTCATATAGAACTAACGACTGCATATATCTGATTATTAAATGGCTCTGATAATAGTAATAAATTCAGTGTAATAAAAATTAATAAATTTATGCTTAAATTGAAAATTTCTCCCTCAAAGTATACTTTGCTAGATAAGTATACTTTGCAATGTTGGTGAAATCGGCTACGGATAAAAAGGGCACATTTAGCACATAAAACATTGAAAAGGGGACACATTCAGCACTCGAAACAAGATTTGAATATTGCAAATGCTGGTCACATATGAGTGGCACGAGTATGTACACAGATATAGAGAATAGTAGGATAGAATAGAGAATAGAAACCTGTAGCCGATTTCACCAACATTGCAAAGTATACTTATCTAGCAAAGTATACTTTGAGGGAGAAATTTTAAATTATAGATAAATTTAATAATTTTTATTATACTGAATTTATTACATTATCACAGCCATTTTGGCTGTGATAATGTAATAAATTCAGTATAATAATTCTGCATACTTTTAATTATCAAATATATGCAGTGGTTAGTTATATATGAAATAATGCATTTCAGGAAAAATAAATGATTACTCCCTCAAAGTATACTTTGCTAGAAAAGTATACTTTGCAATTTTGGTGAAATAGGCTACTGAAATATGTGTGTCACATGTCGGACAGTTCATGCGAGCTCAAGGATGCGCCATTGTTGTTGTACTACGTGTACAATGGCTTCGCACACCCGAAAATCTTCCGATATAACTTATATAATCTAACAATTAAAACTGATGTTCCCCATCAATCCATTATACTTTCAAATAATAGACATATTAACTAACATTTATGAAGACACCCACAAAATGGTGATGTCTGACACCCAGCTAGATCAACAGTTTCAATTTACAATCTAATCAGTAGTTGCTCCCTCAATAAACGGTAGCGTTCAATACACAGCATCGGTGTGTCTGGTGTGGTGTGTGTCCGGCCACAGGTTGAAGTGACGGACCCTGGTCTATAAATACATATAAGTGTACAAAAACATCAATAAGTGAGAAAAAAAATAAGCTAAACATTTTGTTTACTCCCTCCTATTCACATTACTCTGTTATAAAATGGAGTAAAAAAAATAGTAGCTTATTTTTAGCTCACCTGAACGAAGCTCATGTGAGCTATTGTTACCGCAATGTGTCGGTCGTCGTCCGTCGTCGTCGTCCGTGAACATTTTCAAACGTCTTCTCCTCGGTAACCATTGGGCCTATGGTCACCAAACTTCATGGTCATGGTCCTTAGGTAGGGGAATTACAAAATTGTTAAAATGACGTCATTACGTAATCCAAGATGGCCGCCGTCTAAAAATAGCACAAATTCTTAAAAAATCTTCTTCTCAAGAACCGCCAACCGGATTTCGACAAAACTTGGTAGGAATGATCGATGTACATTGCTCTTTCAAAGTTGTTAAAATGGTGACCCTGGGGTCAAAAATGGGCGTGGCCCATGGGGTCAAATTGGGGTAAAATTTTATTTTTGACTGAATATGGTCATTTCATATATCAAATTGAAGGTATCAATGAGGCGATCACTCTGGTGCATTTTTTGTCCAAATCGGATTGTTAGGTCATCCAAGATGGTCGCCGAAAGGTCAAAAGGTCGTTCTTTTATTAGAGATTTCAAAATTCTTCTTCACATGAACCGCTTGGCCCATGGTAGCCAAACTTAAAAGTTATGGTCCATGGGTGAAGCCTTTTCAGATTTGTTAAAATGGAGGTCATCGCTAATGCAAGATGGCCAACGTCTAAAAATAGCATAAATTCTTAAAAAATCTTCTTCTCATGAACCGCTAGCCGGATTTCGACGAAACTTGGTAGGAATGATCGATGTACATTGCTCTTTGAAAGTTGTTAAAATGGTGACCCCAGGGTCAAAAATGGGCATGGCCCGTGGGGTCAAATTGGGGTCAAATTTTATTTTTGACTGAACATGGTCATGTCATATATAAAATTGAAGGTATCAATGAGGCAATCACTCTGGTGCATTTTCTGTCGAAATCGGATTGTTATGTCATCCAAGATGGCCGCCGAAAGGTCAAAAGGTCGTTCTTTTATTAGAGATTTCAAAATTCTTCTTCACATGAACCGCTTGGCCCATGGTAGCCAAACTTAAAAGTTATGGTCCATGGGTGAAGCCTTTTCAGATTTATTAAAATAGAGGTCATCGCTAATCCAAGATGGCCGCCGTCTAAAAATAGCATAAATTCTTAAAAAATCTTCTTCTCATGAAACCGCTTGCCGGATTTCGACGAAACTTGGTAGGAATGATCGATGTACATTGCTCTTTCAAAGTTGTTAAAATGGTGACCCCGGGGTCAAAAAGGGGCGTGGCCCGTGGGGTCAAATTGGGGTCAAATTTTATTTTTGACTGAATATGGTCATGTCATATATCAAATTGAAGGTATCAATGAGGCGATCACTCTGGTGCATTTTCTGTCGAAATCGGATTGTTATGTCATCCAAGATGGCCGCCGAAAGGTCAAAAGGTCGTTCTTTTATTAGAGATTTCAAAATTCTTCTTCACATGAACCGCTTGGCCCATGGTAGCCAAACTTAAAAGTTATGGTCCAAGTGTGAAGCCTTTCAGATTTGTTAAAATGGAGGTCATCGCTAATCCAAGATGGCCGCCGTCTAAAAATAGCATAAATTCTTAAAAAATAAAAAAATTCTTCTCATGAATCGCTAGCCGGATTTCGACGAAACTTTGGTAGGAATGATCGATGTACAATGCTCTTTCAAAGTTGTTAAAATGGTGACCCCGGGGTCAAAAATGGGCGTGGCCCGTACGGTCAAATTTTATTTTTGACCGAATATGGTCATGTTATATATCAAATCGAAGGTATCAATGAGGCGATCACTCTGGTACATTTGTTGTCCAAATCGGATTGTTATTTCATCCAAGATGGCCGCAGAAATGTCAAAAGGTCGTTCTTTTATTAGAGATTTCAAAATTCTTCTTCACATGAACCGCTTGGCCCATGGTAGCCAAACTTAAAAGTTATGGTCCATGGGTGAAGCCTTTTCAGATTTGTTAAAATGGAGGTCATCGCTAATCCAAGATGGCCTCCGTCTAAAAATAGCATAAATTCTTAAAAAATCTTCTTTTCATGAACCGCTAGCCGGATTTCGACGAAACTTGGTAGGAATGATCGATGTACATTGCTCTTTGAAAGTTGTTAAAATGGTGATTCCGGGGTCAAAAATGGGCGTGGCCCATGGGGTCAAATTGGGGTCAAATTTTATTTTTTACTGAATATGGTCATGTCATATATCAAATTGAAGGTATCAATGAGGCGATCACTCTGGTGCAATATTTGTCGGAATCGGATGATTATGTCAAAAGGTCCATTTATTCAAGATTTTTAACGTCTTTTTCTCAGGAACCACATGGCCGATGCTGGGTGAAGCATTTTCAGATTTTGTAAAATGAGAGTCATCGCTTAATCCAAGATGACCGCCATCTAAAAATAGCACAATTTTTTTAAAACACATGAACTCAATGTCACATTCTCCTCTGGTGTTCATGGAGTCTGGTGAGCGAATTAGGGCCATCATGGCCCTCTTGTTTTATCACTTATTGATGCTTTTAGGTATATTTAATGTATGTATAGACCTTGGTTTGTTACTTCAACCTGTGTTCGGAGATCATCAGGCAATATAAAATTAATTTACTGTATATAATCCCCACCCGCCGCTAAACAGTAATGCCAGATTATTTTTTATTTTACTATATTTGAAGATAAATCATTAATTATTGTTTGTTAACACTATTTACAACAATTTTTAATAAAAAAAAAAAGACACTACCGTATTTTTCCCCAAAATTAGGATGATATTCAATAAATTAACTTTATACGGCCTCACAAGTCGCCATAATGGCCGCGAGGTATTTTTCCACTAAACTGGTGCGATACCTCTGGTGACAGTTCACTTAACTATTGTTTAATGGGACAGTAGGACAAAACATTGAATATAATGTAAATATATAATTAAATAATTCAGACTGTGTGCTTTATTGTTTAGTTTACATGTGCTAATTCAGTAAAATTCAGTAACAAAACATTACAAATTCGACATTCATATGGGTAGTTTTAAATGTAGAAATAGTTGACATTCCATCTCTATGACTGCTATACTAGGTAGCTCCAAGGGAGCTAACCCAGTAAAAATTAATAAATTTATCCTTAAATGAAAAATTTCTCTCTCAAAGTGTACTTAGCAAGATAAGTATACTTTGCAATTTTGGTGAAATAGGCTACTGGGGTATGTTGTACATGTATTAACAGCACCTGTATATTTGGCTGTGACTGGAGAAATGAGGCTTATGGATTTTGCGACAAGTGTAGATCTACATGTAGATCAGGATCTACACTGTTGCTATTCCATCAAAGAAACACGCATCATGCTTCTAACAAGCAAAATTGATCGTTATCAGGCTACATGGGGCCGTTTCACTAAACTTTGTATGACTAAAATGTTCGTAAGTGGAAAATTATTATACAACAATTCTGCAAAAACCAGCGTTCAGTAGAAACTAATTCCTTGATAAAGGCCTTGTGCCGAAACGTCGGAGTGGGTTCCTGGTTTTTGAAGAATTGTTGCACATATTAATTGTATTATTGCGGAAAGATTATAAAATTATTATAGTCTGTAAATTTCACATTATCAATATTTTCTTGTAAACAATGATTGGATTTACTTTTATTGAGCATAGGCTGCATATGCAGCATATGCTCAATAAATGTAAATCCATCAATTGAAATTTCCAGACGATCGTAAATTTGCACTTACGAACATTTTAGTCGTACAAAGTTTAGTGAAACGGCCCCCAGGAGTGTGTTATTTGACCACTGGTGACAAATCCCCAAAATCCTATTTCTCCAGTCAGAACCACATGTTACTGTGTTTATAAATACATAAATACTGTAGATGCTAATGCATGACAACAATAGTTACTCTGTTGCCAGAGAAAAGTGTTGTCTGTTCTTGTTTTGTCTTCTTTCTCAATAAAATTGATGAGCAAATGGAAAATAAGAAAAATAAATAAAAAATTCTGCATTGTAAAGGGTTAATTGAAACTCTTGTCAACTTTTGAAAATATTACGAAAAAAAAATTCTGTATGGGAATTAACATAGGGGTGGTACTTGTTTATCTTTTGCTCTTGTTACCTGGGAGTTGAATTGGATTATTGCCCATTATAAATGTAGTAAGATTATTACTGATCCTACTGCTTTTGGGAGGGGGCCAAGTGATTCTGGTGTGGCCCTCGAGGACCTGGCATCAGATCAGAATTATTCTGATTTCAGGGGGCCCCGTGCAGGCACCGGGCGGGAACAACTGATCCTGAGAATAGGCTGCAGTAGCCATTGCTTGTGTAAAAAGGCGACTAAACTGGCTTAACGTGTTCATACTTTCCCGGAACCCACTATACGGATGGCCCTCATGGGATTTTTGGCTTTCCTTGTAGTGAGAGTTGAGTCGGGCTATGCCCCATATAAAAGTAAGAGTTACGGTAACCTATTACCTTTTAGGGAGGGATAAATGATCTGGTGTGCAGGGGCCTGGCACATCAGTTGTTCTAATTTCGGACTGAATATATATTTTTTGATTGTAAATATTGATTCTGAAGTTGGGAACCCCCCTTGGACAGGTGGACGAACTTCGACCCCGTTGCCCTTGCGTGTAGACCTTTCCCTGAGGCTTGTATCTATGTCAGAAAAAAGCGGACGTTAAACCCTATTCACTCATCACCCACTTATAGGGCTCAATATATAGTTTTTATACGACCGTTTTTTTAAAAACGGTACGTATTATGTTTTACCCCGGGGCGGGCGAATGACAGAAAAAGTGCATAGTTTGTGTACACAACTCCTCCGAAACCGTTCTGTTGATCGATCTGAAACTATACACACGTCTTCTACACATATTGAAGATGTGCATCTTGGTGTTTTTATGCTGAAAAAATATTTTTTAACAAAAATATCGCGTTTTTAACTTAGCTATTTTTAGCCAGGTTTTTTTTTGTTGAAAAAAAACCCCCAGGCTATTGGATTGGCGAAAGCCGGGCGGCGGGCAGCGGGCGGCGTCCACAATCAATGTTAAGTTTTCGTGTTTGAGTCCATTTTTTTGTTACTGTACCACCTAGGACCACCAAACTTTCACAGCTTCATAACCAACGGGTGCCCACCACATACAACTATCCAACATGTGACCATTTTTTTTACCTTCACCTATTATTTCTACGTAATTGACTTTTCAACGTTAACTTTATAACGTACGTCTGGTTAAAGTTTTTTGGTTAAAAGTTTTTCGTTATACTATATCTCTGCAACTCCTTTGCCAATTACCTTAAAACTTCACATGGGTGTTTATCATCATCCATATTTTCATTCTAAACCCCAACCGTGCGGCCCCTGTGCCCAATGTCAAGGTCAAATTACTTTGAATGAATTTGTTTGTTAAAGTTTTTTCGTGTACTATATCTCTGCAACTGCTTCACCTTGATACTTCACATGGGTGTTTATCATCATTGTCGCACCCGCTTGCGGAAAGCGCGATATCGTCGGCATTTTGGCATACGTCCGTCCGTCCGTGTGTCCGGTTAAAGTTTTTTCGTTAAAGTTTTTCCATCTACTATATCTATTGTTTTAGTGTCCATGCATCGCCCCAAGGCGCCACATGCAGGCCACGGCCATCTAGTCTACAAAAAGTGGGTATAATTATGTTATCCAAGTGTCTATGCTTGGAAAAAACCTGGCCTTCGTGGCTTTGCCTCGTTTCTTGTTCTATGATACAATTATATATACGGTACATAGTTTGTGTACACAACTCCTCCGAAACCGTTCAGTCGATCGATCTGAAACTATACACACGTCTTCTACACATATTGAAGATGTGCACCTTGGTGTTTTTATGCTGAAATATTCAGTTCTGATTTGGGATCCACCCCCCCCCCCCCATTTGTACAGGTAATATATGGGATTTATACCCATTGACCCGGCCTTTAATGACCTTATTTGGTTATTTGTTTATTGGTGTTTAACGGCCTATCAACAGCTATGGTCATGTAAGGCCGGCATATATAAAAGTAAGATTAGCGCTAATCCTATTACTTTTAGGGGATGGGATAAATGATGCTGGTGTGGCGAGGGCCTGGCACCAGATCAGGTTGTTCTAATTTCAGGACTGAATATATATTTTGATTGTAAATATTGAGTTCTGAAGTTGGGATTTACCCCCCTTGGACAGGTGGATATGGGACTCGACCCCGTTGACCCGTCTGCGTGTAGACTCCCTGAGGCTTGTACCTCTATGTCAGAAAAGCGGACGTTAAACCCTATTCACTCACTCACTCATGTAAGGCCGGGCAAACAGGTTCGATCCCGTTTTAACGTGCTGCATTGGGGGCTAAATACCAAAATCAAAACGGAATATTTACATCGAGAAAAAATACATTCAGCCCTGAAATTAGAATAACCTGACCTGGTGCCAGACCCATACCACACCAAAGTCACTTGGCCCCTTCCCCTAAAATAGGATTACGAATAATCGTAATACTCACATAATGGATATAACCAGATTCAACTGTCAAATACAAAATGCCAAAGACGTATGTGAGGGCCAAACCAGGTTTCCAGTCGGAATTCCGGTACGGTTGAACCCCGATCATTAAATTACCCATAACATGCTCCCACCTGTCACCCACTTAAATTACATTAACTGTTGATATGCCCTTAAACCCCAGCAAACAAGCATAGGGTTGGGGAGGGGTTAACCAGAACAGCTGGAGAATCAATAAAAAAAACAAATAAGACTGCTAGATACCCTACGGAGCCCCGCAGGGGACATGGATTTTTTTATGCCACCGGGTTTCGAAGAAACGGGTGGCATATAGTGTTTGGACCGTCCGTCTGTCCGTCCGTCCGTCCGTTCGTCACACTTTTCGGTTAACCACTTTGTCACAGTTTCTCAAATATGCTGCAGGTGGCATCCGCGTTTGACAGACGCATTTCTTGTTTATTAATGTGTTCCCACAAAATAACAATTTGTCTTCTCAATTAACAATTAGTTCCCTCGAATTAACAATTCGTTCCCACGATATAACAATTCGTTCCCTCGAATTAACAATTTGTTCCAACGATACAACAATTTGTTCCCACAAAATGACAATTTGCTCCCTCAATTTAACAATTAGTTCCCACGGTATAACAATTGGTTCCCACGAATTAACAATTTGTTACTGTGGGAACGAAGTATTAGTTCGTGGGAACGAATTTGTGGGAACGAATTAATAAAAAAAAAATCCTACGTCTCGTGCTGGGCTCTGTACATGGAAATGACTTGACAATGTAAATTATATTTTGAAAACAGATTTACAAATTCCAAAATTATTGAAAATATGTATTCCCATGATGAGGCCCCATTAAAATGTTTCCCTTGTTATATTGCTATAGACAAAGAAAACATGTTTGAAAAATGGCACGTATTATGTATTCACCTTGTACGGGCCGGCGGGCATCACATATTGTCCACGCAATAACTAGAGTCCTACTTGACGGATCGTAACCATGTTCGGTATACATGTTTATGAAGGCAATCCGAAGGACCCCATTCATTAAAAAAAATATCCGATGACTTATCTCCCCTTGACAGTCATTTTTAATTTTCGCTCTATGTATCATTTTCCACCCAATAACTGAAGTTCTACACGATGGATCGCAACCAAATTTGGTATACATGTTTATCATGGCAAGATGAAGAACCATATTGGTTTTCAGTGATTTTTGATGACCTATCTCCTGTTGGTGGCCATTTTTATTAATTTTCGCACCCTGTATCCTTTTCCATGCAAATACTAGAGTTATACTTAATGGATCATAACCAGAATTGGTACACATGTTTTGTCATGGCAAGATAAACTATTGGTTTTCAGTGAGTTATCTCCCCATGTTAACTGACCATGCCTCGACGTGCCTTGATATTTTGACATTCAACACTCTTGTTATATTTGCGCTAATTGAGGGGTATACCCATCAGTGTTACTGATTTATTTTTCCATGGAGTTATACCTCCGCCCACCACCCCTTGTATATTGGCTACATCTCGACGAGCTTATATTGTGACATTTGGCACTCTTGTTTCATTATAAAATGAATATTTCAGTATTTCCCGGAAGAAAATAAGATGAAATTGCTAATATTATTAAGTACATGTAATTGTTTAAAAAAACATTTTGAGCAGGTTTGAGTTGAGTGCAAGTCATGTGGTTAAATATGTTCAGGCTGCACTGGTCACCAATAGGGTCACCTCATCCAGAGCCGAAATGTCGGTCTGGTGTAAGCGTGTAAATGTATATATAGAAACCTGCTTACATAAACATTGATATGTTGAATTAAAGAAAAAATACACAACTTTTCACTTGTTTGCTTTTTGCCAAAGGCTCAAGGAGCTGTTGTATCTTATTGTGTTCAGAAATTGATCCATGTAATTTTAGCCAACTCGAAAGCTTTATAATTGAGCGGTCGACTGAAAAGGTACCGACTGGAGACCTGGTTTGGCCCTCACATACGTCTTTGGCATCTTGTATGTGGCAGTTGAATCTGGTTATACCCCTTATAAGAGTAATCCAACCGGTATTACTTTTAAATAGGGAAAGGGGCCAAGTGACTGGTGCGGTATGGACCTGGCACCAGGTCAGGTTATTCTAATTTCAGGGCTGAATATGTTGTATCTCGATGTAAATATTCCGTATATTATGCAGCAGGTTAAAACGGGATCGAACCTGTTTGCCCGGCCTTACATGACCTTAGCTGTTGATAGGCCGTTAAACACCAATACACAAACAAAAATATATGATTATAAATGATTTTTAATGGTTTATCATCAACTAAAGTCAGTTTAGGTCGCTTTACAGGGTCAAATTCCATATTTCATGTGTAGTTGTATTTTGATAGATATGACACTGCGCACCGGAAATATGTGTGTATCAGGAAGATAAAATATGCACCCATCCATGACTCGAACCCGGCACCTCCCGCTTACAAGGCGGTCGCTCTACCGACTGAGCTAACCGGGCACAGATACATAGTCTCTCTCCTGAGTTACTAGATCCGTACCGTGACATATGATACCCCCGCCAAATTGAAATTCGTCCTCGAATTACATATTTATTGGGTACAGTGATTATCTGTGGGACAATCTCGGAGTATATGTCAGTCACCGTCCCTCGTTGGGCGCCAAATGTAACATGAAGAGAACATATGCACCCGACCCGGAAGTCGAACCCGGCACCTCCCTCTTACAAGGCGGTCGCTCTACTGACTGAGCTAACCGGGCACAGATACATATCATCTCTCCATGGTTACTAGATCCGTACCGCGACATACTCCCCCGCCTTGTAAACGGGAGGTGCCGGGTTCGACTCCCGGGTCGGGTGCATATTTTCTCTTACGGTTACATTTGGCGCCCAACGAGGGACCGTGACTGACATATACTCCGAGATTGTCCCACAGATACTCGCTGTACCCAATAAATATGTAATTCGAGGACGAATTTCCAGTTGGCGGGGGGAGTATGTCACGGTACGGATCTAGTAACTCAGGAGAGACAATATGTATCTGTGCCCGGTTAACTCAGTCGGTAGAGCGACCGCCTTGTAAGCGGAAGGTGCCGGGTTCGAGTCCTGGGTCGGGTGCATATTTTCTCTCCTGAGTTACTAGATCCGTACCGTGACATGTGTGTCACATGTCAGACAGTTCACGCGAGCTCAAGGATGCGCCATTGTTGTTGTACTACGTGAATCAATTTGAAAATCTTCCGATCTAACTTATATAATCTAACAACCGGCGCGCGCCCCCCCCCCCCCCCCCCACCCCCCCCCCCCCCCCCCCCCCCCCCCCCCCCCCCCTAAAATTCGCTGAGTAAAGATCTTTTACAAGTTACAAGGCACGTTTCATGCCAAGTGCCATGTATTCCATGCATTTTTCGGTCGTTGTCTTATTGTTTCAAAATTTAAACGTTTTCAATAAAAGATCATGTCTAAACATACTGTGACAGTGTCAATATTTTTGCTCCAAAATGCGCCAGAACGCAGGAAATGCGATGTAGATTTCACAAAAAAATCCGGGACCCCCTAGCGCTCTCCCGAGCTCAGCTCGGTCGAATATTTTGCAATACTCGACTATATTATCGAACGAGCGATAATATAGTCAAGTATTGCAAAATAGTTACGCCTCCCCTAACCCGAAATCCTGGATCCGCGCCTATAATCCCTTAACCTATCACAAGGCAAGTAGTCGGACCTCATTCTACTCATTCTACTAGATTTTAGCAAGGTCTTTGATAAGATTAGTCACCTGAAACTGTTGTACAAGCTGCACCAAAGTGGAGTCGACAGCAACACAGTTAAATGGATTAGATCATTCCTCCTGGGTTGCACACAGACAGTCGTCTTAGAAGGTGAGTCATCTTCAGTAGTACAGGTCACCTCGCGAGTTCCGCTGGGGTCTGTCCTTGGTCCAATTATTATCCTTCTATACATTAAAGGTACATGTCCACTCAGAGGGCACAAACTGTTCTTTATAGGAATTAAACAAGTGTATATTTGTGTCGCTATTCCACCAGTTTTAAAAATTACGAGTGCCCGCTATACAAATATAATCATTTAGAAATAGTTATTTTACTGATAGTGACGCGCGGTGGTATCATGCCTTTTTCATATGCAAATGAGGCATGATATGTTTTAATTATTTATACAAATTAAATGCCACGCCTAAAAAAATAGTATTTTCGACAGATTGTAAAGTATGATCATTGCACATCAAAATATACATACTGAGAATAATTAGTAATTGTCAAGGTCATTACCAAGGTCAGGAATGATCGAGACAAATTGTCTCCCCCAATTATCATATGAACCAAGTATACTTCAATTGTTATGACGTTATGGCCAATATAGCTTGATCTGACGAACGAAAAGTGGTAACGATGCAGTTGAAGTGTAAGGGATAGGCCAGAGTAGATAAGTACACGTAGTCACTTAATCACTTATAATGTACACTATATTACATGGGGAACACACAGGAAAGACAGGAATACATGATACATTGATATGCGAACATCACTGTACTGTGCATGATACTATTCAATTACTACAAGGTTGTAAGCCAATCGACTGTTATACTTTAACGCAACTTAAAAGCTATAGACGAATAAACTCGGTATGTGGTATCTCAATGGTCCCGTAGTGAACAATAGTATGAATGCACAAGTACTTTGATGATTGCTAATCAAAGTGAAATAACATACAAGTATAACATTGCATAACGAACATTGGAGGACAAATGACAATCATCTGAGCTACCCCAGTGCTGGCGTATCTCAATAGATAGTGTAACCTCTGAGTATCAAGGTCCCAAGGTCTGCCTCACCCGCAATATGAGGTCTAGTCAACAATATGGCTATAATCCAACTTCAAGTGGATTAATCCATAAACAATATATGTAGTCTTACTACAATCCTTTAGCCATGATATGCCATGATAGGAGTATTACCATACACTATCAAAGTATACATATGTATTGCCTATGCAATATATTTCCAAAGTATGAATGTCAAAGTCAAAGCCGGATGTGGTTACATCACATGATAGTCAATAACGATAATGTTCCGGAAGCTGGTTCCCGGAAGTAAAGTTCCACAGGTAGTATTATCTCCGGAAATGGTGGACCAGATGTAAAGTTCCTATGGTATCACTCGACTGTAGCAACCCGGATGTGGTAGACCGGATGTAAAGTATCCATGGTGAATCAATGGGTTGTAATACCGGAAGTGGTAGACCGGATGTAAAGTTCCGGTATAATACAAAATGGCGATTATCACGTTGGCTAAGACGCCGGGAAAAGTTTCACTTAGGTGACATTCAACTCGGTGGTAGTATAATGATATGATATGTGTGTATGGCGTTTCACTTCACTAAACTATGGCTGTGACTGTCTGCTGAACGCGAGGTAGCTATCACACACTGCTCTATACAGGCCTGTACCCGGAGCTGCTACACACACTGCGCCAGACAGACGTACGGACACTCGGACGACCCGATACTCTGCACTGACTGGGGTCTGCCCTCAAACGAGTGGACCAAAACGTCCAATGTGGCTCGCTGGAGCGTTCTCAAGAGGCTACAAAAATGAAATGAATCTCCAATTACTGGACGAATACGCACAGACAGACAGACAGGATGCACAACAGACTAAAACGGGAATCGAACAACGGCAAATCACAGCTGAAATAAAATGTTCTAGGTACATACCAAAATCCTCCGTGTCACTGGTGAATACAGTACTAGTCTTCTGTAACCAGAAAATATGTGTCCCG
This sequence comes from Conchocele bisecta, assembly GCA_029237695.1. NCBI lineage: Eukaryota > Metazoa > Mollusca > Bivalvia > Lucinida > Thyasiridae > Conchocele > Conchocele bisecta. The sequence goes on from CM055271.1 coordinate 102,489,246, forward strand.
CCAACACATAGCGAGACATCGCTTATATACGCACCAGTGAAACCATGCACGGAATAATGGATATGCCTACCCCTCGTACGACATCTCACATAAATACTACAAAACCATGGCTTTTGCCATGTCACCCGTGGGTTATATTTGGCATATATGTTCCCACGCCTTAAATTCAACCAAACCAGTGTACAGCCCTCGTGGAATAAATACCATCCAACATGGTATACCCCACACTACCATAAATCTGCACACTATAGACCCAGATCTCATAATCCGAAATCTACTCGACTGGTCTCGACAATGCGAAGGTCGCTTCTTGACCCCGCCAAACCCCTCCATATCGGTCCTACGGCTATACACTCAAATGAGAGTGTAGCACATACTAAACTCAAATATCGTGGTCATTTACGGAAATATCACGACATAAAACATCACCAGTATGGGATCTGATATATCCGTGTTGGCCAGTACCAGGCTATGCTGAAACACTAACCCGTAGCATACATAACAGGGCAGACCATGGTATGGTCTGCGCTGTATACTGGCTTCACCTACAGAAGGTCCCTTATATGGTGAAACACTGACACGCGGACAAACTCGGCTGGCACGGACAGTGGACATCCGTAATACTAAAAGGTATCTTTTCCCTAGCGAAACCAGCACACGCAGTCAACAAGTTCTCTACCACACACATGCATAGTCTGTGGCAAATATGGCGTGACATCAGTAAAACATTGCTCATAAAATAGACGTATATTTAAATCCACAAATAGGACACGCATAAACGTATCTCCACCAATACAACATAAGCCCCCTTATTACACGCACATTGTACATGGCAAATGTACATGCTAAATCACAGGTGTGTACAAATCACAGGTGTGTGAAACCACAGGTATGTGGAATCACAGGGATGTGAAACCAATAATACGCACAACAATACAACACAGTACCACACACCACAAATATACAATTATACGGATTCCAGAATGTACAAGAATACACGTGTCACGCGACATATCTCCCCCTAAACAAAAAGTGTTTACACTTTCGTGCATAATCGCGAGACACGTTGGCACAGCTGAATCTACCCAGATATCCTGCTCAGGTAGTCTGCCCCCAGATTGTCGGCCCCTTTTATCGCAACAATACGCATTCGGTAAGGTTGCAGTATCAAGGCCCACCTCATTAGTCGGGAATTTGCAACCTTGGCTTTGCTTAGGTAAACCAACGGTTGGTGGTCCGTTTCTAGGATGAATTCTCCCCCAAACAAACAAATAACGGTGGAACTTCTCGACCCCCCACACGACTGCCAGGCACTCCTTCTCAACTACCGAATAATTGCGTTCCCTTGGCAACATCTTTTTGCTGGCATACGCTATCGGAAGTGGGATACCATCCTGCTCTTGCAACAGTATTGCCCCTAACCCAATGTCGGAAGAAGCATCCGTCCTGAGCACGAAAGGTTTGTCTAGTTCGGGCAGTTTCAGAACTGGGTCCCTGGTCAATAATCCCTTGAGGGTAACGAAAGCTGTTCTGTTGGGGTGACCCCCAGTTGACCTTGTTTGGTTGACCTTTCTTAGTAAGGTCAGTTAGCGGGCTCGCTATCTCTGCGAAGTTGGGCATGAACTTCTATAGAGCCGACTAACCCCAGGAAAGCCCTGACCTCCTTCTTTGTCTCAGGGACATTAGCTTCATGAACTGCCTTGACCTTTTCGGGATGGGCCCTTAGTTCTTTCTTACTGCTGATAGTATGTCCCAGGCACTCAAGTTGCCTGTACCCAATGCTGCACTTGGAGGGTTTTGCCGTTAGATTTGCATCGGACAATCGGGAGAGGACTTCACTCAGAGCTCCCAGGTGTTGTTGCCACGTATGGGAGAATATCAAGATGTCATCAACAAAGCTGTCTGCATTGTGGACCCCCTTTAATACTTTCCTCATGAGTCTACAGAAATGGTCTGTGCCGTGACCATTCCAAAGGGCATGACCTTGAACTGGAATAGACCCTGGGGTGCCTCGAAAGCGGAATATTCCCTGGAATTCTCATCCAATGGGACCTGCCAGTAGCCCTTACTCAGGTCCAGCTTTGAAAAAGTAGCTATGTCCCGCCAACTTAGAGAACATCTCTTCAATATTTGGCATTGGTTCCGCGTCAAACACAGTGACTTTGTTAAGTTGCCGGAAATCAATGCAGAATCGGAGCCCCCCGTCCTTTTTCCTAACCAGAATTACGGGGGATGAGTAGGGTGATTTGAAGGTTCTATGACACCTAGCTTCAGCATCTCCTCTACTTCCTGGCTGACTGTTTCCCTGACCTTAAATGGGATAGGGTACCCCCTAATTCTTAATGGGTCTTGCGTTGACAACTTTATCTCATGTTTCTCTATATGGGTGTGTCCTGGTGCGTCCTCAGGACATGGGTGAATTCCCGTAAGATCTCTTTGACTTGCGTCTTTTGTTTCTTGCCTAAATCAGGCGACAGGTCAACTTTGCTCTCCGTATCGGACTCTAATCCCTGGGACATAACATGTTTTCTTCGGCACTACACCCACTTGGACTAGGATCCCCTCTACTGTGTCTTCTATCACGGCCGCATTTATTACAGTGAGTATTCCCTTCCCCGGGTGCTCAGGCCTAGTCTCGTACCTCTTTAACATGTTTGCATGAAATGTTTTCCCCCCATTCAACTTCCCTCCCATGTCAACCCTATAGTCCCACTCATTAACTACCTCTGTTTATGGGGTAATGGTTCCTTCCACCTAAGAAGCAATTTGTTGTTGTCTGTCGTAGTAGTACAAGTACTGATCTGCCACTGCATACTGCCTACTACGGGTCTTACGGTTGTAGTACTTTGCGTACTTTTTGGACGCACTCTTCAAGTTCTCATGCGCGATTTCGCACGTTTTCTCGAGCCGTTCGCGCAAGTCGAGGACGTACTGATACGTCGTTTTGACGTTGTCCTCTATGTCCTTCTCGGACCACAGATCTCTTAGTATGCTCATCGGACCTCGAACGGTCCTTCCGTACAATAGTTCAAACGGTGAGAAAGCCAAACTTTCTTGAGGGACTTCGCGATACGCGAATAAGAGCGCGTTAATGTATTTGTCCAATCTTTGGGACGTTCGCTTGCCATTCTACGAAGCATTTGCTTTAAACGTACCATTGAACCGTTCCACGAGACCGTTACACTGTGGGTGGTACGGTGTCGTGGTTAATTGTCTCAGCGATAACAATCTACTAACTTCCTCCATGACTGCCGACGTAAATTGACTACCCCTATCGGTGAGCATCTCCTCGGGAGTACCCAGTCTTACTGAACATATCCACGAGAGCTTCCGCGACTCGTTCGGCCTCGATGCCTGGTAGTGGTACCGCTTCTGGGTACTAGTTGCATAATCAACTAACGTTAGTATGTAACGATTCTTCCGATCGGTAGCTGGAAAAATTGGCCCTACAATATCAACTGCGACTCGTTTAGAACGGAGTGTCTATCAACGGCATAGTTCCTAACGGAACCTTGGTGATGTGTCCCTTTGACACAGTCTTTTGACATATGTCACAAGACCTGCAAAACCGTGTAATGTCACTGCCCACGCTGGCCAATAAAATTCTGATAACACTCGATCAGTTGTCTTCTTCACCCCTAAATGGCCCGCCATGATTGATTCATGTGCCACTTTCATCACGGTAGTCCTAAGTGTTTTTGGGACTACCAGCTGATGGTACATCCTACCTGACCCTATCGATTCGAAATTACGATACAACAAGTCTTTTCGGTATGCGAATTTCGATTTGTTTCCGTTCTTACTTGACCGTACCGTTCCGTCTTTTGCATTATTTCGAACTGACGTCAATGTGACGTCATGTGCCTGCGCCTCTTTGAATTCATCGCGTGATACGTTCGCGATTGCGGTAGGGACTTTGAGGGTCTTATATATTCGTCTCGGGCTGTCGTTTGTGACCTAGTTTCAACTGCGCACGATTTAGCGCCTCTTAAAATCGGGATATCACCGGTAACTCTGACCAGTCTACATTACCTATGGTAACATCATACATTGTATCTGTCATGCAAAGGGCTTCTACCTGACCTTTGAAAAAAGGTGTATCTAGATCTACCCGGGCGGTAGGAATTCCATCATCATTTTGCTCCTATTTACCAGCATGCATGTTGAAACTTTGCTTAAAAACTGATCTGGTTGTACTAAGCTTTCCCTGACGACCACCCCGGTACACCCAGTATCTCGCATTACTGTGACCTTTTCCCCATTTAAAGTGCCCTCTGCTACGGGTAGCCTATCCATACCAAATGTACATCCGTTAATCAACTCCGGCTGTATCTCGCTACCTGAACATACAATAGTGGTGTGGGTATCAACCACACAGAAATTTCCTTGGTTTTCCCCTGGTTGTTCCGTGTTTTGCCATCTACCTCTACCTCTAGTGTGCCTTCCACTTCTACCTCTATTTCTACCTCTGTACCGACCTCTCTGTTCTTTATCTGCAAAACTTACATGTTTCTCTTCCTCGATTGCTGCTGCTTTGTAAGCTGAGGACCGGTCACGCTTAGGACAATCGTAGGACATGTGACCTTCTTTGCCACCATGGTAACATGTCCCGCGATGCCTATCATAGCTGTTCCTGCTGGTACTTCTGTCATAACTACCTCTACTCGGGCTTCTATCATAACTACCCCTACTTGGGCTTCTATTGTGGCCTCTATTCTGATATCTGTCCCTATCTCGACTCCTATCTCTGGATCGATTATCCGCACTACTTACCTTGCGCCTCTGGTTATCTACTGACCTGTACTCAGTTCTGTTGCTAGTACTGTTCCTCTGAACTACATACTTGCTACCTCCTCTAGCTTCTGCAAAGTAATCTGCCTGAACCGCCATCTGATCTATCGAGTCAAATGTTTTCTCTTTGAGAAATAAGTAGAGCTCACGACTGCATATACTTAACATCTGATCTCTGATCATGTAGTCTAGTACTCCTTCATATGTTCTATTCACCTTACCTAACTCAAACCATCTATCTAAATAGTTCTTTGACCGACTGACATATTGCACAAATGATTCACTGATCAGGTTTGGTGTTTTTGAACATGCGTCTGAACCCATCTTCCGTTAGATCAAAACATTTCAACAATGCGGATTTCAACTTATCATAGTCAAGAGCATCATCAATAGGTAGTCTAGAATATACATCTAATGCCTTGCCCTTCAATAAAGCACTCAAGTGTAGTGACCACTTATCTCTTCCCCACCTTTTAATTGCTGCGTACCTCTCAAATCTAGCTAAGTAGCTATCCATGTTGTCATTATTCTGATCAAAATGTGGCAGCTTCGGACCGAATGCTCTGCCATAGTCCCTATCATGTCTCTCTTCATCTACTACTTCTCCCCTTTCTACTTTTGCCATTTCTACCTGATGCTTAGTGTCTAGTTCTCGCAATTTAAATTCTAGAGCTAACTGTGCTTCATTGGCTAACCGATGTGCTTCTTTATCTAACCCCGCAGCATCTAATCTATCTTTCTCCATCTGTCGCTCAACTTCCTTAGCTAACTGCTCAGCATCTAACCTATCTTTCTCCATCTGTCGCTCACCTGCTAACTTATCTTTCTCAGCCTGTCGCTCAACCTCCTTAGTCAACCGCTCAGCATCTAACCTATCTTTCTCAGCCTGTCTAGCCTCTAGTCTTTCCTGTCTTTCTCTCTCCTGCTCTTCTTTTACAAAGGCCCTTAACTCTGAATCTGCTAGCCCTAAGCTTTTGCCTATGTCCATTAGCTCCTTAATGGACGACATTCTCACTCTCAACTCAGGATTATCGATTTACATGCTTTACCCGACGGTACACAAGGTCTCTAGCACTCAAATCACTTGGTGATTTGTGCGAGTCTCTTGCTTCACGTCTATAAGGTTAAGGTAAATCAATCCGGTCTCTACTCCTAACGACGGTATAAGTTTCTCAATTCGGGTAAGTCAATCCGGTATATGTATAGTCTAATGTAATGGTATATTTACAATTCCCCCTCTATGGTACTGGACACAAATATTGGGGACTGGTTATAGACACCTGGCAGGATATAGTATTGTTCATACACAATATAATAGTGATAGTAATCTCGCCTCAGATATAGAAGTGTCCAGTGATAACCTAGAACACCCGCTGTGCCATCATCACAGGGAGGTACTGTTGACAAATCAAAAATTACAATGACCCTTACATCGACTATCTCACAAGATCGTCTCAACTCTACACTTCTGTACCTAGGTAGTCAAATCATGTATGTGGTGATGTATTAGTGCCTAAGTGTTGGAGTGCATCTTACATTAACTCCCAAGGCAAACAAATACAAGATTGAATTTTGACGACGCTAGGGGTACAGCTATTCTAGCCTCCTTACTTCAACTGCTTTGAAGAAACTGATTATAAAAAGAGGAAAACAAAACCCCACTTCTGACACCATTGTCAAGGTCATTACCAAGGTCAGGAATGATCGAGACAAATTGTCTCCCCCAATTATCATATGAACCAAGTATACTTCAATTGTTATGACGTTATGGCCAATATAGCTTGATCTGACGAACGAAAAGTGGTAACAATGCAGTTGAGTGTAAGGGATAGGCCAGAGTAGATAAGTAACACGTAGTCACTTAATCACTTATAATGTACACTATATTACATGGGGAACACACAGGAATACATGATACATTGATATGCGAACATCACTGTTTACTGTGCATGATACTATTCAATTACTACAAGGTTTGTAAGCCAATCGACTGTTATACTTTAACGCAACTTAAAAGCTATAGACGAATAAACTCGGTATGTGGTATCTCAATGGTGCCGTAGTGGACAATAGTATGAATGCACAAGTACTTTGATGATTGCTAATCAAAGTGAAATAACATACAAGTATAACATTGCATAACGAACATTGGAGGACAAATGACAATCATCTGAGCTACCCCAGTGCTGGCGTATCTCAATAGATAGTGTAACCTCTGAGTATCAAGGTCCCAAGGTCTGCCTCACCCGCAATATGAGGTCTAGTCAACAATATGGCTATAATCCAACTTCAAGTGGATTAATCCATAAACAATATATGTAGTCTTACTACAATCCTTTAGCCATGATATGCCATGATAGGAGTATTACCATACACTATCAAAGTATACATATGTATTGCCTATGCAATATATTTCCAAAGTATGAATGTCAAAGTCAAAGCCGGATGTGGTTACATCACATGATAGTCAATAACGATAATGTTCCGGAAGCTGGTTCCCGGAAGTAAAGTTCCACAGGTAGTATTATCTCCGGAAATGGTGGACCAGATGTAAAGTTTCTATGGTATCACTCGACTGTAGCAACCCGGATGTGGTAGACCGGATGTAAAGTATCCATGGTGAATCAATGGGTTGTAATACCGGAAGTGGTAGACCGGATGTAAAGTTCCGGTATAATACAAAATGGCGATTATCACGTTGGCTAAGACGCCGGGAAAAAGTTTCACTTAGGTGACATTCAACTCGGTGGTAGTATATGATATGATATGTGTGTATGGCGTTTCACTTCACTAAACTATGGCTGTGACTGTCTGCTGAACGCGAGGTAGCTATCACACACTGCTCTATACAGGCCTGTACCCGGAGCTGCTACACACACTGCGCCAGACAGACGTACGGACACTCGGACGACCCGATACTCTGCACTGACTGGGGTCTGCCCTCAAACGAGTGGACCAAAACGTCCAATGTGGCTCGCTGGAGCGTTCTCAAGAGGCTACACAAATGAAATGAATCTCCAATTACTGGACGAATACGCACAGACAGACAGACAGGATGCACAACAGACTAAAACGGGAATCGAACAACGGCAAATCACAGCTGAAATAAAATGTTCTAGGTACATACCAAAATCCTCCGTGTCACTGGTGAATACAGTACTAGTCTTCTGTAACCAGAAAATATGTGTCCCGCCAACACATAGCGAGACATCGCTTATATACGCACCAGTGAAACCATGCACGGAATAATGGATATGCCTACCCTCGTACGACATCTCACATAAATACTACAAAACCATGGCTTTTGCCATGTCACCCGTGGGTTATATTTGGCATAAATATATGTTCCCACGCCTTAAATTCAACCAAACCAGTGTACAGCCCTCGTGTAATAAATACCATCCAACATGGTATACCCCACACTACCATAAATCTGCACACTATAGACCCAGATCTCATAATCCGAAATCTACTCGACTGGTCTCGACAATGCGAAGGTCGCTTCTTGACCCCGCCAAACCCCTCCATATCGGTCCTACGGCTATACACTCAAATGAGAGTGTAGCACATACTAAACTCAAATATCGTGGTCATTTACGGAAATATCACGACATAAAACATCACCAGTATGGGATCTGATATATCCGTGTTGGCCAGTACCAGGCTATGCTGAAACACTAACCCGTAGCATACATAACAGGGCAGACCATGGTATGGTCTGCGCTGTATACTGGCTTCACCTACAGAAGGTCCCTTATATGGTGAAAACACTGACACGCGGACAAACTCGGCTGGCACGGACAGTGGACATCCGTAATACTAAAAGGTATCTTTTCCCTAGCGAAACCAGCACACGCAGTCAACAAGTTCTCTACCACACACATGCATAGTCTGTGCAAATATGGCGTGACATCAGTAAAACATTGCTCATAAAATAGACGTAATATTTAAATTCCACAAATAGGACACGCATAAACGTATCTCCACCAATACAACATAAGCCCCCTTATTACACGCACATTGTACATGGCAAATGTACATGCTAAATCACAGGTGTGTACAAATCACAGGTGTGTGAAACCACAGGTATGTGGAATCACAGGGATGTGAAACCAATAATACGCACAACAATACAACACAGTACCACACACCACAAATATACAATTATACGGATTCCAGAATGTACAAGAATACACGTGTCACGCGACAGTAATGTCCGTTAACATTTTAAGGAAACACGGTTATCGCTCCTGATATCAGTGTGGATATTTACCTCCGATATAAAATATATAATAATACCAATCATTACGTGGGACAATGATGAATTAATGTTTATTTTGCCAGGAAATGTCTCTGATGATATCTCTGATATACAGAACATGTTGTGCCTACTGAGTGGGCATGTACCTTTAATGACCTTCCAGATGAAATCGAGTCTCAAGTCCGACTATTTGCAGACAACACGGTATTGTATCACTGTTGACAGCACCTCGGATTGTTAAACAAATTGGCATTATAATAGTACAGCCCTCACCCTCCCCCAACACAGACCCAACATTTAGCCCCTAAACAAAAGCGTATCACCTAAAAATGGGGAAAATTAAAAACGAACCACAACCCACACAGTCGTGCAACAAACCCACAGAGAAAAGCAAACAAACAAACAAACAAACAAACAAACAAAACAACAATATATACACTGGAGAACGAAAGAAAAACATCACAAAACGGGGCGTGGTCCACCGTTGTCTATATGACATATGTCACAAGGGGGTGTATCACCACACAGCATCTTAGTCCCCGGGATGAAGCCTAAGCTTGGCCACCGAATCCAGACACATGGTACAATCCTCTGGGCGTGCTCGTCATTTTATTATGCCCCACCACGATAATGGAGGGGGCATTTAGTGTTACCCTTGTCCGACCGTTTCGTCCCGCCCCGTCCGTACGTCCGCCACCATCCTTGTAAGTCGTAAAACTTTTAAACCGTACTAGCTACAGACCTGAAACTTGGTATGTAGTTTCCGTATGATGAGTAGATGCTCACAGATTATTGAATTTTCCAATTTTGGCTTGTAAGTCGTAAAACTGTTGAACCGTAATAGCTACACACCTGAAACTTGGTTGGTATGTGTCTTCCTTATGATGAGTACATGTAGATGCGCAAAGTTTATTTCGATTTTTGATTCGACCCCGGGGTCATGGATTATCTCGCCTTTCGTATAATATTGGTACGTGTGTACTGTATCGTCATGTTATAGCGTTCGTTCACATTATACAAACATGCTATACCAAGGTGTATGATCACGTGGTTATAACAACAACAACAGTGGCTGAAAGTGTTGAAATCTTGAAAGTATTATTTGATATTTTCCTTGATATGAAACGGATTTTTTTATGAAGTATGGCGCAGCAAACGGGTCTGCATGAGCTGCATTTGGTGGTCCAGGGAGTTTGGCATAGACTTTGCGAAGAATGGATTTACGTGTCGGAGACACGGAAATCGATTCTTCACAAATACGACACAAGTTTGGGCGAAAATACAGAGACCACCAAATGCAGTTTAATCAGACGCGTTTGATCCGCCATATTTCATAAAAATCCGTTACGTAATAAGGACACTATAAAAGAAAACGTACTTTGAATCAGATGGATTCTGGAAATTTCAGTACTTGTTGTTGTTAGTACCACGTGATCATACACCTTGTATACGAATATTATAATATATATACGATATGCGTACGTATATACGATATCTGTATATATATGGTATGAGCATAGATGCCCCGTATAGAGACCTCTTGCACGTACGCACTATTGTGCACAAAAAATACAAGCAATCTGAAAATACCATAGCAAATTCCATTCAGTACAGTGTGAATGTATATATTTATAGTAATTTCCAATAACCCCCGGGGGAAGCACATTTAATATACATTGTTTTAAAGTCACACTTTTTTTATTAAATTTTCGACCACATGGTCTTTATCACATCCGGTTTATTGCTACACTATGGACGTCACATAGGACTGCCGATACATTTTCATACTATTTTGATAAAGACCATGTGGTCGAAAATTTAATAAAAATAGTGACTTTAAAACAATGTATATATGTATAGTCTCCGTTATTCTCTCGTACATGTGTAATAAACGATACAGGACTTCACAAAGATGTAAACAAAACCTGGTGAACGAGCAAAACCAGCTCGGAATCGATGTCAAACAAATCACGAGTTCACTTTACTATGCTGGAATAGGGCAACAGAAAATAGCTCAGAGATTGGACATACCCCAGTCTACAATCGGAAGTGAGCTATTATTTTGAAGGTTCATGGCTATGTTGTGTGTTCTTGTTTTTCAATGTATCTGTTGCTACATTATATGGGCCGCGCTCCATGAAAACCAGCCTTAATGAAAAACTGTCCGATGTTCACCTTTTTACATTTGCTATTGCGGACACCTTTCAAAAACAATATGCTGAAAAGAAAATGCAAATATGCTTCATAGTTTTTGTTTTATCTCACTTTTTGTAGCACCATGTGAATCACGCACAGAAAAAAAGTAACGTCATCGGGAAAATGACGTTATTGAAACGCCGACGTTTGTACAATGCCTATAGTATAAATGAGTGTTCATAGACTCATTGGTTGACCTGTGAATTCGCAATGTGCTACCATCGCCAAGTATAATAGATTATACATATACATGTATCGTCAGAAAGATACATTGTAATTATTTCAGAATTTAGGTCAGAATTGACGTCATTTACAGTTAGATCTAATTGTGACATCATTTATTGATGTAGACATTACGTCACTCACCAAAGACCAACAAACTAAACAGCATGCCTTGTTGGAAATTGTAAATTATATGCACATCGTATCGGTGATTGAAACAAATACATTTTTTGTCTGTATAATGAACGACCAGAATTTGGATAGGCCTATGGCTGCACATATCAATGACTTCAGCGCCCGATGGGGCCTAGAGGGTAGTCGGACACCCTAGGGATTTTTAAACAAATTAAAAATCGACTGTTCATTCCCGACTCTCGGAATTACATTCCCATCTCAGAAAGCGGGAGGAACGTTTTGCTGTGTAGCCAATATGACTGACGGACGGATAGACTTATGTACATGTACCCCGTACTAGCAGGTCTATGTGAAAATGCTGCGCTGACCCCACTCCCTCGGCTGCCTACCGCCGCCACTGCCCCCACCACCCCATCCCATTGACACCGAGGGAGATATTGTTAGGGGTGTCCGCTTTAAAAAGTTGCTGTGCAGGCCACCCGTCTCGTATGTACGCCGTTTTACTATTTATTCAGAGTAAAATATATCTCTTTCAATCAACAAGATATCTCTTTCAGACAAACTGATATCTATTTCAGTCACTATTGAATAAGATATCTAGTACATGAACAATATATCTTTATAAGTAACATATATCTTCCTCAGTCAAAGAGATATCTTATTGACGGAAGAAGATATCTTATTTACTGAAAGAGATATCTTATTGACTCAAATATATATCTTATTGACTGAAATAGATATCTTATTGACTCAAAGAGATATCTTATTTACTGAAAGAGATATCTTATTGACTCAAATATATATCTTATTGACTGAAATAGATATCTTATTGACTCAAAGAGATATCTTATTGACTGAAAGAGATATCTTATTGTCAGAAAGAGATATCTTGTTGACTCAAAGAGATATCAATTTCATCATACTAGATGTATACTTCTCGGAAAGAGATATATGTTTGAAAATAATAGAAGATATATCTATTTGGCTCATTAAGATATCTTATTGAAGGAAGAGATATATTTTATTGTGAAGTAGATATCTCGTATTTCAAAATAGATATCTATCTAAGAATTTAATAAAGATATCACTTTGACTCAACAAGATATCTATTTGACAGTTGAAGATATCTCTTTGAGTCAACACGATATATCTTTGGGTCAACAAGATATCTAGTTTGATGAAAGAGATGTCTATTTGAAGCCTTTCAAGAAGATATCTGTTTCGTTTCATTTTTTAATTGTATAAGGCGGCCATCTTGGATGATGTAATAACCCAAATCTCCGCAAAAATAAATATTTCCACCATCCCGCTGATGGACCACAAAATCAACTTATTTATTTACTATTTTCTGATTGGACAATAATTATATGACTTGCAGGGAGCAACAGTTACTGTAAAGTAGTCGATCAAACGGATATCTATATGAAAAAGTCAAATAGATATCTAATTGATTTAACAAGATATCTCTTTCACCATATAATATATCTGTTTCATACAACAAGATATCTGTTTGGCTATATACGATATCTTAATCATAGAAGTAGATATCTGTTTCATTGAATCTAAACAAATATCTCGTTCTGTCAAAGAGATAGATATCTTATTGACTGAAAGAGATATCTTATTGACTGAAAGAGATATCTGTAACTCTAAAACAGATATCTATATTGTTATTATCATAGAGATATCTATTTCAGAGTTACATATATCTCTTTGAGTCAATAAGATATCTCTTTCATTCAAGAAGATCTCTTTCAATCAACAAGATATCTCTTTCTGACAAACAGATATCTTATTGACTGAAATAGATATCTGTTGGTCAGAAAGAGATATCTTGTTGATTAAAACAAGCCTCGTGATTCCTACGCGTTTCCTCACCTCGCCTGATAAACTTGATATCAAAAGACACTAGCCTGGTATTCTCTATTTATCACGTAACTAGCCGTACATTGACCGAATATAGCATGTCTGATAACATAATGCTGCATCAGGTCACTGATGCCAATAAGCATATCACGATCAATCCGGATTCAGGAACTACATACATGGAACTACTTTCAGTTCGGGTATTTCCGTAGAACATTTCCGTATATTGATCGCGATTTTCAGGGCGACGAATCGGAAGCGGGGTCAAAGGTCACTTTTACGCTGTAGTACTTACGATTTCATTCATTCATTCTCGTTCATTGAAAATAAAGTTATATTCTCTAATAAATATTAAACACTGTTGTCTTGTTTTATTTTATAAAATATGCAAAGTGTGTATTTGTGCAATGTTTTAACAATCTGACAAAGGAAAACAATATTGTTTTGCCTTTCTTTGTAAGTTTGTTGACACAAACAACGCACGTCTGCTTCATCTGTCACTGACAATTGCAGTCAACAAAGTATTTTGCCTTTCTGAAAAATGTCGGACAACGTCAATTTCAAACTGAAATGGGACTTTTTACTTGAGATGGAGAGAGAAGAAGTTGACAACGCTCTAAACAAACACTTCCGTGTTCAATTTCTGAATGAGGATGTGACGAGCCAGTCATCTCAAGAAGACCCTGCCTCTCCTCCACAGTATTCTAAGAATCAGACCCATGTATAATGACAAAACAATCCTGCTAGACTGTTACAGCATCCATCAACATATGAACTATAAAAGCAATGATTAAGTTTATCTAGTTGCAAGTTTGTAAAAACCATGCGAACCAAATTGTGAAAAATCTAGATTTTTGATGAAAAAAAATGTATTTGAATATTTCTGCATGGAATCCTAAAAATGACAAGAATGTTTAAGACATTTAATAAAGAAATTAATTTAAAAAAATGTTAGGTCGCGTTATGGAAAACAAAAAGTTTTCATTTAGTATGGCCTAACAAATTTTTCAGCCGAAAAAGAAAAAATCTCCAGATTTGCATTTGGTCAGCCTGATGAATCAGCTACTAATATTGTTTTCCGGGTTTACGTGCTTGACATAGATTTTTGAAACAAAGCGAAATTTATAAAAGTAATGAAAAAAACATCTGACGTGAAGCTCGTTTAACAAATTTTTTTTTTTTAATAAAAACAACCTAATAGGGTGGATTTTCTTTAGACAAAGGTCTGAATTTCTTTGAAATACATCTATACCTCTATTTAGGATTGAAAGTGAAGGGACAGACGAAGGGAAAGCTATGACAGACGAAGCGTCTGCATCAATCGCTACGGATGAGTTTGATGATGATAATGATTGGTGTTTTGCCGTAGATTTACCTACGAATGGCGAAACGGCGTCCAGTGACAGTGACAGTAACGCAGTCAATAATGTAGCCAATGAGGATCACGAGAATACTGGTAGTGAAGTCATTGATGAAGAGAATCTGACCGTTCCGGACGACACACTGAACGCTGACACTACTAGTAACTGTGTAGACATGACCGCTGAAGAAGTTCGAGAGTTCATTTGTGGGCAAGAAAACGAGAATACGCGCAGAAAGACATTGATGGACACAAAGCGTTTTGAACTGTTCCTTAAAACGAAGAATGAATGTCGTGCAGTTCATCAGATTCCACCAGAGGAGCTAGACACGCACTTAGCAAACTTCTTGTTGTCTGTCCGCCGAGGAGATGGGGGCGAGTACGAGCCGACGACCCTTCGCGGTATCGCTGGCAGTGTCGACAGGAAACTGAAAAGGTTGAGATACGAATGTTCTATTTTCAACACTAATGACAATTTTCTGCTCACTAAAGATGCCCTGAAAGCAAAGAACAAGTACTTGAAACGACTCGGTAAGGGAAATCGTCCCAATGAACTATGAACTAAGGTAAAATAATTTTAACTTATTCATGAAATAATTTTCTCCTAAAAATATTGAGATGAATAAACAAAAATCCATGGAATAAGCCAATTATATCATCATGATTATTTGCAGTACTGAAACTTGATGTGGTTTATCACAGAAAATCAATTGAAATTGTCAAATTAAATACCGATACTTCATTCAACGTCTTTGATAAACAGAATGGGCCCTGGTGTCATTTGACGGTCATAATAATTGGACGGAAATATGCATGATTATGATTGGTCAGCAGCTCAGAATGAATCAGAGTGACCAAAATTTCTTCAATGAAAATCCACAGATGTGTACGCTAAAAAATCTGATTTTGTATTTGATTAATCTTACTTCTTAGTTCTAACATATTTGTTTTCGACAATGTTTTTAAAAAATATGCAGATTTCTGACGATCAGCCGAAAAAGAAAAAATCTCCAGGTTTGCATTTGGTCAGCCTGATGAATCAGCTACTAATATTGTTTTCCGGGTTTACGTGCTTGACATAGATTTTTGAAACAAAGCGAAATTTATAAAAGTAATGAAAAAAACATCTGACGTGAAGCTCGTTTAACGTTATGGAAAATATTTGAAACATCATCATTAACATGACTAACGTGAACGATCCATGGAAACGGCTGAACACAAATATCAGACAAATATGTTGCAAATCGCAAACAGGGTAAATTTGCAAAAAAATATGTCCGTGTCAATAATCAATTGCAGATCGGGTGATGTGCAGCTGCAAACCGCTTCAGACGGGGTACAATATCTGGAACTGAACGAGCGCCAGACTAAAACTAGGACTGGGGCGAACTTATGTGATGTGAGAGCCGTGACGCCAAAAATGTTTGCTACCGGCGAAGAAAACTGCCCAGTTGAAATCTACAAGGAATACGCACTTAAACGACCCGAAAACTTCAGTCATGCTGATAGCCCATTTTATCTAGCGACTCGCACTGTTCCCATCCCTGATGGATGTTAGTGGTTCACGAAACAACGCGTTGGAACAAAAACAACTAGGAGCATTATTAAAAACCATGGCGAAGAAAGGAAACCTGGATGCCGGAAATTCTAGTATTGCAGAAAGCTCTGCAATCCCTCAACCATCAATGTCCTCTCTACCTCACCCAATTACCAGTGAAACCGTCCCTGGGCCTAGTGTGAATGTCTCACCTTTACCCCACCCACTAATGCCCATGCAACTGCCAGTCGCTGTTCATCCTCCGTCAGCGCAGTCAGTCCGGGAGGCCAGTAAACACAATGTCGGTATCCAACAAACAATGGCACACATTCCAATCGTCATTTTACGATGCCAACCTCAACTTTAATACCATGAATGTTTATTGCAGCTCTGTCCAGCCGGATAATCATTAATCCACGGTAAGCGAGTGAATGTTCCGCCATTTTATTTTGAAAATTGACGGGCACCTGAAGGCGGATTAATATTCATTTTTTACATTGTTAAAAATGTTTCAAAAAAAGTTTCATATTGTACTGAAAAATATGTAATTAATTTAATTAATTTAATAAGTACGTGATAAAAAATGGACCCAAAGAGGTAATTTGACCAGTTGTTGTTGTGTTACACATCTTCATAAAATTGTAGATGGGACTATTTTGTTCAGTGTATTTTGTTGTGTCCAGGTGGGTAGTTCGTCCAGGCGCTATGCGACATGAACAGCTGATGAAGTCTTACGGGTCTTCCGCGAAAAGAAACAACATCAGTTTGAGGGGGTGGATTTGATTAACAAGAGACAAACAAAACGAATAGTTACGTGATAAATAGAATACCAGATTGACAAGCCATTCAGCAAGGAAGCATTTGATACAGAAGTTGCGGAGCAAAAACTTCCCGGCCACAGACATAATGTCCATCACAGAAATGTACAATCTATCATTAACTACAGTGACATAGAGGAATGCAACCAAAGGTGTTGTTCACAAATATTAAGTAACCGTAGTAGGCATACCTCTTCAACTTCAGGATCTGCAGCTGTCGCCAGCACCAGTGCCGTCCATTCTAGTATTGCAGAAAGCTCTGCAATCCCTCATCCATCAATGACCTCTCTATCTCACCCAATTACCAGTGAAACCGTCCCTGGACCTAGTGTGAATGTCTCACCTTTACCCCACCCACTAATGCCCATGCAACTGCCAGTCGCTGTTCATCCTCCGTCAGCGCAGTCAGTCCGGGAGGCCAGTAAACACAATGTCGGTATCCATCAAACAATGGCACACATTCCAATCGTCATTTTACGATGCCAACCTCAACTTCAATACCATGAATGTTTATTGCAGCTCTGTCCAGCCGGATAATCATTAATCCACGGTAAGCGAGTGAATGTTCCGCCATTTTCTTTTGAAAACTGACGGGCACCTGAAGGCGGATTAATATTCATTTTTTACATTGTTAAAAATCGTTTCATATTGTGAACTGAAAATATGTAATTAATTTAATTAATTTAATATGTACGTGATAAAAAATGGACCCAAAGAGGTAATTTGACCAGTTGTTGTTGTGTTACACATCTTCATACAATTGTAGATGGGACTATTTTGTTCAGCGTATTTTGATGTGTCCAGGTGGGTAGTTCGTCCAGGCGCTATGCGACATGAACAGCTGATGAAGTCTTACGGGTCTTCCGCGAAAAGAAACAACATCATCAGTTTGAGGGGGTGGATTTGATTCACAAGAGACAAACAAAACGAATAGTTACGTGATAAATAGAATACCAGATTGACAAGCCATTCAGCAAGGAAGCATTTGATACAGAAGTTGCGGAGCAAAAACATCCCGGCCACAGACATAATGTCCATCACAGAAATGTACAATATATCATTAACTACAGTGACATAGAGGAATGCAACCAAAGGTGTTGTTCACAAATATTAAGTAACCGTAGTAGGCATACCTCTTCAACTTCAGGATCTGCAGCTGTCGCCAGCACCAGTGCCGTCCATTCTAGTATTGCAGAAAGCTCTGCAATCCCTCATCCATCAATGACCTCTCTATCTCACCCAATTACCAGTGAAACCGTCCCTGTGCCTAGTGTGAATGTCTCACCTAGTGTGAATGTCTCACTCGGCAAGCCTCGTGATTCCTACGCGTTTCCTCACCTCGCCTGATAAACTTGATATCAAAAGACACTAGCCTGGTATTCTCTATATCTTATTGACTCAAAGAGATATATTTTACTCTGAATAAATAGTAAAACGACGTGCCATAGTCTCGACCCTGTCTATGAATTTACTGCCGGTACTGATTTATGTTTATGTTTGCGGGCATCGCAGTCCAATATCCACACTTCCACGTAATCTGAACATGACCGTTTAGTACAATTGCGCACGCATGCGCCCCGGGTTCGATACTCAATGTGTAAGTACGTGTATATCTGATGGTGGTCGCCACACAGGATACGTTTGTTTTCTTCGAGTATTCCGGTTTCAACCGATTAAGAAACGTACAGACGCCTCCGTCTACGCCGACTACAATTGGTATTGCGTTTGTTTGTAATTGTTATATTGAAGGAAACCGAAAAAAACAGACAACTATCTGAACCACTATGAAAACAACGTCAACTGAAAAATTCTGCCACGCGTATCCAACATTAAAATATTTGTGAGCCACAATTACTAAAGCGTACGGTTATAAATAGGACAACTTATTGCAATGGCGCAACGATTTCAGTCTCAAAATCCCAAGGTGTGGGATCACGTGGTTTCCGAACCCGATTTTCCGACGTGACGTAATCTGTGACGTAATTTTTACAGCAGATTTTCTGTAAAATCTTCCTAACAAACGGACGGATTTTGATGATATGTAGCGCACCAAATACGATGGTATATGTGTTTTATGGGTGCCCTGAAAGTTATTTACGATAACTTATAACTTTCACAAAGAATCGAGTACCGTTTATTTCTTAAATTCAGGTGCTCTAGTTTTTATTTACATTTAAGGTAACCGATTCTTCGTCAAAACGACATAATTATGAAATTAAAGCCACCTATACAATAAAGGGCAACGTGAGAACGTGTTCCGCATTTGCTGCGGTATATTTCATAAACAATATGTCATTCTATTAGAAAGATATTAAAGGAAATCTACTGTAAACACATCTGAAATCCATGACGTCACGCCGTTCGGAAATACGTGATCCCACACCTTTTAATCCGACGTGACGTTGGTAAATTTAAGCGCAACTTTGTAACGTCATTTTCAGGCTTTCATGATGTCATTAAGGCTGCTTTTCACAGAGCGCGGCCCATATATATCTTACCCTGAGAGCACCAGATGCATCGGCGGGCTCGACAAGCTGCGGCCATCTAGTATGGATAATGACGATACTAACGACGAGATATCGCCACATTTGCCTACAGCATGAACATCCCTGTAGCCATGTCAGACACAGCTTGTGAAGAAATTGAATACTCCCATGATACCGAAACATCGTCGCCAGAATACTTCCCTGATATCGAAATATCGTTGCCAAAATGCCTCCCTGATACCGAAACATCGCCGCCCGAATACGTGCCTGATATCGAAACATTGCCACGGGAAGAATACATCCCTGATACCGAAACATCGTCACCAGAATACTTCCCTGACACCGAAACGTCATCTCCCGAATCTCCAGGCGATGATGAGAAAGCAGTCATTGCAGACAAGGACAATGCAATTCCAGAAGTTAAACCACTGCACAACTCTGGTATAGACGTGGTGCGCACAGAATACGGCGAACTTCAGACACTAGGCCACGCAATGTATGGAATGGTCTGCTTAGCCAAATGTATGATCACCGGAGAGTTGCTGGATTGTCAAGAGATATGTGCGGAGCTTTCGTCTAAGGAAGATATGGAGATGAAAGCGAAGCTCCTCTGCCTACTGAGACCCACGGGCGTGGTGCCCAAACAGGTCGGTGTCATTGCATGAGAACTTCCGTTATAGGATTTAAATACCGGATCGTGCAGCTCCATCTCCCCGATGTTGTCACCTTGGATGACCTCCCCCGCAGCAAGGTCAACATGGACAAACTACAGCTCAACTTGATCGCGCTGAATCTGGCCACAGCTCTGCGTAATCTACATGAACTTGATGTCCTTGTTGCAGAAATCGAGCGCAAACGTCACGTTAATTGGTTTCGGATTGGCGTCATACAAAGTGGGAATCAAGTGCGAAAGCGGCCAAAAAAAGCCGGTGCACCCATATATAGCCGGATATTTTCTCGCTAGGTTTCATTCTAACTGCGATAAGCAAGCGGATTGGGGACGCAACGTTAGAAAACTAGTGGTTATATGTCGGCTGGGTGACGAGCAAGACGGACCCAGTATTGACGACGTCTCACAGCGACTGGTGGCACTGAGGGATAAACTAGTGCTGCAAATGTTACACGACAAATGGAACATGAAGTAGAACAATCTAGGTGAAAACACATAACCACTAGTTGCACAATATCGGCCGCACATTAAAGGTACATACCCACTCAGTAGCCACAAACTGTTCTTTATAGGAATTAAACAAGTGTATAATTGTGTCACTATTCCACCAGTTCTAAAAATTACGAGTGCCTGCTATACAGATATAATAATTTAGTAATATTTATTTTACTGATTGTGACGCGCGGTGGTATCAGGATATTTTCATACGCAAGTGAGGCATGATATGTTTTAATTAGTTATAATAATTAAAAGCGTCACCTGAAACAATTATATTTTCGACAGATTTTAAAGTACGTTCATTGAACATCAAAAAATAAATACAGCGAATAAATAGTAATGCCCGTTAACATTTTAAGGAAACACGGTTATCGCCCCTGATATCAGCGTGGAAATTTACGTCCGCTATAAAATGTATAATAATGTCAGTCAATACGTGGGGTAATGGTGTATAGCGGGCAATCGTAATTTTTAGAATGGTGGAATAGTGACACAATTATACACTTATTTAATTCCTACTCAGTGGGCATGTACTTTTAATGAGCTCATCCTAGGAAAGTAGACCAACTAATGGACACATTTAACAGAAGGTGACGCCACAGAAATGTTTTAATCTGCAATACAGAAGTGTTTCTACTGCATCTATAATTTCTGTCTTACTTCCTATAATACAGATATGGGGCGTTCATTATATTTTGGAAACATGTGTTTATTTCAGTAACTAGCACCACCACACCCCTAGAATGAAGGAATGAAATGGTGCTTAACGGCCCACCAACATGAAACAGTATCATTTAGTGTCAAGCAATTTAGATGAAGAAGATAATTATAGTAAAATATTATGTTAGATGTGGTAGGCAATGAAATGGTTAGGGTAAAATAAAAATAAATATGATGAACAAAATAAAAATGAGGAACATGTATACAATGCTGCAATTAGATCTTCCGATACAATCTGGTTTCATGAAGAAAGCGAAGCAAATGTTCACAGTTCTCCACCTGGAACTAGATTGGTCAGTAAGCGAGGCTTACGGAATACCCCCCGCGTGGGTCCAGGTACCCCTAAATATGTAACATTTTCCAAGTGTGTGGGCTTGTGACCTTGACTCTGGGCTTCGCGGGGGCGGGCGGAACGAACGTGAATTTGTCACAGGGTGGTAGAGGTCCATTTGAGCAATGCGAGTGTGAAATGTGAAACAGATCCGAGCAAGGAAATAGAAGTTATAACCGATTTCTCTGATGTTAAGTTTTGTAAAGAGAATAAGTATGTGACATTGACCTTGAGATCAGCGGGGATATGTCACAGCTAGAGGAATGCATGCATGCAATATTAAGAATTTGCAATGAAGGAAATATAAGTTATAACATATTTCTCTGATGTTAAGTTTTGTAAAGATTTTGACCTTGACCTTGACCTTGGGATCAGCGAGCCTTACATGAATGCACGAGTGAACTATTAAGCATTTTAGATGAAGGAAATAGAAGTTATAACAATATTTCTCTGATGTTAAGTTTTGTAAAGAGACTGAGTATTTGACCTTGACCTTGGGATCAGCGGGGGTTGGACGGTCGTGGATTTGGCACATCATGGTAGTAGAGCCTTACAGGAATGCATGTGTGAAATATTAAGCATTTTAGATGAAGGAAGTAGAAGTTATAACATATTTCTCTGATGTTAAGTTTAGTGACGGACCCACCGACGGACCCACGGACGGACGGACGGACGGACGGACGGACGGACGGGGACGGACGGACGGACGGACGGACGGGGACGGACGGACGGACGGACGGACAACCTGACTCCAGCATACCCCCCCCAAAAAATAAAACTCGTTGCGGGGGATATAATAAGTGAAGTTACATTGAAGTGTTTGCATCATCCCAGCGTACACGCCTGTATCATGGAGTCCATTCGCCCAAAGTCGGTTTCACAGCATGAAGTTTATTAACTGTGAGTAGATCCCACCAGGACTGCATTGTATCAGAGATGAATGAGTTAATGGATGATTTGAACCACGATAGTAAATAGGAAAACCAAAATCCGGCAGCTCCAGGCCGGCTTTGGCAGCACTATCTGACCCGCCACTGCAACTGATATCAGTACACAGTCCTAGAAAATAATGGTGCTTAGCAGCCCATCAACACCATTGGGTATGATTTAGGGCCAAGCAATGTAGATAAAGAATACAAATAATAGTAAATAGTATGTTAGATGTGGTTGAAATTCAGAACGAAGATATTGGTAGGGACTAGTTGTCCATTGACTTTTATATTACTCTTCCAGCGACTCCTTGTGGTTTGAGTTGTTAGATCACTTTTTGATCAGATCCCACCGGGTCTGCATTGTATCAGAGATGAATGAGTTAATGGATGATTTAAAATCATGATAGCAAACAGGAAAATTAGAAGTTGGTAGCTCCAGGGCGGCCTTGGCAGCACTATCTGCCCTGTCATTGCCCTTGATACCAGTATGACTGGGGAGCCAACACAAAATAATGTCCTTGCCAGACGAAATTACGTTTCTTGGATGGACCAGCTGAACACGGTTGGCTGGACGGCTTTGTGAAGTCCGAAGCTTTCCATTCGATTGGCTTTATCGATAATTGTGAAGTGGTGATTTTCTTTTTGGCGTTCCATATCAGTAGGCCGTTATATTCATTACTATGTTCCCCATCTCCGTGGAGCCCTACAAGGGGATGTGCTAATGGAACGGGTCTCCGCACCGCACACCAAGGATACATAGTGATATACTCGAGTAAGACAAAAAACTCACCCGTATAGCACTAAACCGTGACACCTACTAGAGCCGCGGACTGGTTACACAATGTAAAAGGGAACAAGATCATGTACTCGTGTATAATTTATATGAAATGTTATCGCAAAACAAATAAACAACAATATGATCCAGTCGCGACTCCAGCACCGGGTGCCACAGAAGCTAATTAATCCCATTGGGCATGCTCACCCAAGGACCTCCCGTTTGCCGTGAAGTCAGGGCCGAAGTGGTGTATTGTAGTAATGCGTGACATCTTGGCCAGAAGTTCTGCCAGCCACGCAAGACACTCACCCACCAGTATTCCTTCCTCCAAAACGTCCGGGTCGCAGACCACGGCAAATGGCCAGCCAGGCTCCCCTACACAATCACGCCCTACCTATGTGCGGGAATGCATAGAGTAGCTACGAGTCACTCAGGGGTGATTAGGTAAGATGTGCATGTACCAATAGCTAGTACATGCACATAACCCAGTTATCCCTCAGCAAACCCACCCCTTGTTAGTTCTCTGGGAATTGCAACCGCAATCCCTGGGAATTGCGATTGTAATTCCAAAATTAAGCCCCCGGCAAGGTCAGGGTCACTTGCGGAACACGGTCCTAGAACTTTCACATTCCGTCATATTACTCATCTCCTTCAGCAGAAATGACCGCATGTCACGCGCTCGTAGTAGTCCTATTTTGGTATATTGCGCAGCTCTGAATTGATATTTGAATCGGACCAAGTTTTAACAACTTTCGATTCCGTCCGATTCAAATTTGTCTGCACGCATGTTCAGACTAACTACATGTACATAAGTAATGCTGATACATTTGGTATTGGCGGAATCGTAGTGTTAACGGCTGGAACAGGGTAATCATTAAAAGGAAGAAACCGTAGTCGTATTGATGAAAAATAAGATTTACCTGAGACACCATTGGCGCCGCCATTACTCCAGACGCATTAACACCAAATCAATAGACCACGTGATCCGATACCCTGACTATGAGCATTGCCATTTTCTTTCCATATCCACACCATTTCTGAACATTAGTACTGGATTCTGTTTTAAAGTAGGTCCATGGTTAATCCCTAGTTATCACATAATTATGTGACCTTTAGTGATATTCGGTCCAAACACGTAAAGTAATTTGTGTGAACAATCCGTCTTATTCTTCTGGTTGTGTCTTCATGAACGGAGAACGTCTCGCACATACAATATTTCAAATAAGTTATTCATGGAAAGCAATATCCAATATACCAGCCGATTCACGGAGAGCTCAACTAAATACATGTGTAGAAATGTATTTGTTTACATCCACGAACTTAAAAATACAAAATGTATTAATGACTAAATCCTCGTTCATAACCCACTTCAGTGCAGTGCGCTTATGCTCATGTTTATAGTGTCTCAGTTGCATTTCATTGACCCGATTCACCAAGTGACTATTTCATGCAAAAGAGCAGTGGTTCTAGATAATGTCTGCAAATAGCCATGTTTGTGTAACATTTCAATCATTGAAAGATTGTACTTCAAGTTCGCATATGCTGCAATGATGTAAGCGAACCATTATATATGCTACGGAGTAGTTGTCAATATACAATGGATGCTCCTCGTACTTGGCATGTCTTCTGTGCTTTCTGTCCCCTTTTAGAATACAAAACATATGACATACGAACGAAGTAGATTTAGTAATATACATACGGATTAACCGAGAGTAGCTCAGCTAATGCTGATCAGGATCGATAGTGGTAAAAAAAATGCAATAAATCCCGTTTTATCAGTTTGTGTAAAGTGTCGATGCCATCAGGGCGGACAACCTTCACCCTTTTGGCATGTGTCTATTTGTTTAGAAACACGTTCAGATTGTCCTTTACCGTCTTCGACCGCGTCCAATATTACTGGTATTAACTTGTTCCAGAAGTTGGCGTTACTCGCGAACTGGTAATGTTTCACAGACTTGGGCGAGCTATGGGCCGTGATGTCCAAGTTCGCCTGTGTTGTAAGGTCGTACTGAGGCCACGAGTGTCTGATGTTACCGGGTTGATTTGGATCGCTGGAATACAACAACAGGCATTATTCCAGTGCTAATGATGCGGTACACTGTGTCACAGGAGAAATACACGTACTTAGTACCCAATAAATAATCCATTCGATAAATAAAACTGTATAGTCCAACATAATGGGTGCGGTAATGTTTCTCAAATGGGTCCTAAGACCCAATAAATGACCCATTCGAAAAACATTACCCCATCCACCTATTCTGTTAGACTATACAGTTATATAAAAAATAAAAGTATAGTCTTAACAGCACATGCAACCAAGTAACCATTTCCGCATTTGCTGCGCTATGGTTAATAAAAATCCGTCATCCCATTATATGGATATTAAAATAAAAATATATTGTAAACATGACGTCATGCCACTCTGAGACCACGTGATCCCTGCTTTAGTTACAGACCATAATGCCAATGTTTGCAAACACCATTATAGATCCAGTGGATTCGGCTCGTAATAGAGTGTTTATTTGGATATGCTTTTTAGAATTTAAAAAATAAATACCCCGTTTTCGATTACTGGAATAGTCCAAAAACTTGCATAGCGTAGTCAATATCAGATATATGTGTGTGTGAAAGAATTGGGAAATTAAAGATGTGGAAACTTTTAAGTACCAATTTATTATATATATTATAATAAATTGCAAACGTTCCGCAGTAATACGATATATTGAATGTATTTATTATTTTGAAGTACATGTAATTACATTAATTAAATGCCTCACCTGAAAAAATAATATGTTCAACAGATTATAAAATATGATCATTGCACATGAAAACATAAATACAGATAATAAATAGTAATGTCCGTTAATATTTTAAGGAAACACGGTTATCACCGCTGATATCAGTGTGGAAATTTACGCCAGATATAAAATGTATAATAATGCCAATTAATACGTGGGGTAATGGTGAATTAATGTTTATTTTGCCAGAACATGTCTCGGATGATGTTTCTGATATAAAGAACATTTTGTGCCTAGGTGAGTGGGCATGTACCTTTAACCACGAACCCACTCTTCCAACGGTTCGGCCCAAGGCCGTTATCAAGGAATTAGTGTCTACTATCAACTAGATTTCTCAATGGACCGAAAAGTTGGAAGAATTGGTTAATGAACTATCGTTCAACATTTCGTAGTATTGCGGAAAGCTTACAATTTATTACAAAAAAGACAAATCACTTACTCCTAGCTGTGGCAGACATACTCACCCTGTCTTGGCGAAATTCGTCCACATAGTCATCATATCTTTCGCTACGTCTATCTCCCACTCTTTAAGCTTGGGGTCTTCATCGGGAAGATATGACAACATTCCATCGTCTCCGAAACCGAACTGGTAAATGAGCTCATCTGCATGGTTCGCCTTTTTGAGCCACGATTGTGTAGGCGCGAGGTGATATGACGGAGTGACGTCAAACTGGTATAGATACGTCCTGGTAGATTGGCGAGAGTGGTTTGCGTGGAAGTCGATGGATTTCATTACACTAGCTGTCATAAAGATATCGGAAGATAGCTGAACAAACTTATCGCGAATCTTTTCTGAGTCTTCAGGATCCGACCAGTCTGTGTATTGCGCGATTGTCGCCCGTATGACGGCTTCAGATACATCGGAGCCATAAATCGCCTTTATATACGAAGGAACTAAATCGTCTTCAAATTCTGTTCTGTTGGGGGAAAAGTGTTCCGTGTCGCTTCCTAGAAGATACATAAGCCCAGAGGCTCCTTCTGCTGATGTCATGCCCATCATTACATCTAGAGTGGAAAAGAAATCATGATGTGTGTCTTTATTATTGAATCTAAGCATGTCATGTCTTTCTTCCCGGATAAACTCTCCATCCACCACCGGTATAAATGACGGTACCAGGAACTTAATGAATTCATTCGTATTGTTGTTCAGAGTGGCGTTAAGCAGTTCTGCTGGTGTGTGTTTAATGCATGCGTGTATCGCTTCAAGCTCATCGCTTCCGCAGTCAACTAGCCTTCCCAATTTCTTTGCGTCGGTAGCCGGATCAGCCGTGCTCGCCCATACTGCTGTAACACTGCCGCTCTGTGCTATCGCCCTCTGAAATAATCCCTTATTTCTATGAAACATCGACTGGTATATTACGCTAGCTGATCCCGCCGACGCGCCGAATATCGTCACTCGGTTCGCGTCTCCTCCAAACGCCCCAATGTTGTCGTGTACCCAACGTATGGCCAGGTGCTGGTCCCACAGTCCGTAGTTCCCGGGACTGGACTCGGTCCCCGTGGAGAAGAATCCCCATATAGACAGTCTGTAATTGAGGGTGACCACTATAACATCGCCGAAACCGGCCAGCGTGTCCGCCACATACGAATCTGCCGATCCGGCCACGAATGCCCCTCCGTGTATCCATATCATTACTGGCCGATCACCGTTTCTGGACGTCACTGGAGCGTACACATTTAAATATAAGCAGTCTTCCGAGTCTCGCATTTCTTTAGCGGTCGGCATTAAGTGATGCTGTAAACAAAAGTTGCCATGTTTCTTCGCAATGACGGGAGAGGTGAATGCGGCTTTCGGGACTGGCTTTTGGAATCGTCGGTCACCGACTGGAGGTTCGGCGTAGGGAATGCCAAGGAACCTGGACACCGTAACCGTATCTCCGAAACAGTCCATATCCCTTTGATATCCAACAATGGTTCCTGCAATGAATACGTGTAAGTGATGCGCAGCCGATCATTCATATGCACCACTTAATTAGTGCAAGGCAACGTCCGAAAAAACTCGCAGAACATGATTGTAGTACTGGTATATAATCGGTTTAAAGGTTCAGTAGACAATAAAAAGCCAGGATAACCAAATTAGCGCCAAGATCTTACGGACAGAACTCCAGATAAGCTGCGTATTTGCTTAAATACCCAATTAAAATTACCAAAATCCCAATTGAAATAGAAGTAGCGAGCATCAAAAAGCAATACAACAATTGCGGTACCTTTATCATGCTGCAGTAAACAATAAACAGAACACAAATAGAGCATATTTTTCTTATTTTCAATACAACAAATCTTGGTATTTCATTAGAATTGTCTCCAAGGAGACAATTCTAATGAAATTCCAAGACATGTTTTCATTTCGAAGCAAACTATTCAATAATTGCTGTCTGTTGATGTGTAAACAGTAGTGTAATTTTATTTTACCCAATTAAAATATTGAAATACCCAATTGCTTCAGAAATGATGGAGTGACAATACTCAATTACTAATTCCTTATCTGGAACCCTGTACGGATATATTACAGATGCCGCCCCAATCCGGCAGCTACTGAAATATGCAAAATAATAATATTGTGCTGTGGTGTATGCATATAGAGAGGCATGTACTAAGCTAGTGTTTTTGTTATCAAGATTATCAGGCAAGGCTATGAAACGCGTAGGAATTCCTTGGCTGCTCGAGGAATGCACACCGTTACACAGCCGAGCCCGATACACTTGTTAAATGAAAAACCATGATATTCTACTTATCCGATATGCAAGAGGGTGGGCAATACATAGAGAATACCAGGCTACTGTCTTTTGATATTAAGTTTATAAAGCAAGGCTAGGAAACGTGTACGAATTCCGAGGTTTTCCTACCGTAACGACGCAACTGGATATACGGTGTATGTAAACCCAAAGGATTGAACGGGTTAAGGTAGATGTACGCTTGTTGTAGCCACATTTAAAGTATATGAAAATGTAACAAAAACCTACTCATAAACTGATAACATATACACCATACATATGTGTTCAATTCAATAAGTCTTTACGCAGATGCAGCAATGACATCACACCAAAATGCAGATAGAACATAATAAGCACAGTTTGGTGTTTACATTTATAATTTGGCTTCTACATACACGTGCTATGGGTCCGCCACTTTGTGCTGACGAGTTATTTTTAAAGAATAAACCTTCGTCATAGATAACATGGCGTTTGCTATTGTTATAATACCGTGCTGACGAGAGCATACACGTAATACCAACAATATGTAAACAGATGGCCCACTAGTATAACGGGTACACATGCCGCCGTTGATACAGCGGATTCCGAGTTCAATTCCCACATCGGCAAATTGTCGTTTCTTTTTACAACATTTAATACAAATAAGAAAGAAGACTCTTCGAACTTTTGATTATTAAAATGGTGCACTGTTGAAATGCACTCGGACATTTAGCTACATATACACTTGAACATATCAGTTGTGTCTTACCTCATAACCCATAAGGAAACCACAAACCAACTACTGTCTGTTTCACGAAAGCTGCACAAATTTTACGGCTATATAAACAATTCAAAAACAAGATTTCTTTTGATAATATTAAATTAAAGGAACAATTAAGAATAAGCCTTCTTTTTATTTCGTGAAATTTGGTCAAATATTGATTTTATTGCGAAAACAAAATTTCCCCATGTTAAATCCCCATAGACATCTTCACTCCGTGAAGATGTCTATGGGGATTTAACATGGGGATTTTTTTTTGAATTTTAGAAATACTGGACCGATTTTTAAAATTTAACTTTGGTTTTCTTAGTTAGATCATATCCAAGCTATCTAGTCCGGTTTCGGAGTCAATTTCCAATTGTTTTCGTTTTTTGACTCCTCCCACACTTCCTTACCACTTTTTCCCCCATCATGGCCCATGTTAAATTCCCATAGACAAATCAATTTTTCGTAATAAAATCAATATTTGACAAAATTTCACGAAATAAAAAGAAGGCTCATTCTTAATTTTTCCTTTAATTTAATATTATCAAAAGAAATCTTGTTTTTGAATTGTTTATATAGCCGTAAAATTTGGGCAGCTTTCGTGAAACAGTCTATAGTCTATCTTGGCTCCAGCAATTACAGTTTACTAAGTTTTACAGACACCAGCGACAAAAATATGCTTTAAAAAATAAGTAGGTATAAAACTATATACATTTACGCGAGTTGTTGGATTCGAACCTGGGATAACATATACAGTGATAGAATGCTTTCAAGTCCTTACCAGCTGCGCTACGGAAACATCTAACAACTTCAAGGTGCATGATCACGTGGTTACAACACAATAACAACAACAACAATTACTGAAACTTCCAGAAACGACTCCGATTCAAGGTACGTATTCTTTTATATTGTCCTTATTATGTAACGGATTTTGATGAAATATGGCGCACCAAACGCGGTCGTTTTTTGCGAAGAATCGATTTCCGTGTTTACCATGTTTACTGACACGGAAATCGATTCCTCACAATAACGACATAAGTATGTACCAAAGTCCCGAGACCACCAAATGCAGCTCATGAAGACGCGTTTGCTGCGTCATATTTCATCAAAATCCGTTGCATATTAAGTAAACTATCAAATAATACTTACTTCGGAGTGTGCGCGCTCAACACTTTCAGCCATTGCTGTTGTTGTTCTAACCACATGATCATGCACCTTACACTAGTATCGATAATACATATATGATTAGTCGGTCTTGAACAGACGTGGGAAATCCAGAAGTATTTCCCTTTATTATATATAACTGATTGTTATGTAAACAAAACCATGTAAACAACGCAATGGCAAAGGGGTATTATTATACATCAAAATTGGTCCAGTATTTGCATACTGCAGGTGTGTGTGCATTTTTATTGGTAGGAGTATCTGCATAAAGCCTTACGGATCACATTCTTATGGTTTATTTACATGGGGCCACATGAATGGTACAACTACCTTAAACATAACCATGCTTACCGACGTTTGTTTCCACAACATGAGAATCGTCTTGCGATGAGCAAACAGCGGCTACTCCAAGTACAAGCACGAACGATAACTCCCATGCGTCCATTGTCAATAATAAATATCTCTGTTCCTCAATACAACGGGTTATGGTAGGTCTTAGATCCAATAGATTTACACAGCCTTACGAATAAGCTAACCAACTCCCTAAATAAACGTCAGCAGTGCAAATATACCGGTATACGATATAACTCTATCTGAAGAGCTATGTTTGATTATACGATATACCCCACTACTAGCAATGTACGACACGAGAACCCACTAGTATGGAACGCCAAATCTACATAAACTCAAATATATATTGCTAGCAACAAATATTTGGAGCTAGCAATAAATATTTGGAGAGCTCTCGAAATCATTTGGAGAGCTCTCGAAATCAATTAATGATATCTCGAAATCATTTGGAGAGCTCTCGAAATCATTTGGAGCGAGCAATATAACATTTGATTTCGAGAGCTCTCTAAATCATTTGGAGCTATCTCTAAATCATTTGGAGAGCTCTCGAAATCATTTGGAGCGAGCAATATAACATTTGATTTGGAGAGCTCTTCAAATCAAAGTTATATAATGCTCGCTACAAATGATTTCGAGAGCTCTCTAAATGATTTCGAGATATCATTAATTGATTTCGAGAGCTCTCCAAATGATTTCGAGAGCTATCCAAATGATTTAGAGATAGCTCCAAATGATTTAGAGAGCTCTCCAAATCAAGTTATATAATGCTCGCTACAAATGATTTCGAGAGCTCTCTAAATGGTTTCGAGATATCATTAATTGATTTCGAGAGCTCTCAAAATGATTTCGAGAGCTCTCCAAATGATTTAGAGATAGCTCCAAATGATTTAGAGAGCTCTCCAAATCAAAGTTATATAATGCTCGCTACAAATGATTTCGAGAGCTCTCTAAATGATTTCGAGATATCATTAATTGATTTCGAGAGCTCTCCAAATGATTTAGAGAGCTCTCCAAATCAAATGTTATATAATGCTCGCTCTAAATGATTTCGAGAGCTCTCCAAATGATTTCGAGATATCATTAATTGATTTCGAGAGCTCTCCAAATGATTTCGAGAGCTCTCCAAATATTTATTGCTAGCTCCAAATATTTGTTGCTAGCAATATATATTTGAGTTTATGTAGATTTGGCGTTCCATACACTAGTTAGTCCCGATTCCTCATACAATTCTTATATGTATTAAATACACACAGTTCATATATTGAATGTTTAATCAATTTATCGTTCACCCGACTTTCTACGCCAATCGCTGCACGTTGACGCGGACCTAAACAGCAGCAGGTGCACGTGACGAATATTACCCTGTCATGCACACGAACGAATGTTTATAACTAGATAATCTCTGATAGAGAGAACACAGTGCAAACATACCTTATTAACCCTTCCTACGCTGAATTAAATGTTGTCGTCTGCTGGAAATGTTTTATTTTCAATATTTCTGGACAAAAACCTGGTTTTGACAGCACATGAGAATCGTCTCCAGTGGAGACGATTCTCATGTGCTGTCAAAACCATTTTTTTGTTAAGAATTAAAGCAAAAATGAAAAACAGCAGACGGCAATTTCCGTCAACAGCGTAGGAAGGGTTAAACATGATAAAGGCACAGTGTCACAGATAATGTCTCCGATGAGCAAATGAGCTATATATATATAAAGTAGCTTGTGTTTCATTCTACGACATACTCAATGTGTATGATCACGTGGTACTAACAACAACAACAAGTACCGATTCAAAGTACGTATTCTTGTATAGTGTCCTTATTACGTAACGGATTTTGGTGAAATATGGCGCATCAAACGTATCTTGTTAAGCTGCATTTGGTGGTCTCTGTATTTTCGCCCAAACTTCTGTCGTTTTTGCGAATAATCAATTTCGGAGACACGGAAATCGATTCTTCGCAAAAACGACATAAGTCTGTGCCAAACTCCCTAGACCACCAACTGCAACTAATGTTGATCTGGGACGAAGGATATTATGTATGTGTGGTCCCTGTGTTGATATAACTTGTAGCACAAACCATTTTAGCGCTCCTGATAAGGAATTAGTAATGAGTATTGTCATTCCATAATTCCTCAAGAAATTGGGTATTTAACAATTTTAATTGGGTAAAATGAAATCACACTACTATTTACACATCAACATACAGCAATTCTAATGAATGGAATGGAATGGAATGGTGCTTAACGGCCCATCAACACAAAATAGTATCATTTAGGGCCAAGCAATGTAGATGAAGAATAAAAAGAATAGTAAAATAGTATGTTACATGTAATAATCAATCAGATGATAAGGTAAAAATATTAATATGATAAATAATATAAATGAACAACGTGTATAGAATTATAAAAGTATAATAATGAGAAACATGTATACAATGATAAAATTAAATTTTCCGATACAAGTTAGTTTCATGTAGAAAGTGAAGCAAACCTTCAATGCTCTCCACCTGGAATAGCTCCGCAAGTGAAGTAACATTGAAGTGTTTGCCTCGAATATCGGCAAAATCGATACAGTCCAGTAGGATGTGTTGCACGGTAAATGCGCTGTGGCATGGAATACACCATGGACGCGGCTCACCTTTGAGCATATACGAATGCGTTAGTCGTGTATGTCCAATGCGCAATCGACTAAGGACAACTTCATCCCGGCGTACATGTCTGTAGCCAGGAGTCCATTCGCCCAGAGTCGGTTTCACAGCATGAAGTTTATTATCTGTGAGCAGATCCCACTGGATCTGCATTGTATCGGAGATGAATGAGTTGATGGATGATTTAAAATCATGATAGCAAACAGGAAAATGAGAAGTTGGTAGATCCAGGGCGGCCTTGGCAGCACTATCTGCCCTGTCATTGCCCTTGATACCAGTATGACTGGGTAGCCAACAAAAAATAATGTCCTTGCCAGACGAAAGTAAAATATGGTGTAGCTCTATGATTTGGCGGATAAGTGGATGTTCAAGCTTCATATTGTACAAAGCTTGTAGTGAAGATAATGAATCGGAAAATAAAATGAATTGCTTTCTCCAAGATATTTTCGCGAAATCAAGAGCAAGTAAAATCGCCCTCAATTCCGCAGAAAATATCGAAGATTTGTCTGGGAGTCTGGATTGAAGATCTCCCTCAGGGACAGCGGCAGCAGATGCTACCCGGTCCCCGATCTTTGAGCCATCAGTAAAAATCGGAGTGTACGTATTGTATCTGTCTTTAATCTCAAGAAAAAGTGATTTAAAAATGGATGGATCAGTTGTTGCTTTCGTGTGCTGACTAAGATCGAAGATCACCTTGGGCTGCTCCAACTGCCACGGTGGAGTATCTGGAACAGCGTATTTGGCAATATGATCCAGATCCAAGCCAGCATCGTGTATAAAAGGATCCATTCTCTTGCCGAATGGTGGCTTGAAGCTTGGTTTCTTATCGAATACAGCATCTGTAGTTCGATGAAAGACAGTGTTATAAGCTGGATTAGATGGATTGGAATGTAGTTTAGTGGCGTATTGCAAAGATAATTTGGTGCGTCTGTCGTGGAGAGAAGGCTCATTTGCTTCGGCATAAATAGCTCTTGTGCGTTAGACGTACGGAATGCACCCAGGCAGAGTCGTAAGCTTGGTGATGTATTGGATCGAGCGTCCGAAGATCGGATTTACTGGCAGACCCATATACAGTGCATCCATAGTCTAGTTTTGAGCGAACATGTGCGATGTAAAGGCGGTGCAGCACCTTTCGGTCTGCACCCCAGTCATGATTTGCTACCACTCGCATTAAGTTGAGTGCTTTCTGGCACTTAGCTTTCAAGTATCGTAAATGGGGTTTAAAAGTGAGTTTAGGATCAAAGATAAGACCAAGAAACTTCTGCTCCCGAACAACTGGGATGGGATGTGTTCCCAGTTTAAGTTCGGGATCAGGGTGAAGACCGCGTCTTTTGCAAAAATGCATGCAGTTAGTTTTAGATTTCGAAAACTTAAAGCCGCTTTCTGTGGTCCACTTGTTTATTCTATTGAGGCTCAGTTGTAATTGGCGCTCAATAGTATGCATGTTCTTTGATTTGTAACATATTAAAAAATCATCGACATATAAAGAACAGTCAACACCTGGTTGCAGGCATTTTACAATATTATTCAGTTTAATGCTAAAAAGGGTAACAGACAATATACTTCCCTGTGGTACACCCATTTCCTGTTCATGGGGAATGGAATGGAATGGTGCTTAACGGCCCATCAACACAAAAGAGTATCATTTAGGGCCAAGCAATGTAGATGAAGAATAAAAAGAATAGTAAAATAGTATGTTACATGTAATAATCAATCAGATGATAAGGTAAAAATATTAATATGATAAATAATATAAATGAACAACGTGTATAGAATTATAAAAGTATAATAATGAGAAACATGTATACAATGATAAAATTAAATTTTCCGATACAAGTTAGTTTCATGTAGAAAGTGAAGCAAACCTTCAATGTTCTCCACCTGGAATAGCTCCGCAAGTGAAGTAACATTGAAGTGTTTGCCTCGAATATCGGCAAAATCGATACAGTCCAGTAGGATGTGTTGCACGGTAAATGCGCTGTGGCATGGAATACACCATGGACGCGGCTCACCTTTGAGCATATACGAATGCGTTAGTCGTGTATGTCCAATGCGCAATCGACTAAGGCAACGCCCTGCGGTCAGCACAATATAGTCGGCACATTGGTGTACGTACGTGCGTCTGGGTTTAAGTTTTTAACTACACTATATCGCTGAAACTGCTTCACCTATTAACTTTAAACTTCATATGTGTGTTTATTATCATCCATACTTTCATTCTATCCCAAACCCGTGCGGCCCTTGTGCCCAATGTCAAGGTCAAATTAATTTGCAATTTACCTTATGCAATAATATTTTAAATAATCAAATCTTTAGTACTATCAAATGCCTCGGCGGGCGCGACATGCGGGCTGGAGCCATCTAGTCTATATTTTAGTGTGTGAAGTGTAAATATAGCAAAGTATGAATGTGAACGTCCAGTGAAATGGAAACATTGTTCAACAAATATATTCCATTCGCGGCAGTGTAGCGGTATAGAGCAACCCATAGCCTATAAAGCGGAAAACATGGAGATAATTTTGCAGTTTTCTCCCCTTGTTTCCCCCCCCCCCACCCTGCTAAATAGACATGAGTGTGGGCGACAGTCGATCGAGTTTTACATTATGTTTCACTTACAGCTGGAAAATGCAATGGGAAAATGCATTATTATCAATATCTGGCATTCTAGTGAAGATCCAGATCAGTTTGAACAGGCTCTTCACTAGTCACCAGATACATATTTTGCCAGTCATAAATGTTTTGGTTAACACTGATCAAAGTATGATGTGGCACATGTAGGATACGTTTTGGATGCAAGGTGTTGTATATGAAATTTTGCTATTTTCAGAGTGACAGTGAAGTTGACTAGACGAGGTGAGAGCCAAACATTTATGATGGACCGTGGTCTGGCAGAAGCATTGTTGAATGACAGTTGTGGTAAGTTAATACATTTAGTAACAGGATTACCACATGCCAAGACTTTTTACTCTGCCCAGTTGCCCAGATTTTTTCAGACCTTCTTAAAAAGAAAAGAAAAGTGGAAAACATGGAAGTAATTTTGTAAATATCAGGGTCTTATCAATTGAGGCTATCATCAGATCAGGGTTCCCACGAGTCAGGGAAAAATCAGGGAACTTCAAGGTCGGGGAATTTTTATTTTTGTCAGGGAAATTTGAAATTTTAGCAAATGTCAGGGAAATTTGTAATTTCCCAATATGTGATTTTTTTTGTAAACCTGCAGATATATGGCTAAGACAGTTTTTAGATCAAATAACGTAATGTTAACCTTAAATTTCTGCTGGATGTGGTGAATATGTGTTTAATTAATAGTAAGATGAAAGGTTATATTCAATATTTGGACTCTTGATACAAATCCAGTGACATGTAAGCAGTTACCGGAGTGTATTGTCCCTGGTGTCTAGTCACCTACTCTGCTAGTAAATATGGCTTTACATATGGGTAACTTGTAAAGTAACATAGGCTGTGTATCAGATTGGAAAGTTTACACGTTGAAATTTATTTTGAGATTGATGGGAGAAATGCTCAGATATCTCGTCTTTTGTATAGTTTGCTGGCGTAATATTTATAGCTTGCCGTTGTCATACCTATCTTATTATTTATTGTCGTATTATTTAATGTATGTGTCGAACATACAAAGTTGTGAAACTGTACAATGGCTTGCATATACAAAGATGGCGGAGATGGCAATATGTTATATTCATATATCACATCACTGTTATGAAGCAATTATCGTTGAAGTCAAGTGTATCTATCTACTGTGCGAAGGCTGATCTGTATCTACCTGGTCGCAACACACATAATCCCCATTTCTCCAGTCACAGCCAAATATATATTTTGTGACCGGTGGCACTCTTGTTTTTCAGATGCGAATACAAAAGCCATCATCATGGATGCGGCGCTTGGGAAAGAAAGAGCACTTGGGGAAGAAACAACAAATTCGCTATCACCCGCAGTCCCCTCTGAGGCATCAGACATGGACACAGACATGACAGTGCCTGAGAAAACTAGAACTATCAGAGGAGTGATCATAATACCCCCACAAAGAGTTGGACTTACAAATAGCTTCACATTAGAAGAGTTTTATAGGTTTGAATAAAAATTTCACGATCATTATTTAATGCTGGCCTTAGAGATGTGTGACATTGACCTTTTATCTGCGTACGTGGTCAATGAAAATGAGATAATCTGAAAACATTTGAAAATTCATTCATCAGTTATAGAGCATCTTACACGAGTAATGGATTAATATGATTTTGATCGATCAAAAACTCTGTGCCGAGTTTGTCAAGAACGCAATGAATCAATTTAATAAAAATAGGAAAAAGTTAAAAGGATGATATTTTTGTAAAAAAAATATTTGTTCGGCATAAAAAGTGTGTATAGTTTCAGATCAATCCACTGAACGGTTTCAGAGAAGTTGTGTACACAAACTATGCAGTTTATCTGTCTGCCGCCTGTAATAGGTTTGATATTTGACCTTCAACTGTGACCTTGACCTTGGACGTAGGTGCGTGGTTATTGATCGCGACACATCTTCTCATCCTGAGAAACATTTGTGCCAAGGCATTTGATAATCCATGCATCGGTGTAGAAGATATAGAGCGGAAGGGAATTTCAATAGGTTTGACCTTTGACCTTCAACTGTGACCTTGACCTTGGACGTAGGTGCGTGGTTATTGATCGTGACATACCTTCTCATCATGAGAAACATTTGTGCGAAGCTATTTGATAATCCATGCATCGGTGTAGAAGACATAGAGCGGAAGGGAATTTCCAACCAGACCGACGGACCGACGGACCGACGGACCGACCGACACCGACCGACCGACCGACCGACCGACCGACCGACCGACCGACCGACCGACCGACAAGCTGACTCCTATATACCCCCTCAAACTTTGATTGTTGGGGTATAACAACTTCAAGTCGTGATGCCACAAATAAAACATAGCAACCAAAGGTACTTGAAATTGAAAAATGTCAGCCACACATGTATGGCTGGAACATTAATGAAAAGGAGAAGAATTCCAGTACATGCATTAAATATTTAAATAACTTGCTAATAACCAATGATAGTACAAGAGTATTTTGACTTCTCTCACCATTTGAAACATGCAGTGCATTTGGTTCAGTGAACAGTAACACCATTCAAATATCTACCACGGTTTCATTATGCTAGTGATTTCTGCACCGTTGTGGGCGAAAACTTGTCAAATCTGACTACACAAGAAAAAAACTGTA
This sequence comes from Conchocele bisecta, assembly GCA_029237695.1. NCBI lineage: Eukaryota > Metazoa > Mollusca > Bivalvia > Lucinida > Thyasiridae > Conchocele > Conchocele bisecta. Next base: position 102,528,504 of record CM055271.1, read on the forward strand.
AAAAGAAGTAAAAAAAGAAGAAAAAGAATGTATAATATAATTGTATCATTTTACGCATATACTAGAATAGAATGACATACACATACCCTTCTGTGTTTTTAGATTCACATATGGAAGGAGCATGAGGAGAAGATGCTGATTGACATTCGCTTAGCAAAAGATGACGAGTTTCAACTATCGAAAAATCACGAAACTCTGTGGAATAAAATTACACAAATTCTTCCCACCAAAGGACGTAATAATATTATTCGCAATCAGGTGATTAATACATGGAAGGCAATGAAGAAAAAATACAAAGAGGTTATCGATGCAAATAATAAAACGGGAAACGAACGTGTTACATGGAAATATTATGATGTATTGAACGAACTGTATGGATATAAGGCATCAACCAAACCCGGACCTGCATACGACAGCAAAGAAGAATGGAATGGAATGGAATGGTGCTTAACGGCCCATCAACACAAAAGAGTATCATTTAGGGCCAAGCAATGTAGATGAAGAATAAAAATAATAGTAAAATAGTATGCAATATGTGATTAGGGTAAAAATATTAATATAATGAACAATATATATATAGAAATATAAAACGTGTATAGAAATATAAAATTATAGAAATATGAGACATGTATGCAATAATAAAATTAAATCTTCCGATACAAGTTAGTTTCATGGAGAAAGCGAAGCAAACCTTCAATGTTCTTCACCTGGAATAGCTCCGCAAGTGAAGTAACACTGAAGTGTTTGCCTCGAATATCGGCAAAATCGATACAGTCCAGTAGGATGTGTTGCACGGTAAATGCGCTGTGGCATGGAATACACCATGGACGCGGCTCACCTTTGAGCATATACGAATGCGTTAGTCGTGTATGTCCAATGCGCAATCGACTAAGGACAACTTCATCCCGGCGTACATGTCTGTAGCCAGGAGTCCATTCGCCCAGAGTCGGTTTCACAGCATGAAGTTTATTATCTGTGAGCAGATCCCACTGGATCTGCATTGTATCGGAGATGAATGAGTTGATGGATGATTTAAAATCATGATAGCAAACAGGAAAATGAGAAGTTGGTAGATCCAGGGCGGCCTTGGCAGCACTATCTGCCCTGTCATTGCCCTTGATACCAGTATGACTGGGTAGCCAACAAAAAATAATGTCCTTGCCAGACGAAAGTAAAATATGGTGTAGCTCCATGATTTGACGGATAAGTGGATGTTCAAGCTTCATGTTGTACAAAGCTTGTAGTGAAGATAATGAATCGGAAAATAAAATGAATTGCTTTCTCCAAGATATTTTCGCGAAATCAAGAGCAAGTAAAATCGCCCTCAATTCCGCAGAAAATATCGAAGATTTGTCTGGGAGTCTGGATTGAAGATCTCTCTCGGGGACAGCGGCAGCAGATGCTACCCGGACCCCGATCTTTGAGCCATCAGTAAAAAGCGGAGTGTACGTATTGTATCTGTCTTTAACCTCAAGAAAAAGTGATTTAAAAATGGATGGATCAGTTGTTGCTTTCGTGTGCTGACTAAGATCGAAGATCACCTTGGGCTGCTCCAACTGCCACGGTGGAGTATCTGGAACAGCGTATTTGGCAATGTGATCCAGATCCAAGCCAGCATCGTGTATCAAAGGATCCATTCTCTTGCCCGCAATGGTGATTGAAAGCTTGGTTTCTTATCGAATACAGCATCTGTAGTTCGATGAAAGACAGTGTTATAAGCTGGATTAGATGGATTGGAATGTAGTTTAGTGGCGTATTGCAAAGATAATTTGGTGCGTCTGTCGTGGAGAGAAGGCTCATTTGCTACGGCATATAAGCACTGTGCGTTAGACGTACGGAATGCACCCAGGCAGAGTCGTAAGCCTTGGTGATGTATTGGATCGAGCGTCCGAAGATCGGATTTACTGGCAGACCCATATACAGTGCATCCGTAGTCTAGTTTTGAGCGAACATGTGCGATGTAAAGGCGGTGCAGTACCTTTCGGTCTGCACCCCAGTCATGATTTGCTACCACTCGCATTAAGTTGAGTGCTTTCTGGCATTTAGCTTTCAAGTATCGTAAATGGGGTTTAAAAGTGAGTTTAGGATCAAAGATAAGACCAAGAAATTTCTGCTCCCGAACAACTGGGATGGGATGTGTTCCCAGTTTAAGTTCGGGATCAGGGTGAAGACCGCGTCTTTTTGCAAAAATGCATGCAGTTAGTTTTAAGATTTCGAAAACTTAAAGCCGTTTTCTGTGGTCCACTTGTTTATTCTATTGAGGCTCAGTTGTAATTGGCGCTCAATAGTATGCATGTTCTTTGATTTTGTAACATATTAAAAAATCATCGACATATAAAGAACAGTCAACACCTGGTTGCAGGCATTTTACAATATTATTCAGTTTAATGCTAAAAAGGGTAACAGACAATATACTTCCCTGCGGTACACCCATTTCCTGTTCATGGGGATCAGAAAGGGTTGTACCGACTCGGACTTGGAATTGTCTGTCTTTCAAAAAATTAGAAATAAAATCAGGGAGATGACCCTTCAGACCAAGGTCATGAAGGTCCTTCATAATCCCATACTTCCACGTCGTGTCATATGCCTTTTCTAGGTAAAAAAATATGGCAACTATATGCTCATTGTTAACAAACCCGTCTCGAATGAATGCTTCGAGTCTAATCAGATTATCAGCAGTGCTTCTTACTGAAAAGAAACGAGCTGTTGATCAAATGATAAATAGTATTGAAAAAGCCAATGACAGCCTCTTAAATCATATGAAGGAACAACATCAAGACAAAATGGACAGGATGCTCGACATCTTTGAGAGAAGTGTGGCTAAGTCCACTGAAACGAAGTAGCAACATAAGTGGGAAATTACGAGTTCATTGAATAGGCCAAACATAAAATATTGAATAGGCCAAACATAAAATACCTACCCAACAAAATTATCAGAAATATTATATTCTTTTTCGGTCGTTGGGTAGGAAAAATATGTTATTTATGGGGAAAAAAAGAGTGTCCGATCTTAATCTATTTCTGAAAAAGTGTCCTATCTTAATCTAACGGATCAGTATATTTATTCCTCATAATGCAAACGGTCTCATATTAAACCTTAAATAATGACGACAAATAAAGAATATTTTTCTTATTTTACATGAAAACATATCTTTGTATTTCATTAGAATTGTCTCCAAGGGGACAATTCTAATGAAATGCCAAGACATGTTTTCATTTCGAAGAAAACTATTAAAAAATTGCTGTCTGTCGATGTGTAAACAGTAGTGTTATTTTATTTGCTTTCTCAAATGGCATTAGGAGGAAGTGGCGGAGACCAGGTGCTATGTGAACATCTGCTGATTTGCTTCAGTTTTTATACGACCGTTTTTAAAAAACGGTACGTATTATGTTTTACCGCTGGGCGGGCGGGCGGGCGGCTGACAGAAAGAGTGCATAGTTTGTGTACACAACTCCTCCGAAACTGTTCAGTCGATCGATCTGAAACTATACACACGTCTTCTACACATATTGAAGATGTGCACCTTTGTGATTTTATGCCGAATTCTTTTTTTTAACAAAAATATCGCCTTTTTAACATAGCCACTTTTTCTACATTTTTCTATACAATTCTATATACGGTACAGAGTTTGTGTACACAACTCCTCCGAAACCGTTCAGTCGATCGTTCTGAAACTATACACACGTCTTCTACACATATTGAAGATGTGCACCTTCGTGTTTTTATGCCAAAACAATATGCTTAACAAAAATATCACCTTTTTAACTTAGCCATTTTTTCTACATTATTGTATCCAATTCCCTATCATTTCTACTTTACACTCTACTTTTCTATCTCTGCCTAAATTAGTATACATGTTTAGCACAACGAGATGAAGAAATAATGCTATATACTTTCAAATTCTCATTAATGTTTCTTGCCTTGGTGACAGCTTCACATTTCTGCATCTTCGCTGTCTGGCCCATATTCGACGGGCGTATTTTGTGACTTGCGGCACTCCTGTTTACGGGGTATCATGCACATGAATTGAAGCTTCAAGTATAAATCAGACCCACAGCGAGTTGTGCGATGAAAATTAGGCATTTTGTGATACAATAAGTACATATCTCAGTAATTCTCCATATATATATGTACATTTACACTATTCACTGAACCTGCTGTGGAAATCTATTGTCAGTTATTTTCATGGCTTGATGAACTGTTTTTTTCTGTACCGAGATAATGAAACGGAGGAAGCTTATTGGTACTGAAAATGTAGTTTGACCAAGCTGTGACAACAAATGATAATTTCTCTACTTAGTGGAGATAACTCCAGCAAACCTGGGTTGCTACTGGGAGGGAGTACATGTATGATACAATATACATGAACTGTCTTATTGGCATGTAGACATATATAGGTCTGATTTTGACCAGAAGCCTCGTTTCATTGTCATGATACCATTTAAGCTGTAATAGGACTATACAAATATTTTGGACAATCTATATAAATATATCAAAATCGGTCAAGCGGTTAATTAGTTATTTAAAAATGCAAGGTGTTACTAACGTACATAGTACGGCGACTGGAAAAAATATATACCATTTTAAAGTTTAACCTTTTCTGGATACGAATATGGTGTTTGTATACGATTGCGTCGACCCTTGCCACAGCCATGACATCACAAGATTTTGCGAGTTTGATGCCATTTTTGCGTGCTTTTTAACCTTGCATGCCTCGTCGGGCGTATATTGTGACCTTCGGCACTCTTGTTTATATTGGTGTGCCAAATTTTTTTTATACTCCTATTCCACCTGATTTGTGTGTTGATAAATCGCTAGTTGTGACAGCGTCTTTCATTTTCAGTTTGTTTACTGTTAAATAGAGAATAGTAGGTTAGTGCCGTGAATGGGAAAAAATATCTGGCAAGGCTCAGGAAACGGGATGGGCGATGGACGGCCATCTTGGATTTATGGAATAGAAACAAATGTCAAATGTCTTCGTTGTACTAAAACATTGTCTCAGATAATATACCTGATGATACTAGGCCACGAGAGATGGGCTAACTTGTGTTTTAAGCGTAACTCCATTGTTCAGTCAAAACTGTCACGTTTCGAGCGGCCATATTGGACGCCATCTTGAATAAAAAAGTTTCCCCAAAGCGGATTTTGGATATGTTATTGGCAAGAAACTCCTCTTTTCAACGGTACCAAATTTAACTTGTTAAAAATAAATTCCGGGTAACCCATATATTTCAGCTCCCACAAACAGTTTATATTGTGTCAAAGGGGGTATTTCCTTTGATATTTTATACTGTAAGTACCCACCTTAGGTACTAAATGTCAGTTTGTCCATTCTTCCGTCCATGTAAACTTTGCACTGTCTGTGTATCCAACATCTCACACAGTTTTACTAAGGACATTCATACTTGTGTATTACAGTATGTTTCTTACTGAACGGTGTCAAAGAGGGATTGAAGTGGCGATGGTGCCACAGGGTTGGTAGGTGGAGACAGTGCCGCACAGCAGACATATGGACAGCACATCATGTGGATTGTTTGTAATTAAGGTATGTTAATTTAGGAACTATCAAAATAAGCTACTAATTTGATTCCTTATTTAATTCTGAACTTACAGCCACGGCTTTGTCTCTCAAAATTTATTCAGTTGTAGAAGTAATCAGTATCGAGAATGATAATTCTTGTTTCTTAGTTATCTCCCTTTGTTGTTTCGTGCACTGATTTCGTGTCCGGAGCATAACTCGAACACCCTTTGGAATATTTTCATGAAACTTCAAACATGCATAGACCACGACCCTAAAGGTATGTCACGCAAGAATGACAACTCTTGCATTGCTAATTTTTTAGTTATCTCCCTTTGTTTTTCCGCGCACTGATTTTGTCTCCGGAGCATAACTCGAACACCCTTTTTTCAAATTACTTGTGTATCTGGGGAGGGGGATACAAATGCGTTTGTCGACAAGCGTCCATTTCTAGTTTCTTATGGAATTCGGCAGAAGGTACAAACCGAAACTATATTTTAATTATACCCCCGACATATAAAGTAATTCGAGGGTATATAGTTTTCGTCATTCCGTCCATCATATGTCTGTCCATTTGTTCATTGGGCCGTCACAAAACTATACCGTGTCGGTAAATGTCTCGGATCTTTACGACATGTTTCCATGCACACTACTTGCTATATATATCTACCCAAAACCATGTTTCTTGAAATATTTTTTACATGTTGGGCATTAGTATCAGACTTACATTAATGGAATGGAATGGAATGGTGCTTAACGGCCCATCAACACAAAAGAGTATCATTTAGGGCCAAGCAATGTAGATGAAGAATAAAAAGAATAGTAAAATAGTATGTTACATGTAATAATCAATCAGATGATAAGGTAAAAATATTAATATGATAAATAATATAAATGAACAACGTGTATAGAATTATAAAAGTATAATAATGAGAAACATGTATACAATGATAAAATTAAATTTTCCGATACAAGTTAGTTTCATGTAGAAAGTGAAGCAAACCTTCAATGTTCTCCACCTGGAATAGCTCCGCAAGTGAAGTAACATTGAAGTGTTTGCCTCGAATATCGGCAAAATCGATACAGTCCAGTAGGATATGTTGCACGGTAAATGCGCTGTGGCATGGAATGCGCTGTGGCATGGAATACACCATGGATGCGGCTCACCTTTGAGCATATACGAATGCGTTAGTCGTGTATGTCCAATGCGCAATCGACTAAGGACAACTTCATCCCGGCGTACATGTCTGTAGCCAGGAGTCCATTCGCCCAGAGTCGGTTTCACAGCATGAAGTGTATTATCTGTGAGCAGATCCCACTGGATCTGCATTGTATCGGAGATGAATGAGTTGATGGATGATCTAAAATCATGATAGCAAACAGGAAAATGAGAAGTTGGTAGATCCAGGGCGGCCTTGGCAGCACTATCTGCCCTGTCATTGCCCTTGATACCAGTATGACTGGGTAGCCAACAAAATATAATGTCCTTGCCAGACGAAAGTAAAATATGGTGTAGCTCCATGATTTGGCGGATAAGTGGATGTTCAAGCTTCATATTGTACAAAGCTTGTAGTGAAGATAATGAATCCGAAAATAAAATGAATTGCTTTCTCCAAGATATTTTCGCGAAATCAAGAGCAAGTAAAATCGCCCTCAATTCCGCAGAAAATATCGAAGATTTGTCTGGGAGTCTGGATTGAAGATCTCCCTCGGGGACAGCGGCAGCAGATGCTACCCGGTCCCCGATCTTTGAGCCATCAGTAAAAAGCGGAGTGTACGTATTGTATCTGTCTTTAACCTCAAGAAAAAGTGATTTAAAAATGGATGGATCAGTTGTTGCTTTCGTGTGCGGACTAAGATCGAAGATCACCTTGGGCTGCTCCAACTGCCACGGTGGAGTATCTGGAACAGCGTATTTGGCAATGTGATCCAGATCCAAGCCAGCATCGTGTATCAAAGGATCCATTCTCTTGCCGAATGGTGGCTTGAAGCTTGGTTTCTTATCGAATACAGCATCTGTAGTTCGATGAAAGACAGTGTTATAAGCTGGATTAGATGGATTAGAATGTAGTTTAGTGGCGTATTGCAAAGATAATTTGGTGCGTCTGTCGTGGAGAGAAGGCTCATTTGCTTCGACATATAAGCTCTGTGCATTAGACGTACGGAATGCACCCAGGCAGAGTCGTAAGCCTTGGTGATGTATTGGATCGAGCGTCCGAAGATCGGATTTACTGGCAGACCCATATACAGTGCATCCGTAGTCTAGTTTTGAGCGAACATGTGCGATGTAAAGGCGGTGCAGCACCTTTCGGTCTGCACCCCAGTCATGATTTGCTACCACTCGCATTAAGTTGAGTGCTTTCTGGCATTTAGCTTTCAAGTATCGTAAATGGGGTTTTAAAAGTGAGTTTAGGATCAAAGATAAGACCAAGAAATTTCTGCTCCCCGAACAATAACTGGGGATGGGATGTGTTCCCAGTTTAAGTTCGGGATCAGGGTGAAGACCGCGTCTTTTGCAAAAATGCATGCAGTTAGTTTTAGATTTCGAAAACTTAAAGCCGTTTTCTGTGGTCCACTTGTTTATTCTATTGAGGCTCAGTTGTAATTGGCGGCTCAATAGTATGCATGTTCTTTGATTTGTAACATATTAAAAAATCATCGACATATAAAGAACAGTCAACACCTGGTTGCAGGCATTTTACAATATTATTCAGTTTAATGCTAAAAAGGGTAACAGACAATATACTTCCCTGTGGTACACCCATTTCCTGTTCATGGGGATCAGAAAGGGTTGTACCGACTCGGACTTGGAATTGTCTGTCTTTCAAAAAAATTAGAAATAAAAATCAGGGAGATGACCCTTCAGACCGAGGTCATGAAGGTCCTTCATAATCCCATACTTCCACGTCGTGTCATATGCCTTTTCTAGGTTAAAAAATATGGCAACTATATGCTCATTGTTAACAAACCCGTCTCGAATGAATGCTTCGAGTCTAATCAGATTATCGGCAGTGCTTCTCTGGCGACGGAATCTAGATTGATACTCAGATATCAGTCCATTGGATTCCAGAAACCAGACAAGCCTGTCGTTAATCATTCGTTCCATGGTTTTACAGACGCAGCTAGTAAGTGCGATGGGACGGTAACTTGATGGGTCGGTGTGATCCTTGCCCGGTTTGGGAACAGGTATGATTGTAGCTTCCCGCCATGAAGGCGGAAAGACGCCTTGTTCCCAAATGGTATAAATATTTCAAGGAGGTTGTCTAAAGAGTGTTCAGGTAAATGTTTAAGCAGTTGGTAGTGGATATCATCAGGGCCTGCTGATGTATCATGTGCTTTATCGAGGGAAGCTTTTAATTCCCTAATAGAGAAAGGAGCGTTGTAATGTTCTGAATTGTCTGAATTAAAATTAAGTTTAGTTTTCTCTTGCTCAGATTTCACCTTCAAGAACTCCTCAGAATAGTTATTACATGAGGAGTTCTTGGAGAAGGTATCTGCTAATGTGTTTGAAATGTCTGTTTTGGAAGATACTTTATGTCCTGCTTTGTTGAGGTGATTGATAGAAGTTGATTTACCTTTACCGTTTATCTTACGAATCATGTCCCATGTGGTTTTCATTTTAGATCGCGAATTCAACTTGGAGACAAAGATCTCCAAGTCCTTCTCTTGCTAGCTTTAATTGTGCGTCGAGCTTTCGCTCTAAAAATTCTATGAGCATTTAAATTATCTGGTGTTGCGTTGTTATTGATTTGACGAATAGACTGCTTACGAGCAGTCATTGCCTCTTTGCATTCTTCGTCAAACCATGGTTTATTGACACGTTTGGGCTTTGCCGAGGTTTTTGGTATTGTCTTTTCTGCAATATCGTGTAAAAGGGAAACGTAGTGTTCTAGTGGATCTTCCGCATCTCGAAAGCGATCAAAATCTAGTTCAATCATGCACATATTACGAAATGTGTCCCAATCGGCTTTATGTAATTTCCACCTCTGGACTCTGTCAGTGGATGGTGGTCCATTACTCTGCAAGAAGACAGGAAAGTGGTCACTCCCACATAGGTCGTCACCAACTTTCCACGTAAAGTCTAAATACAGAGAAGGATGACACAGAGTTAAATCCAGAGAGGAATATGAACCGGTTGCGGGATGTAAATATGTGCTCGATTTATCATTTAAAAATGCTGAGATTGTGATCGGAAAGAAAATTTTCAATAAGTCCCCCTTTTTGTTGGCGTCTTTACAACCCCAAAGCATGTTATGTCCATTAAAATCGCCAAGGAGAATGAAAGGTGAAGGGAGCTGAGAGACAAGATTATCTAGTTCTGATTTTAACAGGACTGCAGATGGTGGAATGTAGATAGAACATAACGTAATAGTCTTGTGCATCGTAACACTAACGGCCACAGCCTGAAGATTAGTGTCAAGATTCACGAGACTATGTGGGGTGCTCAAATTAACGAGGATTGAGACTCCACCAGATGCGCGTTCAGCGTTATCTGAACACTTACTGTATAATGCATGTGATTTAAAAGAAAATGTATCGTCAACTTTCAGGAATGTTTCCTGAAGACAAACAGCAATGGGGTTGTGTTGAGTTAATAAAATTGTTAATTCATCACGATTTGCTTTAATTCCTCGACAGTTCCATTGGATAATAGTATCCATGTTTTATGTAGGTGGAAGTATGGGTTTGCGGGGTGGAACAGGTTTGGCAGTTGGAGTGTCAGAAGACTCTTCAGTCTCCATCGAGTCCAACGATTCAAACCTGTTCTTCAGTGGAATGGGGCCGTCTGCCCCCTTCTGCGATCCAGGGTCATCAGACCCTTTCTGTGATCCAGGGTCATCAGACCCTTTCCTGGGCGGTTTTGTAGGGATCCTCTCCATGGCCGTGGGCCTACCCCTGATGGTAGTGGAGAGGCCGACCTGTCATCCGGCCCTTGCCGTGATCGCAGAGGAGACACGGCCGTGATTTGTTTTAAGGTCTTTTTAGTCCGACCTTTAGGGCTTTTGGAAGGCGTGACCTTTGAGGTTTTGCCTTCCGAAGAAGGTTTTGATGTTGAGGCCTTTGGGCTCCGGCCTCGGGGAGATTGTGTAGATGAGTTAGATGTGGAAGGCTTGTAGTGTGGCGTATTATAGGTCCACGTTATAGTGGGGTGTTCAGCTGGTTTCCAAGAAACGTCCGTTTGGGTTGAAATACTTCTGCTGGGCTTGCGAGAGACTGCAGCCGAAGCATAAGAAAAGCCAGGGATAGGAGTTGTTGGTATTTCAACAATCTTCCTGGCTTCAGGGAATGATATGTTGCGTGTATGTTTCACGCGAACTATCTCCTTCTCGATCTTCCACTTCGAGCAGTCTTTCGAATATGCCGAATGGTTACCATTACAGTTGACACAATGTTCGGCCTCCACACAGTTTTCATTACTGTGCTTGGCAATGCCACAGCGTGCACATGCAAGATCTCTCTTACATCTGTCTTTGTGGTGACCGTACAGTTGGCAGTTGTAACAGCGCAACGGGTTTGGTATGTATGGGTCAACTGTGACGAGTAACCATCTGATTAGTTTAAGTTCTTTTGGTAGTTCAGTCAGGTTGAAAGTTAGAATGAAGGTATTAGTCGGGACTAGTTGTCCGTTCACTTTTCTATTAATTCTTCGAGCATCAGCAACTCCTTGTGGCTCGAGTTGTTCGATCACTTCTTGCTCACTTACATGAGCAAACTCCGGTGATCGGACAACTCCCTTGCAACTGTTCAAAGATTTATGCGGCTGATGTCGACAGGGGTATCCAAGAACTTGGTACAAAGCAGTAGATTCTCTGCATGACTCTTTCTGTCAACTTCAATAAGAAGGTCACCAGAGCGCAACCGTTTCAAGTTCTTGGGCTCCCCTGCCACACTATTCAGTATCTTTGATAAAACAAAGACAGACAATTTGTCAAGAGGCTTGTCAGTGTCAGTTGCATGGACCACAAGGAATCGAGGCCATGTGGCTACAGTTCTTGTTCTGACTGTTGTTGGGTTGGTCGTGTTAGAAAAACAGGTTCGTTATCTGGTAGGAAATTGAATTCTGCAGGTCGCGTCCGTTTCTTGGACGGACCAGCTGAACACGGTTGGCTGGACGACTTTGTGAAGTCCGAAGCCTTCCAATCGACTGGATTGATCGATAATTGTGATTAGTTTTTTTTTTTTTTTTTTGGCGATTCATATCAGTAGGCCGGTATATTCATCACTATGTTCCCCACCCTCCATGGAGCCCTACAAGGGGATGTGCTAATGGTGCGGGTCTCCGCACCGCACACCGAGGATACATAGTGATATACTCGAGCAAGACAAATAACTCACTCGTGTAGCACTAAACCGTGACACCTACTAGAGCCGCGGACTGGTCACACAATGTAAAAGGGAACAAGATAATGTACTCACGTATATATGAAATAATCACAAAACAAAGCAAAAATAAAAGATATATATGCTCCAGTCACGACTCCAGCACCGGGTGCCACAGAAGCCGATTAATCCCATTGGGCGTGCTCACCCAAGGACCTCCCGTTTGCCTTGAAGTCAGGGCCGAAGTGGTGTATTGTAGTAATGCGTGACATCTTGGCCAGGAATTTTGCCAGGAATTCTGCCAGTCACGCAAGACACTCACCCACCAGGATCCCTTCCTCCAAAACGTCCGGGTCGCAGGCCACAGCAAACGGCCAGCCAGGTTCCCCTACACACACACGCCCAAAGGTAAGTGTACCTACCTTTGTGCGGGAATGCATAGAGTACCTACGAGTCACCAAGGGGTGTTTAGGTAATATGTGCATGCACCAATAGCTAGTGCATGCATATAACCCAGTTAGTCCTTAGGAAACCCACCCCTTGTTAGTTCTCTGGGAATAGCAAACGCAATCCCTAGGAATTGCGATTGCAACAGACTTACATTAAATACAGATAACTGTTTTGAAATATTTTTATCGCAATTTTTCCAATTTGTGTAGCTACATGTACGTGAACTTTATCAACAACACCATAAACTGACACTAGTGAAGTTTGAATTTTGTTATTGTGACATGTGGTTCATAAATGTAAGCTACGTGCAATTGGTTTCATTACCGACAACACAATCTTTAATTCGGTCTTTAAAATTGTCAACATTTTAACAAAATATGTATCATCTACCTCAGGAACCAGAGTCTCAACTACAGCAGGTGGTGGCACAAGGAAGAGAATACGAAAGGACGAGGTAGTATAGACGTGGAGAAGAGCAGTCACTAATATATACCGATATTAAAGAATAAGTGTTAGTGTGTCTTGTATCAGATCAAAATAAATATAAAGTTTTAAAAAATAGTAATATTTAATAAATCAAGAAATACAAATTTTAAATATCTTATAAATATCATACACAGTATAAACATAAATATCTTACACATAGTTTTCGTCATTCCATCCGTACGTTCATTTGTTTGTCCGCCCATCACAAAACTATACTGCCTGGGTAAATTTCTCATAATTTCTGGTTTCGTGTATCGATCTGCTTGATATTTTTTTGCACCACGCATTGCTCTAATGGTCCTCTACAGCCCTGTGACAAATACATGATCGTATAGCCGCCACTGTACCCAATGTCAAGGTCACATACTTGGTGCATTAAAAACTTTACAATCCAGATAAATGTCTCATAAATTTTGTTTTCTTGCTCCAGCTCGATTCCTCAGTAATGGCCACCAGGGATTTATCTATATACACAGACTTGGGGACTGTACATGCACCTGTGTGAACCAGATATCCAGATGGGATCACCAGTTATGGATGGCCACCTGAATTAATATATGTTTACAGGTTCATATTCTACAACTGCCTGATGACGTAATTGAGAAAATGTTGACGGAGGTGGTGCTGGCAGGTGGGGATATAGCTTATCTTCGCTTGTCACTCGTCTGCTCAAGATTTAAAAGAATCTGTTGTGGCACAGCATTTCAATCTGAGTGCCATTTGTCTTGGCTTCTGAGTAAGTGTGCATGCATGTGTCTTGTGTGTATGTGTGTGTCTTTACTACACACATATTTTCAGAGAATGTCTTTAGTTTGTGTGGCCGGATGAGATTTATGTGCTCTTTTATATTTTAACCACATTGTAATCATGCTCTTGCTATTTTAACATATGTTTCAGTGTTTGCAGATTAATGCGAAACGTATTGCAGATAGCTGCACGCTTTTAACTTGACACGACATGACAGAACGACATTATATTGACCGTCTCCTATATCCCGTTATATTAGCCAATATTGGTCCGAACTCTTTTGGGGCGAAATATAGATATCCAATATAGCCAATATCATTATATAACCCGATTTCTGATTGGTATATATTTATTCTAACTGGCAGTTTGATTGGCTTATATAAAAATAGCTCACTAACACTTTGCATGAGCTGTCAAATTTTTCTTTCGCATGATTTTATTATGTTTCAATCATTCGGTCCGCGATAGCAGTCGAAAGACATCATATAGTTTATATTATAGAGTGAGCTGGAGAAAGAGGAGGGAGCAGTAAATATACTGTGATATGGTGTCGTCTTGTAACATTGTTTTTAGTTGTCGGTGTACGTAAGGCAGTGTTGGTGAACGCACTGAATGCAACACTGTTTACACAGGAAATGAGTCCTGTACAATATTTATTATTGTGGACAGGCTTGGTTCATTTCAACCTAAATGGTTGATAATTTGTTTCCTTAATTTAGACTTATCGTGGCAACTTTGTATGTTCATGGATATGCAGTAGTTAGAGCTGGACTTACTTTACACCTATCTGTTGCACGACCTAGTTTTACCAGGTGTAAACACTTATTTATCCTGATATTTGTTGCCACGATAATGCCCAATTCCCCCGGATATCTGTATTGTGAGCTGGACTGGAGGTAGAGCGAATCCAGTAAAATGTTTCCGCACAGTGTCACTCTGTATAAATGTTGTCTGTGGCTCTAGACACTGTCGGATTCAGGTTACGGGTTCGTTCTGGCTCTGGATTGGCGAATAACATGCTAATGACTAAATACTGCACTCTTTATTGTCGTATTTGTAACGGTTAACTGATTCATGTGACCAATATGCAAAGTAGATTGCGTCACTCATTACTATTATTTTCTACTCAGGTGAAGAGTTGAGAGGAACCAGGGAGAGATAAAAGTCTGGCCAGGGCGTTTGCCCACAGCAGGTTGGTCATAATATAGCCTTTTTATTGGCAATCAGTTTGATCCTGATCTACCTGTGCATCCGCGCAGTTGGATCAGGGTCTACACTGTTTGTCAATTGTTATTTTAGATTGTTTTTAGTCAGTGTGACTTAAGACCAGCCTGTGCGAATGCACAGTCTGATCAGGGTCTGCCCTGCTCCCAAAAGAATATATATGTCTACTTTGGTCCGGTGTTTCTCAACCCGTGTGAGTTGGATCAGTTTGTGCATTAGCACAGTCTGATCTGGATCCACACGGTTTGCGAACATTGGAATATGATGCGTAATTATTCACTCCCGATCTATGCTGTTATGATTACGTTTATAGTACAGACGAGTTTAGGATTAGTTTATTGACCCCGATATATCCTTCGGAGTCCGTGCGACACGTAATACCCCTTTGGTTAAACCCAAACTACTCCTTTATCACATTTATTACAGCCAAATTGCTGTTGGAACCAATTGATGGAAATGGGCTCTGTAATCCCATTCAGGGGAGATACATATAGATTTATTACAATAATAGCTGGTTATGGTATCTGCACCTGTAGATTTTCCATCGGTTGGTTCGCATAATAAACTGAGCAAGGAGTGATTTGGGAATAGCCATTTTCCCTTTTTCGAGCTCGAGCATTTACTTCAGTTCTACAAGTGAGTACATACTCACTTGCCTGCTTTTACCCTGCTTGCTTTATGTGCTTAATGTCAGCTTTGTGTGCTTTATGTTAAATGTTATTTGTGCTTGCATTAAGTAGGTCAAGGTAACATAACATATTGTGATTGCACTTAGTGAACCATTCTTCACTAAGTTGTCTTTAAATATTTGATAATGGGAAAGTAAGTGCAATCACTTGCTGTAATTGTATTGCCTTGTATTGTTTGTAACCTTGCATGATTGTAATGTTTATGTTGTATTGTTGCAGGCGTCGGGCCTACTTCATATAAAGTTATACCAACCTATCGAATGTCGTTGTTTTCATAACCCACCCCCTCCAATGGTATTCTCTTACCGGGTAAAGGGAAATACTACTACATTTGGAATGTCTGATCTTCATGAAACATCATATTGATAAAGTCAACACAGCTATTGAAAGTGGACTTAATCACTGTTACTGAAATATATTTTCGCTCACAAAACCCAGCTTATAGTTTATACCTCATGTGGGATTGTGAAGTTTCTGTACACCTCCATACTCCAGAGATGGAAACCATTAGCCCTACTTTAATATAGTTCACATTGTTGTTTTTGTCATCAACGCACTGAAATAAGTATTTTAAAATTATTTTGCAGCCATAAGCTACTTATAATTTGTGGGGCTACATGCATTATGATTAAACATTGTTTTCATCAATATCTTTCTCACAGGCTTACGGCAAGAAACATACTGGAGAAAGACAGAAAACAGACTATATTTCTATAGATTCAAAATCGTTGCATGTTTTACATGTCAAGAACGGTATAAAGAATGAGATGGATTTTTTGGAGGGCATGGGAGACGGGATGAGCTTACAGTCACCAAGTTAGCTTACAGTCTGCAAGTAACCCCGGCTATTGCAGTGTCTTCTGTGCCAGAGTGGCTGGTGTTGAATGCTAGTCTGTTATAGAATTTCGCATTATCACATACATACCAAGCATATCAGTGTTTTTGCCCAGTTAGATAACCCAACTTTCCGTGCAAACACATCCTGCTCTTATGTTTGCACAGGGGACAAATTACCCATGTTTTTTTCATTGTCTTTTTCATATCTTATAATAATTATTCTGGAATGTCAGACATAAGCACCTACACCATGTGTTTTTATATTGTAAATAGAAATTAGTTTGCAGAGATTATATGGCTACGTTGAAAGCACTGGTAATTTTGTAATATGCCCAGTAACTTGCAGCTGGAGTCGACGGTCTGAAAATCAACTAACATAGAAGCATATTTCCAACATTGGTGTCTCGGGCTGATAGGAGGGCAGGTATAAAAAATGCCATATACTTACAGATTATTATATATAATTAACCACCAGTTATAGCCCACTAGGATCTATACACACATACATGTGGACTGTACCAGGACCTACATGAACCAGATGTCCAGTAAGAATCATCAGCTATAGCCCACTAGGATCTATGCACACATACATGTGGACTGTACCAGGACCTACATGAACCAGATGTCCAGTAAGAACCACCAGCTATATCCCACTATGATCTATCCACACAGACATGTGGACTGTACAAGGACCTACATGAACCAGATATCGAGTAAGAATCATCAGCTATAGCCCATTAGCATCTATACACATATACATGTGGTCTGTACCGGGACCTACATGAACCAGATATCCAGTAAGAACCACCAGTTATAGCCCACTAGGATCTATACACACAGACATGTGGACTGTAACAGGACCTACATGAACCAGATGTCCACTAAGAATCATCAGCTATAGCCCACTAAGATCTATACACACAGACATGTGCACTGTTCCATGACCTACATGAACCAGATATCCAGTAAGAATCATCAGCTATAGCCAACTAGGATCTATACACAGATATCCAGTAAGACTCACCAGTTATAGCCCACTAGGATCTATACACACAGACATGTGGACTGTACCAGGACCTACATGAACCAGATGTCCAGAAAGAATCATCAGCATCAGCCCACTAGCATTTATACACATAGACATGTGGTCTGTACCGGGACCTACATGAACCAGATGTCCAGTATGAACCACCAGTTATAGCCCACTAGGATATATACACACAGCCATGTGGACTGTACCGTGACCTACATGAACCAGATGTCCAGAGAGAATCATCAGCTTTAGCCCACTAGGATAGATACACACAGACATGTGGACTGTACCAGGACCTACATGAACCAGATGTCCAGTAAGAACCATCAGCTATAGCCCACTAGGATCTATACACATAGACATGTGGACTGTACCGGGACATACATAAACCAGATGTCCTGTAAGAACCACCAGCTATAGCCCACTAGCAACTATACACACATACATGTGGACTGTACCAGGACCTACATGAACCAGATATCCAGTAAGAATCATCAGCTATAGCCCACTAGCATCTATACACATTGACATGTGGACTGTACCGGGACCTACATGAACCAGATGTCCAGAAAGAATCATCAGATATAGCCCACTAGCATCTATACACATAGACATGTGGTATGTACCGGGACCTACATGAACCAGATGTCCAGTAAGAACCACCAGTTATAGCCCACTAGGATATATACACACAGACATGTGGACTGTACCGGGACATACATGAACCAGATATCCAGTAAAAACCACCAGTTATAGCCCACTAGCATCTATACACAGACATGTGGACTGTATCAGGACCTACATGAACGAGATATCCAGTAAGAATCATCAGCTATAGCCCACTAGCATATATATGCATAGACATGTGGACTGTACCGGGACCTACATGAACCACATGTCCAGAAAGAATCATCAGCTATAGCCCACTGACATCTATCTATACACATAGACATGTGGTCTGTACCGGGTCCTACATGAACCAGATATCCAGTAAGGACCACCAGTTATAGCCCACTAACATCTATACACACAGACATGTGCACCAGATGTGCAGTAAGAATCACCAGTTATAGCCCACTAGGATCTATACACACAGACATGTGGACTGTACCACGACCTACATGAACCAGATGTCCAGTAAGAATCATCAGCTATAGCCCACTAGCATTACACATATACATGTGGACTGTACCGGGACCTACTTGAACCAGATATCCAGTAGAAATCACCAGTTATATCCCACTAGCATCTATACACATATACATGTGGACTGTACCAGGACCTACATTAACCAGATATCCAGTAAGAACCACCAGTTATAGCCACTAGGATCTATACACACATGCATGTGGACTGTACCAGGACCTACATGAACCAGATGTCCAGTAAGAATCATCAGATATAGCCCACTAGCATCTATACACATAGACATGTGGTCTGTACAGGGAATGGAATGGAATGGTGCTTAACGGCCCATCAACACAAAAGAGTATCATTTAGGGCCAAGCAATGTAGATGAAGAATAAAAATAATAGTGAAGAATAAAAATAATAGTAAAATAGTATGCAATATGTGATTAGGGTAAAAATATTAATATGATGAACAATATATATATAGAAATATAAAACGTGTATAGAAATATAAAATTATAGAAATATGAGACATGTATGCAATGATAAAATTAAATCTTCCGATACAAGTTAGTTTCATGTAGAAAGTGAAGCAAACCTTCAATGTTTTCCACCTGGAATAGCTCCGCAAGTGAAGTAACATTGAAGTGTTTGCCTCGAATATCGGCAAAATCGATACAGTCCAGTAGGATGTGTTGCACGGTAAATGCGCTGTGGCATGGAATACACCATGGACGCGGCTCACCTTTGAGCATATACGAATGCGTTAGTCGTGTATGTCCAATGCGCAATCGACTAAGGACAACTTCATCCCGGCGTACATGTCTGTAGCCAGGAGTCCATTCGCCCAGAGTCGGTTTCAACAGCATGAAGTTTATTATCTGTGACAGAATCCACTGGATCTGCATTGTATCGGAGATGAAGGAGTTGATGGATGATTTAAAATCATGATAGCAAACAGGAAAATGAGAAGTTGGTAGATCCATGGGCGGCCTTGGCAGCACTATCTGCCCTGTCATTGCCCTTGATACCAGTATGACTGGGTAGCCAACAAAAAATAATGTCCTTGCCAGACGAAAGTAAAATATGGTGTAGCTCCATGATTTGACGGATAAGTGGATGTTCAAGCTTCATGTTGTACAAAGCTTGTAGTGAAGATAATGAATCGGAAAATAAAATGAATTGCTTTCTCCAAGATATTTTCGCGAAATCAAGAGCAAGTAAAATCGCCCTCAATTCCGCAGAAAATATCGAAGATTTGTTTGGGAGTCTGGATTGAAGATCTCCCTCGGGGACAGCGGCAGCAGATGCTACCCGGTCCCCGATCTTTGAACCATCAGTAAAAAGCGGAGTGTACGTATTGTATCTGTCTTTAACCTCAAGAAAAAGTGTTTATTTAAAAATGGATGGATCAGTTGTTGCTTTCGTGTGCTGACTAAGATCGAAGATCACCTTGGGCTGCTCCAACTGCCACGGTGGAGTATCTGGAACAGCGTATTTGGCAATGTGATCCAGATCCAAGCCAGCATCGTGTATCAAAGGATCCATTCTCTTGCCGAATGGTGGCTTGAAGCTTGGTTTCTTATCGAATACAGCATCTGTAGTTCGATGAAAGACAGTGTTATAAGGTGGATTAGATGGATTGGAATGTAGTTTAGTGGCGTATTGCAAAGATAATTTGGTGCGTCTGTCGTGGAGAGAAAGCTCATTTGCTTCGGCATATAAGCTCTGTGCGTTAGACGTACGGAATGCACCCAGGCAGAGTCGTAAGCCTTGATGATGTATTGGATCGAGCGTCCGAAGATCGGATTTACTGGCAGACCCATATACAGTGCATCCGTTGTAGTCTTAGTTTTGAGCGAACATGTGCGATTGTAAAGGGCGGTGCAGCACCTTTCGGTCTGCACCCCAGTCATGGTTTGCTACCACTCGCATTAAGTGAGTGCTTTCTGGCATTTAGCTTTCAAGTATCGTAAATGGGGTTTAAAAGTGAGTTTTAGGATCCAAAGATAAGACCAAGAAACTTCTGCTCCCGAACAACTGGGATGGGATGGGATGTTCCCAGTTTAAGTTCGGGATCAGGGTGAAGACCGCGTCTTTTTGCAAAAATGCATGCAGTTAGTTTTAGATTTCGAAAACTTAAAGCCGTTTTCTGTGGTCCACTTGTTTATTCTATTGAGGCTCAGTTGTAATTGGCGCTCAATAGTATGCATGTTCTTTGATTTGTAGCATATTAAAAAATCATCGACATATAAAGAACAGTCAACACCTGGTTGCAGGCATTTTACAATATTATTCAGTTTAATGCTAAAAAGGGTAACAGACAATATACTTCCCTGCGGTACACCCATTTCCTGTTCATGGGAATCAGAAAGGGTTGTATCGACTCGGACTTGGAATTGTCTGTCTTTCAAAAAATTAGAAATAAAATCAGGGAGATGACCCTTCAGACCGAGGTCATGAAGGTCCTTCATAATCCCATACTTCCACGTCGTGTCATATGCCTTTTCTAGGTCAAAAAATATGGCAACTATATGCTCATTGTTAACAAACCCGTCTCGAATGAATGCTTCGAGTCTAATCAGATTATCGGCAGTGCTTCTCTGGCGACGGAATCCAGATTGATACTCAGATATCAGTCCATTGGATTCAGAAACCAGACAAGCCTGTCGTTAATCATTCGTTCCATGGTTTTACAGATGCAGCTAGTAAGTGCGATGGGACGGTAACTTGATGGGTCGGTGTGATCCTTGCCGGTTTGGGAACAGGTATGATTGTAGCTTCCCGCCATGAAGGCGGAAAGACGCCTTGTTCCCAAATGGTATTAAATATTTCAAGGAGGTTGTCTAAAGAGTGTTCAGGTAAATGTTTAAGCAGTTGGTAGTGGATATCATCAGGGCCTGCAGATGTATCATGTGCTTTCTCGAGGGAAGCTTTTAATTCCCTCATAGAGAAAGGAGCGTTGTAATGTTCTGAATTGTCTGAATTAAAATTAAGCTTAGTTTTCTCTTGCTCAGATTTCACCTTCAAGAACTCCTCAGAATAGTTATTACATGAGGAGCTCTTGGAGAAGGTATCTGCTAATGTGTTTGAAATGTCTATTTTTGAAGATACTTTATGTCCTGCTTTGTTGAGGTGATTGATAGAAGTTGATTTACCTTTACCGTTTATTTTACGAATCATGTCCCATGTTGTTTTCATTTTAGATCGCGAATTCAACTTGGAGACAAAAGATCTCCAAGTCTTTCTCTTGCCAGCTTTAATTGTGCGTCGAGCTTTCGCTCTAAAAATTCTATGAGCATTTAAATTATCTGCTGTTGCGTTATTATTAATTTTACGAATAGACTGCTTACGAGCAGTCATTGCCTCTTTGCATTCTTCGTCAAACCATGGTTTATTGACACGTTTGGGCTTTGCCGAGGTTTTTGGTATTGTCTTTTCTGCAATATCGTGTAAAAGGGAAACGTAGTGTTCTAGTGGATCTTCCGCATCTCGAAAGCGATCAAAATCTAGTTCAATCATGCACATATTGCGAAATGTGTCCCAATCGGCTTTATGTAATTTCCACCTCTGGACTCTGTCAGTGGATGGTGGTCCATTACTCTGCAAGAAGACAGGAAAGTGGTTACTCCCACATAGGTCGTCACCAATTTTCCACGTAAAGTCTAAATACAGAGAAGGATGACACAGAGTTAAATCCAGAGAGGAATATGAACCGGTTGCGAGATGTAAATATGTGCTCGATTTATCATTAAAAATGCTGAGATTGTGATCGGAAAGAAAATTTTCAATAAGTTCCCCCTTTTTGTTTGTGTCTTTACAACCCCAAAGCATGTTATGTCCGCTAAAATCGCCAAGGAGAATGAAAGGCGAAGGGAGTTGAGAGACAAAATTATCTAGTTCTGATTTTAACAGGACTGCAGATGGTGGAATGTAGATAGAACATAACGTAATAGTCTTGTGCATCGTAACACTAACGGCCACAGCCTGAAGATTAGTGTCAAGATTCACGAGACTATGTGGGGTGCTCAAATTAACGAGGATTGAGACTCCACCAGATGCGCGTTCAGCGTTACCTGAACACTTACTGTATAATGCATGTGATTTAAAAGAAAATGTATCGTCAACTTTCAGGAATGTTTCCTTCCTGAAGACAAACAGCAATGGGGTTGTGTTGAGTTAATAAAATTGTTAATTCATCACGATTTGCTTTAATTCCTCGACAGTTCCATTGGATAATAGTATCCATGTTTTATGTAGGTGGAAGTATGGGTTTGCGGGGTGGAACAGGTTTGGCCGTTGGAGTGTCAGAAGACTCTTCAGTCTCCATCGAGTCCAACGACTCAAACCTGTTCTTCAGTGGAATGGGGCCGTCTGCCCCCTTCTGCGATCCAGGGCCATCAGACCCTTTCTGTGATCCAGGGTCATCAGACCCTTTCCTGGGCGGTTTTGTAGGGATCCTCTCCATGGCCGTGGGCCTACCCCTGAGTGGTAGTGGAGAGGCCGACCTGTCATCCGGCCCTTGCCGTGATCGCAGAGGAGACACGGCCGTGATTTGTTTTAAGGTCTTTTTAGCCCGACCTTTAGGGCTTTTGGAAGGCGTGACCTTTGAGGTTTTGCCTTCCGAAGAAGGTTTTGATGTTGAGGCCTTTGGGCTCCGGTCTCGGGGAGATTGTGTAGATGAGCTAGATGTAGAAGGCTTGTAGTGTGGCGTATTATAGGTCCACGTTATAGTGGGGTGTTCAGCTGGTTTCCAAGAAACGTCCGTTTGGGTTGAAATACTTCTGCTGGGCTTGCGAGAGACTGCAGCCGAAGCGTAAGAAAGCCAGGGATAGGAGTTGTTGGTATTTCAACAATCTTCCTGGCTTCAGGGAATGATATGTTGCGTGTATGTTTCACGCGAACTATCTCCTTCTCGATCTTCCACTTCGGGCAGTCTTTCGAATATGCCGAATGGTTACCATTACAGTTGACACAATGTTCGGCCTCCACACAGTTTTCATTACTGTGCTTGGCAATGCCACAGCGTGCACATGCAAGATCTCTCTTACATCTGTCTTTGTGGTGGCCGTACAATTGGCAGTTGTAACATCGCAACGGGTTTGGTATATATGGATCAACTGTAATCAGTAACCATCTGGTGAGTACAAACAAAGTGATAAAATAGCACATTCATGTTGCCTGATAACAAAGTAAATAGTTTATTTGAAGTATAATTGGTGAAATAGCAGTTATACTTCGAATAAACTATTGATTGAATTTCGAACACTGCACATGTTGATCATACTGTGCGTATGTACAAACCTATAAAAAACTTATAAACTCCGTTTACAGTCACATATAGCCTATAAATACAGCCATTATCATTGCCTGAGACACACGTAATCAATTGGAAAATTATATTATGGTACAAGTTTAATTTATTTCAGTTAATCAGATCACTGAGCCGACAGATGTGACATCTGATGAAACAGCTTCAGCATGTGAAGGTAATACAGTAGAACCGCTTGAAATTGCACTCTCACATTTCGTGTGTTGTATCTTTTAATGGATGTATTTAGCTTGACTTACACAGGGCAACAACAATGCGCACCTGACCGGAGACACAAATCTTTTACTATCGCTTCATCGACTCAGATAACCAGGTGCCGTTTCATTAAACGAGTCACAGATACTTGCTTCCTCCCATACTTACATGTACTTACATACCAACCGTGACATACTGCCCAGCCAATTTGAAATTCATGTTAAAAAAACTGCTTAAAATTATGTTCTTTTGTAAATTATGTCAATTGCTGTAGATTGCTTTTTACCATTATTCCAGCATCAGTGGTTACTAGCAAGAACATTTGTCTGGAGAGAAGGATTGTCAAGCAAGATACAGTTATGTTAACAGGTGAGTATGTTGTGGTGTGCACATTCTCCTGCTTGTAGTAAAAGGCAAATTAATTATTATTGTATCAGTTTCGCTCTACTCTGCACAAATACTATAACATTTTTACTTTTCTTGAAATATAGGTCATGGGCTTCAAAACTTGTACGTACAGCCAAATTATGCATATCTGCTCATACTTTATTCGGATCTTTGCCAAACTTCATCAGCAACTTGCTTACATTGATACCTAACAGTCATTGGTCATTCAGGTGACCGTTACTTTCCTTGAAATATAGGTCACGGCCATCAAACCTTGGACTGTACATATGTCCAAAATTGACATGTACTTTCCCAATTTACAGTGATGGGAGGATTTGTCGTGTTCAATAGCCACGTGTGTCCGGACAAGGTCACTTTAATTAGAGGTCGTAGTCAACTTTCGATCCCGCTCTCTATCTTGTGAACCGGTGAATGCATTTTCAAATAAATTTCCACAAATGTTTGGCATGATGAGACGGACAATGTGTCGCATTCAATACCCACATGCCTAGTTAAATGTCAAGGTCTTACTTGGAGGTAAACAAATGAAATTTTGAATCCGACCTTAAAAATTTCTAGTATTTAAATATGGAAAATATCGTGTATTAACAATACACCAATACATGTATCAACACGCAAAGTTCATATGCATGTTTTTTTGCATAAAATGGGCACTCACAGTTTAATAACCCTAGAGCTCCAGATAAGCTGCATATTTGCCTAAATACCCAATTAAAATCGTGAAAAACCCAATTGAAATCAGAAGTAGCGAGTATCAAAAAACAATACAAATTGTATGGTACCTTTTTCATGCTGCCGAAAAGAAACAGACCACAAATATAGCATATTTCTCTTATTTTCTAAGAAAACACATCTTGGTATTTCATTAGAATTGTCTCCTTAGGTGACAATTCTAATGTAATGCCAAGACATGATTTCATTTCGAACCAAACTATTGAACAATTGTTGTCCGTTCATGTGTAAACAGTAGTGTGATTTTATTTCACCCAATTAAAATGTTGAAATAACCAATACCTTAAGACATGATGGAGTGAGACTACTCAATTAGTAATTCCTTATCTGGAGCACTGTAACACAGTGTAATAAAAACCATATTTCACTAGAGTAATAAATATGACAGAAAACAGATATGTTGCAGCTTCAATAAATGATTTATTGCTTATGCAATAAATATAATCTAACATGTGTGATGATTTAATATTGTATATATTTTAAACTTGTTGACGGATTCATAAGAACCTTATGAAATCAGTAAACTCCTTTAATGAATATCATATTAAATCATCACTGATGTTAAATCCTACATTTTATTGCATAATACACTAGTGAATAAATATCCAAATTAGCTCATGACAGAAAACAGATCTGTTGACCAGTACAGCTCCAATGTATGATGACTTGCTGATGCAATAGATATAATTTAACATTTGTCATTATTTAATATTGTATTTATTTAAGTTGTTGACCGATTCATAAGAAACGAGGCTATATAAGAAACTCGGCATAGCCTCGTTTCTTATGAAATCAGTAAAATCCTTTAATGAATATCATATTAAATCATCACTCATGTTAGATCCTATATTTTATTGCATAAGCCACTAGTGAATAAATATGACAGAAAACAGTCGTGTAAGATCCCCTGTTTATCACATGACACTGCAGTTATTATGTTGTAACCTATTTCGTAAATATGATATTACACGCATGTAATATGATCTGAAACTCGTTTCCATTTGATATTTCATTTACATGTACGAAACCTGTCAGCATGTTTATGCACCTGACCATGTGCATCATACATTTCCTATTATTTTCAAACTCTTTTGAGGTTCTCTGACATGGAAACCTATATATTGTGGGCCTGTTTCCCTAACCACCATATGATTAACAAGTTTGTAATAAAAACAAGTTACAACATTCGCATTAGCAGCAAAGTTTGACAAATCTTTGGTGAGTTTGTTCACATTCTATTACCCCTATATGTTTGTACGTAGTATGTATTATATGATGGCATTTGTGAGCCACGTCGATGTGATAAGTATAAAAGTGTAAGTACAAATATAATTTTCATACAAAGTTTAGTGATAACGGGCCACAGATCATTCTCCAAAACTTCACATACACTTTATGCCACATCCCAAAGTTGGGTTGTCTATTAGTTAAATTATAATTTTTCAGAAGTTAGTGGTCAAAGAGAGAGATTCAAGAGAATCCGGAAAAGTACAGGTGATTATAAAAACAAGTTTAGTTATTTGGTAACTATTTAAATTTTGTCATAGCCGAATATTTCAACTTTATCAGACAAGGCTATGTAACATACACGAGTGCATCGGCTGCCGCGTAAGCAACGAGTGAGCGTAACAAACGAGTTGCTTGCACGGACGCCGATGGACACGAGTGTATTATTTCCGCTATTCAAACATATACAATGGATAATCCTAATGTATTACACTTCAACGGCGGATATATATGCACATTTAGTCTATTTTTTAATTAATCAATTAATTGTCATGTGCGCATGAAGAGTTACACAGTGATGAGTTTCTCAGTACTTGTGCGCGACGTCATGTAAACATTCTATATTAGTCAAGGCCCTTTCCAAGTTTTCAAGAGGGATGGGTTGTTGTATAGGGGTTAGAACACCCGACTTCCAATCAGGAGGTTGTGGGTTCAAACCTCACATAGGGCATACAAAAATACTTTCATAGTATTTCCATCCCACTGGTCTGTCGGATGAGACTTTAAACTGTGGTCCAGTCTCTATATGACCTTAGATGACCTTAGACGTTGAACCCTTTCACTTTGGTTTCAAATAACTTTATTTTTACTGTAATAAAATGAAATATTTTGCATCTTAGCTCTTTGTTTCCAAGAAAATAGGCACGCCATTACGGGTGCTCTCTTCACTGTGTATTACTTGTATGAAGTTGATTATGGGTTCTGTCACAGCGAAACCTGTGCAAATACTTCGCAAGACTGTCATAAATGTAAATATTTCCGATACATGTCAGTGTACAACTCAACTGCTAGCAATTGAGCAGAAGAAGCTTGCTATTCAGGAGCAGCTGCTGCAAGTAAAAAAAGAAAAGCTTGAATTCCTGAAACAGGCAGATCAGCGTAAGGAGAAGCAGCTCGACCAGATAATTCAACTATTTAAATTGCGTGCACATAATATAAGCATGTCACCATTTTATGAACAGGTGTCGCCCGTAATTAAATTTTCTGCAGATTATCTTAAATAAATATTACATAAATGGACAACACTTGAGAGTGAATGGGTGTAACGTCCCAGCAGCAGGTAATGTCATATAGAGACTAGACCACAAGTTAAAGACCAGACCAGTGGGACGGAAATATTATGAAAGTATTTTTGATGCCCAAGGTGAGGTTTGAACCCACAATCTCCAGATTGGAAGTCACGTGTCCTAACCCCTAGACAATAACCCGTCCCTACAATTGAAAGCACCTGTCATATACGTGGATGAAGTGTGAGACTTGAACAAATTGACTTATGGGTTTTACAACGATTGTAGATCAACATCAGCCTATACATCCGCACAATCTGATTCTATTGATATGCCATGTTACTATGTGCAACAACAAATGTTTGATATTTGTGGCTGTGACTGGAGAAATTAGGCTCATATGTTATGCAACTAGTGTAGATCCACAGTCTGATCAGGATCTGCACAGTTCGCCATTCCATCAATGAAACACCCGTCACGCAACATAGATCATGATTAGGCGACACACGTCTTCTAAATTGATTAGGACCTACACTGGTCACAAATACCATAAGCCCCATTTATCCAATGACAGCCACATTCGATGATATATGGTAGGTAAAGTATATTGTGTACAGTCTATGCAAAGTTATTGATAATCAACTGCCTAAGTTCATTGGCTCGGCGATTCTGAGGGCCATTAAATGCAACATCTTCCTGCTGTATTTCATCGATGTCTGGTAATGGCATCCCAATCCGCATACATTCATTGTGCAGCCGCATACATGCCACTGCTATGTTGCAACTTTTTGTGGGCGAAAATGGTAAAACACCCTGCTGACTTGTGCAAACATCTGTAAATAATGAATACTAGGTGATGTACACAATAATAGTCGGGAATGAGTATCTTCTAATTATCACCTAAAAATATTTCATTTTTGTCGCGCCCGCTTGCGGAAAGCGCGATATAGTCGGCCGTTTGGCGTACGTACGTACGTACGTACGTACGTGTGTCCGGTTAAAGTTTTTGGTTAAGCTGTAAGGTTAAGTTTTTTGGTTAAAGTTTTTGGTTAAGTTCTTTGGTTAAAGTTTTTGGTTAAGTTTTTTGGTTAAAGTTTTTGGTTAAAGTTTTTCGTTATACTATATCTCTGCAACTGCTTTGCCCATTACCTTGAAACTTCACATGGGTGTTTATCATCATCTATATTTTCATTCTAACCTCCCTCCCGTGCGGCCCCTGTGCCCAATGTCAAGGTCAAATTACTTTGAAGTTTTTGGTTAAGTTTTTTGGTTAAAGTTTTTGGTTAAGTTTTTTGCTTAAGTTTTTTGGTTAAAGTTTTTCGTTATACTATATCTCTGCAAACTGCTTTGCCCCATTACCATTGAAACTTCATTATGGGTGTTATCATCATCACTATCATTTTCTATTCTACCCCCCTCCTGTGCGGCCCCTGTGCCCAATGTGAAGGTCAAATTACTTTGAAGTTTTTGGTTAAGTTCTTTGGTTAAAGTTTTTGTTGGTTAAGTTTTTTGGTTAAGTTTTTTGGTTAAAGTTTTTGGTTAAGGTTTTTGGTTAAGTTTTTTGGTTAAAGTTTTTCGTTATACTATATCTCTGCAACTACTTTGCCCATTACCTTGAAACTTCACATGGGTGTTTATCATCATCTATATTTTCATTCTACCCCCCTTCCGTGCGACCCCTGTGCCCAATGTCAAGGTCAAATTACTTTGAAGTTTTTGGTTAAGTTTTTTGGTTAAGTTTTTTGGTTAAAGTTTTTTAAAGTTTTTCGTTATACTATATCTCTGCAACTGCTTTGCCCATTACCTTGAAACTTCACATGGGTGTTTATCATCATCTATATTTTCATTCTACCCCCCTTCCGTGCGGCCCCTGCGCCCAATGTCAAGGTCAAATTACTTTGAAGTTTTTGGTTAAGTTTTTTGGTTCAAGTTTTTGGTTAAAGTTTTTGGTTAAGTTTTTTGGTTAAGTTTTTTGGTTAAAGTTTTTCGTTATACTATATCTCTGCAACTGCTTTGCCCATTACCTTGAAACTTCATATGGGTGTTTATCATCATCATATTTTCATTCTACCCCCACTCCCGTGCGGCCCTGTGCCCAATGTCAAGGTCAAATTACTTTGAAGTTTTTGGTTAAGTTTTTTGTTTAAAGTTTTTGGTTAAGTTTTTTGGTTAAAGTTTTTCGTTATACTATATCTGCAACTGCTTTGCCCATTACCTTGAAACTTCACATGGGTGTTTATCATCATCTATATTTTCATTCTACCCCCCTTCCGTGCGGCCCCTGCGCCCAATGTCAAGGTCAAATTACTTTGAAGTTTTTGGTTAAGTTTTTTGGTTCAAGTTTTTGGTTCAAGTTTTTGGTTCAAGTTTTTGGTTAAGTTTTTTGGTTAAGTTTTTTGGTTAAAGTTTTTCGTTATACTATATCTCTGCAACTGCTTTGCCCATTACCTTGAAACTTCATATGGGTGTTTATCATCATCTATATTTTCATTCTACCCCCCTCCCGTGCGGCCCCTGTGCCCAATGTCAAGGTCAAATTACTTTGAAGTTTTTGGTTAAAGTTTTTTGGTTAAGTTTTTTGGTTAAATTTTTTTGTTATACTATATCTCTGCAACTGCTTTGCCCATTACCTTGAAACTTCACATGGGTGTTTATCATCATCTATATTTTCATCTATATTATAAGTTTTTGGTTAAGTTTTTTGGTTAAGTTTTTGGTTAAGTTTTTTGGTTAAGTTTTTTGGTTAAATTTTTTTGTTATACTATATCTCTGCAACTGCTTTGCCCATTACCTTGAAACTTCACATGGGTGTTTATCATCATCTATATTTTCATCTATATTATAAGTTTTTGGTTAAGTTTTTTGGTTAAAGTTTTTGGTTAAGTTTTTTGGTTAAGTTTTTTGGTTAAAGTTTTTTGTTATACTATATCTTTTTTTTTAGTGTCCATGCCTCGCCACAAGGCGCGACATGCAGGCCGCGGCCATCTAGTATTGCATAAAATGGACTTTCACAGTTTACAGGTAGATGCCCACTCAGTAGGCACAATGTGTTCTTTTCAGGAATTATTAAGTGTATAATTGTGTCACTATTCCACCAGTTCTAAACCGCTACACAGATATAATCATTTAATAATATTTATTATACTGAGTGACTCTCGGTGGTATCAGGCTATTTTGATACGCAAATGAGGCATGATATTTTGTGCATACTGAGTGGGCATATATCTTTAAGAACACAGTGTAATCAAATTAATAAAAGACTATTGCAATAAATATGCAAATGAGCCAGCTGCAGAAAACATGTTAGGTAATCAGCACAGCTTTAAATTATGGTGATGTGCTTATGCAATAAATAGAATGTAACGTGTGTGGATTTAATATGACATTTATTAGCCTTGTTTCTTGAATATGAAATCCGTAAATTCGTTTCATAAATAGCATATTAAATCATCATGCATGCAATATCCTCTACATCTGGCACCAGGATGCTTCCATAATTGAGTAATCGAAGACCGTACAACTTGTAAGTTTTTTTCTCTACATTCATGAGTCAATTTAAACTATATGTTACCAGTCTGCAGATACTTGTACACTATCACCTGTGTTAATCTTGCCCTGCTGTTCACTGTTTCTGAACTTGTCTGAGCCTGAGCTGTAACACATCTCAAGCTCAGCCAACCAACAATTTCGAAGTATACATAACTGGAATTGACTCCTCACTGTTAAAGCATTCATTTTTTAAGTCGCCATCCTGTCCGTCCGTCTGTCTGTATGTCTAAACTGTTACAGTTTTCGCATACCCGCTATCTCTGTAATCATAATTTGTGTTGCCTTGAAACTTCCTACGATTGTGGTCTGTAGGATTTAAAAGTTTAACACTTAAACCGCTACTCACAACAATTGTCGTCTGCTGTTGCTTTTATATCTTGCCTTATTTCTTAATAAAAACATGGTTTGATAGCACTTTAGAATCATTTCCAATGGAAATGATTGTAAAGTGCTGGCTATCAAAGCATGTTGTAAATGATTCTAAAGTGCTGTTAAACCATGTTTTTGATGATAAAAGTGGAAAATATAAAATAAACAGCAGACGACAAAAAAAATAACAGCGGTCTATAAAATAAACAGCAGACGACAAAAAAAATAACAGCGGTCTAAGGGTTAATATCTTCAGTTTATTATTGGTTGAAATTAATTTTTTACATTGATCATTGACAATCTTGTATTTCCTTACCTAAATCTGGATTTAAGAACCCCAAATGCACGCTCCACCACCATTCTGGATCTGGAATGCGCCAGATTAAAGCTAACTTCGGCGTCATTGTTAGGATTTATCTTGGGAGTTAGTAGATAATTTCTCTGTGGGTAGCCAGAGTCGCCCAGCAACCAGCCATGGTTGCATGCCTCCAAATGACGCTTGATGGAGCTGGAGTCGAAAATGGAGGCATCGTGCTGGGACCCTGGCCACTTAGCAACCACATCTGTGAATCTGTAATTATGCATGAAATATTGAATGTATCCAGTCAATGCAATTTTTTCAGCTTTTGATTATTGACATTGGATCTGTCAACAAATATATAAAATTTTGTACACCTTTCATTATAATTACGTAAATTTAATATTGCTTTATGGATTCCTTCAATATTATGGCACTTACGGTGATACATGTGAGGAATTAAAATGAGGTTGATTTTTTTACCTTCACATCATTGTGGAAACACTTAGCCTATTACGTTCAAAAGTTTGTACACGTTTATGGCATTATCATTATAACATTACTTGCTGGATTTCTATATAGTTTATGAAATAGACAAAGACAATATCTGGCTATTGTCTTTTGATATCGACTTTATCAGGTAAAGCTAGGAAATGCGTATGAATTCCGACGATTGTTGAGGAATTCCTATCGTTTCCGAGCTGAGCCTTATAAACTTAATATCAAAAGACAGTATCATGGTATTCTATTTATTCGTTTTTGTCTACATAATAAGCAATTATGACGTTGACGTTTGTCCTATTCTAATTTCAGGGCTGAATATATATTTTTCTGTAAATATTCAGTTATGATTTTGGGAATTTCCCTTATTATGGACAGGTTAAATACGGGATAGACCTGTTGGCCCGTCCATAAAATTACCTTAACTGTTGATCGGCCGTTAAACACCAATAATCAATCAATCGACGAATGAAAAGTCAGTTTTCAGTTTGTTCTAACCCGGATATTCATACCAGGTAAATGCCTGATACAGCAATATGTTAGTCAGTACCAATGCAAAGCTTGTTACCTGATAAATATTTATACATGTATTATGATCATTACCTCATGTCCGGTCCCACAACAGCTTGTACATTGATTGCATGGTAGCCCTTTCGGCAAACGTAAACCGGCTCATCGTCTCCTGGCGGCGCGATGATGGGGATGAGTGTCCCATCCACGGCGCCCAAGGTGTTCGGAATCCTCGCCACACTGTAAAACGCTTTTTTACAGTTGGCCAGGTCTTGTTCCTCGGTGGGAAAAATGATGTTGTCCAGTCGATTATTGATGGCTGAGACAACATCATTAATGCACCGAGAAACCTAACTCCTAGAGACACCGTGGATATCGCCAGCCTCGGAGTAGAACTCGCCCTTCGCCAGGTAGCGCAGAGTAACCAATGTCTGCAAAGTTTCAAGTGCTTCAGTCTGTGATGATTGCGAATGTGATTTTTATTTGCTTTAGCTTGTTAGAACAGTATACTATACGGGTATGCAGTTGCTATGTTGGCCATCTTGGTGTATGCAATCAATCAATAACTTTACCTCTTGTGGAGTTTGACACATACCACAAATAATTTGACATACCCATAAATGCAAGTTTGTCCAACGTCCTATTGGTTGTTTTCATCACACTTATATACAAAGTCTGATTTCCTATTACTTTTAGGGGAAGTGCCTTTGGTGTAGTGTGGACCTGGAACCAGGTCTGGTTATTATAATTTCAGGGCTGAATATACATTTTTTTCCGTGTAAATATTCCGTTCTGATTTTGGGATTTTCCCCCCAATGTAGCATGTTGAATACGGGTTCGAATCAGTTGGCCAGGCCTTACATGACCTTAAGCAGTTGTATAGCTTTCTGGCATAATATTTATAGCACGCTGTTGTCATATCTGTCTACAATGTACCACATTGTAATACCTTTTCTGTCATATTATTTGCTGTATGTGTCAAACGGTCAAAATAATATATGTAATTTGTCGTCATATTAGGAATAGTACCCATGTCCGTCTAATGTTCGCAGCCATTTCCAAAAAACAATTTTTTGTGTTACTGCGTACTATATGGTACATCGAGTTGCCATCTCTGCCATCTTTGTATGTACTTTTGAAAGTTATTTGATTTGTGTTTTCATGCATATCACCCGTACACCACACTACAATTATGTGGGTGCTGGTCGGGCGAACGTGACGGCGTAAATTAACGGTTGGGGTTCCTCCTTATAGGAATCACAATTTGCCTGGTTTGGCCCTCATGTACGTTGTTTATCTTTGGGCTTTTGTTACCTGGGTGTTGAATTGGGTTATTGCCCTTTATACAAGTAGTAAGATTATTACTGATTCTAATCAACAAACAAACACTACACTTATAGTGAATCACTCCTCCTTAGACCACATTATATCTGGCTGCATTTGCTGGCTAACTGATCAACAGCTACAAGTATAGTGAGTCACTACTCTATAAGCCACGTTATATCAGGCTGGATTTGTTGGGCTAACTGATCAGCAGGTACAAATTATAGTGAGTCACTACTCCATAAGCCACGTTATATCAGGCTGCATTTGTTGGGCTAACTGATCAGCAGGTAAAATGATATTGAGTCACTACTCCATAAGCCACGTTATATCGGGCTGCATTTGTTGGGCTAACTGATCAGCAGATTATAGTGAGTCGCTACTCTATAAGCCACGTTATATCAGGCTGCATTTGTTGGGCTAACTGATCAGCAGGTAAAATTACAGTGAGTCACTACTCCATAAGCCACGTTATGTCAGGCTGCATTTGTTGGGCTAACTGATCAGC
The DNA here is from genome assembly GCA_029237695.1 of Conchocele bisecta. Lineage (NCBI taxonomy): Eukaryota > Metazoa > Mollusca > Bivalvia > Lucinida > Thyasiridae > Conchocele > Conchocele bisecta. The sequence goes on from CM055271.1 coordinate 102,563,178, forward strand.
AGGTAAAATTACAGTGAGTCACTACTCTATAAGCCACGTTATATCAGGCTGCATTTGTTGGGCTAACTGATCAGCAGGTAAAGATTATAGTGAGTCACTATTCCATAAGCCACGTTATATCAGGCTGCATTTGTTGGGCTAACTGATCAGCAGCTAAAATTATAGTGAGTCACAACTCGTATAAGCCACGTTATATCCGGCTCCATTTGTTGGCTAACTGATCGACAGCTATAAGTATAGTGAGTCACTACTCTATATGCAACGTTATATGGTATGGACTGCATTTGCTGGACTCACTGATCAGCAGCTACACGTATAGTGAGTCCCTACTCTATAAGCCACGTTATATCAGGCTGCATTTGCTGGACTAACTGATCAGCACCTACAAGTATAGGTATAATGAGTCACTACTCTATAAGCCACGTTATATCTGGTTGGCATATGCTGGCTGACTGATAAGATGGTAAAACTAGAAAGTCCGGTCTGTCTACGCATTATGGGCCCTTACAAGTCATTTGAGAAGCTTACACAAACTTCAAAAAAATAAACACACGAACATACAGACGGACAGAAAAAAACATAAAAAAACAACAACAAAAAACAAACGAACGGACGTACGATCAGTAGTGAGGGTAATTGTATTAATGCGGAAGGATGTATCCTTACTAAGTAATGAAAGTAAATAAACCGACCGACAGACGGAAGGATAGGGCGAAATATGCACCGCCGATTCTGGGGTGGGGGGGGGTGGGGGGGGGGGGGGGGGGGGGGGGGGGGTTAATTATGGTGACCAAGTTGTCAATTAGATACGTTTTGTAAGGCTGCATTATACGGACACTTGGCATACTAAATATTATTAACCACAATAAAGCCGAGATCGTACTTAAAAAAATAATTCGAATAGTATATGCATGTTATTTTGTATTTACAATATTAATAATAACAATAAAATAAACATTGGGCGAGATGATGCTAGGACGAGTCGTGTCTGGGACGAAGTTACTCCTTTCTATTTAACAAAAATAACAACAACTCCATGGTGATTATGCAAACACATTATGTCCGTTTAGCTGAAGAATATATTAATTGTGTCAAGTAGTGTTACAAAAATGAAGCTTTTGCCGTATTTATAAACCATACCTACCTTTGTCAACGCAGTCAATGCGTGGCTTCGTTTCGACTGAGGGGATACATCCTCTTCTATGAGGTTGACAACGTCCTCAATCGCGGCTCGCGACAACCCATAACGCTCTATCACCTCTCGATCCGACAGCTGATCGAGAGGATTTCTCCGTTCGCGGAAATTGCGCCTTTGACGGTGATGTTCTTCACGGCCATGACACTTGCGATAAAAGATCTTCGTACGACAGCCCAATACCTATCGTAGACTTACGGGGAAAGTTACGAACTTCGCAAGAAAGTTCGCACGAAGTTGACGTTAGTGAAACGCTAAAATGCGCCTAAGAAGTTCTCGTACGATAATTTCTTATCGCAAGAAGTTTAGTGAAACGGGCCCCAGAGATCTTATATAATTGCACACGTAGCGGTAGGTTAATGCTATATATGATATAGGCATGTAGTTGAACATTTCGTACCTAATATGAGGGGTTGGACAGGGGACGAGGGGTGTGTGTGTGTGTGGTCGGGGGGGGGGGGGGGGGAAGAGGGGGATATGAAGTGGACATTATAACCTGGCAGATACCAACTGCCATACATTAGCATGCATATGTAGGCTAGTAAATAGTCATGTGGCATTTCAAACTATGTATTTCACAAATTGATGGTTTTTGATTATTTTTCATATATTTTCGTAGATTTTTTAATCCAACAAATTAAGACTTTCCTACCCTCCGATCGCTTGCGATTTTTTTCCTGTGATTCAGGACATATTTCGTGATACGAAAATGATGTTGGCATTTGTGTTTTAATTTTCTTGGAGTAGGCCATTATTAGCACTTAAATGCACTGGCCTATTTTCTGAGCAGCTGGACAAAACAAGTGAAGGAACTGTTTTAACACATTAGCGTATTTATATTTTAATGGCAGCGTTGTTAACAAATATACAGCTAATCGTACAGAACACTCTTAATTTTCCGATAGGTAAATACAAAGGAAACACATACCGGGTTAGGGTATGGAAGATGTTCAAGCCAATTCCCACCCTTAAATATAAGCCGAATCGAAACGCATACCTAACTATTTGGTAAACCCACTGTGTTTGTACACAGGTGGAAGACTCGGACATATGACACCAAAACAAATGCCTGTTAAAAAAATCCCATTACCCCACCCACTTGGTCTCTTACAGTAGGGGAAAGGCGGGGTAAGTTCAGCCAATTTTTTTTTTTTTTTCTTGCCGAAATGCGTATCTGGCCGTCAAATTAAATCTTTGGGGAAACTGTTGTAGCACGTTGTATTCTCATATCACCTCACTAAAAGTCACCTTGAACGTTGAACCACCCTCTGGGGGTAAGTTGTGCCACACGGGGTAAGTTGATATTTGGCTAAAATAAAGGTACAATTCCATTGTTCTGCCTGAAAACATATTTAATTTGCAACCGCAACATCATGAACACCGAACATTGAACAAAATGATTACTTTTTCCTTGTGAATACAATTATCATAACTAGAAAATGTGTTCGGAGAACACGGGTGCCCCCACTGTGAGCTTTGATAGTAAAAAAAACCTTAAATGCAATAGCTTTTCGAAACAAACTGAACTACGGATGCACGCATGCCCCCCCCCCCCCCAAATAAATTGGTGGGGGCATAAAAACACACTAAGTCATGAGTCAATAAAGGTTAACTCGCGCGCGCGGGTATGAACATTCAACTCAATTTGGCTGCAATATTTGCAAGTCACTAACAGTGACAATCAACACAAAACGTATTCCAAATAGAATATTATAAAACTTTCTAAGTACATTCTCCATTCTCATACTCGAAATCAGTATATTTGACTGGCCGAGACTGAGCACAGTTCAGTACTCGACCAATCAAATTCCATGATTTCGAGTATGAGAATGGAGAACGTGCTCAAAAAGTTTTATAACCACAGGCCCTGATTGTGGCAACTAGGAAACAATGTCCGTCATTCAGATATGAACTAGACAAGGCCAGAAATGAAGTCAAGTGAGGAGCCACGCTGACAAATCACAATTGAACACAAGCTGACCAGAACAACGGGAAGAACTGCCAACACACTTGGGCTGTGGCAGCTTACGCACAACATCTTCCCAGTCAAAGGCTGCTTCATCCTTTGTATCTGGTACAAATACTGGTTTGCCCGTTGCAACCTTTCCAGCAACATTGTGCAGAAATACTCCTTCGAACTCCAATTCCTCTCCGCTGAGTACATCAACGCGAGCAATGTAATGAATGAATCGTGATTTTCCAGCACATTTGACAACTACAAAGTCGCCTGCAATGATAGGCGTATCACTGTCAACATCTGATTCGTCATTATAGTCAACTTCTGAATCATCACCCTCACTAGAACTTGGTGTTTTGGACTTGGGAGGGCATGGCTTTTTCCCCTTCGTTTTAGATAAACATTTCTTTGGCTTCTTGGCAGTACCTGTTGTCTTACGTTTGCGAGTTTCAAATATGGCAGCAAGTTCTTGGCGTTCCGGTGTGTCTGTCAAAATCTTCGTGCTGCCTTTTTTGCGACCAGCCTTTGTTTTCCGTCGCTTTAGGGAATGGGTGTACATCAGACGGTGACACGTATCGTGTGGAAGGCATGGGTGAATCAGGGTTATCAGATGTGGTTGGTTGAACACCATCTGATAGCCGTTGTAGTGGCTGCGCAACATCACTTGGCAAGTAAGCAGCGGTAGTCATATCTGATGATGTTGTATTTTCATGAGTTGGATTCACCTCGGCGTCGTCTGTTTGCAGTTGTTGTGGCTGCACAACATCACTTGGCAAGTCAGCAGTGGGAGTCGTATCTGATGACGTTGTATTGTGTCCGGAGTTGGAGTCCCCTCGGTGCCATCTTCTGCAGCATCATGTTGCTCACGGTCGGTTGGGGCAGCAGGGGCAAAGTCAGTTTCACTAAAGATGTCCCTGTTGAATGGATGAATACCTGTCGCTTGAAAGCCTGCAGTGATGTTGCGCGGTGTCATGGCAATCATTTGGGCTTGGTTCAATAGAGCTGGAATTTCGTAGATTGTCACCGTTTTCCCAGGGTTAGAACGTAGCCACCCATCCATGGCTCTATTGTACGCGGTCTTCAAGGGCCCGTATACTGATCGATCGAGAGGCTGAAGGCGGTGTGAAGTGTGGGGCGGTATTGTCAGCAGGACAACGCCACGAGACCTTGCAGTGTCCACAACATTGAGAGAAATGTGGGTATCATGGTTGTCGAGTATAAGGAGAATCTTCTTCTCTGGTGAACATCTGGTGTGTTTGATGATGTGATTTAGGTATTCCACAAATGTCTCCTCGTTCATCCACCCACTGCGCGTTGCTCTGCCTATGCACTGAGTCGGTCCATCTCTGACAAAGTGTGCTTTATAGTGGACTCGTGGAAATATGAAGAGGGGAGGCACTACTGACCCAATTTCACTCACTGTGTACACGACAATCACCAGTTCCCCACGTTCAGCGGAGGTGATTGCGCCAACTTGTTTCTTTTCCCTTTTATTTCCCTTTTCGGTCACAACAGCAGCAGGGTTTTGAACTGTGGTGCACCTAGTTTCGTCTGTGTTGTATATGTCACTTGGTGAAAACTTGGTGAAAACTTATATCTGTCCATAACATTGGCAAGATTGTCGAAGAACTTATCAACCACTGGTCGGTTGAAAGCAGTAGCTCGTCCAAATGATGTGGCCTCTGGACTTCTAATTGCCAGGTTCTGACGCTTCTTGAAACCTAACCACCAGTCTTGGCCTGCTACCTTGTCACGATCCCAGCTGATTGGGACATCAATATTGTTTCATTTGGCAAATTCGTATGCCAGAGAACAGCACCTATTTACCGACAAACCATGAAACATATCTGCCAATTGCTTTACTTGATCCGCTAAATCTTTCTCCATGCCAGGAGAGAACACCAGCTGCCGCAAGGCCACGGCCGTATAGACAGTCCCCTGTTGCTGTTGTATGTCTCTCTTCACAATGTATCGTTTATGTGTCATTCGATCGATTGCAAAGTCCTTAGCTGCACTCCGCACACTCTGTCCGCCAGCAACAGCTTCAGTCGCTCGCTCCATCACTATAGACGCTCGATCCAATACATCACCAAGGCTTACGACTCTGCCTGGGTGCATTCCGTACGTCTAACGCACAGAGCTTATATGCCGAAGCAAATGAGCCTTCTCTCCACGACAGACGCACCAAATTATCTTTGCAATACGCCACTAAACTACATTCCAATCCATCTAATCCAGCTTATAACACTGTCTTTCATCGAACTACAGATGCTGTATTCGATAAGAAACCAAGCTTCAAGCCACCATTCGGCAAGAGAATGGATCCTTTGATACACGATGCTGGCTTGGATCTGGATCACATTGCCAAATACGCTGTTCCAGATACTCCACCGTGGCAGTTGGAGCAGCCCAAGGTGATCTTCGATCTTAGTCAGCACACGAAAGCAACAACTGATCCATCCATTTTTAAATCACTTTTTCTTGAGGTTAAAGACAGATACAATACGTACACTCCGCTTTTTACTGATGGCTCAAAGATCGGGGACCGGGTAGCATCTGCTGCCGCTGTCCCCGAGGGAGATCTTCAATCCAGACTCCCAGACAAATCTTCGATATTTTCTGCGGAATTGAGGGCGATTTTACTTGCTCTTGATTTCGCGAAAATATCTTGGAGAAAGCAATTCATTTTATTTTCCGATTCATTATCTTCACTACAAGCTTTGTACAACATGAAGCTTGAACATCCACTTATCCGCCAAATCATGGAGCTACACCATATTTTACTTTCGTCTGGCAAGGATATTATTTGTTGTTGGCTACCCAGTCATACTGGCATGAAGGGCAATGACAGGGCAGATAGTGCTGCCAAGGCCGCCCTGGATCTACCAACTTCTCATTTTCCTGTTTGCTATCATGATTTTAAATCATCCATCAACTCATTCATCTCCGATACAATGCAGATCCAGTGGGATCTGCTCACAGATAATAAACTTCATGCTGTGAAACCGACTCTGGGCGAATGGACTCCTGGCTACAGACATGTACGCCGGGATGAAGTTGTCCTTAGTCGATTGCGCATTGGACATACACGACTAACGCATTCGTATATGCTCAAAGGTGAGCCGCGTCCATGGTGTATTCCATGCCACAGCGCATTTACCGTGCAACACATCCTACTGGACTGTATCGATTTTGCCGATATTCGAAGCAAACACTTCAGTGTTACTTCACTTGCGGAGCTATTCCAGGTGGAGAACATTGAAGGTTTGCTTCGCTTTCTCCATGAAACTAACTTGTATCGGAAGATTTAATTTTATCATTGCATACATGTCTCATATTTCTATAATTTTATATTTCTATACACGTTTTATATTTCTATATATATATTGTTCATCATATTAATATTTTTACCCTAATTGTATACTATTTTACTATTATTTTTATTCTTCATCTACATTGCTTGGCCCTAAATGATACTTTTTTGTGTTGATGGGCCGTTAAGCACCATTCCATTCCATTCCATTCCAATTCCATCACTATAATGTATCACATCACTATAATTATATTCATGACACTATAATTATATTCTATTTATCCCGTTAACCACATCAAAGTTGTTCAAATGTCTCTAAAAATGCATTTGTGGCCTCATAGGTTTGTCTTCTGAAGCGACAAGATTATCGTGTTACGTCATTCACATAATGACGTAACGTCATACATAATGACGTATCTACTAGACGTGAATGAGAAAACATTCACGTATACCATGTTTCACGGCTAGTAGGTGCGTAGTTGACGGGATAAAACAATCACCTATGTCGCTCACACGGATATAGTAGGTCAATGTCACAAGAAGGCTGTGTGGCATATTTAGCATTCTAATTTACACTGGTGTTGATGATGTCTAAATTTGCTGACTGCAGGTGTAAAAGTGGTCGAGTTACAAACTCAAACAACAAGGTGTCAACACAGTTAATTTTGCATGTCTTTGCATGTCTTTTCCACAGCATTCACACGTGGCTAGGGTCATTCTTGGTCAATGTCAGAGTGACATTTCTACGATTGTTTTCCTCAAGAACATATTGGGGGCAAGTTGAGCCAACTGGAGTAAGTTGAGCCATGTTTTTACACATGTACACTGTGTTTACACATGTACACATAATGTATGCTTCAATTCTACAAATGTCTATGACAAGCGTGTAGACACATACCCGAGCTAGATATCATACGATATCCATATCGTATCAATACTGCATAAGGAATAAATTTACACTTACCGGTTTCCAGCTTTTTTACTCTTTTTTTTTGAAAAATCTAATTTTTCCGCTTCTTACACATGTGTCTCCAGGCTTCTAGAAAACAATATGGCTGGGGTTGAGGTCATGTGATTGGCCATGTTTAAATCACGACACCGCGGTGGCTGACTCATTCCTAACTGACTGGGAGGGGGTGGCTCAACTTACCACTATGCTCAACTTACCCCGCCTTCCACTACCATATATGCTATATAAAGGTGAGTATAAATAGGGCTATTATAGAAAGAGCCCTCTCTTTTCCGGCTCGCACAAACACAATAAACATCGATTAAATGTATGACTTCTGTCTCTGGCAATCGATAAAGGTATTAGGTGTGTGAATATACTCACTTCAAATCGCTGTTTCCAGCATTTATTCAGTTATTCGCATTTTGTATACCTCATCCAAAGCGAAATTTGCGTGTACCATGACCATATACATTAGTAACTCCAACCATACAAAGTTCGTCCAATTGTGATCGTTCGCCGATCTAAAAAACACTTTTTTCTAATTGCATTGGCTTTCATTCATGATTCGCGTACAATCAGATTATGTCTTCCGGAAACCCTGAAAAGGGAAAGTCCTCGCGTCTATTTTTAGGTTTAGCCAATCAGAGATGTTCTTACATAGACGCTTTGGTGCTTGTATTATGGAAGATCGTACATTGACCCAGTTCCAGATAATGAACGAAATTATAGAAAAAAGTGTTTTTTAGATCGGCGAACGATCACAATTGGACGAACTTTGTAATAAAGTTCGCAATAAAATCAATAATTATTTTTGGGGAGGGTGACTATTTTTGTTATTGATGGAAAAGTATTTACTTTTTAATGTGTTTAATGGCCAAATATTCGTCGGCAGCAAAACGTGGAACAGACAGTAGGGCATTGCCGAGCGGGATGCGGACTGAGGATCAATTTTTACATCCTATTACATCAATTATAGTTATTTTAAACCTATATTTTTCACTGAGTACATTTAAAAGCGCAACACCTATTTATATTTATCGTGCATAACTTGAAAAATATTCAATAGATAAAGCTGAAACTTAACACGATTTCTAGTTATTCAATTATCAAGGAATTCGCAAAATTCACGAGCTATGATTCCCTGGGATATATGTAACAATTGGGCATTCTGGACCACACCCCAACACTTTTAGCCTAAATAACCCGCTATTTTCGATAAAAAAGAAAAAAGTACTAACCCACTTTTCCTCTAGACCACACCCCTTTTACCAGACTTCGGAGCAAGAGTTCTCAGAATCTTGATTATTTGTCCTTGATGAAACACACAATAAACACAGGTTGAAGTAACATACCAATGCCTATAAATACATTAAATATACATGAAAGTATCAATACCAAGGTTCCTATGTTTTTTATGGGCCGTAATCGAACGGCCTCAAGATAACAGACTCTCACGAAACAATTAACCGATTTATATCATGTTCGCTTATTGCAGACGTTATGCACATGTTAGCCCTCCGCAATGATGTAATCTCCGATGCGCTGTCCCGGATGGAGATCTTCAATCCAGACTCCCAGATAGATCTTCGATATTTTCTGCGGAATTGAGGGCAATTTTAACGGCCCATCAACACAAAAGAGTATCATTTAGGGCCAAGCAATGTAGATGAAGAATACAAATAATAGTAAAATAGTATGTTCGATGTGGTAGTCAGTCAGATGATTAGGATAAAAATAGTAATATGATGAAAATATAAGTGAACAACGTGTATAGAATTATAATATTATGGAAATGAGAAACATGTGTACAATGATAAAATTAAATTTTCCGATACAAGTTAGTTTCATGGAGAACGCGGAGCAACCTTTCAATGTTCTCCACCTGGAATAGCTCCGCAAGTGAAGTAACATTGAAGTGTTTGCGTCGAATATCGACAAAGTCTATACAGTCCAGTAGGATTTTATTTGTTAATTTTGTTGAGGCTTAGTTGTAAGTGGCGCTCAATAGTTTCCATGTTCTTATTTGTATGATATTAGCCAATCATCGACATATAACGAGCAGTCAACACCTGGTTGCAGGCATGTGTCACGCCAGGGTGAGACCGAGATAGTTTACAGAAGGGATGCACGTTGTCGACAGAGACAACAAAATATATATTTACGATGATGATGTATTTACATACATGCATAATGAAATGCACAAACAATGGATGGTAATGTCAGTACGGACAACGTCCCCTGGATGAAGCCCCCAGATACAATCGCACAACCAAGGCACCGTCACGATTCTGGAACAGGTAGCTATTGTTCAACATTATGCATCATGTTCAAGATCCGATTTTAGAGTTCCGTTAATCAACTCCGGTTTCCGCCATGATGATAGTGACGTACTTATTACGTCGTAAAGTTACTTGGGACTATAATATACAGACTACTTGGGCGGATGGGGCCAATATCACATGGGTGAACGTCCTTCGAGATTCATCTCATCCTTGGACGGAATGACGTCACCGGAATGATGCCCCACTCGATATGCCCTTGATCCACGCGGAGCAGAGTCCCCGCTGGTACACGGTGTCGTGTTGTGGACTCCATAATACATAGGTGTTGCGTACTAGTTATACGCGTATACACCAGATGGACGTGCCGTCGCTGGTTGCTGACTGGCTGGCTGACTGCCTGGCTGGCTTATTGGCTGGGACTACAAAACACCAACGGTGTTGTTACCAGAATATAACGTGTTATAGTCTCAATAATAGTCACAGTAGTGCACATGAAATCATTATTATGATTGCATGGCAATACTAAACAACCTCGTAGATTACATGAATCATGATAAATTGTAATGTACACAAAGATATTAGTTGGAAGAAGGGGGCTGATATAATGCATATGTCGGAGAATGTGATGTAACACATTAATGAACAGCCGCTATATGTAGTGTCCACAACGATATATATCTTCACAGCCGTACATGTGAATACAGACGTCATTCACAGTTATTTAACATTATTAAACAAAAATTTAATTGCGACATGCCTTACCCTGATCAGACTGCTCGTGGCCAACTGCGCTAACTTAATAAATAGCTACTGTACCAAGTATTTTCCTGTGCAGACTCACAGTATTACATTACTACTGATAAACACTGTAGACTCTAATCAGACTGTAGGATTCGACAGGCTGACCCAAAGCATCAGTGATTGAAATAAATTATACTTCACATCATGTCCTTATTGCAGCTTACTGACGTATAGATCAGTGCATTTAGAGCAGAACTGTGTGATCTGGTCTATCCTGGTCGCAATAGCATTTACAATATTTACAATACACTGTGAACGTACATGACTTAATAAAATGAATGTACAGACGACTGGGTTAGGAGTTTACATGTGTCCACCATAGAGTAAATAGAGTAAGTCGTCCAGAAAATTCACGTTACAATTGTGACATATTAACATTGGCAATATTCTCATGTATTGTACAGGGCGCAGAACTGATATTGGACTGAATCATAACATAAAATGCATAGCTAATTTTAGTAAACATTTCAATCGTGTTCGCCCTTCGTTTACAAATATAATAATTTGCAACTGCAATTAGTCGGAATGACATGCAAAAAACCCCACATGATAATAATATGCCATTACAATACTCACGGAATGCTCCCACGTGCCAGACCTGTAATCGTTATCATTTACACGTAAACACGACGTTTTAATGAATCAGTTCGATTTGATTAAGGGAGATAATCTACATTAGCGGATATATGCCATACGGCTTTTATTGACCAAGCCTTTGTTCGAAATGGGTCCAAATAACTCAGCTAAATGAAATAGGGCAGTATTATCGAGGATACGATAACAATGCGGAGAATTGCCGGTCTTGGCAGGATTCAGACTTAAATGGCAGCATTAGAAAGTAAGTAAAAAAACATATGTACTTACCAATTCCCAGTGATTGCTTGCGATCCAATGTGTTCACAAGAATGTTTGAGTGTCCGACTGCTAGAATATGGTTTGTGATAATATATATATGCAACTATAGCGCACAATTTTCCTACCGTAGTCCGCCTGTCTATATAAAAACTCTGTGCCAACATTTGGCTTACACTTTTGCGTAAGTGGACTAATGTTCTAACAGTCAGTCTAGCTCATGAGATATCTGGTGAATTAATCTGAAATACTTCAGTCATAAGTAGATATGACCTACTAGGTATTCAGGCTAGCATCCAATTCTGCATAAACAGTGTACATCACCCAGCTATAATCGGCGCAAAATCCAATACTGGTGGTCCGTGCACGGTTTCGGATAAGGCGCTATTCTCTCCAGCGGTGTATTCCACGGGAGGGATATTCCACACACGAACACCTATTCGATAGTCGGTACTAGATTATTCGAGTATTGTGCTCTAGACTAGTATTGTGTGACCCGTGTTACAAATAATGGATGATAAAGAAAATAGTCGGCTACAATTCGTGACAGCATTTTAAAATGTTATTGAGCTTAATGTTAACAAGAGTAACAGACAATATACTTCCCTGTGGCACACACAGTTCCTGTTCGTAGGGATCGGAAAGGGTTGTACTGACTCGGACTTGGAATTGTCTGTCTTTCAAAAAATTAGAAATAAAATCAGGGAGATGACCCTTCAGACCGAGGTCGTGAAGGTCCTTCATAATCCCATAATTCCACGTCGTGTCATATGCCTTTTCTAGGTCGAAACATACAGCAACTATATGCTAATTCTTAAGAAAACCGTATCGAATGAATGCTTCGAGTCTAACCAGATTATCTGCAGTGCTTGTCTGGCGACGGAATCCCGACTGATATTAATATATCAGTCCATTCGATTCCAAGAACCAGACAAGCCTGTAATTAATCATTCGTTCCATGGTTTTACAGACGCAGCTAGTAAATACGATGGGACCGTAACTTATTGGGTCGGTGTGATCCTTGCCCAGTTTGGGAACATGTATGATTGTAGCTTCACGCCATGAAGGCGGGGGAAGACGCCTTGTTCCCAAATGGTATTAAATAGTTCATGGAGGTTGTCTAAAGAGTGTTCAGGTAAATGCTTTAGTAGTTGGAAGTGGATATCATCACGGCCTGATGATGTATCATGTGCTTTCTCGAGGGAAGCTGTTAATTCCCTCATAGAGAAAGGAGCGTTGTAATGTTCTGAATTGTCCGAATTGAAATTGAGTTTTGTTTTCTCTTGTTCAGATTTCACCTTCAAGAACTCCGCAGTACAGTTATTCGATGAGGAATGGAATAGTGCTTAATGAGGAGTTCTTATTGGAGAAGGTTTCCACCAAAGTGTTTGCAATATCAACTTTGGAAAAGACCTGGTGTCCTGCATTGTTGAGGTGATTGATTGATCGTCTTAGCTTTGCCGTTTATCTTACGAATCATGTCCCGTGCTGTTTTCATTTTTGATCGAGAGTTCAACCTGGAGATAAAAGCTCTCCAAGTTTTTATCTTGCTAGCTTTGATAGTGCGTCTAGCTTTCGCTCTAAAAATTCGATGATCATTAAAATGTTCTTGTTCCAGGTGGAGAACATTGAAGGTTTGCTGCTTCGCTTTCTCCATGAAACCAGCTTGTATCGGAAGATCTGATTTGTATCATTGTATACATGTTTCTCATTCTATAAATTTATAATTCTGTACAGGTTGTTCATTTATAAAAATTGCGGGTAGTACCACATCGCTACTCATCGGGCTGAGCGATAATGCTGCGGGTAGTACCGCATTGCTGCTTACTGGGCTGAGCGGTAATGCTGCGGGTAGTACCGCATTGCTGCTTACTGGGCTGAGCGGTAATGCTGCGGGTAGTACCGCATTGCTGCTTACTGGGCTGAGCGGTAATGCTGCGGGTAGTACCGCATTGCTGCTTACTGGGCTGAGCGGTAATGCTGCGGGTAGTACCGCATCGCTGCTTACTGGGCTGAGCGGTAATGCTGCGGGTAGTACCGCATTGCTGCTTACTGGGCTGAGCGGTAATGCTGCGGGTAGTACCGCATCGCCACTCATTGGGCTAAGTGACAACGCCGCGGGCAGTCCAATAAGCGGCAACACCGCGGGCAGTCCAACAAACGGCAACGCTGCGGGTCCTACCGCACCACTACTTCTGCTTACCCCCATGTCCAGTTTCAGGGCCGGTACCTCGGTGTCAATGTCCTCCTCTGACGAAAGTTCCAGGGCGTACTGGAACTTCTCCCATAGGCTCCTCCGGTTACGGACTTCCAGCTGTCCCAGGACGACCATCAGAGCACGCCAATGGAACAGCACGGCCGGAGAGTTCAGAGGCGACAACGTGTACTGCTGCGGAGGTACCAGTCCCAACACCCGAGATATGGCGTTCATATCCACCACTTGTGCCTCAGACACCTCACTGTTCATCTCCTCGGTTAGCAGACCATCAGTACTATCTATTGCATCTGCCAAGTCCTGAATAGATGGTTTCCCCAGTAACCAGGTGGCCGCTAATTTCAAGGCGGTAAGTCGCTGACGGGATACCTCCACACACACTCGATCGTTGAAGATAGACGGAATATGGGTTGCGAAGGCATGTGTCCTTGGATGTCCATGATACGGGGAACAGTCAGATACGGGACAGATGTTCATTCTGGCAGATCTGCGTCTAGGTACTAAGGAGAGAGGTGTCGTAGTTATTGAGGGCGCGGTTGAATGGACCCTATGCCATGGATTGACCGGGTTTTCTATCACACACGCGCTGGTTGATTGTGATACCACGGTTGATGAAGCGGTTGAATGGACCCTAGGCCACGGATTGACCGGGTTATCTATCACACGCGCGTTCGATCTCGTGTGGGTCTGTAATTCTAGACCCTGTACCACTCGTGTTTGTCGCGTTTGTATATCCACGTTCACCACAATTCGTAAATCCATTGGAATGCATGGAACGGCAACTTCCTGCTTACGATTCTTCTTTTTCTGAGCACGGCGTTTCAATTGTCTGCTTCGGGTTTTTGTAATCTGATATGACTCAACCCCAGGGGTGGTAGCTCTCTGCTCTGCACGCGGCTTAATTGTTGCTCGTGAATGTTCAGCCTCGCGTGCCGTCTCCGTGTGGGACGTGGAACGCGGATGTTTCGGCGGACTCTTAGCTCTGCTGGGTGGTGTCCACTTAGATTTTCTCGGACTTCTGTAGACGGTTTTGTGTTCACTATGGTGTAAACCAATTTCCGAGTGTCGCTGCTTCCGTGGACTTCGGTCTCTGTCTCGACGGGGGGACCGCGATTCATGGCGTCTTTTGGAATGCTTTGAATGCTTTGAATGCTTTGAATGTTTTGTCCCTCGTTTAGAGTCCTCTTCGGCTGGAGACCGGTTTGGTGATGCCGTTGATCCAACCTTGGACGGTTTAGGCGACACTATATGGGGCGTTCTATCCCGTTGAACATTGGTAGGTCCGAGAAAGGCGTCTTCGTCCTCTGTGGGACACTATAGCGAGAGTACATCGTCTTCGCTAGATGGTGGCGTAATTTCCATCGGCAATGGATGCGCTACATTCTCGGTACGGTGCCCGAGGGTGGGGTCCTGATCCAAGCGAATGTCCTTGTACATTCCATCATGGGGCATCGCATTTTCCACAGAGGACTGGAGTCCGATGTCCGTTATGTTTGCATTGATCCAGGAGCGATTGTGCAGTTGGAATCGCTCCGCGTCTCTCGCCACGGTCTTCAACCATGCCTGGTATTTCCGGTGGCGTGACAGCTGAGCATGGCCCCTAACCGCGTTGAGCACTCGGTCGGACTTCCCGGCGAAGGCTGGTGACATCAGTTTGTCGATAAAGCCTCCCGCCTCCACCGGACGTCCCACTTTCGTCGCGTGCTCAACACGGTCCAGGTAAGTAGACTCGTCTTGGTTCAATGCCATTCTGGAATAGACTAACAGAAGTTATTAATATCAACATAATGGTAATCTATCTTCGTGTCATTGGACATACAACGCAGAGCTTGATGCTACTCTTAACTGGTAAATTAGCATCCGGGAAGTCCCCGAATTCAGCCACCCAGACACTAAAGGTTTTAGTTGTCATTCTTACTTTTGCAACGGTGGCACTTCTATCTATTTATGTCCACTGCATCTGCAGCTTTAATGTTGACGCAAGACCCATGGTACCATTCATTGCAATATTCACATTGGATCATAAACCTTCCTCCCCAAGGTTGCTTGCAATAACAGTATAGATCCTGATCTGATTGACCCAATGGAATATTGCTGTTGGAACGATCAAGTGCCGATTTTACCCAACTTGGTACATTTCTATCTCTACAGGGTTTTAACCGATCATGATTGGCTACAAAGACTGCGTTTTTTAATCGAACACGGAATAGGGCGCTCGAGATATTTTCTATTATGACAGCCGGGCCTTTCCATGGTTGGCAAAGTTTACGACACTTGCCCGTCAGAACCGCGGTATCTAATAGATAGACCAGATCACTCTTTTCGTAGGACCGTTCCAATAATCGCAAATCATAGTTTCTTTTCATGCGCCGGGACGAGGTTTTTAATGTGGCCCTAGCTTTCGTGTGTGCTTCCTGCATATCCCCCGTTAGCTTAGTCACGTATCCATCCGGATGCATGGATTGGGCTAGTTTTTGGGGAAACATGAGATTAGCCGGAATATTGACCTCCCTCCCGAGCATGAGTTTGTTTGCGGTGTAGCCTGTGCCACGGTTGACAGCTGAGCGTAAGGCCCCTGCAATTTGTTGCAATTGCAAATCCCATTGATTCTGAGATGAGCCTATATAGCATCTAACCGCGTCCATCAGTGTTCGATTATACCGTTCCACCTGACCATTTGCGGAGGGTCGATATGGAGTGGTACGCGTCTTATGAATGTGCAAAGCTTTACACACGGCTGCAAACAGTTTGGACTCGAAGTTTCTGCCCTGATCCGAGAAAAGGGATAACCAAAGCGCGAGAAAAACTGGTCTATGGCCGCTTTTGCCGTCACATCAGCAGTTTAAGACGGAAGGGGGACACATTCTACCCATTTGGTAAATTGATCAACCATCATTAAGATGTGTTCGTTACCCCGGGGTGTTCTGGGTAATGGACCTAGAAAGTCAATGTGTACCCGCTCCATCGGTGCACCTGCTTGATATTCACGCATCCCTATACGACCATACTTTTCGGACTTTTTATTCTGGCTACACCCAGAGCAAGTGGTAAGATATTGTGCTATATCCTTACCCATTTGGTACCAGTAACATTTCTGCTTCATTCTCGCCTTTGTTCTCACCACGCCCTGATGCCCCGCGGACGGAATATCATGGCTCCATGTCGGAGCTACTTCTCGGAGACTAGAAGGCAGAACAATGTCTTTTTCCTTACTATCCGGTCTGTTCCGAAATAACACACCATCAATGAGGGTGAACAGATCTTTTGTCAGCCAATGCGCTTTGGCAGCCGGACTAGCAATGAACAGCTCCGGTTGTTTGGGAACGACCCGAGTGTTCAGCCAATCTAACACCAAACACAAATCACTGTCCTTTGATTGCTCTTCTCTCATTTCTTCGTTAGAGAAACTCCAACAGGATGGTGCATCCGGAACCACAGAATTGATACCCGGAGAAATGCCGCATGCTAATATCTCTGGCACCCCGTTCCGTGTCACCAACTCTATGCTCACGACTCCCTCACCCTGCTCACGTTGAAGACCCAAGACCCTCCTCACCTTCCGCCCTACTGCCTGTTGGGCCTTCAGGCAGCGCATTAGGTTCAGGTAATGGCTTTGTCTCCGAAATGATTTGGGCCACACCCTGTCCGGATAACTTTTTGGGAATAAATTCCTATGTGCTACCCGAGGCTTCACTGAACTGGATTCGCACCTTGGATACGGAGCGTCTCCCATGTGTATCCAATGCCCCTCCCAGTTCTACATCCCTTGTGAAGTCCCCCCAGTTTTTGTTAGCCCTCGTACAATACTTACAGCCTCCACAAGGCAGATCCTCTAAATGTACCCCAGAGGAATACGAATCACACATCCCCGAAGCTGGTATGCGAGATAAAGAATCCGCATTCCCATGTTTTACACCTGGACGGTACTGCACCACCATATTGTATTGCGACAATCCTTCCATCCATCGAGCAAGCTGTCCTTGTGGAGCCTTAAAGTGCAAGAGCCATGCCAAGCTAGAATGATCAGTTCTAACCACAAATGGTCTGCCCAGTAAGTAATGGCGAAACTGTCTGGTGAATCTCAGAATGGAAAGCAATTCTTTCCGTGTGACACAATATCTATTCTGTTCTGGTGTCAATGCGTAACTACTAAACGC
Source organism: Conchocele bisecta (assembly GCA_029237695.1). NCBI lineage: Eukaryota > Metazoa > Mollusca > Bivalvia > Lucinida > Thyasiridae > Conchocele > Conchocele bisecta. The sequence continues at coordinate 102,580,902 of CM055271.1, forward strand.
AATGACCTTTTCCTCACCATTCTGAATTTGTAATAATTCTGCCCCAATGGCCACGTCTGATGCATCCGTATCCAAAATAAAGTCATCATTATTGTTTGGAAGGGCCAATACTGGGGAATTTGTCAATGCTGTAATGAGGGAGTCAAATGACTGTTTCTGATCCTGTTCACAAACAAATTTTCGTTTTCCCGTGATGCGATACATGGGCTCCGCCAATTTCGCAAATTTGCCACAAACGTACGGTGATAATTGGCCAACCCCATGAATCTCCACATCTTTTGAGCACCGAGGGACGGGCCAGTTTTTTACTACCTCAATATCTTTATCAGTCATGGTGAGGCTATTGGAACTGACTCGTCGCCCAAGGAAATCAATCTCTGACTGAAACAGGATGCATTTTTTTGGGTTTAAGTTTCAGCCCGTCTTCTCGGATCCTTGCCAATGCAGTTGCTAGGTTAAACAGATGTTCTTTAAAGGTCCCCCCCCCCAGCACCACAATGTCATCAAGGAACGCTAGCACCGTTTTCCAAGTTAGGCCCCTCAACACTAGATTCATGACTCTAGAGTATGTTGCTGGCGCGTTGCAGAGCCCGAAACCGATCTTTACATGCTCGTATAGACCATACTTTGTAGTAAATGCCGATTTGTGTTGGTCTTCAGCCTTGAATTTGACCTGCCAGTAAGCGGAATTCGCATCAAGTTTGGAAAACCATACGCTACCGGCCAATGTATCAAGACAATCGTCTACTAATGGTGACGGAAAGACATCCTTTCGGCAAACGTCATTGAGCGCTCGGTAATCAATACACCATCTGACAGACCCATCGCGTTTGCGAATTAACACTGGTGCGGCAGCACACTCAGATGTGGATTCCTGAATTACCCCTGCTTCCAGCATTTTCTTTAAATGGGCTTCCTCCTCGCCTGCGAAGCAAGCAGGAGTTCTTCGTATGCGCTGCTTGACTGGTTTGGCATCCCCAGTATCAATGGTGTGTTCGATTGCCCCGAAATGACCCAAATCAAATTCACTTGAGGCAAACACATCTTGATACTCGGTTAACAGTTGGCCTAACTGTACTTTTTGTTCTTCGTCTAACAATTCGGCAGACGACGTGAACAACGGATATAGGTGTTCTGGTATATTTACCTCAGTTGACTGCCCCTTCAGGCACCATCTGTACCATAACAGGCTCCTCGGGCAAAGTACCGGACTCCTCACAGTACTCGTCAACAGCGTAGGCATTCCCTATCTGTTGGCCCTTACGTACAAGCCGGTACCTATCTGATGGATTTACCAGACACACAACCGGCTTATCACCACCCTTCCGCACTACTCTCGGTACTAGCAAATGTGTGTTCCCTATCGGTTCCACTACATAATCTGGTAAGAGTGCATTCATCGTGCACTTCACTTTTATTGCCGAGTTGGGAGGAATGACATGTCTTTTATCCAACGTGACCCTGGCTACAAGCGGAGTTCCTGACCTACCCTTCATATTTAAGTCAATTTCCTGCCCATCAAAATGCAGCTTGCCCTGTCCCATGTCCAAAATTGATGATCCACGGAGGTATAGGATATCAAACTCAAGTAGCATATCCTGATCTATGGGCGCCACATAGACATTTTCTTCATACCACCGTGATCCTATTTTCAATTTGACTGGCCCGGCAACAAACCCTTGCATTGCTAATTGACAGCCTGCTGTGAGTAATTTTACGTCTCTGAGTTTTGGAGGTCTCTTTCTCAAAGAGTTGTACACCGTGTCCGGTACACCTCGGCTGCGGTATCTACAACGGCCTCTACTACTCTATCAGCAACTTGAATGGGCATACTGAACTGGGAGCAGATCTTAGTTGGCATACTGTCACACATTCCGGGTGACCCAACTCTCCACACTCTCCGCCCGCCTCGTTCTGATTGACTGGAAGTGTTTTCCCTGGTGCATCCTGCACCATACTACCAGTGCGTGTGCTTAAGTCTTCTTTGAATGGTTCCCTATTACCACTTGAAGCACCCGATGTCTTGTCAACTGCCATTGGGGACATGTTTCTCTGAATATCTACTTGGTTCGACCCCATGCTATCTAATCCACCCTCCTGCGATTCTACACAATGCAGATGTATTTGGAGTGCTCAATGAATCGAATACCAAATGTGACATATCAGCTGGGGTGGAGGTGTGTAGGTCCACCAATGTGATATCTGTCTTTCCTTGTGGCTTACAAGGAATGTTTGGTATGGATGTACTAAGCAATGGGACTTGTACTGAAGCACTGGGCAGTGCATCAGTATGTTGTGCACTGTTCATTGTGGAATGCACGGTAACATCTGGCACTGTGCAGTTGGGCGTCACATTTTTATCTGACCGCATGGGAATCGTTACCAAGGTACTATTCTTCTGTTCTCCCTCCCCTTCCGTACTCTTTAATGTACACCTACTCTGGACAACTTTCTGGGCCCCACCTACCCCCCTGGGTGGATTACGTGCGAGTTTCATTAGGGAACCATGCTCGCCTGTTTCTTGTTGGACCCTAGTTACCCTGGTGTTTGAGTCAATCCGGCCTACTGCTTGCGGGATCGACGACCGGCCGGTCTCCTCGATCCTTGCCCGTTTAAATCCTTCTGAACACCCCCTTGTTTCCTTCCCTTTTCCTGTTTTCGGGGGCAATTGCGTGCAATATGTCCAGGTTCTAGACAGTAGAAAAAACAAGGACAATGCGTCCGAATGTGACTTTCGTCTCCACATGCCCCGCAACCGTTTGGACAGTCCGCCTGATCATGCCCCCCATTACCGCAGTTATAGCAACCAGTACCTCTGCCCCTACCCCTGAACCTCTTGGGATCCATCATTTTGTCCATTGTCCTTTGCAGGTTCCCCATGGTTTCTTCCAGGGCTTTTATACGCACATTTGTAGCTATATCTACGGAAGGAGGATATATAGAGGGGGATTCCTGGATAGCACTCACACTTGTGTACTCTTGCTCACGGAAACTTCGTCTCTCTTTTTTACCAGCTCTACATGAACCGTGCATAAATTCATATACGTGCTGGTTCCACCGCACTTCTTCCATTGCAATGTCCACTGAAGTGGGCCTAGACATACATACATGCTGCCCAGCATCTCTGTCGACCAACCCCTGACAGAACCGAACAACGGCCTGCGAGTTAGAAAAACACTCGGGCAAATTCCGGAAGGCAAACATGGCCAATGTCAAAACCCTATCAGCCCACTCCTCCAATGACTCAGTGGGCAACTGAACTGCCTGCTGGAAGCGTGCTTGAGCCGACTCAGGCAATTCCCTATGCCCGAACCGATTCTCGAGTTTATCCATCACACAAGTCAACGACAATGAGGGCTCTCGTTCAAGCATAATTGACAAAAAGTCAGCGGCCTTGCCTGATAGACAACACCACAAACTATTCAGCGAGTCGTCCACCGACCATTTGCAAGTTTGTGCATATCGCTGAAAGCGATGCCTGAATGTGAGCCAGTTCCCCACCCCATCGTATTGCATATTTTTAGGCATCGACCTAACTATTTCAACAATACGAGGATTGTTGAGCCTATGCTGTTGACGTGGACGAGTCTTACCTCTCCCATTGTCGCTACTACTCTCCTCATAAACGGGCAATCCTTGTGGCTGGCCACGGTACCCCACCCACGGTTCTGGGTTAGTACCCCGTGGCCCTACATACCTTGATGCCGGGTGATCAGCTTGACTGGGGGGCCTCCCACTAAACTCAACTGGATGGGCTATAGCCCGGGTGTAAGTTGGTACTGGCAGAGGTGCCATTCCCGCAGTCATTGGGGCATTATTATATCACTGCACTGATTGGGGCATCCTTCCTGCACTCGGAATCTGATCTGGCACTAGTGGGAAACTGGGGCCCGCTGTTCCCAAAGTGCCTACCCCTTCATTCCCGGTATCACCTCTCAATCGCGTTAATCTTTCTCCCATACTTATACCCCTACTGTCACCCAAGCTTCCCAAGGACAAATCCAGCAAACTCTGTCCAAAATCATGACTAGGAGACGGGTGCACTGCCTCTCCCATTCCATGCTCAAACAAAGTCCCGCCCTTCCCCTCTTGGCGGTTGGATTTGGGTACCGTCCCTGAGATAGGGTGACCTGCCCCTAATTCCACCAATTTCGCTTTGCCTATCTTCATAAATTCTTTGGCCTCTGCCAAAGTCTTTACAAAGTCGTCCTCATCGTCACTCTCGCAACTAGTCTCTCTCTCACTACCTCCCAATTCCAGATTCCTACCCGGGTTAATACCGCACTGGTCCATTGAAAGCTTCATAGGACGTGTACCATCCAGAGGTTCTTTCTTTAGACACCCATCCCCAGTTATGTACTGTTCAAAGGGTACGGTATCCCTCATTTCTTGCGTTATGACCGGGTATTGGTCATCGAGTGTGAAATCCAGCAAGTCACTTATAGACTCACTAAATGTTCGACGGGTCAGGCAGGAGAGTATGGACAAGTCTATATTGCCGTGGAGGAGACGGATGGCTACAATTGCTTTGGCAATTTTTTCTTTGACATTGGGAATTAGAGTTAATTCCTGCCAATCAGCAAAATTGACGCGAATTTTCTTGTCTGAATTGGAGGCCATTTTGATTTCAATTCTGAGGAAAAAAAATAATTAATTGCTGTCTGCACTATCAGATGTTCTCCATAATAGTATTGTATCCCCTGGACTCCGTCGGGGGATACTATGGATTTGACAGCGGGCCGCGTCCACGTCCACGTCCGCGACCGCGTCCGCGTCCGCCGCAGACACTTCTTGTCCGGAGCATAACTCGAACACCCTTTGGAATATTTTCATGAAACTTCACACATGCATAGACCACGGCCCGAAGGTGTGTCGCGCACAAGAATGACAACTCTTGCATAGCTAATTTTTTAGTTATCTCCCTTTTTTTGTTTTGCGCACTGATTTCGTGTCCGGAGCATAACTCGACCACCCTTTGGAATATTTTCATGAAACTTCACACATGCATAGACCACGACCCGAAGGTGTATCACGCACAAGAATGACAACTCTTGCATAGCTAATTTTTGAATTATCTCCCTTTTTTGTTTCGCGCACTGATTGACCATAACTCGACCACCCTTTGGAATATTTTTATGAAACTTCACACATTCAATTAGACCACGAACCGAAGGTGTGTCGTGCACAAGAATGACAATTCTTGCATAGCTAATTTTTTAGTTATCTCCCTTTTTTGTTTCGCGCACTGATTGACAATAACTCGACCACCCTTTGGAATATTTTTATGAAACTTCACACATTCAATTAGACCACGAACCGAAGGTGTGTCGTGCACAAGAATGACAACTCTTGCATTGCTAATTTTTTAGTTATCTACCTTTTTTGTTTTTGCGCACTAATTTCCTGTCCGGAGCATAACTCGACCACCCTTTGGAATATTTTCATGAAACTTCACACATGCATAGACCACGACCCGGAGGTGTGTCGCGCACAAGAATGACAACTCTTGCGTAGCTAATATTTTAGTTATCTCCCTTTTTTGTTTTGCGCACTCTACAAACTGGACAATAATGCATGAAGACCCGTTTTATCGTGTGCTCTGTACACCTTACCTGTAGAGAGAACAATAGACACTGGGAGAACCATTCACCTGTGCATGTGCTAGCATGTGAAAATGTCCAGTCTTGACCACTCTTGACCACAGGTAATTTATACAGGTAAATTACTACATTGGATATTACATTTCCGTAAACTGTGTTGAAAATATTGTGGCATTATGTGGACCTGTGCAGATATATGTAGATAAATGTAGGACTATTAAAAAAAAATTCTCGGCTCCAGTAGCAAGCATTATTATTTTTAATTTTTAATAAAAAAAAATTCATTTTTTTTTTCAAATTCTTTTTCAATTTTTGTCTAGTAGCATAAGGTCGTAAGTGCTATATACAGACTATTATCATATAATAAAACAATTATTGACTAGTGAGCCATAGAATATAATCTGATATTCTATGGTTCACTAGTCAATAATTGTATAATATGTTCGGGCCAGTGAAAATTGCTTTCGGGCCCAGGCTCGAGGTCAAGGCGTGACAAGGCGAGGCATCTGATTCCGCGGAATTCTTGTTTACTTATCTCCCTTTGTTGTTTCGTGCTCTGATTTTGTATCCAGAGCATAACTCGAACACGCATATACGCATTGCTCTAATGGTCCTCTACCGCCCTGTGCCAAATCCACGTTCGTTCTGCCCCCGTCAAGCCCAGGGTCAAGGTCACATACTTAGTGCTTCAAAAACATTAACGCTTGGGTAAATATCTTATACTTTCTGTTTTCTTTCATGGATCATGGATCATCTTCATATTTCATATACGCATTGCTCTAATGGTCCTCTACCGCCCTGTGCCAAATCCACGTTCGTCCTGCCCCACCAATCCCAGGGTCAAGGTCACACATACTTGGTGCTTCAAAAACTTTAACGCTCAGGTAAATATCTTATAATTTTTATTTCCATTCACGGATCAACTTCATATTTCATATACGCGTTGCTCTAATGGTCGTCTACCGCCCTGTGCCAAATCCACGTTCGTCCTGCCCCCGCCAAGCCCAGGGTCAAGGTCACATACTTAGTGCTTCAAAAACTTTAACGCTCGGGTAAATATCTTATAATTTCTGTTTTCTTTCATGGATCATCTTCATATTTCATATATGCATTGCTCTAATGGTCCTCTACCGCCCTGTGCCAAATCCACGTTCGTCCTGCCCCCGCCAATCCCAGGGTCAAGGTCACATACTTGGTGCTTCAAAAACTTTAATGCTCAGGTAAATATCTTATAATTTTTCTTTCCATTCACGGATCAACTTCATATTTCATATATGCGTTGCTCTAATGGTCCTCTACCGCCCTGTGCCAAATCCACGTTCGTCCCGCCCCCGCCAAGCCCAGGGTTAACATCATATACTTAGTGCTTCAAAAACTTTAACGCTCAGGTAAATATCTTATAATTTCTGTTTTCTTTCACGGATCAGCTTCATATTTCATATATGCATTGCTCTAATGGTCCCTCTCTACCGCCCTGTGCCAAATCCACGTTTGTCCTGCCCCCGCCAAGCCCAGGGTCAAGGTCACATACTTGGTGCTTCAAAAACTTTAACGCTCATGTAAAAGAAAATTTTGACTTGCAATTTGGCCTCATTTATTATCAAAGCGATATGTGGGACATCCGTGTTCTATGAACACATTTTCTAGTTTATTAAACTTCACACATGCATAGAAGACGACCCAAAGGTGTGTCGCACGTAAGAATGACAACTCTTGCGTCGTTAATTTCTTAGTTATCTCCCTTTGTTGTTTCGTGCACTGATTTCGTGTCTGGAGCATAACTCGAACACCCTTTGGAATATTTTCATGAAACTTCACACATGCATAGACCACGACCCTAAAGGTGTGTCCCGCAAGAATGACAACTCTTGCATCACTAATTCTTTAGTTATCTCCCTTTGTTTTTCCGTCACTTATTTTGTCTCCGGAGCATAACTCGAACACCCTTTTTTCAAACTACTTGTGTATCTGGGGAGGGGGATACACATGCGCTTGTCGACAAGCGTCCATTTCTAGTTTTAATCGTACTTCAACCAAAATATATTTTAAATATAATATAAAAAATCTCCAAAACACTTACTGGTGTGCATCCTACACGGCAGATTGAAATATTAGCACTCCAAGGGGCTAGTAAGGGTATTGTGTCATTCAACCCCAAATAAATGGAACAGACACTCAATCAGACACCGAATGCAGTTTAGTTCCTGGTGAATACATGTATGACATATTTATTCATTCTAAACCGTGTCTAATTTGGTCACGCAACTTTTGACACAATTACCACATCGCCGACTTTATATCCCATATTTTCTCCCTAATTCTCAACCTGCCGGTCTGCATTTACATAATGGATACAAATATGTTTTTTACGCCTAATATTCGTCAGGATTGGCGACAATCTGTTGTATTTTATCTCTTTTGCTTTCTAATTTTATTGGAATTTTACCGGCGGAAGTTTACAAATGTTTCTCTTCTATTGCGTCTGCACGCCAATAATTTCCGCGCCGAAGGAATCCGAATGTGATAATGATATGCACACTCGCGATAAATGACGTCACACGGGAATCCCTAAATTGTCGTCCAAATTGTCTGCGTTTATCGATATAATGCACAGAAATTTTGTAATTAATTCTGCGGCGGACAATAGATACACATATTAGTTATAAAAGCAAACAGGAATTAGATGTTGTCAGACCGGCAAAGTTGATTTTGGAATATGTTGCATGTTGCGGCTAAATCGAAACTAGAAGACACTTCTGACACCATTGTTGTAATTTACTTCATTTGCGTCTTAGTTACCCCACCCCAGGCTAAGGGGGAACATCGATATACCTGAGTAAAGTCGGTTGGTTCTCTAGCGTCTGTAGTAATTCGTCGTATGTGGTACTTCTTAGTTTCCTGTAGGTCTATAAGCTCCAAACACTCGGGGTAGAATGCGCCGTTTCTTTAGGCGGAGACTCGCACGTGAAGTGCTTTGCGCATGCGCGAGGCGGCAACACTGCGAGGCTCCGGACTGGTCTTCGGCGAGGCTCCGGACTGTTTATGAGGAAGCTCCTGGGTTCTGGTTAAGGATAACTTGTCATAAACGATATCACGGCTACAAGAGGCAGAATAGTGCTTGCCCAAACACTACAATATTCACACAAACATATTCACTGTAATAAACGTAAATTTTCCACTTATACATCCAGGTCCATTGCTATCGATTATTCAGGTGTTTCGTCATTCTATCCCGTTGGCTGCTCAGTAGATCGTTCCTAACCAATTGTTGTTATTTTTCGTTTTTATGTCTCATTGATAGATATCTTGCGAATTCCACTTTCGAGTCGGGCTGGAAGGATTCTGACTCACACTGTCTCTATTGGTGTTCACCTCTGCGGGACGATGACACCGTCAGACAGGCAGCGGAAAAGGTGATTGGCAATAATTGTTACAATAGTAATTATAGGACTTGGAATCAAGGTTAATCAAATGCAACCAATTTGCTATATACCTGCCCGCCAAGCCACATAATTTATATTCATGAAAACATATTCACTGTCATAAACGTATTTTGTTCTACTTATACATCCAGGTCCATTGCATCTTCCAGGTATTTCGACATTCTTTCCCATTGGCTGCTCAGTTCATCGTTTCTAACCAATTTATTTATTTCGTCTCTCGTTGACATATTTTGCGAATTCCAATTTCGAGTCGGGCTGGAAGGATTCTGGCCGGAGTAATTGTGCACATTGTATTACTTGACTGACGAAGGCCAATGTGATCGAGATGCCAGTGGTTTTGATCTCATTGGCCTTATACTTTACGAAGGCCCGTGGTATATCATTCAGTAAATCTTTGCTAGCCAGTTGTCGAGTTTAAAGAACGGTCCAATCCGTTCACTTATAAATGGGTCTAAGTTTTCCAAGTTTGTCACTGATCTGAAAATTGAAATAAACAATACAACATTAAAGTATGTGCAAAGAATATGTATATAATACTTTTGTTTGAAATATTTGCCATTTCAAACATACAACAGAAGGTAGTTTGACTGAGCACAAACAGATCATTCTCATGTATATTGAAAAAGATAATTACCCATTATAGAATGAGAAACATGGTTACAATGATAACAAAACAGATCTTCCGATACAAGCTGGTCTCATGAAGAAAGCTAAGCAAACCTGCAATGTTCTCCACCTGGAATAACTCCGCAAGTGAAGTAGCATTGAAGTGTTTGCGTCGAATATCGGCGATACAGTCCAGTCGATACAGTCCAGTAGTATGTGTTGCACGGTAAATGCGCTGTGGCATGGAATACACCATGGACGCGGCTCATCCTTGAGTATATACGAATGCGTTAGTCGTGTATGTCCAACGCGCAATCGACTAAGGACGACTTCATCCCGGCGTACATGTCTGTAGACAGGAGTCCATTCGCTCAAAGAAGGTTTCACAGCATGAAATTTATTGCGTCTGCATCATCACTGTTCGCAAAAGCCATACGCCCCCTTTTTCAGTGCAAGGAACATATATACTTAGTTTTTACTTTCTTCATATAGTATACTTGCACTTAGACATTCTACAATTTCAATTTTACATATGAGTGAAAAGCTGGCTATATGCTTGTTAGACAAATATAAATAAAATATAAACATACCGGGTAAGGGATCAGCGGTGCGGGGTGGAGGTTGGTGGGGCCTGGGTCGGAGTGGGCGAGCCTGCGCTGCCCATAACGGAGATAATGGCGACCTCCTGTAGAAAGATCATGTTTACCCGCAATAAAATCAATATTTGATGAATGCTTGTCAATGGAATGGAATGGTGCTTATCGGCCCATTAACACACAAGAGTATCATTTAGGGCCAAGCAATGTAGATGAAAAATAAAAATAATAGTAAAATAGTATGTTAGATGTGGTAGTCAATCAGATGATCATGGTAAAAATAGTAATATGATGAACAATATAAATGAAAAACATGTATAGAATTATAAAATTATAGAAATGAGAAAAATGTATACAATGATAAAATTGAATTTTCCGATACAAGTTAGTTTCATGGAGAAAGCGAAGCAAACCTTCAATGTTCTCCACATGGAATAGCTCCGCAAGTGAAGTAACATTGAAGTGTTTGCGTCGAATATCGGCAAAGTCGATACAGTCCAGTAGGATGTGTTGCGCGGTAAATGCGCTGTGGCATTGAATACACCATGGACGCGGCTCACCCCTGAACATATACGAATGCGTTAGTAGTGTATGTCTAATGTGCAATCGACTAAGGACAACTTCATCCCGGCGTACATGTCTGTAGCCATTCGCTCAAAGTAGGTTTCACAGTATGAAATTTGTTATCTGTGAGCAGATCCCACCAGGTCTGCATTGTATCGGAGATGAATGAGTTAATGGATGATTTACAATCATGATAGCAACAGGGAAATTAGAAGCAGGTTGCTCCAGGGCCGCCTAGGCAGCACTATCTGCCCTGTCATTGCCGTTGATACCAGTATGACTGGGGAGCCAACAAAAATAACGCCCTTGCCAGACGAAAGTAAATGGTGGTGTAGCTCCACGATTTGGTGGATACGTGGATGTTCAATGCTTCATGTTGTACAAACCGTGTAGTGAAGATAATGACTCGGAAAATAAAATGAATTGCAAAATCAAGAGCAAGTAAAATTGCCCTCAACATGATACCTGCAACGGAACAAAATACGTTTCTTACAATTACAATTGATTTACAAGAAGGTGAGATATTCACAGCAATATAAAACGAATTGCCACCTCCACACATATTGATTGAATAATGTTTACTACATGACTGGAATCTGCAGACACATTGAATATGATGTCTTAATCACAATATGTGTGCTGGTGCTGGATATTGTTACTTCAGCACAATGTTTACCTAAACCTAAACATACCAGGTTTCCTATGATTCACACATATTCAATGTATCGTAAGTTCATAACATGAACCCGCAGGTCACCCCTGACCTTAACGCGGTCTGCGGGCTTAATCTTGGAATTGCCATCGCAATTCCTAGGGATTGCGGTTGCAATTCCCAGAGAACTAACAAGGGGTGGGTTTACTAAGGACTAACTGGGTTATATGCATGCACTAGCTATTGGTGCATGCACATATGACATAAACACCACTTGGTGACTCGTAGGTACTCTATGCATTCCCGCACAAAGGTAGGTACACTTACCTTTGGGCGTGTGTGTGTAGGGGAATCTGGCTGGCCGTTTGCCGTGGCCTGCGACCCGGACGTTTTGGAGGAAGGGATCCTGGTGGGTGAGTGTCTTGCGTGGCTGGCAGAATTTCTGGCCAAGATGTCACGCATTACTACAATACACCACTTCGGCCCTGACTTCAAGGCAAACGGGAGGTCCTTGGGTGAGCACGCCCAATGGGATTAATCGGCTCATGTGGCACCCGGTGCTGGAGTCGTGACTGGAGCATATATTTTTTATTTTTGCTTTGTTTTGTGATTATTTCATATATACGTGAGTACATTATCTTGTTCCCTTTTACATTGTGTGACCAGTCCGCGGCTCTAATAGGTGTCACGGTTTAGTGCTACACGAGTGAGTTATTTGTCTTGCTCGAGTATATCACTATGTATCCTCGGTGTGCGGTGCGGAGACCCGCACCATTAGCACATCCCCTTGTAGGGCTCCATGGAGGGTGGGGAACATAGTGATGAATATACCGGCCTACTGACATGAATCGCCAAAAAAAAAACAACAAAAAAACTTCATCACAATTATCGATCAATCCAGTCGATTGGAAGGCTTCGGACTTCACAAGGTCGTCCAGCCAACCGTGTTCAGCTGATCCGTCCGAGAAACGGACGTGACCTGCAGAATTCAATTTCCTACCAGATAACTAACTATTTTTCCAACACGACCAACCCAACAACAGTCGGAACAAGAACATGTAGCCACATGACCTCGATTCCTTGTGGTCCATGCAACTGATTCAGAAAAACCCCTCACCAAATTGTCTGTCTTTGTTTTGTCAAAGATCCTGAATAGTGTGGCAGGAGAGCCAAAGAATTTGAAGCGTTTACGCTCTGGTGACCTTCTCATAGAAGTTGAGAGGAAGAGCCATGCAGAGAATTTACTTCTCTGCAACAAATTGTTGGACACTCCTGTCGACATTCTGCCACATAAATCATTGAACAATTGCAAGGGGGTTGTCCGATCACCGGAGTTTGCTCATATAACTGAGCAAGAGGTGATCGAGCAACTCAAACCGCAAGGAGTCGCTGATGCCAGAAGGATTAGTAGAAAAGTCAATGGACAACTAGTCCCTACCAATACCTTCGTTCTGACTTTCAACCTCACTGTACTACCGAAAGAACTCAAACTCACCAGATGGTTACTGATTACAGTTGATCCATATATACCAAACCCGTTGCGATGTTACAACTGCCAATTGTACGGCCACCACAAAGACAGATGTAAGAGAGATCTTGCATGTGCACGCTGTGGCATTGCCTAGCACAGTAATGAAAACTGTGTGGATGTCGAACATTGTGTCAACTGTAATGGTAACCATTCGGCATATTCGAAAGACTGCCCGAAATGGAAGATCGAGAAGGAGATAGTTCGCATGAAACATACACGCAACATATCATTCCCTGAAGCGAGGAAGATTGTTGAAATACCAAAAACTCCTATCCTGGCTTTTCTTACGCTTCGGCTGCAGTCTCTCGCAAGCCCAGCAGAAGTATTTCGACTCAAACGGACGTTTCTTGGAAACCAGCTGAACACCCCACTATAACGTGGACCTATAATACGCCACACTACAAGCCTTCCACATCTAACTCATCGACACAATCTCCCCGAGGCCGGAGCCCAAAGGCCTCAACATCAAAACCTTCTTCGGAAGGCAAACACCTCAAAGGTCACGCCTTCCAAAAGGCGTAAAGGTCGGGCTAAAAAGACATTAAAACAAATCACACACACAACCCCATTGCTGTTTGTCTTCAGGAAACATTCCTGAAAATTGACGATACATTTTCTTTTAAATCACATGCAGTATACAGTAAGTGTTCAGATAACGCTGAACGCGCATCTGGTGGAGTCTCAATCCTCGTTAATTTGAGCACCCCACATAGTCTCGTGAATCTTGACACTAATCTTCAGGCTGTGACCGTTAGTGTTACGATACACAAGACTATTACGTTATGTTCTATCTACATTCCACCATCTGCAGTCCTGTTAAAATCAGAACTAGATAATCTTGTCTCTCAGCTCCCTTCGCCTTTCATTCTCCTTGGCGATTTTAACGGACATAACATGCTTTGGGGTTGTACAGACACAAACAAAAAGGGGGAACTTATTGAAAATTTTCTTTCCGATCACAATCTCAGCATTTTTATGATAAATCGAGCACATATTTACATCCCGCAACCGGTTCATATTCCTCTCTGGCTTTAACTCTGTGTTATCCTTCTCTGTATTAGACTTTACGTGGAAAGTTGGTGAAGACCTATGTGGGAGTGACCACTTTCCTGTCTTCTTGCAGAGTAATGGACCACCATCCACTGACAGAGTCCAGAGGTGGAAATTACATAAAGCCGATTGGGACACATTTCGCAATATGTGCATGATTGAACTAGATTTTGATCGCTTTCGAGATGCGGAAGATCCACTAGAACACTACGTTTCCCTTTTACACGATATTGCAGAAAAGACAATACAAAAAACCTCGGCGAAGCCCAAACGTGTCAATAAACCATGGTTTGACGAAGAATGCAAAGAGGCAATGACTGCTCGTAAGCAGTCTATTCGTCAAATCAATAATAACGCAACAGCAGATAATTTAAATGCTCATAGAATTTTTAGAGCGAAAGCTCGACGCACAATTAAAGCTAGCAAGAGAAAGACTTGGAGATCTTTTGTCTCCAAGTTGAATTCGCGTTCTAAAATGAAAACAACATGGGACATGATTCGTAAGATAAACGGTAAAGGTAAATCAACTTCTATCAATCACCTCAATAAAGCAGGAAATAAAGTATCTTCCAAAACAGACATTTCAAACACATTAGCAGATACCTTCTCCAAGAACTCCTCATGTAATAACTATTCTGAGGAGTTCTTGAAGGTGAAATCTGAGCAAGAGAAAACTAAACTTAATTTTAATTCAGACAATTAAGAACATTACAACGCTCCTTTCTTTATGAGGGAATTAAAAGCTTCCCTCGAGAAAGCACATGATACATCAGCAGGCCCTGATCATATCCACTACCAACTGCTTAAACATGTACATGAACACTCTTTAGACAACCTCCTTGAAATATTTAATACCATTTGGGAACAAGGCGTCTTTCCGCCTTCATGGCGGGAAGCTACAATCATACCTGTTCCCAAACCGGGCAAGGATCACACCGACCCATCAAGTTACCGTCCCATCGCACTTACTAGCTGCGTCTGTAAAACCATGGAACGAATGATTAACGACAGGCTTGTCTGGTTTCTGGAATCCAATGTACTGATATCTGAGTATCAATCTGGATTCCGTCGCCAGAGAAGCACTACCGATAATCTGATTAGACTCGAAGCATTCATTCGAGACGGGTTTGTTAACGATGAGCATATAGTTGCCATATATTTTTACCTAGAAAAGGCATATGACACGACGTGGAAGTATGGGATTATGAAGGACCTTCATGACCTCGGTCTGAAGGGTCATCTCCCTGATTTTATTTCTAATTTTTTGAAAGACGGACAATTCCAAGTCCGAGTCGGTAAAACCCTTTCTGATCCCCATGAACAAGAAATGGGTGTACCGCAGGGAAGTACATTGTCTGTTACCCTTTTTAGCATTAAGCTGAATAATATTGTAAAATGCCTGCAACCAGGTGTTGACTGTTCTTTATATGTCGATTATTTTTTAATATGTTACAAATCAAAGAACATGCATACTATTGAGCGCCAATTACAACTGAGCCTCAATAGAATAAACAAGTGGACCACAGAAAACGGCTTTACGTTTTCGAAATATAAAACTAACTGCATGCATTTTTGCAAAAGACGCGGTCTTCACCCTGATCCCGAACTTAAACTGGGAACACATCCCATCCCAGTTGTTCGGGAGCAGAAATTTCTTGGTCTTAATCATTTGATCCTAAACTTCACTTTTAAAACCCCATTTACGATACTTGAGAGCTAAATGCCAGAGAAAGCACTCAACTTAATGCGAGTGGTAGCAAATCATGACTGGGGTGCAGACCGAAAGGTGCTGCATCGCCTTTACATCGCACATGTTCGCTCAAAACTAGACTACGGATGCACTGTATATGGGTCTGCTAGTAAATCCGATCTTCGGACGCTCGATCCAATACATCACCAAGGCTTACGACTCTGCCTGGGTGAATTCCGTACTCTAACGCACAGAGCTTATATGCCGAAGCAAATGAACCTTCTCTCCACACCAGGACCACCAAATTATCTTGCAATACGCCACGAAACTACATTCCAATCCATCTAATCCAGCTTATAACACTGTCTTTCATCGAACTACAGATGCTGTATTCGATAAGAAACCAAGCTTCAAGCCACCATTCGGCAAGAGAATGGATCCTTTGTTTGATACACGATGCTGGCTTGGATCTGGATCACATTGCCAAATACGCTGTTCCAGATACTCCACCGTGGCAGTTGGAGCAGCCCAAGGTGATCTTCGATCTTAGTCAGCACACGAAAGCAACAACTGATCCATCCATTTTTAAATCACTTTTTCTTGAGGTTAAAGACAGATACAATACATACACTCCGCTTTTTACTTATGGCTCAAAGATCGGGGACCGGGTAGCATCTGCTGCCGCTGTCCCCGAGGGAGATCTTCAATCCAGACTCCCAGACAAATCTTCGATATTTTCTGCGGAATTGAGGGCGATTTTACTTGCTTTTGATTTCGCGAAAATATCTTGGAGAAAGCAATTCATTTTATTTTCCGATTCATTATCTTCATTACAAGCTTTGTACAACATGAAGCTTGAACATCCACTTATCCGCCAAATCATGGAGCTACACCATATTTTACTTTCGTCTGGCAAGGACATTATTTTTTGTTGGCTACCCAGTCATACTGGTATCAAGGGCAATGACAGGGCAGATAGTGCTGCCAAGGCCGCCCTGGATCTACCAACTTCTCATTTTCCCGTTTGCTATCATGATTTTAAATCATCCATCAACTCATTCATCTCCGATACAATGCAGATCCAATGGGATCTGCTCACAGATAATAAACTTCATGCTGTGAAACCGACTCTGGGCGAATGGACTCCTGGCTACAGATATGTACGCCGGGATGAAGTTGTCCTTAGTCGATTGCGCATTGGACATACACGACTAACGCATTCGTATATGCTCAAAGGTGAGCCGCGTCCATGGTGTATTCCATGCCACAGCGCATTTACCGTGCAACACATCCTACTGGACTGTATCGATTTTGCCGATATTCGAGGCAAACACTTCAATGTTACTTCACTTGCGGAGCTATTCCAGGTGGAGAACATTGAAGGTTTGCTTCGCTTTCTCCATGAAACTAACTTGTATCGGAAGATTTAATTTTATCTGTCACCAAGCCCCTGTAGTCGGACACCGACATCATGCGACAGGATTCACAGACTGACGCGCGAATATAACGTATGGTACTCCATAATTGAGGTACATTATACACTTATTGTCTTTTGAGTCGGTGTACATGCAATGTACGGACCTTAGAAAAGTGATGTTCACCTTTGCCGAAGCGGAAGTGAACACCACCTTTCGAAGGTCCGTAAATCTCGTGTACTCCGACTCAAAAGACTATAACTGTTATATTATGACCCATACCACGAATATTCATAAAATCAGGAATAGTCACTAACAGTGTAAACACAATATCAATTACGTGTGTCAGATTTACGCATGCGCTCTTAGGAGGTGAACAATATGTTTGTTTACATGAAAAACACATCTCGGACATGTATCGCGGTCCGAGAGTGCTTATTCGTGTAAACAACCCGTTCAGAGGTCTACATTCAATTTGTAGATAATCACGTGGCCGTGTTTCGGACAATGAGAATGACTGAAATACTTAGTCATATAATACTATCGTCTGTATATCACATACGCATTGTTGTTCAGCTGACATGAACCAATGAACCATCAAACACAGCGAGAAAAGAAATCAAGGACCCCTGAATAATTTTCACAGAACAAACGATACAGGTAAATATAGTTGTGTGGCGGAGAGAGACTGGACGAATTAAGAAAGGGGGAGAGGGAGGGATTGAGTGGCTCAAGGGTTAGCCGCGACCATGGTGTATTCCATGCCACAGCGCATTTACCGTGCAACACATCTTACTGGACTGTATCGACTTTGCCGATATTCGACGCAAACACTTCAATGTTACTTCACTTGCGGAGCTATTCCATGTGGAGAACATTAAAGGTTTGCTTCGCTTTCTCCATGAAACTAACTTGTATCGGAAAATTTAATTTTATCATTGTATACATGTTTCTCATTTCTATAATTTTATAATTCTATACATGTTTTTCATTTATAATGTTCATCATATTAATATGTTTACCCTGATCATCCGATTGACTACAAATCTAACATACTATGTTAATATTATTTGTATTCTTCATCTACATTGCTTGGCCCTAAATGATACTCTTTTGTGTTGATGGGCCGTTAAGCACCATTACATTCCATTCCATTCAGTTTTAAATTGATTCCGTATCGTAAAATTGAAAATTTATTCATTTTGAAAAGCTTAAAATTGTGGCCGAAAATCGAAATGAAAACCCAATGTTTACATGCGAAATGAACCGGTGCATCGGTATATTTTAACCGTCGTATTTTGCCATTTATCAACAAGATATTTGGTACATAGGTCAGCAATGATAGTTGGAAGAAGTGATTCGATCTTCAGCTACATCGGTCAATTGGTTTTCCGTATAGAATAGACTTTAACCGTGAGTCGCAGGTTCAACACTGGTTCCATGTGCCAGACCTGTGTAGATAATTGTTTCTTAACTTTCTCATGAATATGCGAAATCCTTTGAAAGCTGGCAGAATTGACCAAATGATCACTACTGAGAGATTTCTTGACCGCTGTTCCCTTTGATGTCCAGCAGATATGTTGGCAGTAATACACCCTTTGTCATCTGCTGTTTTGAATATTTCAAATATTTCACCACTAAAGCTTGTTACTCCAACATAGAATCACCTCATCGATTTCGCCAAATACAGTTCAGACATTTCATTTGAGTTTAGGATTTCTCGCTTTCGCATTGTGCACTCCTTCAGGGCGCACACACAACTGGTTATATGCAATACAAGTTCGTATTTATTATCATTTGAAGTACGTTTTGATCATAACTCACACTGTAGGCCCAGCTCACATTCCCTGAATGTGTAGACTATTCTCCACTGTTTAAGAAAATGCTTTTCAAAATTACTTTGTACAGCCATATACATTTACATCCCACTGTTTATCATCTTTGGGCAGTTCTGATGACAATTGTAGACCCTGATTACATATAACCAACTGCGTAGATTAATCGGGAGTCTATAACCATTTCCTAAACTCACCACTCAGTATATTTTAGGGGAGTGTTTTCAAAATGGCCCGACTGCCCATTTTAAAAACTCCCCCATCAGTGTATCAGGGAGGGTGGGGTCCGGTATCGCATTTTCAACCTACATGTACCCCCACCCGATACCGGGACTCTGAGAATTAGGTTAATTTCGAATAAATCCACTATACGATCGATTGCGTGTTAATAAAAGTCTGATTGCAGAACTATTCCGTTGGTCGTCTTAGAGATGTTCCACAGAAGGTGCACTTCAGATGGTGATCACAACAACAACGTGACACATATCGGCGAGTGGGTAATTGAAATGCACCCGGGTGTATGTAGATTGTCCCACACGATCGCGTAAAGTCTGCCACACCGATACAAGACAATTATTGCCTTTCTGTTCTCCTATGTTTGTTAAAACTAGTTAAATGAAGTTTATTCAACTACCATTTTGAAATATTTATATCCGTATTTATATCCGAGACATCTGGAACTCCGATAAATAAACAAGTGCGGAACACGAGTTTTGTCGTATTTACAGATGTCAAGTGAAATAAATCCGGTATTTCAAAATCACGTCTCTCGAACGTCTAGGAGGAAATATTTCCTTCAAAAAAATAAATGCTAAGATAATGACGGTAAATCACTGGGTAGCATGTAATATGTAATAGTTATAGTATATATATTGAATTATTAACAAATTAATTTCATAGCTAGCGAGAGAGAAATTAATTTATTAAAAATTCAATATGTGAATTATAGCGTACTTATTGTTTACCAGCCCACTCGCCAAGCTCCACCCGTAAACGTGATTTCGAATCGCCATACTAGCATATGATTGGCGGTGTGACACGAAGTGAGCGCATGTGTGGGCGGTAATATGCTTTGCGTCTCGTGAACTGATGATAACAAGGCGTAACACCATTTCTAAATATAGCGGCTGAACATTTAATGCTTAATTTAATAGATATTGGCAAAAGTGTAGCCATATGTGATTAATTGAGACGAAATGCTGTTCTTGGTCGAGGAACTAGAGTAATAGAATAAACAATAAAAATGGTTAATGCATGTATATTTACATATTGTCATCTATAATACATTGACCTGGTATCGCAGGAAGCAGAAACTAGGAACATAACCTACGACGAATAAAATCCCATTTTATGCTAATAGCAGTACAAACTATGTTGTTATGTCCTGGTTTCGGCAGCCTGTGATACTATGTCAAATGTGTGGAAGAGGATCATTTGGCAGCCATTTTGCGTTGGAAAATAATGCCACACTAAAATCCAACTCTTGATGCAAAATCAAATGGAAGATGGCATTACACGAACATTATTTTGACGAAATACCAGAGGGGCCGTTTCACTAAACTTCGTACGACTAAAATGTTCGTAAGTGCAAATTTAGGATCGTCTGGAAATTTCAATTGATGGATTTAAATTTATTGAGCATAGGCTGCTGCAGCCTATGCTCAATAAATGTAAATTCCATAATTGTTTACAAGAAAACAGTTTTAATGTGAATTTACAGACGATCCTAATTATGCACTTACGAACATTTTAGTGGTACGAAGATTAGTGAAACGGGCCCCAGCTCATACTAGTGCATTAAACATTATGAAGCTGAAAACATGCCAGCATTTCAGCGCCTGTGATAGGTGGCTGTGACTGGAGAAATGGTGCTTATGGGTTTTATGCCCAGTGTAGATACAGCTCAGCCTGTGCATCCACACAGTCTGATCAGGACATGCATTGTTCGCTTTCCGATTAGTGAGACACATGGTAACAAAACAATCCAGATCGTTAACGGGCTACAGGTGTGTGCTATTTGATAAGGAGCTACACTGGTCAAAAATCCGATAAGCCAACATTATCCAGTCACAGCCACAGTTGACACACGACATGTAATTTTTACCTTCGGACATCTTGAGTAATTTCATTAAATACTTTTACAAAATGTACAATATTTTTCACAAATAAATTAAAACAGTTGACAAAATTTTCAAAGTTCATAATTCCGCATATACATTGAAACTTTTGTCTACTTTTGACGCCATTTATGGAAAATATTGTAAACGTATTTCATGAAATTACGCATATGTCCGAAGGTACAAAATCACATAGCGTGTCTCATTTGAGTACTGTGTAGATGTTTACAGTGACAAGCCATGTGATATTGTACCTTATAAGCTGTGCACTTTTGTATGAAAAGTATTTACAAAATGTATGATATTTTCAGTAAATGACATCGGAAGATGACGAAACTTTGTGAGCAAATTCGAATAGAATTTTTTCTTCGTCAACTTTTGTCGTCATTTTGCGGAAGCTATCACAGTCTTTGTCCATATTTTTCATGAAATACCGGTGATAAGGTACACTGTGGTGACCACGTGACTTGCGTTTAATAATAGTTTGCATTACTGTCAGAACATGGCTAGCAAAGCTATGTTTATACAAATTCTACATATATCTTCAATATTATCAACCATCAACACAGACGTGACGTTGAAAGCTACACGGTATATCGCATGTTCCGTGAATTATCAAACATGCAATATTACCAACCATCAACACAGACATGACGTTGAAAGCAACACGGAATATCACATGTTCCGTGAATTATCATCAAACATACAATATTACCAACCATCAACACAGACGTGACGTTGAAAGCTGCACGGTATATCACATGTTCCGTGAATTATCGTCAATCATGCAATATTACCAACCATCAACACAAACATGACGTTGAAAGCTACACGGTATATCACATGTTCCGTGAATTATCGTCAATCATGCAATATTACCAACCATCAACACAAACATGACGTTAAAAGCTACACGGTATATCGCATGTTCCGTGAATTATCATCAAACATGCAATATTACCAACCATCAACACAGACGTGACGTTGAAAGCTGCACGGTATATCACATGTTCCGTGAATTATCGTCAAACATGCAATATTACCAACCATCAACACAAACATGATGTTGAAAGCTACACGGTATATCGCATGTTCCGTGAATTATCATCAACCATGCAATATTACCAACCATCAACACAAACATGACGTTGAAAGCTGCACGGTATATCACATGTTCCGTGAATTATCATCAACCATGCAATATTACCAACCATCAACACAAACATGACGTTGAAAGCTACACGGTTTATCGCATGTTCCGTGAATTATCATCAACCATGCAATATTACCAACCATCAACACAAACATGACGTTGAAAGCTGCACGGTATATCGCATGTTCCGTGAATTATCATCAACCATGCAATATTACCAACCATCAACAGAAACATGACGTTGAAAGCTACACGGTATATCGCATGTTCCGTGAATTATCATCAAACATGCAATATTACCAACCATCAACACAGACATGACGTTTTAAAGCTACACGGTATATCGCATGTTCCGTGAATTATCGTCAAACATGCAATATTACCAACCATCAACGCAAACATGACGTTGAAAGCTACACGGTATATCGCAGGTTCCGTGAATTATCGTCAAACATGCAATATTACCAACCATCAACACAAACATGACGTTGAAAGCTCACGGTATATCGCAGGTTCCGTGAATTATCGTCAAACATGCAATATTACCAACCATCAACACAAACATGACGTTGAAAGCTACACGGTATATCGCAGGTTCCGTGAATTATCGTCAAACATGCAATATTACCAACCATCAACACAAACATGACGTTGAAAGCTACACGGTATATCACATGTTCCGTGAATTATCGTCAAACATGCAATATTACCAACCATCAACGCAAACATGACGTTGAAAGCTACACGGTATATCGCAGGTTCCGTGAATTATCGTCAAACATGCAATATTACCAACCATCAACACAAACATGACGTTGAAAGCTACACGGTATATCGCAGGTTCCGTGAATGATCGTCAAACATGCAATATTTCCAACCATCAACACAAACATCACGTTGAAAGCTACACGGTGCACACGGTATATCGCATGTTCCGTGAATTATCGTCAAACATGCAATATTACCAACCATCAACACAAACATGACGTTGAAAGCTACACGGTATATCGCATGTTACATGAATTACAAACATGCAATATTACCAACCATCAACACAAATATGACGTTGAAAGCTACACGGTATATCGCAGGTTCCGTGAATTATCGTCAAACATGCAATATTACCAACCATCAACACAAACATGACGTTGAAAGCTACACGGTATATCGCAGGTTCCGTGAATTATCGTCAAACATGCAATATTACCAACCATCAACACAAACATGACGTTGAAAGCTACACGGTATATCGCATGTTCCGTGAATTATCGTCAAACATGCAATATTACCAACCATCAACACAAACATGACGTTGAAAGCTACACGGTATATCGCATGTTACATGAATTATAAACATGCAATATTACCAACCATCAACACAAACATGACATTGAAAGCTACACGGTATATCGCATGTTCCGTGAATTATCGTCAAACATGCAATATTCCAACCATCAAGCACAAACATGAACGTTGACTACCGGTATCACCATGTCATAATTACAAACATCATACCACATCAACAGAAACATGACTTGAAAGACACGGTATATCGCAGGTTCCGTGAATTATCGTCAAACATGCAATATTACCAACCATAAACACAAACATGACGTTGAAAGCTACACGATATATCGCATGTTCCGTGAATTATCATCAAACATGCACTATTACCAACCATCAACACAGACATGACGTTGAAAGCTACACGGTATATCACATGTTACATGAATTACAAACATGCAATATTACCAACCATCAACATAGACATGACATTGAAAGTTGCACGATATATCGCATGTTCCGTGAATTATCGTCAAACCTAGTTAGTCATAATCAGTGTAGCTACACTACCGCCCGCGCTAATCATGCCAATAGTTATCACGTTCTTTATTTAAAAATACTTGAAGATTTTGCTTGCTTGGAATTCAGCAGCTTAATTGTCTGAGCCTGAGCTGTGCTACAGCTCATGCTCAGACAATCAACGTGCTTGATTGCGACTTGTCATAGTCAATATATGTTCTGAAAAGTTGATAATCTGGGCAAGATTAACGCAGACGGTTTTGGAATATCCGGCTGAGACGAATGTAAACTGTTCTTCGGCCAATAAAGTCCCTGTCTTACAAGGCGACCCTTAAGCCAAGGATGATGATAGCTGCAGATATTAAAATGAACATCACAGCTACGTTGGTTGAAAAGTTGGGCGGAATCGCAAACTTGTACTTGGAGCAGCATTTGACATCCCAGTCCGCTGTTTGACCGGGCGATGCGAAGAGTACGTCGGTCGGCGCGTCGCGGATGGATATCTGTATCTCGGGCAGATTTCCCTTCCTGGCAGCCACGAGCTGGCGGTTGTTAATTAGTGTATATGCCACCCACCATCGCCGCCTGGCCACCGGGCTACCTATGGGAAATACAGAGGAACCTCTCTAAATCGGACACCAAGAAAATGCATGTGATCTTATTTTGATGGGTTTCTTAGTCATTTATCTCTGGTGATAATGTATGTTCATGATCGCATAGCACACAACTACGGCTCAGAATTATCAAATGCTTGATTTACTGTGAAACCTCTCTAAACCGGACATCCTGGGGACATCCTAGGGTGTCCGGTTTAAGAGAGCTTTCACTGTAAAGACATTACCTTGTTCAACACCACATACCTCTTTTGTGATGTTTGCAAACAGTGTAGATCCCGATGAGCCGGCTCGAAACGAGCCGTCTCAATAGGATCTGCACATTTTTCCTGTAATTTTCTAAACAAATAATTATAAATGGACTATTCTGATGTGATGATTGGACTGGTCGGGACTCGTTATAAACATATCACAGTCCAGTTACTCTGAAACCTAGCTAGATAGTTTGGAAATGATATATTTTTAAAATCGGTCCAGTATTTCTGAAATTCTAAAAAATTACCCTTGTTAAATCCCCATAGACATCTTCACTCTGTGAAGATGTCTATGGGGATTTAACATGGGGAAATTGTTTTTTCGCAATAAAATCAATATTTTCCCAAATTTCACGAAATAAAAAGAAGGCTCAATCTTAAAGTTTGCTATAATTTAATATTATAATGTAAAATTTGGGCAGGATTCGTGAAAGACAATAGGTTCTGGGGTTAACACATTACAGCTTATGATGCAACTGAATATCACCCCCAGCCGCCCCTAACAAATAATGCCAGAATATTGTTTTATTTGTTTATATTTTAGAGCTATATGTTCGACAACATATTTTGCTCGTTTTGAAATCATACAGAATGGCAGATTAATTGATGATATTTGCTACCGAGCGAGGTCTTGTCCCCCAGGGTAAACACCGGGGCATAACATTACATGGTCACGAATAGTCAAATCACGATCTGCTTTTAAGATGAAAGCATGAAATAATAATGAAATAAAATCCGGAAAATATCATCAACTGCCTCGGTGTGCCTCGACGTGGCTACGGCGCTGCAGATGTCAGAAGGTACACAAAATCGCATGGCGTCTCCCAAATGTACGGAGACCCGCATGGGACATGGATTTTTTTTATTAATTCGTTCCCACGAATTAGCAATTCGTTCACTCAATTTAACAATTCGTTCCCTCAATTTAACAATTCGTTCCCGCGAATTAACAATTCGTTCCCTCAATTTTACAATTCGTTCCCACAAATTAACAATTCGTTCCCATGATATCCCAATTCGTTCCCTCGAATTAACAATTCATTCCCACGAAATGACAATTCGTTCCCTCGATTTAACATTTCTTTCCCACAAAATAACAATTCATTCCCACGGGAACGAATTGTTAATTCGTGGGAACAAATTCTTATGTAGTGGGAACGAATTGTTAATTCTAGGGAACGAATTGTTAATTCGTGGGAACGAATTGTTAAATTGCGGGAACGAATTGTTATTTCGTGGGAACGAATTAATAAAAACAAGAATGCTACGTCCCCTGCGGGGCTCCGTACAAATGAGAGAGCATTTGAACATGTACACGCGAAGGTAGACAACACTAACGAGGAAATCTAGGGACGTTTCTCAGAGTTCCATATGTAGGATTCGTCATAGCAACGGAGGCAGAACTGTCCCGGCTCTCGTCCGCGGCCTCTTTCACGATGGAACAGAATACGCGCATAATCGGATTGTTGTGGCTGAAGTCCACCATCAGCATACCGATGTAGTTCAGGTAACCTATGATGAGAATACACTACAGTCAAACCTCTCTAAACGGACACCCTGGAAGGTCCCTCAGAGGTTTCACTGTAAATCATCCATTTGATCATAGTCGTGTGCTATGCGATCATGATCAGACTTTATCACCGGAGATACATGACCAACAAAGTCATCAAACATATAATAACATGTGTTTTCTTGGTGTTCGGTTTAGAGAGGTTACACTGTACATACAAATTCTGATCAAATACAGTGGAACCTCTAAACCAGACATCAATACAACACATGTGATCTTATTGTATCCCCCGGACTCCGTCGGGGGATACTATGGATTTGACAGCGCGCCGCGTCCGCGTCCGCGTCCGCGTCCGCGTCCGCGGTCCGCGGTCCGCGTCCGCGGTCCGCGTCCGCCGTAGACACTTCTTGTCCGGAGCATAACTCGAACACCCTTTGGAATATTTTCATGAAACTTCACACATGCATAGACCACGACCCGAAGGTGTGTCGCGCACAAGAATGACAACTCTTGCATAGCTAATTTTTTAGTTATCTCCCTTTTTTGTTTCTCGCACTGATTTCGTGTCCGGAGCATAACTCCACCACCACCCTTTCAATATTTTCATGAAACTTCACACATGCATAGACCACGACCCGAAGGTGTGTCGCGCACAAGAATGACAACTCTTGCATAGCTAATTTTTTAGTTATCTCCATTTTTTGTTTCGCGCACTGATTGACCATAACTCGACCACCCTTTGGAATATTTTTATGAAACTTAACACATTCAATTAGACCACGAACCGAAGGTGTGTCGTGCACAAGAATGACAACTCTTGCATAGCTAATTTTTGAGTTATCTCCCTTTTTTGTTTTCGCTCACTGATTTCCTGTCCGGAGCATAACTCGACCACCCTTTGGAATATTTTCATGAAACTTCACACATGCATAGACCACGACCCGGAGGTGTGTCGCGCACAAGAATGACAACTCTTGCGTAGCTAATTTTTCAGTTATCTCCCTTTTTTGTTTTGCGCACTCTACAAACTGGACAATAATGCATGAAGACCTGTTTTCTCGTCTGCTCTGTATACTTTTTCTCGTGTGCTCTGTACACCTTACCTGTAGAGAGAACAATAGAAACTGGGAGAACCATGTGCTAAGCATGGGCTAGCATGTGCAGATGTCCACTGCTTGACCACTGCTTGACCACTGCTGACCAGGTAATTTATACAGGTAAATCACTACATTGGGTACTGTGTTGAAAATATTGTGGCATTATGTGGACCTCTGCAGATATATGTAGATAAATATAGGACTATTCAAAAAAAATCTGGTCTCCAATAGCAAGCATTATTATTTTTAAACTTTTTTTTGTCATTTTTTTTTTTTTTTTTTTATTACATTATTTTTTTCATTTTTTTTTCAAATTATTTTTCAATTTGACTGGAAAAAAAATCTGGGCTCCAGTAGCAAGCATTATTATTTTTAAACTTTTTTTTTCCATTTTTTTTTTTTTTCATTTTTTTTTTTCATTTTTTTTTTCAAATTATTTTTCAATTTTTGTCCAGTAGCATAAGGTCGTAAGTGCTATATACAGACTATTCACCTGTGCATGTGCTAGCATGTGCAACTGACCACTGACCACTTACAGGTAATTTATACAGGTAAATGATTATATTACATTTCCGTAAACTGTGTTGAAAATATTGTGGCATTATGTGGACCTGTGCAGATATATGTAGATAAATATAGGACTATTAAAAAAAAATTCTGGGCTCCAGTAGCGAGCGCATTATTATTTTTAATTTTTAAACTTTTTTTCCATTTTTTTTTTTCATTTTTTTTTTTCAAATTCTTTTTCAATTTTTGTCTAGTAGCATAAGGTCGTAAGTGCTATATACAGACTATTATCATATAATAAAACAATTATTGACTAGTGAGCCATAGAATATAATCTGATATTCTATGGTTCACTAGTCAATAATTGTATAATATGTTCGGGCCAGTGAAAATTGCTTTCGGGCCCAGGCTCGAGGTCAAGGCGGGACAAGGCGAGGCATCTGATTCCGCGGAATTCTTGTTTACTTATCTCCCTTTGTTGTTTCGTGCTCTGATTTTGTATCCAGAGCATAACTCGAACACGCATATACGCATTGCTCTAATGGTCCTCTACCGCCCTGTGCCAAATCCACGTTCGTTCTGCCCCCGTCAAGCCCATGGGTCAAGGTCACTACTTAGTGCTTCAAAAACATTAACGCTTGGGTAAATATCTTATACTTTCTGTTTTCTTTCATGGATCATGGATCATCTTCATATTTCATATACGCATTGCTCTAATGTCCTCTACCGCCCTGTGCCAAATCCACGTTCGTCCTGCCCCACCAATCCCAGGGTCAAGGTCACATACTTGGTGCTTCAAAAACTTTAATGCTCAGGTAAATATCTTATAATTTTTCTTTCCATTCACGGATCAACTTCATATTTCATATATGCGTTGCTCTAATGGTCCTCTACCGCCCTGTGCCAAATCCACGTTCGTCCCGCCCCCGCCAAGCCCAGGGTTAACATCATATACTTAGTGCTTCAAAAACTTTAACGCTCAGGTAAATATCTTATAATTTCTGTTTTCTTTCACGGATCAGCTTCATATTTCATATATGCATTGCTCTAATGGTTGCCTCTACCCCCTGTGCCAAATCCACGTTTGTCCTGCCCCCGCCAAGCCCAGCGTCAAGGTCACATACTTGGTGCTTCAAAAACTTTAACGCTCAGGTAAAAGAAAATTTTGACTTTCAATTTGGCCTCATTTATTATCAAAGCGATATGTGGGACATCCGTGTTCTATGAACACATTTTCTAGTTTATTAAACTTCACACATGCATAGAAGACGACCCAAAGTGTGTCGCACGTAAGAATGACAACTCTTGCGTCGTTAATTTCTTAGTTATCTCCCTTTGTTGTTTCGTGCACTGATTTCGTGTCTGGAGCATAACTCGAACACCCTTTGGAATATTTTCATGAAACTTCACACATGCATAGACCACGACCCTAAAGGTGTGTCCCGCAAGAATGACAACTCTTGCATCACTAATTCTTTAGTTATCTCCCTTTGTTTTTCCATCACTGATTTTGTCTCCGGAGCATAACTCGAACACCCTTTTTTCAAACTACTTGTGTATCTGGGGAGGGGGATACACATGCGCTTGTCGACAAGCGTCCATTTCTAGTTTTTATGGGTTTCTTGTTCATCTATCACGGGTGATAATGTCTGTCCATGATCGCATAGCATACTACTATGGCTCAGAATGATCAAATGGCCGATGGACCTCCTAGGGTGCCCGGGTTAGAGATGTTTCACTGTAGTACACTCCTGTAGCCGGCAAATGAACTTCGTTGCTTGCTAAAAGACCTAGTGCAAATGAGCAGAGGCTCACAGATACCTGCCTGGACCGACAAACACAACCTTTAACGCAAATATTTAAAAAATAAATAACGTAACATGCTAAGTAAAATTGACCGTAGCCTTGGACATGAAGACCGCATGGGTGTGGGATGAAATGAAAATATGGAAGATAATAAGGAAGTATAGGAAGTGTGAAGGCAATCCGACTTACCGTTGCCAAGATAATGGATACTTAAAGCAAATCTTACGGACGCAAATTTCTAAGTAATTTGACCTTGAACTTGGACATGAAGGCTCATGGGTACATGTATGTTATTGAATGAACATATGAATGATAATAAGAAAGTATCTGAAGTTTAAGGTCAATCCGGGTTACCGTTACAGAGATAATGGGTACCCAAAAACATTAACGCAACTTGTCCATGGTGGGTCATATTCATACTTACACTTGTCCATGGTGGGTCATGTACACACTTACACTTGCCCATGGTGGGCCATGTTCACACTTACACTTGTTCATAGTGAGCCATGTACACACTTACACTTGTTCATGGTGGATCGTATACACACTTACACTTGTCGATGGTGGGTCATTTACAAACTTAAACTTGTCTATAGTGAGATATGTACAAACTTACACTTGTACATAGTGGGTCATGTACACACTTACGCTTATCTATAGTGGGACATGTACACACTTACACTTGTCTATAGTTGGACATGTACACACTTACACTTGTCCATGGTGGGACATGTACACACTTACACTTGTCCATAGTGGACCATGTACACACTTACACTTGTCCATGGTCGGTCATGCTCACACTTACACTTGTCCATAGTGGACCATGTACACACTTACACTTGTCCATGGTGGGACATGTACACACTTACACTTGTCCATAGTGGGCCACGTACACACTTACACTTGTCCATGGTCGGTCATATACACACTTACACTTGTCCTTGGTGGGTCATGTACACACTTACACTTGTCCATGGTGGGAAATGTACACACTTACACTTGTCCATAGTGGGCCACGTACACACTTACACTTGTCCATGGTGGGTCATATACACACTTACACTTGTCCTTGGTGGGTCATGTTCACACTTACACTTGTCCTTGGTGGGTCATGTATACACTTACACTTGTCCATGGTGGGTCATATACACACTTACACTTGTCCATGGTTGGCCATGTACACACTTACACTTGTCTATAGTGGGACATGTACACACTTACACTTGCCTATCGTGGGACATATACGCACTTACACTTGCCTATATTGGGACATGTACACACTTACACTTGCCTATAGTGGGACATGTACACACTTACACTTGTCCATGGTTGGCCATGTACACACTTACACTTGTCTATAGTGGGACATGCATACAGTGGCACTTATCCATGGGGGGGGGGGGGTGCATTGTATACACTTACACTTATCCATGCCTTCAAAGCCCTTCATATAGAGGCATTTGTCCATGCGCGGGATAAGGAAAATGCCGACGATGGAGCCGACGAGTATACGCTTGAGGAAGGTGAAGACCCCGATACTGACGTTCAGGAACAGCATGAAGAACGACAGAATATTGTACACGTTCCTAGTAGGACAGAATATAGATACACAGTGTAAGCTCTCTAAACCGGACACCCTGTGAGGTCACCAGGGTGTCTGGTTTAAAGAGGTTCAACTGTAAATAAGCACTCCATGAACAGTTTTGTCATTTTCAATCATGAAAATACACTACAATGAAATAAATAACAGTGAAACCTGTCTAAATTGAACACAATTGGGTCGCCATGGTGTCCGGTTTAGAGAGGTTATGTGTGTGACTGTGATCACTGGTGCTCGAAAAACGGTTCATATTTCGGTGTTATTTCGGTGTACACGGTAGTTCGGTATCTCTGGTGGTGCGCATTCATTGTTACCAATATACAATTTACGTCACCTCCAGCGAATTACACGCATACATATATTACACGTATACGTACAGATAAATGCAGTTGACGTATTATATCGGCAGATTGATATAGAGTGGTTGAACATTGATGATAGAATCGGTCTGAAAGCAACGTATGTTGAAAATTTTATTGGCCAAATATTGAAAAATGTTTCTTTCAATTGGGTATTTTGACAGTATGAAAGGGGCCCGAATTTTTGGAACAGTGAATGTGTAGATAATTGGCGATTTCTGTCGTGTGTAATGTTTGAGCATTAGTTGTTGCACAAAACTATCTAAATTACCCAAAACCATCGAAAACCACCCAAATCCACCAATATACCCATATGACAGCAACACGTGACCTGTGGCTGTAATTGTAGAAATGTTGAATGTGTTTTATGGTACTTAATAATCCACACGCCCACCGATCCATCGTTTCGGTTCAAGGTATTTATTGGTCGAGAAAGTAATCCTAGGCACTGAGCCGAAACGTTGGAACAGTGAGTTTGAAGTTGATATGCGGTTGTGACTGGAGACGTGGTGCTCATGGCATTTGTGACCAGTGTAACTCCTGATCAAATATAACACTCATCTAGCCGGATAACGATCTACATTGCTTCTTAAGCAATTTATAAAAAAATATCATAACATAAATGTGGCAGTGACTGGTGAAATGAAGATTATGGGTTTTACGAGCAGTGTAGATCCAGATCAGCCTGAGAAGCAGGGAGTGTGGGCGAATACCTCCCCCCAGTGGTGTAACTTCCCCTTTCCGGGGAAAAAAGGAGGCGCGTGGGTGCCAGCTCATTGGGGACCCAGCCCCCTTCCTCGAAGCACCCATGTCGCTTGCTAATTGCTGGGAGAGCCAGTGGTACCCACAGGAGGCGAGGCCACGCCCCACGCCGGCCAAGTACTCGCCCCGAGCGCAAGTCGGGCGATGCACAAGTGGCGCTGCCGGTACAAAACTACTGGTGCGAAATAAATCTTGCCCGAAAGTGTTCTGCTTCGTAAAGTGGCGCCGACGGAACTGCGGGGAAGTATGGTGGCGGGATCTCCCCCGTCGTCAGACGTGCGAATAAGCATATCACGTCCCGAGGCGGGCGGGGAAGAGACTTTCTCTCGTCGGCCCGCCCCTTCATGACGTCTTTTTTTACGTCGTCATCTCCCAAAACCTGCGGGTGGGCCTTGGACCGGATCGCACCCTTCAACTCCTGGTACCTGGCAATCTCTTCGACGACCAGTTTGAACTCACTATCTGATATATCGTTGTCGGCTATTGCTGTCGACACGATAATATCGATACTGTTTGTCGTCGACCTCGCAAGAACTTCTATTTGGTCGTGCTTGCGACTCTTGGCCTCGAGCTTGCGGGCCACCAGTCTGCTGGTCATGCAGAGCAGGCCTGCCCCTGCTGCGACCGCACTCTGAAGGCGATGCTAGCGTGGTGTTCACACCCCCGACGACATTGACTGCCCGCCTATATTCCTTTGCATGACCTTTCCGTGTCTCTCCCTCGTGCTGGAGAATCTGTTGTACCGCGACAATCCTGGTTATCCTAAAAGATGCCAGGTCAGCCGCCCCGTACGGCAGCTCAGGATATCGTTTTTCGGCTTTCATCATAAATCGAGCTCGATTAACAGTGTCACCACGGTGGAGGAGCTCGATTGGTCGGCGATTTTTGTCACGAAGCTAATAACACTCCCGGCGGAAATGGGTGTACCGTCGAATAATGTAAACCCTGATCTCTACCCCGCATGCTTCGTGACGCCTGATGCTCTACCATGTTCAGGTTCATACTTCTGCAGTAGCATGTCCCTTAAAGTTGACCGAGCAGATTGACATTCGCAGAACCGTCCTGGACGCTGCCATTGTGTATCCCGTATATATGTTGTTCGCGTTGGCGCCAAATGGATATTCGTGCCCCCCCCCCCCCCGCGCAGTAGTGCACCTAGCTCCTCTGCCCAAACTGTTATGACATGCGTTAGAGCTTGCAATCGCTGCATGTGTGCAAGCGCCGTAGCCGCCTCTATGCGGGCCTGCGCTACCCTCCCCTCTATCCTTTTCACTGCCGCCCCATCATTGATGTCTGTGCCCGCGGGAGCGTCCTGTTCTGCGCTTACGCTGGAACTGCCTGGGCCGTATATGCTCATTATGCCCGTTATTTCGAGAACGACTGAAATCGGATAATCGTTCATAACGAAAGCGAGAAATTACTGGATACTGGACGCTAGGCCTAGTGAAAGTTTTTGTCGCTGAAGAACTGCCGGAAAATATTCGTCGAGTAGCGGGGCATTTGGGCACATTTTATTACGGAAAACTCAACACATAACTTTTCATAAAATGTCCACCCTAAGGCCACAATTTGGTGATCTACCTGTTGACATGCAGAGCTAAGGGGAATCTTTTTTAGAAAATCGTGTTTTGGGGCAATTTGTGCCCGATTTCCAATGTAACAGCCATGTCGGCGGGTCAATAAATGGAACAGCCACATTGAAAGTGCCGCCATCTTTTATTTTATGTTTATCCAACTAACGAGAATAGTGTCACAAAAAGTTGTTTAACAGTGTTTTTAACAGCATTTGATGCCTGCACACATTCCCTATTCACTGTCGCTGTAGTGCATTAGTCTTTGACAAGGATCACAGGCGAGGATTGAAGTGGATAATCATATCGTGTTGCGGAAACTGATGTCGCCATTTTAGAAACAACGGGGTCAGGATTCGTGGTATTTTGTTTGGATAGCTGATTGAAAACGTAACGCTAACATTTCCGTATTCAATGAATGTTGGATGAACAAAAAATTCTGGAGAGATGAGAGACTGGTTGGCGCCTTGATTAATAATAATATTCATTCGTGCGACATGTGTAAAGTAGGTGGATGGGGTATGTTTTCTCATATGTTGTATTTTAGATTCTGTTTTTTGTTGGTTACAAAGTATGTCGGAGATGTTTCTTGTTTGCACAAGTGTTGTTTAAATAAACTGTTAGCATTTTTTTTGTGGCTTGATATTTGTATTATTTGATTTTGTGGCACGCCATCATCGGTCGGCTTTTGGATCAGTTTTTTTCTGGCACTTAAAGGAACAATAATACAATTAATCAAGTTGCTTTTCATTATTTTTGCTCTTTGTGTAGCACTCTGTTTCGATTTGTCAAACTGAAATTACTGGTATGTGGACAGCTCTCGGTGTTTTATCTTTCTTTTTGAGACAGCCTGTCAAAATGTAGTTGCGAACGGTAACTTGCATTCTACTCCTGTACCATCCGTAGGCTGTGTAACGATTCCACTCATATGCCTTCTCTGCAGAATAGCGAATCGGATCTGATTCGCACTTTAGCACCGACCGACCGACCGACCGACCGACCGACCGACCACCGACCGACCGACCGACACCGACCAGAGCCGACCGCCCGCCCGCCCGACCACCGAACCGCCCGCCCGACCGCCCGCCCGCCCGCATGCCCGCCTGCCCGCCTGCCTGCCTGCCTGCCTGTTCGCGGCATACAGGTCGTATTGTTAAATGTATCGCCATGATATTTGCTACATAGGTCAGTAATGATAAACGGGAGAAGTGGGTAAATTTTCAGCTGAATCGGTCCACCTGTTTTCCGTGTGTCTATTAATCTGTTCGCCGCATACAGGTCGTATTTTGCCATGTATCAACAAGATATTTGGTACATAGGTCAGGAATGATAATTGGAAGACGTGATTCGATTTTCAGCTAAATCGGTCAATTGGTTTTCCGTATAGACTTGACTTTAAACGTGGGTCGCAGGTTCAAAACTGGTTCCAGGTGCCAGACCTGTGTAGATAATTGTTTCTCATGAATATGCGAAATCCTTTGAAAGCTGGCAGAACTGACCAAATGATCACTACTGAGAGATTTCTTGACCGCTGTTCCCTTTGATGTCCAGCAGATATATTAGCAGTAATACACCCTTTGTCATCTGCTGTTTTGAATATTTCAAATATGTCTCCACTAAAGCTTGTTACTCCAACATAGAATCACCTCATCGATTTCGCCAAATACAGTTCATGCTTTGCATGACATTTCATTTGAGTTTCGGATTTCTCGCTTTCGAATCGTGCACTCATTCAGGGTGCACACACAACTGGTTAATTATTACGCTTTATCATCGAGAATAGAGATCTTCAATTCGTTGATACGCCCAGATTCCAAACGTTTCATCTCGGAGGTTGGGAAGTCTAAAGTCAGTGTCTCACCATAGAAACAATCGCTGGTGTGCACAACCTTAAGCAAAGTACTGGGGAGTAGTTGGGGGTGTGCGTCTAAGATGTTGTATGTCTTCAGTTGATCCAGGTGCACCCTGAGCGTTTTCGTGAAGGCGAAGCCCACGGGGCCGATGCCGACGTGTTCGACTGGGCAAAACTAGGCCGAAGTATGTTGCCAAAGCCGCTCGACCAACGCCGGGGAGATCGTTACCCGGTTGGCGGGCTTGACGGTCAAGGTCGCAAGACCGGTAGCTTTTGAGATTGCGAGATTGCTCGGCCATCAAGCTCCGACGCGACAAACGCTTGGAGGGCTCTCGAACTCCAAGGTCCGGGGTCCGCTTTGTGCCTATTGTGCGTACGTTCTCCTCGTAGCAGAACCCTTCGTTCTCCCCCCTCCCCTTCACCCACGTTTCGCCAGCCGACCGTGAAGGTGACCGATCTGTGGCCTGCGCGGCGCTCCCCGCAATAGTTGTCGATCGGCTTCTGAAGCGTACAAGCCCCGTTTTGAGCATAGGTAAGTGCAGCAAACATGATATTACTTTATGGATACCAAGGCGTTTGGCTTTAATTCTGATGCGAAATACCGGTCCAGCAAAGGCGGGCGCTCCCCAGCTGGTGCATCCCACTATCCAAGTTCGCAGCTCTACAGCTGGAACCAGCTGGAACAAGCTTTCAAACAAACTTCCCAACGTGTTTGAAAAATATAGGCTACCCAATCAGCTGAACTTCGCCGTATGGTGTGCAACAGTCGGATGGGGGGGGGGGGTGGATTACACTATTAGGCGGATTCTCGATTCTCTAAAACTGGCGCCAGAAAGAGTTCCCTAACACTCTCGGTCTATGTGATATTCACATTAAGGGCCACGGTGTTTGGAAGCACCCAGATGTTCCCCACCACGTCGTCAAACGGACGACGAGGGAATTCGAACCCGCAGTACCATGGTCTTTCAAATCGGCCAACGTTGATTTCATTCAGCAAGCTGCTGGGGTCCAGGACGTTTGGGGTACATTTATGTTAGACTAGAGTCTAGGGTTCACGCAGGCCGGGGTTCCTCGCCTCAACGACCCCATTCATACATACGTCCTGGCGTTCCTCGGCGTTCGATACCAAGAAACAGTTCTTGGCAAATATTGAGGACGCCATCTCATATCCGGTGAACCTCCCGACGGCGAACAGCGTGCGAAGACGATCACTCCAACCGAACGTCTCTTTCATCCTGCAACGACCGCAGGCGTTCAATAATCCGCCGCTTATCTTCGTAATTATGGGTTTCTTTCAGTTTTCTGTTTTCTTGCACGATATGTTCATCCAGCGCCGTGAGTTTAGCGAGTTTGTTCGTTAGCTCGCCCCGGACTGTTTGCATAGCCTTATCGCGCCCCCGGAGTTCGCGAAGGTTTAACAGTGGATCATCAATCGTGCTGAGTAATTCGTCAAGTCTCGTTGCTGTCTCAACTGCATTAATAACATCAGTGGCTATGCGTGGGAGCTGGCTGAGCTCGACTTTTTCTATTTTGTCGCTAGCCTCGTCTACCTTGGTGTCGACCGCCTGCAGGGCATTTACCGCACGGGCTGGCATCGAATTTTACCTCCCCTCCCCCTCTTCGAATCCGTGAAACCGAGTTCGTCCCTTACGATTTGGCCACCGCCCCGGTTTCCGGCAATGGTACTCAGCGCTAGGGGTTCTCTGGTTTTCATTTTGACGATTGGGACATCTAATGCTTTTAGTCGTAACCTAGCGGACATATCCAGTTCGAACTTGGAGTAGTCACGGCCAATAGATGGGATCATACTCAATAGTTGTTGTAGTCACTTACAGCTGACTCGAATAATTCCTGGCCTATAACTATTTCCTCGCCGCCCGCGGCTGATTTTACTGACATCTCATCTATGAAGGTCGTTTCGGCGACCGCGTCACGGTCGTCAGTAGTGTAATCGAAGTCGTCCATCGTTCCGATGTATCGTTCCGATATACTTGATGTATTGAACAAACAAACCCGGCGGGTTCAATCGTATTGTTCGAAGATGTCTTCAAGTCAATACGGACACAAACTCAATCCATACCATAGACTGCGGGAGACCCTCTGGGCAAAAGGCATGAGACAGAGCGTGGTCATCACGAACAACCCCTCGACGATCGACCAGAACCAGCAGCTCTTGGTCCGCTTCCCCAACCTCGGAGCTAACGATGTCATTGTGCCAGGGACTGTCCGCCTCGCTTTCACTATCTTACTGACGTCAACAGACGCGGACCGATCCGTCGTTCAGAACCTGGGCCGCGCCATCGTCAAGAAGACAACGATAACTATTCCTGGTAATGAGGTGCATGTTAATCGATGATAGCGACGTCTACTGTTGCTACCAAGAAATGTGGAAGACCGCGCAAGAGATTGAAAACGCGGTCTACCAGGGTATTAATACCAGCAACCGTCATAACGTAACCAGGCTCAGAATCGGGGCTGATAACGCGGCAGCAAATATTGCGGCTGACTGACAACTCGAACGAGGGTGTGACGATGCGCATGGAACATGAACCTATATATTATCACAGATGCGCAACTGAACATCGAAGATGGCAGATTCGTCTCAGATTTATATTAAAAGTCCTACCGATTTTAAGGATCATCTACCGAAGGTCGCCCACTCCACCATAATATGTGGGCAGACTGGATGCGGAAAAACGGTCGTCATCCTGGACTTGCTTGAGGGCCCCTACCGCGATGTCTGTCGACACATTGTGATCCTGTGTCCTATTGTGCAGCACAGCAAGACTTATCAGCAGCGCCCATGTATCTGGGCTGACCCTGAGGTGTACGCTGTTGACCCCGGTGACAGGCTACATGAGTACCTGCGGGCCTTCTACCAACTTTTTCAGGGTAAGCCCACACTGTACGTGATTGACGACTGCTCAGCCAAAGGCAGCGATGACCAAAAAGAAGGACATGCTCCCTGAGCTCGCATGAGGAGCGGCTGGATGTTCGACAGATGCTTTCAGAAACCAAGCACACCAGGCTTCTGTTAAATACTGATCAACCAACTGCTTACAAAGTGCCAAACGCAGCTTAGCTTGTGATGAACACTGCTTAGCCTGTGATGAACACTGTTTAGCTCTTTAGTTGTGGCGGCTAAAATACTAATATGTGGGAAGCAATTTGTTGCTCTGTTGCAAGCTTTGCTGCAAGCATAACAGTGATCATACTTTTCGGGTGGTGTGCTTGGCAATATATTAGACTTACGAAGCGAGTCAGAATAGCACTGCGCATAGTGAACTGCGACGAACTTCTCGATTGACTGCTGAAAGATGCTGTCCGACTGTCGAAACAGTTTGAACAGCAGTCGAAACGACTGTTAAAACGACAGAAACAACTGCTACTTCGGAGCGGCGCTAACGGCTCGCTGCACTGGTTACATCGGGGAGGGGGCGGGGGGCGGGGCGCAGGCAGAGCAATATCTGGGGCGATGTCTCACAGCCGACCAGGTTGATAATATGCCAGACATAGAGATTGACAAATGGTACGCCCGATACGAATCGCGGCTAGGCGATGTGATGACAAAAACCCTCGGGCGGTAGCTATTCAGCTATACGCTGCAGCAGCAAGTATGTTTCTGCCAATCCAGAATCAATCGGGATTGGTTGACGACCTCGAGACTGACATCTTTGTTGGACATGCACTAAGATCAGCTTGCTGCGTAATTTACCACAAGTTTGGCATTTTCTGAGCAACGCTGACAACTGCGTTGTCCACAGCTAAGCATTGCTATTTTGGACACGTATGCCCACGAATTATAGAGTCAAGCTCAGATAATGTCGACGCACGACGCGCGTGTGAGAGTGACGGAGCTGGAACCGCTGGAGCAGCGGGACCCCCATCAGCAG
Source organism: Conchocele bisecta (assembly GCA_029237695.1). Lineage (NCBI taxonomy): Eukaryota > Metazoa > Mollusca > Bivalvia > Lucinida > Thyasiridae > Conchocele > Conchocele bisecta. The sequence goes on from CM055271.1 coordinate 102,620,785, forward strand.
CATAAAGACACTAAAAGACAGACAGCAGGGCGGGCTGGGGCTGCTATCCGAAAAGCTAAACAAGATAAAATGCTCGCCGAGCTTGGAGAGGCCAAACAGTTGTTAGTTGTTCCTTCGGAAGAACACCCGAAGGCAGTTCCGAAGGCAGTTTCGAAAGCGCCGACCTGGATCACCGCGTGGTTTGTTGGTGGGCTTGTATTTGCATGTGCTCAATGGGTGAGACTTCCGCGACAACCAGCTGCCGCTGGGACAGGTGCTGTTCCGAAGCCGGTTGAGATCCATTTAAACACTGCTTGTGATCCCTTTCATATGCAATAACTGGCAATGGCTGAATATCATGGTAAACTTTTACTGAATGCGGCATATCATGCCGTGGTGATACCTGCCCTCAGTATCGGGTTTGCTCGACAATCACAGATGGCCTTATGGGGGCCCGTCGCCAAGTTGGACATGACGACGAGAGACGCGGGTCTTGTGACCTTAGATATAGCGGCCGCAGGTGGGACTCGATTATCTAGTTAAAGCTGCATTTCTACTGGCTAATATCTGGAAGTAACTTATTAGTGCAGATAATGAACGTAGATAATGAGCGAAGTTAATTAATTGGTATAACCAATGCTCGTATGTGGAGCGGCGGTGGTGAACACATTGGCATTCAGTTTTAGCAACTTTCTAATCTCGAATCTGCAAAGCTCGGACGCTGATGAGGAGAGCAATTGCCATGATTTAGCTACAGAGCAACTGCAGAGCGCCCAGGCAGCAAACGAACTGCCCGTCTGGGCCGCATCAACGAGAATCGTCGCCGCGAGAATCACGCCGTGCAAACTTTCTAGAGCGTTGACGCCGCCACCCGCGAGTACGCGCGGAGATATTCGCAGAAAAAGCAAAAATCTCGCGCCGCTGGATCCTGATCCCCAGCTTGCATACTTCTATGTGCTGTCATATGCCCAAAAAAATCGTGAGATCGCGTTCTTCGTCGTGGGAATGGCTGTGACAGGCCTTAATTATTAATTGCGAAGCAATAAGCAACAACGCTTTGACCTTTTTCTTGCAGGCCCTTATATAGAACGATGTTAGTCGACGAGCTTTATTTCGCTCTGCTTGAAGTAGGCTACTCGGCCCTTAAAAAATACCGTTTAGCTGGCGGAATCGCTCGGATCCGTTTGGCCCACGATTCTCTCGAGACATGGCGCGAGGACGCCCATTTCTCAAAGCAGGTGATGGTGGAGCCGCCCCAAGATTCGCGTGCGGGCCTGTATAGTATCGACGACGCAGTTACCAGACGATCTGGCAAAGGCATGTTGGAAATTGTTCGATCTACTTGAATATATTGCGACACACAATGAATGTACAGCAGACTTACGCGCAAGCGGCTGTTCGGACACCAATATGCCCAAGAGATGCTGCGTCAGCGGGTCGTTGTAACTTGGCGGGGTGCTGGGAATCAGATATTTTACTGTTCCTCGGTATTCCGGGTTGGCGAGATAGTTGACGTGTTCCTGTGGCATGTACAGCTGCTAAGTCCCCCTTATCGCGCCACTGGGCTGGGCCCACTGGTGGAAGGTACGGCTCGCTAAAAGGCAGCTCGAGCATGATGTTTCCCCGCAGCCGCACAGCTGACGTGATACATACGCATTGACCTCGTCGAGCTTGTACAGCGCGGTATTCTGCACGTAGATCCTGTCAGTGACCACTCGGACAGCCTCCCGGGGTTCGAATCTCGCCAGCACAACGAGGTAGTTGATGTGGGCATACGCTAGCATGCTTGCTCTCAGATGGGTGTACTGGACTGCGAGCCGTCGGAGTATGTAAGGATGTGGCCTAGTGGCCATTTTCGAGGTGCACCAACCAAGGTGTTTCTTTGGTGGGTGTCTCTCACCAAGTAGTCAAGTTCACCAGCATCAGTTAAAATCCGCCGGGTGAGCCTTTTGTCACATGCCTTGCTGTCCTGTGCGGGAAGTGGGCCATTGATGCCGACCCTAGTCATGCGGTGTGTCGGATGTCCGAACCGCTCGAAATACGGCTTGGCCTCACCCATTCCTTGAAAGCTCGCCGGGTAGCATCATCGTGCTCCAACCGCAATGGCCGTGTTCTACGCAGGCCTTCTGGATATCATCTGCGAAAGGCGCCAGGGTGGGCGTCCAGCCGTTATTCTCTCTGGCTATGACCGTAGCAGCATGGTTGATGCCGTAGACCTTTTCTGCCAGAGACTCATCACCTAGTTGGGCACAAGCCCCCCCCCCCCCGGAAACTTGGTCTTCCTGTGTCCTATAAGTGCTGCCATCCTGAAGCACAAACTGGTCCATGTTGAGGCAGTTGTCTCCGCATCCAAGAAGCCAGACGGCTAGTGGCTCTTCTCGGGTGGCCTCTCTGATTGCTTGCCATACATCGCCGTCGTAGATCGGACCTACCTGGACTGCGGGAAGTGGATGTCTTTGCCCCAGGCGTGACCGTTGTGGACGATGAGTTCTACTTTGCCTCGAACCGTAGTGCCGATTTCATGGACTCTCTGCTCCCACTCGTGTATCTTCTGGCGCTAGGTGGGGGCAGCCCCTGGCTTCTCAAGACGCCTTCGAAATGCTCCACAACTCTTTGGGCAACATAGTTAGTATCACCGTCGCGCATTGGGGTCAAGTTGGCGGGGTCAGGGGGTCTGGATCTCTGAGAGGGTAGAACCCGTAAATGACCGCGGTGACTGGGTAGGCATTCTGGTAGAACACATTGTCGATTCCCGTCAGCAAGCCAGGCTTGGTGTTTCGAGTGATCTCCACAATACCATGGCCCTTCTTTCTCTCAGCTCGGACCGGGTCAAAATTGTCTTCGACGATCCAGTCGCTTACACCCTCTGGAAGGGCTGTGAGGAGCTTCGCGGCCCTCTCGTCTGTCATGCTGGCTGGGTATAACTAACAGGGCACACGTTTCTAATTGAGAATTTCTATAGCCGCCAACCGGGCAAATTATTTTTGGATGGCCCTAGTGCTCCGCATACACTATCGCATGAGAGCGCGCGATAATACCCACATCCCTGGCACAGTAGATAGCTCTGCCACACCCAGTACACGGCTGCGTTACTGGACCTTTCCGTAGCCTAGCTAGATGTACCTTACAGTACTCACCCAAACAGCTCATACCGCAGAACTATGTGGAGCCTATAATGAGCCACTGGTAATTGGTGTTACCTGTCATTATCTTCAGGTATACCTACTAGTACGAGTATGTTGAAAGGAGGCCCGGCACACTTATGGTGATTATCACCCAGACATGTCCGCAGCCGCCCACCATACTTATCGCTTGTTAATCCAGTGTACTCGTATAAAACTTCCTGGTACAAACAAATTAGCACCTAATGAAATTTCGAACGATACTGAATGGGATATGCTTTGAAAGGGGACATCCGCAGATGCTGGGAAAAAAATTCATCCCGAGATAATTTATACACCACCGCTTGTTATATCGACATTATGTTGATTTTTGTCGCAGTGAAACGGCGGTTGGACGTTGTCACTACACCACCGCTTGTTATATCGACATTCGGTCGGTTTATTTCTGGCACAGTTAAACGGCGGTCGGATAGGAACGCCGTTGTCATGTTGTGGTCTACCTTAGCAACCGGTCGGCCATCTTGTTTTTGTATATATACGTCAGAAACTTATAGACCCATCAATACACGCATTACTGTGTTGTAAAATGGCAATATTTGCATCCATCATTAATTTGTAATAATTATTTATAATAAATCCACCATATTCACGTTTGCTATAATAATTGACTTAATACGTTGTGTGGTATTTTCCTATATAAATATCCATAGAAAACTGGGCAGATTCGGCGACAAATATAATTTAGGTATTATTGCATATGAAAGGGATCACAAGCAGTGTTTAAATGGATCTCAATCGGCTTCGGAACAGCAGCTGGTTGTCGCGGAAGTCTCACCCATAGAGCACATGCAACTACAAGCCCACCAACAAACCACGAGGTGATCCAGGTCGGCGCTTTCGGAACTGCCTTCGGAACTGCCTTCGGGTGTTCTTCCGAAGGAACAACTAACAACTGTTTGGCCTCTCCAAGCTCGGCGAGTATTTTATCTTGTTTAGCTTTTCGGGCAGCAGCCCCTGCCCGCGCTGCTGTCTGTCTTTTAGGGTCTTTATGCTGCTGCTGGGGGTCCCGCTGCTCCAGCGGTTCCAGCTCCGTCACTCTCACACGCGCGTCGTGCGTCGACATTTTCTGAGCTTGACTCTATAATTCGTGGGCATACGTGTTCAAAATGGCAGTGCTTAGCTGTGGTCAACGCAGTTGTCAGCGTTGCTCAGAAAATGCCAAACTTGTGGTAAATTACGCAGCAAGCTGATCTTAGTGCATGTCCAACAAAGATGTAAGTCTCGAGGTCGTCAACCAATCCCGATTGATTCTGGATTGACAGAAACATACTTGCTGCTGCAGCGTATAGCTGAATAGCTGCCGCCCGAGGGTTTTTGTCATCACCGCGCCTAGCCGCGATTCGTATCGGGCATACCATTTCTCAATCTATATGTCTGGCATATTATCAACCTGGTCGGCTGTGAGACATCGCCCCAGATACTGCTCTACCTGCGCCCCCCTCCCCCTCCCCCCTCCCCGCTGTAACCAGTGCAGCGAGCCGTTTGCGCCGCTCCGAAGTAGCAGTTGTTTCTGTCGTTTCAACAGTCGTTTCGACTGCTTTTCCAACTGTTTCGGCAGTCGGAACAGCATCTTCCAGCAGTCAATCGAGAAGTTCGTCGCAGTTCATTGTGCGCAGTGCTATTCTGACTCGCCTCGTAAGTCTAATATATTGCCAAGCGCACCTCCCGAAAAGTATGATCACTGTTATGTTTGCTTCAAAGCTTGCAACATAGCAACACATTGTTTCCCACATATTTGTTTTTTAGCCGCCACACCTAAAGAGCTAAACAGTGTTTATCACAGGCTAAGCTGTGTTTATCACAAGCTAAGCTGCGTTTGGCACTTTGTAAGCAGTTGGTTGATCAGTCGTTAACAGAAGCTTGGTGTGCTTGGTTTCTGAAAGCATCTGTCGAACATCCAGCCGCTCCTCACGCGTTGGGATAACGGCATTCTCTCGAAGGCAGTCATCGAATGAGTCTCGGTCCTTGCAGTGAAAGAGGGCGACCCATTTCGTTTGCTCGTGCAGATCCTTGAGGACGGCGTTGTACTTCTGATTGGAGATCCATACGCGTTGCTCCCCATGCTGGCCCGAAAATGCGAGCTCGGGGAGCATGTCCTACTTTTTGGTCATCGCTGCCTTGGCTGAGCAGTCGTCAATCACATACAGTGTGAGCTTACCCTGAAAAACTTGGTAGAAGGCCCGCAGGTAATCATGTAGCCTGTCACCGGGGTCAACAGCGTACATCTCAGGGTCAGCCCAGATCCATGGGCGCTGCTGATAAGTCTTGCTGTGCTGCACAATAGGACACAGGATCACAATGTGTCGACAGACATCGCGGTATGGGGCCCTCAAGCAAGTCCAGGATGACGAACGTTTTCCGCATCCAGTCTGCCCACATATTATGGCGGAGTGGGCGTCCTTCGGTAGATGATCCTTAAAATCGGTAGGATTTTTAATATAAATCTGAGACGAATCTGCCATCTTCGATGTTGAGTTGCGCATCTGTGATGATATATAGGTTCATGTTCCATGCGCATCGCCGTCTGCCTATTTGGCTATCTGGATCGTCACACCCTCGCTCGCGTTGTCAGCCGCAATATTTGCTGCCGCGTTATCAGCCCCGATTCTGAGCCTGGTTACGTTATGACGGTTGCTGGTATTAATACCCTGGTAGACCGCGTTTTCAAGCTCTTGCGCGGTCTTCCAAAGGTCTTGGTAGCAACAGTAGACGTCGCTATCATCGATTAACATCACCTCATTACCAGGAATAGTTATCGTTGTCTTCTTGACGATGGCGCGGCCCAGGTTCTGAACGACGGATCGGTCCGCGTCTGTTGACGTCAGTAAGATAGTGAAAGCGAGGCGGACAGTCCCTGGCACAATGACATCGTTAGCTCCGAGGTTGGGGAAGCGGACCAAGAGCTGCTGGTTCTGGTCGATCGTCGAGGGGTTGTTCGTGATGACCACGCTCTGTTTCACGCCTTTTGCCCCGAGGGTCTCCCGCAGTCTGTGGTATGGATTGAGTTTGTGTCCGTAATGACTTGAAGACATCTTCGAACAATACGATTGAACCCGCCGGGTTTGTTTGTTCAATACATCAAGTATATCGGAACGATACATCGGAACGATGGACGACTTAGATTACACTACTGACGACCGTGAAGACAACATCGCCGACGACGACGTCAACGACTTGGTCGCCGAAACGACCTTCATAGATGAGATGTCAGGAACGTCAGCCGTGGGCGGCGAGGAAATAGGTATAGGCCAGGAATCATTCGAGTCAGCTGTAAGTGACTACTACAACTATTTGGTATGATCCCATCTATTGGCCGTGACTACTCCAAGTTCAAACTGGATTTGTCCGGTAGGTTACGACTAAAAGCATCAGATGTCCCAATCGTCAAAATGAAAACCAGAGAACCCCTAGCGCTGAGTACCATTGCCGGAAACCGGGGCGGTGGCCAAATCGTACGGGACGAACTCGGTTTCACGGATTCGAAGAGGGGGGCGGGGCGTGTGGTTAAATTCGATGCCCGCCCGTGTGGTAGATGCCCTGCAGGCGGTCGACACCAAGGTAGACGAGGCTAGCGACAAAATAAAAATATTCGAGCTCAGCGAGCTCCCACGCGTAGCCACTGATGTTATTAATGCAGTGGGGACAGAAACGAGACGAGATTAATTACTCAGCAGGATTGATGACCCATCGTTAAACCTTCGCGAACTCCGGGGGCGCGATAAGGCTATGCAAACAGTCCGGGGCGAGCTAACGAACAACCTCGCTAAACTCACGGCGCTGGATGAACATATCGCGCAAGAAAACAGAAAACAGAAATTGAACGCCTGCGGTCGTTGCAGGATGAGAGAGACGTTCGGTTGGAGGCTTCCTCGGCTAACCGTGATGCGCTCCGCACCCAAATAAGCCGGATCCACGAAATAATATCGCGGGTCCTGCATGAGGACACGACACACTGTGACACACAGTCTTCGCACGCTGTTCAGAGATCAGGGCGTCACAATAGTAAGCATCCTCACGGCACTCGGCATGACTATATCGACCCTAGTTCTAGCTTTCACGGGCGGTGGTGCGGCGGTTGCGCCCGCGCCAGCGCCAGCCCCTGGTGGAGCCAAGGAGTGGGCAAAAAATCAGCTAATGGCCCTCGCCAGTCTCCTGGCTAAATTAGCCGGGAAAGTGGCTGCCTGACTGCCTAGCTTAGGTGAAACCCAAAGCGCGAATAGCCCGTTCGCCGATGTTGCATCAAGTGCTGTTGAACTTTGCGCTGTGGTACTTAGTGTTGTGGCACTTTGCACTGGGACACTTTGCTGTTGCGGGTGCTTGCGGTTTTATTAAATCGGCGTCGGTTCCAGTTGCCAGCCCTGGAATGATAGCTGTGTTCACGCTCCCGTTATGGCCGATCTTTTGTTCGGCGGTGGCAATAACAATCTGATTATAGTAACCGTCAACCCGACCGTCTCGTAGTATCATATTGCTCGGCGCCATATACATACCTATTCCAAATACATAGTCCACTGGGGTGACAGCATACTGTAAAACGTCTTGATACCGCTGGATCGCCGTCGGGAGGTTCACCGGATATGAGATGGCGTCCTCAATATTTGCCAAGAACTGTTTCTTGGTATCGAACGCTGTTCCTGACCTCAGTATATCACTGCACGCTTGCGCCTGTGCGCCGATGATCGCCAGGACGTATGTGTGAATGGGGTCGTTGAGGCGAGGAACCCCGGCCTGCGTGAACCCTAGACTCTTGTCTAACATAAATTTACCCCAAACGTCCTGGACCCCAGCAGCTTGCTGAATGAAATCAACGTTGGCCGATTTGAAAGACCATGGTACTGCGGGTTCGAATTCCCTCGTCACCCGTTTGACGACGTGGTGGGGAACATCTGGGTGCTTCCAAACACCGTGGCCCTTAATGTGAACATCACATAGACCGAGAGTGGTAGGGAACTCTTTCTGGCGCAAGTCCGTATCTTTTGAGACCCCAAATTCGTTACAAAGTCTTTCAAACGCCCTAAGGTCGTAGGCGTTGGAAATGGGATTCCAGCCGTCGTCTTGTGGCACAGAGATTTTCTGTTCTTAGAGAATCGAGAATCCGCCTAATAGTGTAATCCACCTGAAAGTTGTAAACAGTCCTCAGGAAGGGGTCCTCCGCTGCCGACGGGAGGAAACCCCCCATCCGGCTGTTGCACACCATACGGCGAAGTTCAGCTGATTGGGTAGCCTATATTTTTCAAACACGTTGGGAAGTTAGTTTAAAAGCTTGTTCCAGCTGGTTCCAGCTGTGGAGCTGCGAACTTGGATAGTGGGATGCACCAGCTGGGGAGCCTTTGCTGGACCGGTATTTCGCATCAGAATTAAAGCCAAACGCCTTGGTATCCATAAAGTAATATCATGTTTGCTACACTTACCTATGTTCAAAACGGGGCTTGTACGCTTCAGAATCCTATCGACAACTATTGCGGGGAGCGCCGCGCCGGCCTCAGATCGGTCACCTTCACGGTCGGCCGGCGAAACGTGGGTGAAGGGGGGCGGGGGGAGTGAACGAAGAGTTCTGCTACTTGGAGAACGTCCGCACGGTAGGCGCAAAGCTGACCCCGAAATTTGGAGTTCGAGAGCCCTCCAAGCGTTTGTCGCGTCGTAGCTTGATGGCCGAGCAATCTCGCCATCTCAAAAGCTACCGGTCTTGCGACCAGCCAAGCCCGCCAACCGGGTAACGATCTCCCCGGCTTTGGCCGTGCGACTTGGTTTTACGTCTACAACGGCCCCGTGGGCTTCGCCTTCACGAAAACGCTCAGGGTGCACCTGGATCAACTGAACACATCATACAACACCTTAGACGCCCCCCCCCCCCCCCCCTCAGTTCTCTGCTTAAGGTTGTGCACACCAGCGACTGTTTCTATAGTGAGACACTGACTTTAGACTTCCCAACCTCCGAGATGAAACGTTTGGAATCTGGGCGTATCAACGAATTGAAGATCTCTATTCTCGATGATAAAGCGTAATAATTAACCAGTTGTGTGTGCACCCTGAAGGAGTGCACAATGCGAAAGCGAGAAATCCGAAACTCAAATGAAATGTCATGCAAAGCATGAACTGCATTTGGCGAAATCGATGAGATGATTCTATGTTGGAGTAACAAGCTTTAGTGGAGACATATTTGAAATATTAAAAACAGCAGATGACAAAGGGTGTATTACTGCTAACATATCTGCTGGACATCAAAGGGAACAGCGGTCAAGAAATCTCTCAGTAGTGATCATTTGGTCAGTTCTGCCAGCTTTCAAAGGATTTCGCATATTCATGAGAAAGTTAAGAAACAATTATCTACACAGGTCTGGCACATGGAACCAGTGTTGAACCTGCGACCCACGGTTAAAGTCTAGTCTATACGGAAAACCAATTGACCGATTTAGCTGAAAATCGAATCACTCCTTCCAATGATTATTCCCGACCTATGTACCAAATATCTTGTTGATACATGGCAAAATACGACCTGTATTCCGCGAACAGATTAACAGCCACACGGAAAACAGGTGGACCGATTTAGCTGAAAATTTACACTTCTTCCGATTATCATTGCTGACATATGTAGCAAAACATGCAAAATTCTTCATCTGAATTAGCAGATATTACGTAATTTAGTATTATACCATTGTACAGTTATGAACACAGAAAATATTCAATGAACAATGTGAGTTTTCACTATTGCGAAAAGTCCAAGGGTGGTATACTTCAAAATGGTGCCAAACATTCATCCAGCGGGTTACAGAGCGCAGACATACAGCATAACACTCATGATTGAATGTAGTTTCATTGAAAATATGTCTGCAAAAAGGAATTGTTAAATTGAGGGAAGGAATTAATAAAAACAAAAATGAATTCTACGTCCCCTGCGGGGCTCCGTAGCATGTAGATGATTACCGGCGCTATAACACGTGCACTCTACTCCTACTGTATCATATTTCACCAAAATTGCAAAGAATACTTATCTAGCAAAGTGTACGTCTCCTGGGTACCCTCAATGTGATATATGACATGCCCATACTTGGTCAAATGTGAAATTTGATCCCTACTTGACCACCCGTGCCCCGCCCATAGTTATTGGATCAGCATTTAACAAATCTGAAAGAGCATTGACTATCGATAATTCCTGCCAAGATTCATTGAAATCGGTCTTGCTGTTCGTGAGAAGATTTTTTTTAATAATTTGGCCTGATCTTTAATGGCGGCCATCTTGGTTTATGTGACGACCTCCATTGTAACAAATATGAAAAGGCTTCACCCACGCACCAGAACTGTGAAATGTAACCAGCATCGGCCAAGTGGTTCACGAAAAGAAGACGTTTGAAATATATGTTAAAAGGATGACATTTCGACCTTTTGGCGGCCATCTTGAAAACTCGGTATGGCGGTATCTGAGAATAATTTTATGTACGAACCTGTTATCCAAGGCCAGAGGTCGATACTGATCCGTCTCCTTCACCTTTTCTTGCAACAGAAACCGACCAATGAGAAGCGTTTGTAGTTGGAATATAATTATCATACACGCCGGATACCTGTGGAGACACGTGACATTGTGGTTTAAACACTTAATCATCAGATATTCATGGGCGGTGTAGTCAAAAGTAGTACGTTAACAAATCTAAGCCAGATTTGTTATGCTATAGACACCCTTTGCTTGCAGAAATCAGTCAATTGATGCACTATTATACTTCACAGGTATGTTAATTAGATTAGATACACACAACTGTTAGATACACACAACTGTTTTAAAAGAATAATATGCAATCACATAGTTACGCAACTTTGAAACACGAATGAACATACTAAATGTGTTTTATAACCTCTATGGGATAATAAAACACTTTTTTTTCTACCAGTTGTTATTGGCGTAACCCTTTCAACACTACAGACCTCTTTTGAGATGGTTGCAAAGTGTAAATCCAATAAGCAGGCTCGTAGGGAGGTTTTCAAGTGATAAATAATTTTCGCAATTTTTCTTATTTACACTCAAAAGTATATGTTGTGACCACTCATTTGAACCGTCTCGATTACTCATTTGAACCGTCTCATCGGCACGGTTCAAATGAGTAGTAACAACATATACTTCGGTTCATAATGAAGATAATTATTTGTATTTACCGTACGAATAAGTGGGTGGCCTCAGCATGAAATGGATGTATTGTCTAACCAGAATGTTCTGTCTGTAACACAGGGCGACATTTCAACCAGTCGCCTTGATCTGATAATATAATAACTATAATTACATTACATTACATAAGAGTGATGACGGAGCAGTATTTCCAAAATTGCGTTTGAAGCGTTCTTTGTTTACTTTCTACTTCGTGGAGAGTGACGTAAGAATTGCGCTAATACACACTATATTAGGCGAGATAATGATAATAGTTTTTCACATATTATAGAGTTTTCTCGGAATAACAATATAGAGCGAAGTATGAACGTCAACGCCCTGCATATTATTGCTATATTCAGTGCGCGAAATGCAAACCTTTACGCTATTCCGCAAAGGTATACCGTTGACCGTGGTGTCGCGATTTAGTACGTGGACTATTGGGTTTACCGGGGTTTATAATACATTTGGCAGTTTTAAACAGACCAAATATATTATGAACCATAGTAAACGCAACAGCACATGATTTTATTACTTAATTATGCATTTTCTGATAGTTTCAAAAATGTAAATAGCCAAATATGGCGTTAAAATTACGAATAATCTTGTAAATTGTTGTATGTCATTTAGTAGCACTTTCTGGAACAGCGACGTTGCCGGTCAATAACGGGATATTATTGACTACGTCGTTGGAATCAATGACGTCAAACGAACGTTAACCAATCAACAACGTCGTGGGACGTCACGCGGGTCTAATGTATTGTAGTAGGATGTAAAGGCACTACATCGAATCGACGTATAATGATTATGAATACCAAATTATAAAAGAAATAGAGAATAGTAGGTTAGTGTCGTGAATGGGAAAATTATCTAGCAAGGCTTAGAAAACGGGATGGGCGAGGCTCTGCCGAGCACATTCCGTTTCCGAGCCACGCCAGATATTTTTCCCATTCACGGCACTAACCTGCTATTCTATTTGTCCCGTCAACACCTTTCTAATGGCTTTGCATTATGAATGTGTAGAAGGTGTAATATATTGACTATAAAGCGGAAAACGTGCAGCTGCCAGTCGCCTAGCTACAATAGTTCGACTCCGATATGTTATCTACGCGTACGCGAGTGTTATGGTTCGGGGTAGCAATTTGTTTCTACCAGTCGCTCTGCATGACAGACAGTAACGGCGTATGTAATGGCTTACACGAGCAACTCGAGCTGTTTGAAGAGTTCTGGTAACTTGCCACTGTTGATCAGTTCCCGGAAAGTGACGAACATTAGGAACGTCGGCACGAGCACGATGAAGTAGCAAACGATAGTACCTACAACGAAACACCAACAAGTCAGAGCTGCAGATGAGTTTTGTATCTAAAGAGTATTATACACCCATATTTCAAATTCATGCGTATTGTACGTTTACATTATATAAAATAAATAATCATCAGCTGCAAAAAATATGCGCTTGCAGTAGTGTTTTGTATCATAAACAATTTAGACCGCCAGCCAGAAATGGAACCCCCCCCCCCCCCCCCACGTGGGATTTTTGCAGACATATTTTTCAATGAAACTACTACATTCAATTATGAGTGTTATACTGTATGTCTGCGCTCTGTAACCCGCTGGATGAATGTTTGGCACCATTGTGAAGTATACCACCCTTGGACTTTTCGCAATTGTGAAAAATCACATTTTTCATTGAATGTTTTCTGATGTGTTCATAACTGTACAATGGTATAATACTAAATTACGTAATATCTGCTAATTCAGATGAAGAATTTTGCACGTTTTATCACCCCACCCACTGAATTTCAATGTCAAAACACCTACCTTAATAACTCCATAAAAGTATGGTACTTTTTTATTTTCTTTGTGTCAATTAGACATGTTAATTGCATATATGCCGATTATCGGATGTCTGCAGTCTATGATACAATGTTAAAAACAAATTATTTTTCACCATTCCCAAACATTTGTAATGGCAATTTTACATGTAATGAATTTTATTTATGTTATACGCTGTCACTTACTTATACATTGTTTAAATGCATATGCAATACTTAGGTACTACTGATAGTTATCCGTGCTCGTCCGCTTCGCATTTACTTAGTGATGGTAACAACTACGCTGTATGTCTCATTACGCAAATCTCTCTCGGTGTCTATTATTTTTATCAATGGTAATTATACTTACTGATTACATAATGTCTACAGCAGATGATGCAATGTTAAAACAAAGTAGTTTTAACTATATATTCCCCACCCACTGAATTTACAATGACAATTTTACGTGTAATAATTTGTCTTACGTTATACGCTGCCTTATACTTCTGAAAGGTTCATATTAACGTGTAGCTACTAACACCTGTATATGTAGCTGTGACTGGACACATGGGACTTATGGGTTTTTGTGACCAGTGTAGATCCAGATCAGCCTGTGTAACCGCACAGTCTGATCAGAATCAGCACTGTTCGCCATCAATGAAACACCCGTCAAGCTTCTAACAAGCATACTATATCGTTATCAGGGTACAGAGTGTGCTATTTGATCAGGAGCCACACTGGTCACAAATCCCATAAGCCTACTTCTCCAGTCACATCCACATATTAGTTATACACACACTTTTCAGATACAGAATGAATGTCTGTTCGTCTCTCTATATGTCCATTTCATATTTATGCAACCATGACAATTACCATTATTACTATGTTGTGTATTCCAATATGAACGACTATGGTACATATGTTATTACTCTCAGCTGTTGACAGGACTTTAAACATCATTAAGTAAAATATATAAATACATATAAATATTACTGTCAATAGTATAGGTCGTAGATACTAATTTGCAAATTAGATATAGAAATGATACCTTTTCTACCATGCTGAATGGATGATTATAGCACATATTACTCCATGTATGACACAGTAAATACTTAAATACAGAACATTAAGATAGCGAGCAAGCTAAGCTAGAGTAAAATAGGTTAACTATATTGTTATACACTTTCATATTGACAGCCACGCAAGTAAATGAGTTTGTGTGACATAAAAATAAAATTAGGTAGTAGAACCGATGAAACTGAGATATATATATTATATATATATATATATATCCCGGTTTCACATAATGTACACAATATTTATCGTGCATTCCAATAATATTCCATCAACCCATTTTGCGTCATCAGCAGGAACAGTATTCAAATGTGTAGTTGACACCTGTACCTATAAAATCATGTATATAGTAAAAATGTATAACTTGTATAACTATTGAAATACAATATGTGTCATACGAGAACATCTATTACCAATGTAAGTGCACACCAGTGCATGCATCATGGCCATTGCCTAATACATGCAGGTATATTGCTCCATTAGTCTCATTTGAGAGGCGCCCATTACGATATTTTATTTTGTAAGTGAGGCATTTTAAGTAAATATTTAACTATGATTTCATAATAATGACATATAAGGTTGATACACCATTTGATAAGCTTCATATAAACAAAGAAATTGAAGGTGCATGATCTTTCTAAAAGCATGCATATGCTCTTCAAATATATCCACTATATTCATGTAGCTGTTATATACGCATACATCAACTATTTTGTCCAATATGTTTCAATATTCGGTGTTCTTAATTATAACACACGTGTTATTCTACACCAGTTGTGTCAAATTACCAAAACACAAAACGGATGTAGGTTTGTAATCAACTTGTAATAGTTCCGATTGGCATATACCTGCATAACATTCGGATAACAGCATCATTACATATTTTATAAAAGTACATCGCTTAAATGTAGTCTTTGCATTTCATCCTGTTACGAAATAAATATTTGACAAATGTGATTAAACGTATGTATGACTTCTGAAAATATGTATATGTCCTCCAAGCTGTATATAATTATATATCTATACATACAAGCCAATATTAGTATGTATGTAGTCTGAAAAAGCCATTCCGGGGTATTCAAACATCAATCTAGTCCAGTTTTGTTTAAGAAGTATGCACGTGTAGCCGCACACACTCATATGACCATGAATATACGTTTAAATCGCCATGAATGATAATAACATATATAACATAACATATTATGCAATGTATCAAAATATTCATCTCAACAATAGTACATAGCCTCTATCGAGACACTTTGGATTTTACTATGCAATTGAACTATTGTCTACATGGCATTCTAACTATTTACGCAGGCGGTAATGATCAGGTTTGTGGAAGGCGTTTTCTGCCGCATTGTACCACAGTTGTGTATTTTGCTGGCTCCTTGGTGTCATCGGAATATATATTTCTCTGTCTTTGCCTACATATACCAATATGTGGCATTGAATCCGCATAACAATTCGGTTGTCTTTCAAATTTATTACACCGCTGATGGACACTCATATTCCATTACTATAGCAACCAGAGACATGCATTCGAGTATATGTCATGGGCTGGTACATTTTGGAGTCATCGTAAGATGCGGGACCTCCTCGGACTAAGGGTATTATCAACTATTTGTAGAAATTTAAGCTGTATTAAAAGTGTACAAATAGATCCGTAAATATGACATCTCCTAATTGCAAAAAGCGACCATGTTGATGATCATCTTGAAACTGACAGTCATTGTGACACTGTATATGATTAGGTATTAGGTGTATTAGTTTCAATAATGTTTAATTAGAAAAATAAATACAGCACATGTAGTGGTTAATGTAGAACTGATTACACCATTTTCTGCATGAATTACATATCGTTACCGTGTATTGTATTTATTTTCCAATGTTTCCAACTCACAACCAACGGTTAACTTAAATTATTGAGGGACATATGCGGGATGCTTAATGTGGAAGAAAACAATGCCTGTTTGCCTGTTTGCAATAAGTATACCCATGCCATTCATCATACCATACTACATACTGCCTTGGCAAATGATCATCATGCTCGCTTAATTGTGAGAAGTGTGCTCGATACCAATAATAACATTGTATTCCTTGTCAAGAGTCAATCCATTCTGGAAACACTTTGAAACAGTTCTTTAATACTCAAACTGATTGAAATACATCCGTATTCGTCTTTGAAAATAAGCAGAATATCACACTCTATTCATAACAATGTTAGCGGTAGTGTTGTTTAATTACTGAAAACTGCAGCTTCATCGTCAGTATTATTGAAAATCTGATCATTTTAGCGGCCATTTTGAATATAACATTGTATACCTGGATATGTATATGTTATCAAATGATTTGATTTGTATACCTCAAACTGGTATGTATACATGTAATAGGTTCATGAAATGCTGTTTATAACAACTCCATACAGTAAATAATAGAACAAAACAAGAACATTTTGGCGGCCATTTTGACTTTTCTGACAAGTGTGGAAGTATATTGAATCACTATCTCCTGTATTTTCCATTTATTTGTAAGGGAAAGCAATGTATGTGTTTCAACTTTATGAATGTCTGTATTAGTTCGTAACAGCATATGAATCGCAGAAAAATGTTGTAAAACAGCCTATTTCGGCAGCCATTTTGAAATATATCGCCATTTACGGATGTAGTTAATGTAAGATGTATTCTATATCATTTTACATTCACTTTGTGACTTAATTATAGCAAATTACCCGGTTAATATTGATCAGACTGAAAGTTAACAGTCCTTAATAATACAATATAATGTTCGGCGGCCATCTTGAAAAATAGCCACGATTTGTTCATCCAACGGCTTTTAAGCGCATATAACCAGGATTTATAGACAATAGGCTACTGAATCCGAAAATCATACTCAACAACAGTCCACATGAGGGAGGAGGGAGGGAGGGGGGGGGGGGTTATTGCTGGCTCAAGGTCTAATTAGTTTAACCAATCCCGATAGTATCCAGAAGACAGGGGTGCCGTTTCACTAAACTTTGTACGACTAAAATGTTCGTAAGTGCAAAATTATGTTTGTAAATTCCACATTAACAATGTTTTCTTGTACACTATTAGTGGATTTACATTTATTGAGTATAGGCTGCTACTATACTCAATAAATGTGAATCCATCAATTGAAATTTCCAGACGATTCTGAATTTACACTTTACTAACGGTTTAGTCGTACGAAGTTTAGTGAAACGGGCCCCTGGTTCCGCAATACATCTCCCTGCCAAAAACCAGAAGTAACAATTACATCATTTTGCAGCCATCATGCAACTGATATCAGCGTGTAAGATGTCAATTTGAAATAAGGACCGGTCCCCACTATTACCTCCCTTTATTTGACTCTCCACCGACTAGCCAATGAAATTGTAGCAGCCTCGTGGAGAAGCTGAGAGACCGCGAGAATGTAAACGCGAGACGGCAAATAAACGAAGTCATAAGAAGGAGAAACCTGGTGTTTGTTAACAAGCGTATTACCAACATGATTATTTATATGGAATGGCAAGATAAGAAGGCGTTATAAATCATACAAGGAAGAAATGGCCAATTTTAAATATTATATTATTATAATATTTGGTATACTAGTATAATGTACTACAGTGAAACCTCTCTAAACCGGACACCCTGGGGGACCTCCCAGCTTACAGAGGTTTCACTGTAAATCAGGCATTTGATCATTATGAGCCATAGACGGAGAATTATTTTTTGTAGTGATCTGGTATCTTGGAGTTACTCTCCATGTTCATGTCGGCGGCTAATTTAGACACCAAGACACTCATCAAAATAAAATCACAGGCGTTTGCATGGTGTCCGGTTTAGAGAAGTTCCACTGTACATGTATATTCATATCCGGCGGCCATATTCAGACTGTTGTTACTGAGGCAGCTTTGTTAATGTATATGTTATGAACTGGAATTTGGTCCGCCCCATCCCATACAGTAGCGAGCGGTGTAGGTCATGATGAGACTGCGCGGATGTGCAGGCTTATATGGGTCTTCACAGGTCGCAACACAGTTGTGTTATTTAAGAGACAATCATTTAACAAAGATGTCAACTTTATAGTTATTGGTCGATTTCGGTCAATATTCATATCAGAATGTTTGTTATTTTACATGGATTTTAAATATTGTATTTATTTCCAAGACAGGGATAATATTGAACTTTTATTCAATGTATTGCGAAAATTATTTTCTTTTTCACAGATATGTAAGTCGAAAATCAGCATATTAATTCGTCTGTATGTTATGCAACGCTGACAAGATTAAGACATACACCGTCAAAGCTGACAGCCGATAAGTACTCATAAGTTTCATAAGTAATCTCATTCCAGAGATTGCAACACAGAAAGTTTGACTCTTTGTCCACGGTGAGACCCGGGACCCTAAATCAACGGCATAGGGCCAATATGTAAATGAGATAATACATTCTGATATCACATGGTGCATAATAAACAATCTAGTGTATCCAGTATGTTTGCAATTTTCGATGAAAATAGGCAATGTATTCCGGGAGTTGCAAAATAGTTGTTCACAAGGAAACATCATATAACAATAATAAACGGACATACAGCCGCCGTTTGGCGCGCTGGCAGTACATTTGGACATGTATACTTGAAAATGTTGTTTGTTAATTTATGGACAGTCATGTTAAAAAAAGAGGAGAAACACAGAATAAAACAGTGAAATATGTTACTAGTTTCTATTCATTATTTCGACAGAATGAGCTAATTCCCATATACAAAGAAAACAATGAAGAACACATATGGAATCCAAATAAACAGTACGAAACTTCAACCGTAATATATATATCAACATAAACAAACAATCAGTGTTATACTTTTTTTATTAATTCATTACCACGCCATAACAATTCGTTCCCTTCATCCCCACGAATTAACTAACAATTCGTTCGGTCAATTTAACAATTCGATCCCACTGGAACGAATTGTTAATTCGTGGTAACGAATTGTTAAATCGTGGGAACGAATAGTTAATTCGAGGGAACGAATTGTTAAATTGAGGGAACGAATTGTCATTTCGTAGGAACGAATTGTTAATTCGAGGGAACGAATTGTTATATCGTGGGAACAACTTGTTAATTCGAGGGAACGAATTGTTATTTCGTGGGAACGAATTATTAACAAAAATCCATGTCCCCTGCGGGGCTCCGTAGTGTTAAGCCCCAAATCGGCTTTTGACAGCCAGACTAATATATGTGTATATATACGTACCCCATATCATTCCAGCTATTGCCGTCCCGATGTACCTCACGCCACGAGACTGAAACAACAACAGCAATGGCATTTAGTAATTAACACATAGAGCCCTACATTCCATAAATACGTAGTTGTCAGGATGGCATTTTGACAATATCAACAATTAATTACGAAACGAAGTTAACGAAGTTTTGTGGCGGTGAAATTTCTCCGTTACAGCGTTCGTCCGCTCATTGTTTGTGACCGGTATGACAGAAGCTATATCAAAATGATGGCAACACATATAGCGAAATGACAGAAGCTATATCAAGGGGAAGGCAACACAAATCGTGAAAAGACAGAAGATATATAAAAAATAAGTCAACTCAGATCATGAAGTAACAGAAGCTATATCAAACTATCAAACGAAGACAACACATATCGTGAAATAACAGATTGATTGAAGCTATATCAACAACACAGATCGTGAAATAACAGAAGCTATATCAACAACACATCGTGAAATAACAGAAGCTATATTAAACTGAAGACAACACAAATCGTGAAATAACAGAAGCTATATCAACAACACAGATCGTGAAATAACGGAAGCTATATTAAACAGAAGACAACACAGATCGTGAAATAACAGAAGCTATATCAACAACGCAGATCGTGAAATAACAGAAGCTATATTAAACAGAAGAAAACACAGATCGTGAAATAACAGAAGCTATATTAAACAGAAGGCAACGCAGATCGTGAACTAACGGAAGCTATATCAAACGAAGACAACGCAGATCATGAAATAATAGAAGCTATATCAAACAGAAGACCGCACAGATCATGAAATAACAGAAGCTATGTAAATAAGAAGGTAACGCAGATCGTGAAATAACAGAAGTTATATCAAACAGAAGACCGCACAGATCATGAAATAACAGAAGCTATGTAAAAAAGAAGGCAACACAGATCGTGAAATAACAGAAGCTATATGAAAAAAAGAAGACAACACAGATCTTGAAATAACAGAAGTTATATAAAAAAAGAAGGCAACGCAGATCATGAAACAACAGAAGCTATATCAAACAGAGGATAACGCAGATCATGAAATAACAGAAGCTATATCAAACAGAAGATAACGCAGATCATGAAATAACAGAAGCTATATCAAACAGAAGACCGCACATATCATAAAATAAAAGAATCTATGTAAAGAAGAAGGCAACGCATATCATGAAATAACAGAAGGTATATCAAACAGAAGACCGCACATATCATGAAATAGCAGAAGCTATATCAAACAGAAGACCGCACATATCATGAAATAACAGAAGCTATATCAAACAGAAGACCGCACATCATGAAATACGAAGCTATATCAAACAGAAGCCGCATATCATGAAATAACAGAAGCTATATCAAACAGAAGACCGCACATATCATGAATAACAGAAGCTATATCAAACAGAAGACCGCACATATCATGAAATAACAGAAGCCATATAGAAAAGAAGGCAACGCTGATCGTGAAATAACAGAAGGTATATCAAACGAAGACAACACAGATCATGAAATAACAAAAGCTATATCGAACAGAAGGCAACGCAGATCATGAAATAACAGAAGCTATATCAAACAGAAGACCGCACAGATCATAAAATAAAAGAATATATGTAAAGAAGAAGGCAACGCATATCATGAAATAACAGAAGCTATATCAAACAGAAGACCGCACATATCATGAAATAACAGAAGCTATATAAAAAAGAAGGCAACGCTGATCGTGAAATAACAGAAGGTATATCAAACAGAAGACCGCACAGATCATAAAATAAAATAATCTATGTAAAGAAGAAGGCAACGCAGATCGTGAAATAACAGAAGGTATATCAAACAGAAGACCACACAGATCATGAAATAACAGAAGCTATATCAAACAGAAGATCGCACATATTATGAAATAACAGAAGCTATATAAAAAAGAAGGCAACGCTGATCGTGAAATAACAGAAGCTATATCAAACAGAAGACCGCACAGATCATAAAATAAAAGAATCTATGTAAAGAAGAAGGCAACGCAGATCGTGAAATAACAGAAGGTATATCAAACAGAAGACCGCACAGATCATGAAATAACAGAAGCTATATCAAACAGAAGACCGCACAGATCATGAAATAAAAGAATCTATGTAAGGAAGAAGGCAACGCAGATCGTGAAATAACAGAAGGTATATCAAACAGAAGACCGCACAGATCATGAAATAACAGAAGCTATATCAAACAGAAGACCGCACAGATCATGAAATAACAGAAGCTATATCAAACAGAAGACCGCACATATGAAATAACAGAAACTATATCAAACAGAAGACCGCACAGATCATAAAATAAAAGAATCTATGTAAAGAAGAAGGCAACGCAGATCGTGAAATAACAGAAGCTATATCAAACAGAAGACCGCACAGATCATGAAATAACAAAAGCTATATCGAACAGAAGGCAACACAGATCATGAAAAAGTGTGTATTAGGTCAATGCATAGCGAGTTACCTGACGAAAATAAGTCAGATTTGCAATTACAGTGGAACCTCTCTAAACCGGACAACAGGGAAGCACATGCGATATATTTTTGATGAGTTTTCTTGGTTATTTATCTCAGGTGATTATGTCTGTTCATGATCGCATAGCACACACACATGTCTCATAATGGTCATTATGCCTGATTTACAGCGGGACCTGCCAGGGTGTCCAGTTCAGAGAGGTTTCACTTTACTATTAAAGGAATACTTTGCAATTTGAATGGAAATACATTAGTATCACTTACTGTTACTGCGGTAGCATAACCATCATAGTTTGTGGCAAACTCTAAGAACGGAATACCAGTAGCCGATTTCATCAACTTGCAAAGTATACTTATTAAGCAAAGTATACTTTGAGGGAGTAATCATTTATTTTTCCCGAAATGCGTTACGTCATATAGAACGAACGACTGCATATATTTGATGATTAAAAGTATGCAGAATTATTATACTGAATTTATTACATTATCACAGCCAAAATGGCTGTGATAATGTAATAAATTCAGTATAATAAAAAATAATAAATTTATCCTTAAATTGAAAATTTCTCCCTCAAAGTATACTTTGCTAGATAAGTATACTTTGCAATGTTGGTGAAATGTGCTACAGAGCCGCAGATAAGCTTTGTGTCTAAAGCGTACTATAACCCCTGATAATCAAATTCATTGCGTTTTTATTTTTTCAAATGGATTATTGATGTTGATTGTCTTCATTACTAAATAGGGACAAAATGATGTTAATCATGTTAATATATAACAAATTTAAACATTCACTTATTTGAGCTGCAAAAAGCAAACACTGCTTGTATTTGCAGCTCAACTAAGTGAATTTTCAACTTTATGACAGTATTTTCACTACTCAATTTGAAAATCAATGCGTATTTTCACATTGCTGTGCGTATATTGTACTCACACTTTTTATATTCAATGCGTATTCAGCTAAAATAATTGCGTAAAATACGCCAATACGTACCTTATCTGGAGCTCTGAATACTTTACAATGTGCATGGAAATACATTATCATAAGTCGCTGTTGTTACCCAGCTGGCATGTTGAATGTATCGAAACGCAATATCGTGTCATTCGATGTCTTACCCACGGGAGGAATACTCGTACATGTGACATGACAAACTGCACATTAGGATTTCCCATTACCCCACTACGCGTTGTTGTACTGCACATTACGTCATATAATATATATATGACGTCACATACAGTGCGACAAGTGGTGTGTGGGCTAACATGTGATATAAAAATGCCCATTAAAATCCCATTATCACCCACATGTTATCTACGGTAACATGTGGGTTAGTAATGGGGATTTTAATTGATAGTTTGATACGTCACAGGTACGAGTCTTAAGGTGTATGATCACGTGGTTACAACAACAACAACAAGTACTGAAACTTCCAGAAGCCCTTCCATTCAAAGTACGTATTATTTTATTTTATTTTATCCTTATTATGTAACGGACTTTTATGAAATATGGCGCATCAAGCGCATCTCGTTAAGCTGCATTTGGTGGTCTGAGTACTTTGGCCCAAACTTCTGTCATTTTGCGAATAATCGATTTCCGTGTCAGTTGCGAAGAATCGACTTCCGTGTCTACTGACACAGAAATCGATTCTTCACAAAAACGACAAAATTATGTGCCTAACTTTCGGGACCACCAAATGCAGCTCATGAATACTATTCAGGAAAATATCAAATAGTACTTACTTTGGAGAGGGCGCGCTTTCATCATTAACATTTTAGCCATTGTTGATAATTGTTGTTGTTGTAATCACGTGATCATGCACATTGGGTCTTACCATGTACACATTAGGCGACGGAGACTGCGCTGCCGCAGGAATGAAGTAGTCCCTCTTCCCTTTGTACAGGTAGAGCATATCGCGTCTGAAAGAGGGAATATGGTCATCAAAGAGGCACAACACTCATTATATCACACTCCTTTATACCAATGTGCATGATCACATGGTTACAACTAAAACAACAATGATTGACAGCGCTGAAAGCGCGAACACCCCAAAGTAAGTATTATTTGATATTTTCCTTAATAGACAACGGATTTTGATGATACATGGCGCAGCAAGCTGCATTTGATGGTCCAGGGAGTTCGGCACATACGCATGTCGTTTTTGCGACGAATCGATTTCCGTGTCAGTAGACACGGAAATCGATTCTTCCCAAAAACGACAGAAGTTTGGGCCAAAGTACCGAGTCCACAAAATGCAGCTTAACAAGTGGCGTTTGATGGGCCATATTTCATCAAAATCCGTTACATAATAATAATAAAATTATAAAATAATACGTACTTTGAATCGGAGGGCTTCTGAAAGTTTCAGTACTTGTTGTTGTTGTTGTTGTTGTTGTTGTAACCACGTGATCATACACATGGTATACGTGACTGTGACTTGATCAATGATTTGTCTTTTTCGCTGCGGAGAGTTCGTTTCACTCGAGTTCTTTAACTTGCAAAATTTGAAACATCGAATTCAGATTCTCGGTGCTTGTTTCTATGTGGCCACTTAATGGAATCCGGCGTGTTGTATGGTCGCGGATTTGCTGTGTGTGAATTAACTGTCCTACGATTACGTAAATCCGATATTGTTACATGACTGCCGTTGGTCGACACCGCCAACACCTACGTAATCCATGTGTCTCATGACGTTACTAGAACGCACCATTACGTCACCAAACCAGTTCATAGTCCGGGGGCAAATGTACATATTGTAAAACCCGTCTTTTACAGGAGTTTTACCAACTAGCCTACAGTGTATGCACAAACAGTTACGTCAGGATTATTAACTACGATTTAGACTAATTAAAATCACAACTGTCATTTAGTTATTTCCCTTTTTAATTTCTTCAAATATCCGCTTAAGATACTTATAGGTACTTGTATATACTTATAGGTTGCTATCATAACGTTACAATTATGACAAGTTCAGTTAACAACATATCTTAATTATACAGTTCATTGATGAAACGATGAATAGAGCGAAGATGAATATGATGGGATCTAATCTAGCTTAAAAGGAAATGTGTTCAGGTTCTTCATTCAAAAGTTCGGCGAACAGCTGATCTTGTTGCTAAGAAGCCAGCTGTTCGTCTACACTGTTTAGATAATTGTTAATTACTGATGTCACTTGGTTTATTTAGTTGTTTCTTGGAATATTGAAGGTTCATAAAAGGTTGGAGTTGACATTTTGAAGATAGTTTCCGGAATTTGAATTTCTGTGATAAAAAATAACGTGATGTTGTTTATACGAGGTTTCTATGTTAGATCCCGTTCAACGGTCGTGTTTTCCTATTTATAGGCATTTTCGTAACCACCATGTGACCTGTTTCAGCCAATGGCTGAGCACGAAATCACCATGACCTAACTGTCAGGCTAAACATATCACGAAATGTATGACAAGTTAAACAGAACTACATAGAATCATGAAGGTCCATTTGAGCATTAGTATCAATGGATGTCAGAAATACAAGAGACAAGACAAAAGACTCTCTTCTAAACCAAAATATTATCAAATTACGAAATCGGTATTTGGCGCAATAATTAACAGCTTGTACTTCGGCTGTGCATTTGACAAAAACAAAGTAAGACGTCAATAATGCTAAAATAATATCCTTAACAGTCTTTTGCAATAATAGTGCGGTCTTTTTATCAATAATCTAATAACTATTTAATATAAACCACAATTGGCTATAATACTAATTTGTAAACCTGTCCGTTTCTTACTTTACAGTTAGCCCATTTTCCGGTCAAAGGTCAAACACTCTCTGTGAAAGTTGACATATTTCCGTGTGTGCTGACATTTCACAGTCTCCCGAACTGTGGATAAACTATGGATTATTCTCATTAAATGGTGGCTGATGAGGATGAAACTTAATGAAACTAGTGATCTAGTGTGCACATGAACCAACTATGAAGTATATATATATCTGTTTACAGTCTATGTGCAAACAACTTATCAACACTCAGAAAATGGCGACCAAACATGGACAGACACATGGCATGCAGATTGCAATTATATAACACTGGCACGCTGACAGACAGTTGATAATTGCCTGGTAAGATACATCTATATCAGACTGCCTAATTTAGTATAATGTCTAGAAGTATATACTCAGGTTGTCTATACCAATATGAATAATATTGACACCATTCAAACACATTGAATATAGTGGGTGGGGTAATATTTTCCACCCCAGAATTCAGTCATTTTAGTGGTACCACACTGTAATACCTCACATTATAATAACCTTACATTATTGATTGTTCGAAGCACAATTAGCATTTCATTAATATAATGGCAAATGGTACAGATCCTTTTCAGACTGCGGATGCGCAGGCTGATCTAGATCTACACTGGTCGCAAGACACATACACCGCATTTCTCCTGATGGCGGTCATATTTTCAAGATAGCCGCCAGAAAAATACGTTTTCAGATAGGCTAGTCTATTTGACACGTAGAAGCGTAAATTTATGTATATATGCCTATCATTTCACCTCATGGTATCTAGTAAGAGGTATATTGATACCGTTTCGCATACACTATCATCTTTAATTTTCAAAATGGCCACCAAACTGCCTGTTCATAAAAACAAAAGTATGATAAGAACTTAGTTTCGATGCGCAATTTCATTATTTTACTTAAGAGCACCAAAGAATCCAACATTTTCTGCTATTATTAATATTGCCTTATATAACACAATTACATTACGGTAATTATTTCAACATGGTCTGCACAATAACATGATTTCCCCAGGATCAGCCTGTGATAAAGCCACACACATTACTATTTGGCTTAATTGAAACATGTAAACACATTTTGAACATTCTTTGAAATATAATTGCCATTGTGGTTATAATGATTCGCTCACATGACTTAGTATACACATGCATTAAATGGGTTTATAGGGTGATAATGTGTATACCATATCGGGGACTAATATCTGAGCTATACAAGGCTAACCATCTTTGACGGCCCTGCCAATGTGCTGTATGAATGACGTGCTGTAGCAATGGCACGTTTGAAGGAGATGATATTCCTGACATCTTCACTGACTGAATTAATTTTCGTCGGTGCAATTCTCATCGGTTTGTACTGGTACATGTATATGCAAACACATATTACAAGTAGCCACACAGATATCTGCAATACATTTCACATGTTTCCATCAATTGCGTCTTCATATTCGTGTTAATCTGATACATACACTGCATAGGAAAGAGCATTCATTTACGAGAAAAGAAAGTATTTGCATATCCTATGATAAGCTAATGTATATTCATAAGTCAGTGTGCGAGTTGAAACAGCGACTGGTTATTGTAAGTAATGTTTTCCTTGTAATAACTAAAGTTTCCTCATCTGGAAAGTCACCAAACTGGGTTGTTTCTGTACATGCAATGTTAGCACTTGTTTTAAGCAAGTGTAAAATGGAAAGTATAAACCATGCAGACACTGGACACCTGGAAAACAAGAACACACATGCCTATGGGTGTACACTAAGTATGGTAAGGGGACTGTATTAATCGAACTATTCAACGCTGCACTTAACATATGTCGTATATTTAATATGTATGCGCTTCTATTCCATATGTAACGAAATATGTTCGAATACTCTGTATTCAGAGCGTTAATCGTCTTATTAACGACGATTGTTCTAGGATATCCGTTGCAACGTTGACCGTACGTATAAAGCGAATGCGTATATACCATGTCATGTGCTACTCATGTCAACTATAAGTTATAGTGATTGCACTGTCATATTGTTTGTATGTTTGTTATTACTACGGTGCACAAGAGCCAGTATGGCTTAGACAATTAACTACAGTTAATAGCGGGATGGCACAACAACCTGCTGGTTGCCAAGCCAGTATATATATTGTGTATAACATGCTGAAAGAAGATGTAAATAATAGCAATAATTATAGAGGCAACAATTGGGCATCACAAATTAAAAAAAAAATCTAGATGATATTGGAATGTCTGAGTTGTGGCAAAACAAGGATACACTGATCATAAACCATAACATGATACATCAACGCATCATTGATATATATAAACAAAACTGGAACGCATCTATTAATAGTTCAAACATATTATCAGCATACAGCTCATTTAAAAATAGTTTTGAAATGGAAAAGTACCTAAATACAATTACTATTAACAAATACAGAAATTCACTTTCCAGACTCAGACTATCTTCACATGATTTATTAATTGAAACTGGCAGATATACAAACATACCACGAGCTGATCATTTTGTATATACTGTAATATGAATGCAATATAATCTGAATATCACTTCATACTTGTATGTCCAAAGTATGGAGAACTCATACAAATATATCTTAAACCTTATTATTGTCACTGGCAAAATGTGACTAAGTTTAAAACACTCATGTCTAATACGTCGACAAGGAAGTACTTGAGTTATCAAAGTTTGTTTACTTTGCTTTAAGACAAAGACTAAATTACAACACATAGTTACATGTATGTAGCAATTTATACAGGAAACAGTACTGCATTATGATCATTGCTTGAAAGAAACCATGAACATTGATAAATAACGTTGGTCACCACTCACTGTTTTGGATGCATGTCTGTGGACACACCAGAATCCCCAAACGGGATTGTGATGTACACATCAACATGCACACATAATAATGTCTAGTATTGCATTATGATAATTGCTTGAATATAAACCATGAATGTTGATAAATAACATCCGTCACCACTCACTGTTTTGGATGAATTTCTTTGGACACACCAGAATCCCCAAGCGGGATTGTGGTGTGCGCATCGGCATGCACACGGAACAATGTCTAGTATTGCATTATGATCATTGCTTGAATAGAAACCGTGAACCTTGATAAATAATATCGGTCACCACTCACTGTTTTGGATGCATGTCTGTGGACACACCATAATCCCCAAGCGGGATTGTGGTGTGCACATCGGCATGCACACGGAACAATGTCTAGTACTGCATTATGATAATTGCTTGAATAGAAACCGTGAATGTTGATAAATAACATCGGTCACCACTCACTGTTTTGGATGTATTTCTATGGACACACCAGAATCCACAAGCGGGATTGTGGTATGCACATCGGCATGCACACGGAACAGTCTCTAGTATTGCATTATGATAATTGCTTGAATAGAAACCGACCCCAATAACTTCTGGGTATATCCAAAATTGGACATGGACAGTGTTACATATGGTTAATATTTCTCACTCGGTGTAGGTCGTGGTCGTCATTTGAACCGTTTTACTATAATGGTTTGAATGGCTTGTCGCGGCATACAGCATGGGTGAGCAAGATGAAACTAGTATGTGAAATTTAATGAGGACAGA
This sequence comes from Conchocele bisecta, assembly GCA_029237695.1. Taxonomy (NCBI): domain Eukaryota; kingdom Metazoa; phylum Mollusca; class Bivalvia; order Lucinida; family Thyasiridae; genus Conchocele; species Conchocele bisecta. Next base: position 102,650,141 of record CM055271.1, read on the forward strand.
AAGAGTTTATAATGCAGTGGACTAGCAACAAAACTGATTGTGAAATGATTTAGCGTAATCATATCTCTTGGCTAATATGTCTAGTGATTATACATTTCCATGAAACCATCATACATGTGTGTTATATGGCTATAAAGGTGCTTCTTGCTGTTTAATGCCAATAAACGAATTGAATTGAATGAATATTAGGACATATAGATAATGTGATGTCATTATTTACTAACATTTGTAAAATTTGTGTGAGTGTTAAGTGGTCGTCTATATGATTATGAGGTGTCATTATATTGTCATATCTTATATGGAAGTTGCTATTTTGATAAGTTTATGATATTAAATACGTGAAAAAGACTTTCCTACAAAACCTCTATTATAGTGTGAGTACAACAATGAATACATCCTCTCTCGGATGTCACACGCATCCTGCTTTGCGGAAAATTAGACGCGGTCATATGCATATATTATGGGGGTCATGTAATATCAGTGTGAATACGGATGGAAGTAATTGTGTCCATCAACAAATGATAAATAGCATAGTATACTGCTTCAAATGTTGATGAGGTAAGGATAACACGCATCACCTTTTGCTAAACGCAAGTGATGTTACAATCAATCTATTCCACTGTACATATTTACGCCAAGCTATTCAAGTGTGATTTAAAGTATCTGGGTTACATTATTGACATAGCCACAATGTGACAGGTCAACTAATTTAAAGCACTAACTAGAATGTATGTTAATTATCCCTTCCATGTCGGTGTCATGGTTGCCATCAATATACGGATTGCATTGTATGTAACCATTGGCATTATACAATGTCGTATATTCCTCATACATCTCGTCATTATTGGAATTACAGACTGAGTGTGCTTATGTTTTATGAAACTTTCATTTAATTCACATTATAATTTCTTCTTTTCTTGAAAATCTCTGTTACTAATCAGACACTGTTAGTTGTGATAGCGTTTTCTTTGAACTGAAAATAATGCTTTAATACTCTGTACAACTGACGTTGAACATATTGTCTTATTTGCTTTTCATTTGAACCGTGTGTTTCGATTTTATATATATGTTTAACAATTATAGGTTATAATTTTAAATATTCGTAGTTTAAAATTAGGAATTCAGTCGGCACTTTGGTGTACACAGTCATAATGTTTAGGTTTTCGACGATATTGACCAGACTGAGATCTTATCAACAATAGAAAATAACAGACATTGAGGAGGCCGATGAACCCATGTAAACATAACTCTAAAGCCATACACAATAGCAACAGTATGCCATTGTTGAATACTGTCATAGTTGAACATGGTAATGTATTACAATTGGCTCTTTCGGTATTCCAGATATGTTATTTGTCGTTTTATTTTCCGTTAGATAAATAAAATACTGCATTATTCTTAATTGCCAATGTCTTTGAGCTCACATTCAACTTTACAAATATAAAACTAAATAAAAAATATTTTGTCATAGAAATACGTGCGGAATTATGACAAACCTTCGAAATGTATGCGTTGTAAATGGTTGAGTCAACATGCTCGACCTTTCTGTGACCTTGAAATGTGGCAACTGATGTCCTATTCCATAATTATTTTTAAAAATATCAATATGTTCAATAATAATAAATACTATTGGCAATTGTATGAATTAATATGTTTTAAAGTACATTGTGTATATATATTGCATCAAAATTATATTGATGTTCAATGACCTTGAAATTTTAGTTTAAACATAGTTTATTGCATATAAATACAATAGGCTCGGGCTACAAGTTCTCTCAACATTAGTTACAGCCCTCACCTAAGTGTTACAAAGTACAATAATTCAACAGCAATGGCGATACATGAATACATGTATACAGGCATATAAACACGGATACAAACCAATTATCAAGCGATAAATATATGTTTACATAATGTATGGAATGAAAACGGACAGAAAGGTAGAGAAGAGGTGGATAGTGAGATATGAGATTTGGAGAAAGAATAAAAGTTGTTTTTGTCGCCAAGTACATATACTACATGAGCAAATCCATCAATGTATTAGTGCTAGTTGCAATAAATTTCAGTGATCATTAATAACCGGTGGTTGTGGATGATATTGGCAAATCGAATGGAATACATCCGATATGGATTACGTTACATACATCTATCAACGAAGTTACTCAAATCGTTTTGTAGTTTTAATATAATTTTGTACAGAATTGAAGATAATAATATTGTTTTCATTGTTTTGTTCAGGTATGCCGTTCAAAAGCATGTGCGCGTTCAGGTTATGAAATCGTTGCAGTGACTGGCGTAGAATGAGACGCTGTGCATGATATTTGTTGCATTCAAAGAAGTAATGTTCAGCGTCTTCTACAATTTCGCTACACTCGCAGTAGGGAGTTTCTCTGATATGGTTATTGCAAAGATCGGAATTGAGACTGCTACATTTATTACGAAGTCTTGCATGCATAACTGACGAAAACCTGTCTCCCACTAAGTAATATGGTGGTATTTCATATTGAGTGTATAATTGTTTGGCGCATGCTGTTTTAAAGTGTCTAAGACTATCTACATTTCTCATTGAAGGATCAGTTTCATTCCAGAGTTGTACCACAGATGGTATAAATGATTGTTTGTATACTTCCAGTCGAGTAGTCGGGACATTTATATCAAATTGGTTTCTAAGGTTGTAACGAGATACGTTATTAACAGTGGGAGGAATCAGGTTGGAGATATAACTAGGTACTTGATTGTTGGTTGCTTTGTACATGATCGAAAGCTTTTGAATACTACGTCGAACAGATAAAAGTTGCCATCCAACTTCTTTCCCCTTAAATTATCAAGTGACACTGACCGTGTTAAACCGGTTACTATTCTCGCAGCTTCATTCTGAATTTTTTCCAATGAATCTTTTTCATATTCTGTACATCCATCCCAGACCGACGAAGCATATTCGAGTATAGGTCTCATATAAGATATATATATTTGGTTTAAAGACTGTCTGCTTATCTTAAATTTTAGGTTTCGCATTATTCCCAACACTCTCGCAGTCGAATTAATTATATTTTGTATATGTGTATGCCATTTCCCGTTATTGCTCAGCGTTACACCGATATGTTTATGGTCGTCGACAAAGGTTATAGGCGTGTTTTGAAAGATTAGGTTTACAGGTCGATCGAGTAGTCTTAGGGTTAAAAGCATCGCTTCAGTCTTGTTAGGATTGAAACTGACCAACCATTGTTTAGCCCAGTCAGCAATAGTTAGCAGGTCATAATTTATTATGCCTTCTAGGTCATCAGTATTTGTTGTGGAAAATGATAGAGAACTGTCATCAGCAAATAATCGAACAATACTTAGTAGATGGTCAGTTATATCGTTGACATATATTAGAAATAGTAAAGGACCGAGCACCGAGCCTTGCGGTACGCCAGCAGTTATTAACTTGGTATCTCAGGTTGTAGACCGTATTGATACAGACTGTTTCCTATCCGACAAGTAGTTTTCGACAGATGTAATAGTTCCTTTTAGCATTCTATGACTAACTAAATCGTGTCCACAAGCTTTATTAGTTTCTAAAATCTATATAGTATCTCTGACCTCAGATTCGTTTATATTAATCATATCAAGAACTTGGTTATTAGTTTTTAATTCAAGCGGCGGTAAAGTAGAGTTGCTATCGTCAACCGTTGATATTGAAACGAAGAAGTTGTTTAGACAATTAGCTTTTTCAACATCAGAAAAACAGACAATTTCACTATTACCGTCAGTCGTTTTTAATGGTGGAATAGTTCCACTTGATTTGCTATCTTTCACAAAAAAAATGTCGAACTAGCTTCCAGAAGTATCTTTTGTTATTTGAAAATGATTCTGTTAAATTAAACTCTAAGTCATTGTAAAAAGCTTCTCTTGCATGTTTTTTCATATTATTAACTTTGTTCCGAGTTGTTTTGTATTTATTCCAGTCGTCCACCCTTCCAAATTGTATTGCTTTCTTACGTAATTTGTCTCTTAATTTGCTTATTTTACGAATATCGGAATCATACCATGGTTTATCATTAGGCCGTACTGTGACTTGACTGCATGGAATGCATCGCTTAGCTAGCTCAATGAATTTAGATGTAAATATATTAGATGCATCATCTACACTGCCATTATTTAAATTTGTCCAATCAGTTTTAAGCATGAGTTCGTTAAATTTAATAAAGTCTGCTCTTTTATAGTTCCATACAGTTCGTTTGTATGAAGTATTGTGTGAACTATCAGCAGGTATAATGACACATGTAGCCTTATGATCGCTTATGTCTGGCAAAACAGCCAACACATCGCTTTTGAGAATGTTCTGTTCTTGGTTAACAATAATTGGATCTAACAAGGTTGAAGTAGTGGCTGTTTCACGCGTTGCGGATGTAATTATGTTTTTCAATGAATTCATAATCATAACATCTTTTAATTTGTGGTTATGTACATTTAATTGATCTTCATTTAGATCGCCAACAATAATGATATTATTTGTTATATCACATACCAATTCTATATTGCGATTGAACAGTTCCCAAAATTCTATATTGGATGACGGGGGGCGGTAAATCGTGCCAATCAAAAATGTCTTGCGGTTTGTTTTAACCTGAATCCAGACAGTTTCATCCCAAAATATTTCTAAATTCTGCATTCTATTTGCTAACAAATGGTCTGCAACATATACTAATATTCCCCCAGAATGTGGCGACTTGTCCTTTCGGAATGGTAGGCTATACCCATTAAGTTGTAAACTGCTGGTTTCTATAGCGCCCGTTAAGTGAGTTTCTGTAAAACATAGAATATCAAAATCTGTGAAAGTATCCTCGATATAATTCACCTTATTACGGATACTTCTTATATTTAAATGTAAAATTGAAAAACATCCACTCTCATGTTCAGGCGCCCTGGGTTTCTTTCTACATCACCAGATATCAGTAGCAAAATAAAAGATACTATTGTTAGACACATATTTAGATTGAGTAATAATCTGGGGCCTCTACAATTAGCTAGATTAGTCAAACAATTACCTATATCCGTTAAAACATTCAATAATATATTGAAAATATTTAAATATATTGTAGACGCAATGCATATCGGACGTTTCCTACAATTAAAGTTACCTATGGCAGCCCTCCAGGAAGTTATATCATTACCCATTCGGCTTTTTAGTTACATCAGCTAGGTGGATGGCCGCCATAGGTGTCCACATTGCCAACCTCATCCAACCGCACCGGATAATATGTATATTCTCAAGTCCCCCCAATATAGTGCATGCACATATAATAGTGACTTTCAGACGACAAAGAAGTTTGACTGATAGACAGAGGACAAAGCGAGTAAGAAACACAGAGACTAGTAGAACAGCAACAAGCTGATATGAAAGCGCACATGTAACATACATTTTGCTAACGTGTGATTATGTTTATGTGGCGGGATGGATAGTTCAATGAGCCACTCTCATCTCCAATATAAACTGCTAAGTAATCCGTGTTGAATATAAGTCAGTTAACGACCAGATTAGACTAGACCCCGATCAGATCATGTGTCGAGCAGACCAGAGGCCACCCTGGTCGCTCATGCATTAATTCAGAAGTATAATGCTTTCTGTATTGCTATAATAATACAGGCGTAAAAAACGCTCACATGTGTCACTGAGTAAAAACGATACATTTCATTTGATTTAGCACAATTGTATCACAGTATTGGGAACAAAATTCACTCACGTTCATCTCGAAACTATCAAGTGACAGGTAAACAACAAATTACATGAGTGACCATTACATAGTGGACATCCCGTGCAGGTCAGATGACCCTACATGCATGACAAGTAGTGGGGGAAAAACGGCCCTACATGCTTCACAAACCAGTATGGGCCCAGACAAGCTTAGCCACAGATGGGTAATAAGATCTGGGCACACTCTGTGTGTTAGTTCTCAATACAGAACACCAGTCTAGTTTATTAAAGTATGACGTGGCATGACAGCATCTAGTGAATGTATGAACCATTCGTCGTTTACAAATAATTTATACCAAAGTAGAATGCATGATCTGATCAGGGTATACACTGTTGTTACTTCTTAAAACAAAATATCAGTCTTGTTTTATCAAAGTATGACGTGACGTGACAGTACAAGTAGTGTGCAATGAACACAAGATTTACAACCCGTGTATACCAAGATCAGGATATACACGAATGTATATTCTAATCAGGATATACGCCGTTTGTTACTTCTTTAAACGGAACAACATACAGGTTTATTGGAGAAAAACGTGACACGACATAACGACAGAACGAGTAGTGGATAAATGAACCATACATGGTGTATAACCAGTGTAGACCCAGACCAGCATGTACACGAATGTATAATCCGATCAGGGTGTACGCAGTTTGTTACTTCCCAGAACGGAACATCAGCCAGGTTTTTGAAGAATGACGTGACATGACGAGTAGTGGATAAATGAACAATACATGATTTACAACCAGTGTAGACCCAGATCAGCATATATACGAATGTATATTCCTATCAGGGTGTACGCTGTTTGTTACCTGTTAAAACGGAACATCAGCCAGGTTTATTGAATAATGACGTGAAATGACATGACGAGTATTGGATAGATGAACGATACATGATTTACAACCTTGAAATGACATTGAACGTATTTGGAAACAATGACACCCACATTTTCTGAAAGCTGAACCTTTATAAAACAATCACGAAAATACAAATACATGTACCATGAAGCGCTGGTTTCTGATTGCCTCGAAATTTTAACAAAACGTTAGATTTACACCGGGGTGTACTTGTGTACTCGCCCATCGTAACATCCACTAATAAGAAACTAAGTAAGTCCCTTTTTGTCACGACTGGTGAACTAATGAACAGTGTGTCACATATCTGTGAAATATATTTTTTCTATGGTAATGAGCAGTGATATATGTATGCCATAGTGCAGAAACAATATTACAAAGATGAATTCATGCCCGTTTTCACTTGTTGACCTTGAAAATATAGTTTTGTGACCTTGACCTTGATTATAATTTTTATATTTCTTGATTACAGTTGATCTGAAATTATTGTTATGCATATTACCGCGGAGATTGATACTTCAAATGGATTAATTCCTCGGTTTTATGGCATAAATACTAGAATGTTGACCTTGATTTTGAATGACCTTGAAATGACCTTGAAAGTGTCTGAAAAAAATGGCACCCGGAATTTTTGGAAAGTTGATCCCAAATGAATACAAAACCTTATATTTCTCCTATGTAGAACTCTCCGCGCCCATTACATGTACATGCAATAGTACAATACATTTTGGCATCACAGCACATAGATTCGATGACATAGAATGGCTTACTGCCAAATGTGTAATGGTCTGATTCTACTAAATGCATACGCTATCCAAAGTTTGGTCGGTTGCATTTTGTTACTGTTGTTTCTTTTTCTTCTTCACCGATATCTTCAAATTTTGCTTTGGATAGTATATGTTTCAGATTTCTCGATTGTCGTTTACTTTTTTATTTTAGAATCCACACTCCACATGTGGTAGACATTTTGTAGTACATGCCAATTAATTGTAATTCGTTCCCACAAAATAGCAATTCGTTCCCTCAATTTAACAATTTGTTCCCTCGAATTAACAATTCGTTCCCACGATATAATAATTCTTTCCCTCGAATTAACAATTCGTTCCCACGAAATTGCAATTAGTTCCCTCAATTTAACAATTCGTTCCGTCGAATTAACAATTCATTCCCACGAAATAACAATTCGTTCCACGAAATAACAATTCGTTCCCTCAATTTAACTAGTCGTTTCCACAAATTAACAATTCGTTCCCTCAATTTAACAATTCGTATCGTCGAATTAACAGGAACGAATTGTTAATTTGAGGGAACGAATTGTTAATTTGTGGAAACGACTTGTTAAATTGAGGGAACGAATTGTTATTACGTGAATTTGTAAACGTGGGAAACGAATTAATAAAAAACAAAAAAAATCCATGTCCCCTGCGGGCTCCGTAGGTTCCGTGTATTGTGTGTAGACACATATGGCTATATTTCATTCGTGTCTATTTGGCGGAGCATGTCAACACTCATTTCGGAAACCTTTTTGATCCCAATGGTAAGCAATTTCTGTGGATAATTTCAACATTTTAAAAAAGCCACTTAGTTCCGATAATCGTATATTGTCGTGTTGTTATCAGATATAATTGTGCATATTCTACGTGTCATGTTGTAAGGAATAGTCCGCTTCGTATGTCCTGCGTGGCATGAGCTTAAATTAAAATATTGTTTGGTTTCTGTAGCTATTATATATGTAGAATATGTCCGTATTGATTTTATTGGTTCGTTTTTTACAATAATATCCAAAAATGGTAGTTCGTCGATTCACCATTTCATTGTAAATTTGACATCTGGATGAAGAATTTTAGTATAGTGAGGAATGTATACAGATGATGAAGTGATTTTGTCCATATGATAATAAAGCACTCATCAAGGAAACGTTTCCAATTTTGCTCAATACATTTGGCTCCCATGGTGGTTCCTTTAACTTGATTACAGTGATTACCATTATAGTAAAATACGTTGTTTTCTAAAATCAGTTTGATGGAATCAGGCATAAAAAAACGAAATCACCTATGTTATTTTCTTGAACATCAAACTTACATAAATATTCAGATTTGTTAAATGATGGCATTTGTAGACCATATTTGTAATTTTCTTCATTGTACATTTCTCTTCTTTTGCTTATTTTCTATGTAAAATTAAACATCACATAGCTTTTTCTCTATGTTTCGACAGCAGTAATCCCGATCCATAATTACAACTGTCCCTCCATTATCGGTTTCTTTTACTGTGTTGTCGTTTATCGAATTATTCAGAGCAGTTCATTGAAGATTTAATTTTTCAGACGTTGGTGTAAATTTGGGTATGTTTTGTAAAATTGTAATTTCATCTTCTGTCAACGTTTCTGATGATATATTATTGATTTTTACATTCTCTTCCAAGTTATTATTGGGGCTCTGCCCCACGTCCAATATTCCTCTTCTAAAACACAGTCATCGTCCGTGTGTGCATTTTCTATTCGCATTATTTGTGATGGTGACCTTCGTTGTTGTCCATTCCGCTTCGTTTGTTGTTGGAATTTATTCACCGGCTCAGCTCGATTTTCGTGTTCGCAATTTGTTTTCTTGATACCCTTATTCTTATTTGTTAGTTGTGATGATTTTTGGTTCCGCTTTGGAAATTGTGTTAGGCTCGTACAAGTAATAATTAAAAATTAAATGATTAAATCCGATTCCACAGGTTGCTGTGCTTTTAATATTTCCAAACCAGTTTCAGTGCTTTCTATGCAGATCTTCGATAAACTACCGTTCCTTCGTTTCCATTCGATCGCTAGCGAAGAATTATACCACCGACATGCTTTTTGAGGTCTTACAGCTTTTATGCAAATACGCTAATGTCGGTCGCAGCGAAACGAAGCATATGAGGACGTGCAGTCCTTTGATCCTAACATGCGGATGTTCGAAGTGCATTTTATAAAATGCGAATAAAAATAGTTTGGAGTCGCTGCATTTGCACATGCATCAATGTGTCCACTAACTTGTAGAGTCCTTTTAGGTCCCTAATGTGTTGGTTATGCACTGTTACACGTTTGCGGAGAATGTCGCCAGTCTCCCAGATATATTTCTATTTTACAGCCTTTGCATTGTATGGCGTAAATAACATGTACTTAATGACGAGCTGGTGTACATAAATATAGTTAATGATACGCTAGTATTCATACCTGTAGTTAATGACGAACTGGTGCATATATATACATGTATAGTTAATGACGAGCTGGTATACATACCTGTAGTTAATGACGAGCTGGTGTATATACTTGTTGTTAATGATGAGCTGGAATACATACCTGTAGTTAATGATGAGTGGGTGTTAATGACGAGCTGGTGTATAAACTTGTAGTTAATGACGAGCTGGTGTACATACCTGTAGCTAATGACGAGATGGTCTACATACCTGTAGTTAATGACGAGCTGGTCTACATACATGTAGTTAATGACGAGCTGGTGTACATACCTGTAGTTAATGACGAGTTGGTGTACATACCTGTAGTTAATGACGAGATTGTGTACATACCTGTAGTTAATGACGAGCTGGTCTACATACCTGTAGTTAATGATGAGCTGGTGTACATGCCTGTATTTATTGACCAGCTGTTATACATACCTGTAGTTAATGACAAGCTGGTATACATACCTGTAGTTAATGGTGAGCTGATTTACATACCTGTATTTAATGACGAGCTGGTATACATACCTGTAGTTAATGACGAGCTGGTGACATACATGTATTTAATGACGAAGACCAAATGGTGTACACACATGTAGTCAATGACGAACAGGTGTACATACATATAGTTAATGACGAGCTAGTGTACTTACATGTAGTTAATGACGAGCTGGTATACATACCTGTAGTTAATGACGAGCTAGTGTACATACATGTAGTTAATGACGAGCAGGTGTACATACCTGTAGTTAATGACGAGTTGGTGTACATACCTGTAGTTAATGACGAGCTGGTGTATATACCTGTAGTTAATGCCAAGCTGGTATTCATACCTGTAGTTAATGGTGAGCTGATTTACATACCTGTATTTTATGACGAGCTGGTATACATACCTGTAGTTAATGACGAGCTGGTATATACATGTAGTTAATGACGAGCTGGTATACATACCTGTAGTTAATGAAGTGCTGGTATATATACATGTAGTTAATAACGAGTTGGTGTACATACATGTACCTGTAGTTAATGATGAGCTGGTATATATACATGTAGTTAATGACGAGCTGGTATACATACCTGTAGTTAATGATGAGCTGGTATACTTACAGGTAGTTAATGATGAGCTGGTGTACATACATGTAGTTAATGACGAGCTGGTATACATAACTGTAGTTAATGATGAGCTGGTATACATACCTGTAGTTAATGACGATCTGGTATAAATACATGTAGTTAGTGAGGAGCTGGTATACATACATGTTGTTAATGACGAGATGGTATACATACCTGTAGTTAATGACGAGATGGTATACATACCTGCAGTTAATGATGAGCTGGTATACATACCTGTAGTTAATGATGAGCTGGTATACATACATCTAGTTAATAATGAGCTGGTGTACATACATGTAGTTAATGACGAGCTGGTATACATATATGTAGTTAATGACGAGCTGGTATACATACATGTAGTTAATGACGAGCTGGTATAAATACATGTAGTTAATGACGAGCTGGTATACATACCTGTAGTTAATGATGAGCTGGTGTACATACCTGTAGTTAATGATGAGCTGGTATATATACATGTAGTTAATGACGAGTTGGTGTACATGCATGTAGTTAATGACGAGCTGGTATATATACCTGTAGTTAATGATGAGCTGATATATTTTCCTCAGTCCAACGGATAGCGTGGCGACAGTGGCTATTTTAAGTCCCGCTGTTGAATCGAAAGTTGATTATGCACAAATTATGGTTGTATATGATATGTTTTACCTGTAGTTAATGGCGAGCTGGTATATATACCTGTAGTTAATGATGAGCTGGTATACATACCTGTAGTTAATGATGAGCTGGTATACATACCTGTAGTTAATGTTGATCTGGTATACATACGTGTAGTTAATGGCGAGCTGGTATATATACCTGTAGTTAATGATGAGCTGGTATACATACATGTAGTTAACGACGAGCTGGTATACATACCTGTAGTTAATGTTGATCTGGTATACATACGCGTAGTTAATGATGAGCTGGTATATGTACCTGTAGTTAATATTGAGCTGGTATACATACCTGTAGTTAATGACTAGCTGGTGTACATACATGTAATCAATGACGAGCTGGTATATATACCTGTAGTTAATGACGAACTGGTATACATACCTGTAGTTAATGACGAGTTGGTGTACATACCTGTAGTTAATGATGAGCTGGTATATGTTCCTCAGTCCAAGGGATAGCGTGGCGATAGCGGCTATTATAAATCCCACTGTTGAATCGAAAGATGATTATGCAGCAATTATGGTTGTATATACCATCTTTTACTGCTGCCCTCATATCAGCCAGATAATACAATAATTTGCAAGTGAGTTATCGCGAGAGAAATATATATATATATCAGGCTGATATGTGGGCAGACAATGAACGTATTATCAAGTATTAGCATGCGACGTGCAGTCATACAGATAGGACGTTCATGATAAAACGCTTAAAGGTACATGCCCACTCAGTAGGCCAAAATGTTCTTTATATCGGAGATATCTGAGCCATTTTCTAGCAAAATAAACATTCATTCACCATTACCCCAAGTATTGATTGGCATTATTATACATTTAATATCAGAGGTAATTTTCTACTCTAATATCAGGGGCAATAACCGTGTTTCCTTAAAATGTTAACGGACGTTACTATTTTTTCTCTGTATTTATGTTTTGATGTGTAATGATCACACTTCATAATCTGTCGAAAATATTATGTTTTCAGGTGACGCATTTAATTTGTATAAATAATTAAAAAATATCATGCCTCATTTGCATATGAAAATAGCCTGATACCACCGCGAGTCATCAGTAAAATAAATATTACTAAATGATTAAATCTGTTTCTCGGGTATTCGTAATTTTTAGAACTGGTATAGTGACACAATTATACACTTATTTAATTACTGTAAAAAAAATGTGCCTACTGAGTGGGCATATACCTTTAATATACATGTCACAATTTTATATATGGTCAAAGTAAATTGTATTGACAAGAAGAACCGACTGTTGAGCAAACATTTCATCAAATCAATATACTCTGTTTCACGAAACCTGCCCAATTGTACGGCTCTATAAACAATGTAAAACAATAGTGTTTTCGATAATATTACATGTTACCAACATGTAAGAATGAGCCTTCTTTTTATTTCATAAAATTTGGTAAACTTTTGATTTTAAAAAATGATATCTCTATGGGAATTTAACATTGGAGAAAAGGATGTCGAGGAGTTGGCGATAGAGTCAAACATAAAGAAAATCTTTGGATCTGACTCCGAAGCCTGGCAGGGCAGCTTAGAAATGATATAACTAATAAAACACAAGGTTCTATATTTACCATGAATCCTGGAAATTGCACTTCACAGGCATTATTTGTTTGTAATGTCTACCTCAAACAAAATCACATGTCTGCCTGGCTTCTGGTTCCGGATCACACATTACATTGGCTATGGTAAACAGCTGATATCTGGATACCAGTCAGCAGACGTTTGACTTTACCACTGTGCATCAATAAGCAGTTGATGATATTGATCATATGGTCACTTAACAGGTGCTTGTCTTTACCTTATTGAATCAATAAGCGCCTAATGATACTGATCAGCAGAAACGAAAGTAACTTATTGTAGCCTAGGCGAAAAAGTCTGTTTTAATAAATAAAATAATTAACAACTTTCATTGATTTACTCATGGGCATCGCAAATATAAGGACCTTTTTTGGACCTTCCAGGAAGTTTGGCCATTTGTAAGGACTTTTGATTACTTAATTTTTACTTTTTTAGAATTAAGGAGGTTTAAGGACCCGTACGAACCCTGTGTAAACGTTATGGAAAAACACTATCTGGAGGGGAGATGCCTGTAAGTCATCCAAACTCTTTGAAAACCAATATGCTTCTTTGCTTCTATGCTTCCCCCACGGATTCCAAGCTGATCACGACACACCACATCAATTCACCCATACATAATAAGGGGCATAACTTGAGCCAGCTCTGATATACACTTTACAAACGACTACCGGAGGGCCAGACCAGTAGCCTATTTCATCAACATTGCAAAGTATACTTTAGTAGCAAAGTATACTTTGAGGGAGAAATTTTCACATTTTTTAAAAATTTATTAATTTTTATGATGCTGAATTTATTACATTATCACAGCCATTTAATGGCTGTGATAATGTAATAAATTCAGTATAATAATTCTGCATACTTTTAATCATGAAATATATGCATTTGTTAGTTCTATATGAAATAATGCATTTCAGGAAAAATAAATGATTACTCCCTCAAAGTATACTTTGCTAGTAAAGTATACTTTGCAATGTTGATGAAATAGGCTACAGGTACAAAATAAAGAACCGTAAAAGAAGAATCCCGTCGTAAATTTTACAGTGGTGCCGCCATTGTTATTACATTTGAAAAGGCTTCAGCAAATAATCATATCTGTAAAATTTGACCAACATCCGTCGAGCAGTTTATGAGACATAGTATTTTGAAGTTGGTGAATGAAGAATGATCTTTTTACCTTTCAATGGCAATCTTGGATGACCTAATTATACGATTGTAATCACAATTAAAAATGGAGACGGTAACATTTTTGTTATTGATGAAAATGAAGAAGCCATAGTTAACATTTCTAAAAATATATAAATAAAATGGCGATACCTAAAAATAGGAACATACATCGGACGCTGACCTAACTGTATCTGACGATACAGTAAAACAATAGTTTACACAAGGGCTTGTGATGCATTGACATATTATATGTATGTCACTTATGAACCAACAGTATCACATATCTCACACTGTCTTACCTATCAACAGATCTGCATACTTTCCAGCGTGTGGAATCATCATATGCAATCCTCTCGCAAACCCCACTATCAGCTGAAACATATATGTTTGCAAAAACACAGCTATATGCACCCTTAACACAATTGAAGGTAACACTGTTTAAGGGGCTATACCGGTGGCGCCGAAGTGCTAAATGGGGGGTGTTTTGTGATCGGCGTGCTATTTTTGGTTTGACATTGTGGTTACGTTCTATGACACATAAAGAAACAAATTCAGCAGGTATAACTATCTCATTTTTTTGCTAAAATTCAACATGGCGGCCATATGTTTTAAATGTTTACCCAAAATGAATATTTGTATAGTATTTTCCACCAACTTGTGTACTTATCATTCATTTATTACGTAGATATGATGACTGAATGTTTGTATGTCCGAAACAAACTATTTTTCTCCTATATCAAACACTCATAATGACACCCTCTGGTCGTTATTGCCATTACAACATAGTATAACTCCGCGGATTTACGGTAATATACATTATATCGTTATTTCGAGGGAACAACTGACTGCGTGCGGGAACTGTTTGAACCCGCGGCCTACGGCCTTTGGGTTCAAACATTTTCCTCGTGCCACGGCAAACGTTTACCCACGGCTGGGCATTGTCGAACCTTATAGTACATCGTACATGGGGGATTCCATCAGTACCACAATGGAACAGGCATAGACTAATAAAACGTATACAACCTTATATTGGGCAGCATTCCTGAGAAATTATATGAAATGCCTTTTAACACATATTTGGTGAACATATGACCAATCGTTGTTTATAGGTCCATACATATACCGGCGGGCAGTGGTCGCAAACATAAACTTAAAACTCTTATTTTGGAATATAAAAGGCGTTTTCATAACACAAACAAACAAACAAACAAACAAACAAACAAACAAACAAACAAACAAACAAACAAACAAACGCGTTGTCTCAATACCTGCAAATTGGATGCAAAACCATAAGAACAAAGTCAAGCAACCCATTGCTGAACACGACTTCCTGAAGACATGTATTATACATTTGAATGCATGTCAAAGATTGTACGAGCAGTGCCTAGCTAAGTTGGGGATATTCTTCATTCATTCATAAACTCACCTTTCATGGCATTAAAGGTAATGTCCAGTCATTAGGCACAACATGTTATTTATATCAGAGACATCTGAGACATTTTCTGGCAAAATAACCATTCATTCACCATTATCCCACGTATTGATTGGCATTATCTAACATTTTATATCAGACGTAAAGTTCCACACTGAAATCAGGGAATATAACCGTGTTTCCTTAAAATGTTAACGGACAATTACTATTTATTCTCTGTATTTACGTTTTGATGTGCAATGATCATACATTATAATCTGTCGAAGTTATTATTTTTTCAGGTGACGCATTTAATTAGTATAAATAAGTAAAGTAGTTGTGTAATACTACATTCAAGGTGTATGATCACGTGGTACTAACAACAACAACAAGTACCGATTCAAAGTATGTGTTCTTTTATAGTGTCTTTATTACGTAACAGATTTTGATGAAATATGGCGCATCAAACGCGTATTGTTTAGCTGCATTTGGTGTATTTTCGCACAAACTTCTGTCGTTTTTGCGAAGAATCGATTTCCGTGTCTCCGACACGGAAATCGATTCTTCGCAAAAACGACATATGTTTGTGCCAAACTCACTAGACCACAAAATGCAGCTCATCAAAATCCGTTGCATATTAAGGAAATATCAAAGAATACTTACTTTGGAGTGGGCGACGTTGTTGTTGTTGTAACCACGTGATCATGCACCTTGACATTGTCAACCTACTTGTAGAGGTCATTAAATCCAGCAAAGTCCAACAAGTCCAGCAAAGATTTCCCAAAATCGGAAGCAAATGTGAACTTTGTTGTATATTTGCGTTTTGCACTTACGAACTTCTTAGTCGTACGAAGTTTAGTGACACTGGTCCCAGATGATTTGCTTGCAAAACATATATGAACATATGTGCACTTACTATCATTACTGACAAACGTGTTAACAACTGCAACTACCAAACTATCAAAAGGTGGATGATCAATGGAAAAACACAGAACTGACTGTACTTCGCAGCCAGTTATTCGACGCGTAATCATTTTCCAAACCATACAACACAATCACTGTCCTGAAAGTGCAAATCTGATTACCTGAGTACAGGTTGACTATCTTTAGACATAGGGGTTCGTTATTATATAATTATTATACAAAACAATTATTCCAATTCAGATAGTAAATATGCATACTGTTTAGTATGCTGTATTCGTGATACATCATCACAGACTTTCACTTAAAGTCACTGTTACGCCAAGATATGATATGTGCTTGCGGTCAATTAGACTTAAGCCCGGATGAAATATACAATGTAGTTATCAATGTCAAATTATCAGTTTATGTACACAACCCCACGCTATACACACCTATAATACAAGCAATGTACTCATACATACCACATTCACACCATACATTCCAAGACATACATATATAATATAAATTACAGTTTCGTTTACATGATTATATTCGCAAGTCTATGACTTCTGGCTATAATATCACTTGATATGCTGTCTGTACTTCAATCACCACCTAAAGTTCAACAAGTAGTTTCACGTCACAAATATTGCACCACTGTAAGTTCAATCTCTGAGTTCACTGTAGTATGTCTAATAGTCATCAGTACTGTTATCAACAATTAATACAATTAATTAGCACACACGAAGAAAATTGTTCAAACAAAATAATTGTAGAAATAACGAAACTGTTTCTTCACACTCTCATTACAAATGTAAAAGTCCTGTTCATATTCATTGAATGTTCACCACCCTGTCAATCTTCATCAGAATAACCCCTTAGTTCTAGGACTATGAACCAAATTCCATGTCGAATTTGTTTCATGTAAATATACAGTATCGGCTCCCACACTAAGAAATAAAGTTCATGTCAACTTGGTGTGACAATATAGGTCCCTTCGGCTGCTGTACTAACTATCAAATTTCATATCAAATTTGAAGCATAGATCCTAGACTAATAATCAAATTCCATGTCGAATTTGTTATCAGGTACAGTACCACACTGTTATGTCATCAATGGTTAATTCGTTGTTCCATCTTTAATCATACGACTAATCTGTAGTCTCTCTGCTAAATAATTCCTGGCTCATCTGCAGCGCTATCTCTGCATGCGTGTCTACTGGAACATATACTGCTCCCCAACTTCGGTATAGTCACGGCCCCGCTATCGCTCCGGTTCGACTCTACCATCTACTACACCAAGACTCCGACATGGACCGACCCTGGGTGCTAAAACAGACAACATACACTACTAAGTATGTTGTCGCTACCCAACAATTCACAAATTCCATACACGATAGACATTTCACTAGTCTACAAACTACAATAATTATCTTACCTGACAATTCTCAGCTTGTAAAATCCAATATCAAATCTTCCATTCCCCACACACATACAAACAAACACAACCTATCTATTCAAATGCATGTTGCCAACTCACCACACTACATGTACCAGCAACAATTCACACAATAGCTGATCACGAACCTGCATTCAAACACAATACATAATCTTCACACCTTCGCCTGGACACTACATGCCCATTGTTATGCTACCCAGTACCATACATCTACCTGAGCCTATTGTCATCTTACCTCTGATCAATAGCCCCTTGTAAGTTTATGCAACATGTCCCTTCCTACTGTCTAAAGACCCTCTCATATTTATTTGCACCTAACTGTACTAAAATACCATATATGTATACTTGCCCTACAATAACCAAGCTCTGTATCTATGATTTCTGTGACAATACTCCCCCCTAAGGAGAAAAAAAGTATCACTCTTTTTTGACAAACACCTCAGAAATCTACACTCGTGGTTACTTTCATTTCCTACCACTATCCAACCCTACGCTGTTTCCACCCTACTGAGATAGTCTGCCCCGACATTCTGCGTTCCCTTGATCGCTTCTATTGTGAACCGAAATGGTTGAAGCAAGAGAGACCACCTCATCAATCTGCTATTGGCCAATTTAGCTGTTTTCATGTACCACAAAGGTTGATGATCAGTCTGTAGAGTGAATTCCTTTCCGTACAGATATTTCTGAAATTTCAGTGTCCCCCACACAATGGCCAAGCACTCTCTCTCTACCACCGCAAAGTTTCGTTCACTTACTTTCAGTTTTCGACTGGCGTATGCAACTGGGTGAAGCAACTGATCATTGACTTTACCTGGTTGGAGAAGAACTGCTCCCACTCCTACATCAGATGCGTCAGTCTGTAGCACGAACCTTGCTGTCAAGTCAACCCCTTGTAGCACCGGCTCCTTCGCTATGGCTGTCTTTAACCTTTGAAATGCCTCTTCGTGCTTTCCTTCCCATACTACCTTATTGGGTTCACTTTTCTTTGTGAGGTCTGTTAGCGGAACCACGATCGCTGCAAAGTCTGGTATAAATTTGCGGTAGAATCCAGCAAGTCCTAGAAATGCACGTACCTGCCGCTTTGTGCTTGGTTTTGGAGCCTGAACCTTCTCTGGTACCATGCATACTTCATCTCGTCCGACCTTATGGCCTAAACACTCAATCTCACCTGCACCAATGATGCATTTTGTTGGTCTGGCAGTCAACTTGTGATTTCGTAACCTAGTGAATACCTGTCTCAATGTGTCCATATGTGCCTGCCACGTACTCGAAAATATCATAATGTCATCAATGAAGTTGTCTACGTCGTCTATGTTGTCTAGCAGCTTGCTCATCATCCTCGAGAACACTGCTGGAGCTGTTACTAGACCAAAACACATGACTGTAAACTGATACAAACCTTTCGGCGTTGTAAAAGCAGTCTTCTCTTTGGAGTCGTTCTCGAGTGGTATCTGCCAGTAACCTTTCGATAAATCAATCTTGGTAAAATAACGTTTACCTGCTTTACCCATTTGTGAGAATATGTTTTCTAGGTCTGGCATCGGCTCGGAGTCAAAGACGGTTATTCTGTGTAATGCTCTTAAATCTACACATGTGCGAATTCCCCCATCTTTCTTCTTCACTAAAATCAATGGCGATGCATATGGCGATTCTGACCTTTCAATGACACCTAACTTTTCCATCTGTTCTACTTCCGATAGTATCTGCTCTCTGACATGGTATGGATATCCCCTCGAACTGCGAACTGGCTCATTTGTATTTACCTTTATCTCCATCTTGGCTAAATCTGTTCTCCCTGGTCGATCTGTCAGTACATCATGAAACTCCTTTATTAGTTCTCTTACCTGATTCTGCTGACCTATATTCAGATCATCAGCAATCGTAACATCATGGTATGACTCCTGCTCACTTAAAGGACAAAGTAATGTATTTATTTCTTCCTGATCCGTTTCCTCTTCTGCACCTCTATTCGACTGTTCCTTATTACCTGACTCCTCAATGACATGCACAAATACTGCTGCCCATGCTTGATCTTCCGTCTTGTCCTGACTTGCTTTACTTACTGTTACCTCCTCCCATTGGTCTGTTCTGTCTTTGGTTACCTCCTGGTCTGTCTTCTTTAGTGCTACCCTCTCATCTCCTGCTACTCTCCCATATGTTACCTGTCTGTCCTTGGTTAACTCCTGGTCTGTCTTCTTTAGTGCCACCCTCTCATCTCCTGCTCCTCTCCCATATGTTACCTGTCTGTCCTTGGTTAGCTCCTGGTCTGTCTTCTCTAGTGCTACCCTCTCATCTCCTGCTACTCTCCCATATGTTACCTTTCTGTCCTGGTTTATCTCCATCACTAATGCCGCTCCTTCAGGTTCTCCTAGGTCTATGTCTCTCTCGTGATATACCTTCAACATATTTGCATGTAACGTTTTGTTCCTCCCCTTCATCTTTATGCTGTAATTCACCTCATTGATTACCTGTTCTACCGGTTAAGGTCCTTGCCATCTCATGAGTAGTTTGTTGTTGTTGGTGGGCAACAATACCAGCACCTTTTGTCCTACCTTGAACTTTCTGTCTTTAGCCTTGCTGTCGAAGTACTTCTTGTAGTGTTTCGCGGCATCGCGTAGATTGTTCTGAGCTAACTGACAAGTGTTTTCCAGTCGCTGCTTTAAGTCTAAAACATACTGATATGTCGTCTTCAGCTCACTATCCTCTACCGGCTTTGACCATAACTCCTTCAACACTGACATGGGCCCTCGAACAGTTCTCCCATATAATAGCTCGAACGGGGAAAACCCACTACTCTCCTGCGGTACCTCTCTGTACGCAAACAACACTGCTCCGAGATATTTGTCCCAATCCTTTGGTCTCTCCGCACTCATCTTGCGCAGCATACTCTTCATCGTTCCATTATATTTCTCTACTAATCCGTTACACTGAGGGTGATACGGTGTGGTTTTTAGTGAACGGATAGACAACAGCCTACTTACCTGCTTCATCATGTCTCCGGTGAATTGAGACCCTCTGTCCGATAGTACCTCCTCTGGAACACCGACATGGCTAAACATGTCAACCATTGCCTCGGCAACCCGTTCTGTGTCTATATGTGGTAATGCTACTGCTTCTGGGTACCTTGTGGCGTAGTCGATCATCGTCAAAATGTATCGGTTTCCCTTCTCTGATGCCGGATATATAGGGCCAACTATATCCACTGCTACCCTTTTAAACGGTGTGTCCATGAGTGGCATCCTACCTAGCTTCACCCTACTTACCCTTCCTTTCGGTATAGTGCGCTGACATATATCACACGATCTGCAAAACCTGGAAATGTCACCTTTGCATCTTGGCCAGTAAAACTCTGACAAAATCCTGTCTGTTGTTTTGCGAGTTCCCAAATGCCCTGCCATCATGGTTTCATGTCCTAATTGCATCACACCTGCTCTGAGAACTTTGGGCACTACCAACTGATAGTGTTTCCGCCTGTAGGTTCCCTGAAATTCTCGGTACAATGTGCCTTCTCTATAAACCCACCTGGTTTCTCCCGACCTTGTTTGTTTCACTGTAGAGTTCTTCACATGTTCTCTGCAACTTGCTAATGTATCATCCTTACCTTGTAACAGTCTAACTTCTTCTGGACTTTTATCAATACCTACTATTTCTGGAACTGTCAACTGCGGATATTCCTGCTTCTCCTTAGCCGCCTGTCCTCTGGTTACCACTGCCTGGGCTACTGCATCTGTCTTTGGACTTACTGTGACTCTTTCTTTAACACCTGGTACATCTCCAACGATCAGGTCACAGAGAGGGTTGTCCAAAACCCAAGCCTCAACCTCACCTTGCAGAAAGGGTGTATCTATACAAATCCTTGCTACTGGAACAATGATCTTTTGTCCATTGATCATGCGACACTCCACCTGCCTGTCTAACATCTGATCGCGGTATACCAGGTCTCTCCTTACCACAATACCATTGCATCCGGAATCTGATAATACTTCCACTATCTTACCATTCACCCATCCTGCGTGAATAACTAACCCTCCTATTGTGTGTCCACTAGCTATGCCTCCAAGCACGCCATGTCCTAGATCACATGCACCCATCACTCCTCCTCGACCACGGTTATAGCCCCCACCTCGATTAATCCCATTACCTCTACCACGACCTCGTGGTGGTCTGTCACCCCTTCCACGACCTCGGAACGATTCGTTGCCTCGATTCCATTCATATCCATATGTTTGGTAGTTGTCACTTACCTCTTGCCCCACAGCTGCTGCACCCTTGTTTGGTCGTCTGTTATTTGAACAGTCCCTAGCTATGTGCCCCATTTTCCCACAGGCAAAGCAAAGTATATCACCTGAACGACCTGAATTGTGCCTATTTGTGGCATGAGCTGTGTGATTTCCATGGTTCGTACTTACCTTTGTATAATCTGGTCCCTTTGAACCCCTTGATACTACCATGAATGCACCACCCCTGTTCTCCGCATACAAGTCCGCCTGTCGAGTCATGTCACCTACATTCTCAAACACTCTCTCCTTAAGAAAGGTTGCTAGATCTTTTCCACACATTTGGAGAAATTGATCTCTTAGCAGAAAATCCTGCAATTCATCAAATGTGTGACCTACCTTTCCCAAGTCCAACCACTTTGTATGGTAATTCTTTAATCTCTCCCCAAACTGCTCAAATGTTTCACCTCGCTCCGGCTTACTCTCTCTTACCTTCTTCCGCAACCCTTCTACTGTAATCTCAAACCGTTTGAGAAGTGCTGTCGATAATGTCTCAAACACAAGGGAAGTCTCAGGTGGAAGTCTAGAGTAAACCTCCAGTGCTTTTCCTGTTAACAAAGAGCTAAGCTGAATACCCCATGTATCTCGATGCCAATTCTGCAACTCCGCATAACGCTCGAATCGGTACAAATAGGCATCAACACTATCTTTTGTTTCATCAAAACACGGTAGTTTGGGACCTCTAATCCTTCTGTGATCAGGTACTGCACTACTCGCACCATCTACCAACCCTTTTTCAACTTTAACCATTTCCACTGCCTGCTTCGACTGTAATTCCTGCATTCTATACTCATAGTCAAATTTTTCTTTAGCCAATTCTACCTCTAGTCTGTCTTTTTCTAGCTGCCTATCTCTCTTGTTTTCTTCAGCCATCCTATCTAGCTTCTGTAACTCTAACTTATCTCTATCTGCTTGCCTTTCTACTTCTAATTTTTCTCTCTCTATTTCTCTAGCTTCTAACCGTTCCTGTCTTTCTCTAGCTTGCTCGTCCTTAATAAAAGCATGCAACTCATTACCTTCTAAACCTATTGCCTTCCCTGCCTCTGTCAAGTCTTTAAGTGTTGACATGGTTTACTCGGATTCGACTATCCCTATGCTACTCAGTATCACTATTAACAAATATAATGTACAGTATCCAGCTATTTTCATCCAGAGACAAAAATCTATGTGTAACCGGCTTTTTGAAATAGCATTATGCACTTATCAAACCGACAAACCCCACTTCTGACACCATTGTTACGCCAAGATATGATATGTGCATGCGGTCAATTAGACTTAAGCCCGGATGAAATATACAATGTAGTTATCAATGTCAAATTATCAGTTTATGTACACAACCCCACGCTATACACACCTATAAACTACAACAATGTACTCATACATACCACATTCACACCATACAATCCAAGACATACATGTATAATATAAATTACAGTTTCGTTTACATGATTATATTCGCAAGTCTATGACTTCTGGCTATAATATCACTTGATATGCTGTCTGTACTTCAATCACCACCTAAAGTTCAACAAGTAGTTTCACGTCACAAATATTGCACCACTGTAAGTTCAATCTCTGAGTTCACTGTAGTATGTCTAATAGTCATCAGTACTGTTATCAACAATTATACAATTAATTAGCACACACGAAGAAAATTGTTCAGACAAAATAATTGTAGAAATAACGAAACTGTTTCTTCACACTCTCATTACACATGTAAAAGTCCTGTTCATATTCATTCAATGTTCATCACCCTGTCAATCTTCATCAGAATAACCCCTTAGTTCTAGGACTATGAACCAAATTCCATGTCGAATTTGTTTCATGTAAATATACAGTATCGGCTCCCATACTAAGAAATAACGTTCATGTCAACTTGGTGTCACAATATAGGTCCCTTCGGCTGCTGTACTAACTATCAAATTTCATATCAAATTTGAAGCATAGATCCTGGACTAATAATCAAATTCCATGTCGAATTTTTTATCAGGTACAGTACCACACTGTTATGTCATCAATGGTTAATTCGTTGTTCCATCTTTAATCATACGACTAATCTGTAGTCTCTCTGCTAAATAATTCCTGGCTCATCTGCAGCGCTATCTCTGCATGCGTGTCTACTGGAACATATACTGCTCCCCAACTTCGGTATAGTCACGGCCCCGCTATCGCTCCGGTTCGACTCTACCATCTACTACACCAAGACTCCGACATGGACCGACCCTGGGTGCTAAAACAGACAACATACACTACTAAGTATGTTGTCGCTACCCAACAATTCACAAATTCCATACACGATAGACATTTCACTAGTCTACAAACTACAATAATTGTCTTACCTGACAATTCTCAGCTTGTAAAATCCAATATCAAATCTTCCATTCCCCACACACATACAAACACAACCTATCTATTCAAATGCATGTTGCCAACTCACCACACTACATGTACCAGCAACAATTCACACAATAGCTCACGAACCTGCATTCAAACACAATACATAATCTTCACACCTTCGCCTGGACACTACATGCCCATTGTTATGCTACCCAGTACCATACATCTACCTGAGCCTATTGTCATCTGACCTCTGATCAATAGCCCCTTGTAAGTTTATGCAACATGTCCCTTCCTACTGTCTAAAGACCCTCTCATATTTATTTGCACCTAACTGTACTAAAATACCATATATGTATACTTGCCCTACAATAACCAAGCTCTGTATCTATGATTTCTGTGACAGTCACCAGCCAGGGAGTGAGGTAAACTGTTATTTGTACAGGCAATAAACAAATTACAACTGTAAGTTGTACTTGTCCGCATAGTGTTACATATTAATATTGCAATCGTTGGACTTGCGTACGTCAACGGTATATGCTAATGAGGCAGTGCCTTTCAAAAATAATAAAATAGCTGTTTGCGTGAATACATATTGTGTTGTCGACCTATGAAAAAGTATGATCATTCCAAAGGTAAAAAGCAATTATTGTGACAATATGCATATTGTTTCCCGTAACGTGTGATAGTAACCACGTTGATAAGAATAAACATTAACTTTACACATGGTATGCAACTTAATGCAAATAATTACATCCGGTAATGGAAAATGTACGGTCATTATGTATGGAAGGGGATATCCGCCATTACATTGCATGCTGCTTCATGACAATGCAGTCGACCATTGTTACATGTCATCCTGCACTGCGGCTACTCGTTACTGCTTAATGACAACTCCATCGTGCATTATTACATTTCACATTGCATACCTCGATTGGCTATTTGACATTGTTACATGTCATCCTGCTTATTGGCTATACAATACAGTTAATGACAACTCCATCTTGCATTATTACATTGCATATTGCATACCTCGGTTGGTTATTTAACATTGTTACATGCCATATTCTGCCATGTGTCATTCTGCTTACTGCTTGCTGGGATGCGTATATGACTATATGGATTCCGCCGAATGACGCATGCAAGCACGCAGAATGGCCCATGTCAGAATATGAAATTGCCGAATGAGGGATGCCAGCATCGCAGTAAGCAGTAGGCCGAATGAAACTTGGCAAAATGTGCAACGCCCTCTGTTATCATAATGGGAACGCTTCCATTATGACGCCAGGTGGCGCTCCAAAATAAGTACAGTAGACGTTTTTTCTTGTGGTATTTTGTCACTGTGCCACCGCGGGCATAATGTATTTAAAGTGGTCGATCTCACCGCGGGCATAGCCTACCTGTCCCCCGCGATCACTGTTTCATGCAGTGGGATCGCGGTGACAGCCTCCTCGGTCACTGTGATCACTGTGCGGTCACTGTCGCAAGAACCCCCCCCCCCCACCACCTGCGTACGGGCCTGTCGTAACATGTGTCGGCTATCGTATTATTTTTTGAGCGACTGACGGGGACGAGTTGGTCGAAGGGCGAAACGGAGGCCGGTCATTAAATTAACGAATAACGGGGACCGATACGATTTCTAATTACTTTTATTAAGGTAATAATCACACTTTCCATTTACTCATCTGCTGGCAATGAATACTTATGTCCGTATTTACATGTACAGTTACTAATGAAGAGTACCTGCTAATTATAGTTCGTGTTAAACAAAATAATAATTAGACCGATGGTGTTCAAACTCCCGAAATAAAGACGGGATTATTTCCTTTGCGGCCAGAATGGATTAAATCACCTTTATTCGCAATTCAATCAATCAACCAAGTTAAGAAAATATATATACAATTCAGGCCCGTAGCCAGATCTGTTTGAAGGGGGGGGGGGGGGTCGTTTCGAAGGCCCAATGGGCCTGAGGTATCTTGGGGGTCTAAATAAAGTGGACCTCGAGGCTAAAAATGTGGACCTCGAGGCTAAAAAGTGGACCTCGAGGCTGGTCGGGGAGGTCGTCCGACCGCTCCGACCACCCCCCCCCCGGCTACGGGCCTGCAATTTGACAAACATTGATGGCATTGTGTCTAAGCAGTTAACACCATAACTCGTGTACATATATAATAGTGACTTAGCATTATGTTCGACATTAGCTACATCAAAGCGCGAATGCACACGTACACATACACACGCACGCGCTCACTTAATTCATCGTTTCTCATACAAACAAAAATGTTTTGTTTTGCTAAAGTACTGTACCCTCGCGTACATGCATTTATACAGGTAGATACACAATTGCGGTGATCCCCCGTGCACGACCACGGCGAATCACCGTGATATCGTTCGGGCAGTGCATCACAGTGACCGAGGATGCTGTCACCGCGATCCCACTGCCTGAAACAGTGATTGCGGGGGACAGGTATGCTATGCCCGCGGTGATCGACCACTTTAAATACATTACGTCCGCGGTGGCACAGTGGCAAAAGACCACAAGAAAAAACGTCTACTGTACTTATTTTGGAGCGCCACCTGGCGTCATAATGGAAGCGTTCCCATTATGACAACAGAGGGCGTTGCACATTTTGCCAAGTTTCATTCGGCCTACTGTTTACTGCGATGCTGGCATCCCTCATTCGGCCATTTCATATTCTGACATGGGCCATTCGGCGGAATACATATAGTCATATACGCATCCCAGCAAGCAGTAAGCAGAATGACACATGGCAGAATATGGCATGTAACAATGTGAAATAGCCAATCGAGGTATGCAATATGCAATGTAATAATGCAAGATGGAGTTGTCATTAAGCAGTATTGTATAGCCAATAAGCAGGATGACATGTAACAATGTCAAATAGCCAATCGATGTATGCAATGTGAAATGTAATAATGCACGATGGAGTTGTCATTAAGCAGTAACGAATAGCCGCAGTGCAGGATGACATGTAACAATGGTCGACTGCATTGTCATGACGCAGCATGCAATGTAGTGGCGGATACCCCCTTCCATAATTATGTGGATTATATGTAAAAGAAATAGCTGAAAATGTTTCTCTAAAATTCAAAATGATGTCCTAGAGTCTAGACTTAATGTAGCTACAGTATATTAATACATTCATATGACATCCTTGAAATGGCGGCCATCTTGATTGTGTAGATGTTCTACATAAATATGCATGGTATTTATGATAAATACAGTATGAAAGGATAACAGGATCAGGTTTACGCTGCTATCATGTTTTCTTATCTGATATAAGTCACATTGAAAAGATAATTTGATATAAGTTGGCCATCTTGGATTCCATGTTTACAATTCTTTACTGAGAAGCTATATATTCTTTTGATTGCTTTAATGCAAACATCCACAATTGTTACACGTTTCTGCAACTGCCAATCTCGTCAGCATATTTTTTATATATATTCTTTATGGCGGCCATCTTAAACTTTAAGATCATCAATTATATATTTACATAAGACTTAGCTAAATAGTGTAGAACGATGTCTGTGCAAGGTAGTGCGATTTTTATAACATATAGAATGGAGGCCATCTTGGATTCCATATTCCAGATGTTGAGCAAAAATTTAGAGGGTTATACCTGTTTATTTTCATTATATGGTTTTGATGAAGGTATCCACATGGTCAAACCAAAAATAGCAAGCCGATCACATCGGACCTACTTGGCGCCCCGGGTACTAAGTGCCTGCTTCAGCGACCTTGTGAAGGTAACATAAATGTCAAGGCCATGTTTATCGTCACGTGAGTGTGTCGCATACAGGGTATGTCCACATGTATGATGTGTGTGAATGTTAAATTAATCCTTTCACGTAAACTACTAAGTTCGCCATCCGTTATAATTTTAAAAGTTCTGTAACATATAAAACTAATCTACACCATATATGTATACAATGCATCTGGTACGGGACTCGACTGGTGGCAAATAAAGAGGAAATAACTCTACAGGTCACTGACTCCAGGAATGCAAACAAAGTTTAGACACTGTTGCATTAGTTGTGGTTGTCATACATTTGTGAATATAGGTATATGAAATTGTCTGCCTGTGTCCTACAACATAAACAGAAACGCGAAGTTGCATTATTTCGTGTCCAATAGAACGACTGGCAATGGGTGAAAACAGAGGAATTAGCAAAATGGAGACTGGTTCCCGGTGCTCAATTGAAAAGTGAGCGTTCAATTAACAAAACAAGAAAATGCAAATGCATATCAAATATACGGAGCCCCGCAGGGGACATGGATTTTTTTTATTAATTCATTCCCACGAAATAACAATTGAACGAATTGTTAAATTGAGGGAACGAATTGTTATTTCGTGGGAACGAATTAAAACAAAAACAAATGATACGTCCTCTGCGGGGCTCCGTACAAATCCAATGATTATATGTACCATTTCTATACATATCCAAGCTTGATATAACTTACCATCAAACGACTGATTGTCCATGCCATCACGAAGCAGTTGTATTTCATTAAAGACGGGTGGAGGTAAAATACCGCACGATGCAAGTTATACGCCTCAAAATATTATTATTATTTTCAGTTAATTCAGAGAAAGCACGTAATAAACATAAGGAGACATTATGTTTGTACACCATGGATATGCCCCTGTCGCATACTGGGCTGTAACTGGAGACACACTTACAAATGTTCAGGTGATTCAAGTGTCCAAGCAATCCTTCGCGTAATATTGAAGATTTTACACGTTGGAGAAACTCTTACAAACTTTTCGACAGGACAAAATGGCCAAGTGTTTCAACGACATTTCGGAATGAAAGTGACAAATGTCAAGGTCGTATTAATGGTGGCGCGATATTACATGTTGGAGAAAGTTTTCGACGTAAATGTACACGGACGTACGTACGGACGGACGGAACCTCGAGAGCAACGCAATATGTCCCCTTGCTATCGCATAGGGGGCATACTAACTACCAGTCTATGTTGGATACAAACTAGAGTTCAATCGACAGCCAACCCAGGTAATTCGGTTGACTTCAGACTCGTTAGTCAACCGACGTATGTGGTCTGGCTCTCTCGTGATATATACTATGTATCCCACTGGTAACTACGGAGCCCGGCAGGGGACGTAGAATTCTTTTTTTGTATTAATTCGTTCCCACGATATTACCATTCGTTCCCTCGAAATAACAATTCGTTCCCACGAAATGACAATTCGTTCCCTCAGTTTAACAATTCGTTCCGTGTTCCCGTGGGAACGAATTGTTAAATTGAGGGAACGAATTGTCATCTCGTGGGAACGAATTGTTAATTCGAGGGAACGAATTGTTATATCGTGGGAACGGATTGTTAATTCGAGAGAACAAATTGTTAAATTGAGGGAACAAATTGTTATTTCGTAGGAACGAATTAATAAAAAAAATACATGTCCCCTGCGGGGCTCCGTAGTATCCCGCATACCCTGGTAACCGATATATCTTATATGTAGTATATATTTAGTAATTACCTTGCTGTCCACACTTGTACGTCACTCCACATTGTTGCATACATGCTGTATTTTATATCGTATGCCACCACGTTATAGTCGGATATTAACTTAATCTACTAAATAGTAGGTTCATTTCCGAGGATTTCGTGACCATATGTTCTTACCTTATTGTTGATTTGTCAACTTGAAGACTTTTATAAACAAAATAGCTGCTATGCATTTTTAAAGGTACATGCCGACATAGTAGGCACAAAATGTTCTTTATATCGGAGACATCATCTGAGACATTTTCTGGCAAAATAAACATTCATTCAACATTAACCCACGTATTGATTGGCAGTATTATACATTTTATAAGATATGTAAATTTCCACATTTATATCAGGGGCGATAACCGTGTTTCCTTAAAATGTTAACTGACATGACTATGTATTCTCTGTATTAATGTTTTGATGTGCAATGATCATACTTTACAATGTGTCGAAAATATTAATTGTTCTGGTGACGCATTGAATTATTATAAATAATTAAAAAACATCATGCCTCATATGCATATGAAAATAGCCTGATACCACCACGCGTCACTATCAGTATAATACATATTACTAAACGATTATATCTGTATAGCGGGCACTTGTAATTTTTAGAAAACATGATGGGAAAACGTTTGACAGCACACATTTTGAAATATATAAAATGCGTTTTCTCTATAATGAGATAAGCAAGAAAACACAAATGATGTGTCGTTTCCCATATCATGTCAATATTCGACTTTGAAATACAAGATGGTTCCCGTCCATCATTTAAAAATACTAAACATTGCATATGTAAGCTAATCTATAGTAAAAAGTATGTGCATATATTCACTAATGTTAACATGCCACACCTGCTGGAGGGGTTGTGTGTTGGTTTTAAAAGTAAAAAATTCTTGAAATCCTAGATGGCCGCCGTCCGCCATCTTGAACAATATAAAACACATTTTTTTCTGTGGGGAATATAATCTAAATGCATGACTGGTGTGACATTGTTGTTAATTCTAGCAGACTACACCTACTGGAAGAGGTTGTTTGTTAGGTTGGATACTATCAGGAACAAGAAATCCAAGATGGCCACCAAACGCCATCTTGAAAAACTGAAAATACAATAGTTTTGAGACTGCGTATAAGTACAATGTAGAAACAGTGCGAGCTATCATAATTGTAGCATTATATATCGGCGTTAAGGGATGGTTTGTTACATAAGAAAATATCATGACTGCCGAATTGCAAGATGTCAACCATATAGAACATATTATATATGCGCAATAAAAGTTTCTCACACGGTATGTTGGGTGATTAATCGGCTAATTCTGCGCATCGGCTAATGTGCAATTCACGTGAAATGTAGCCTTGCGTACGTCATAATAAACAATATTGATTTTTGAATAAACAAGCGGATTAATTGCTACACTGTGGCACATTCAGATAGTTTAGTACAACGTTATTCAGAATATAGTCAAACTGTGTAAAATCCTCACACCCTGCTGATGGAATAGCTGTCTTATTTACTAAATTAACTGGTCAACTAACAAACTAACCTGTCATGATGTCACTGGATAGTTCTACTTCAAGTTTAATACCAATTTTGCTATGCTGAACCAGTATGCTGTTCGCCATTTTTGTTTACACTACCAGATGCGCAGCATTAGCAGAACAAAGATGTGACGCTGCAAACACGTATGTGATGGTATACATCACACAATTTACGTCATTTACTGGCGTCAGAACGTTATTACATTTTAACTGCTCAAAATTCTTACTTTGTTGAGTATTCAGGGAATTTCGACTGAATATGGGAATGTTAATGACATTTAAATGTGTTAGGAAAGCATTAGGTGCGCAGAATTAGCCGACACCATTGTATGTACGGCAACCCCGCGAAAATGTTGGATTTAACATTGGGAGATTATTATCACTGGTACAGCAAATCGATATAGTACAAACGGAACTGAATTGGCTTTGTTTGTTCAATGACTACTTGAATGACTATTTGTTATTTTGCCTGTTATCATAACATAATAGTCAAAGTTGTCCGGTATATTCCTATCTTGAACTGCATAATACTCAGTACTTTTAAACATGAACTTTGGTTGAATGTGTGGCTGCTAACTGAAAACATTCGTTATTTCACATAGTTATACTTTATGATGTTGTCTATAACTCCTATCAAGTCGATCGTGATAGACCGAATACTGTATACATGACAAATCATGCAACATGTCAGGTTGTAACTGACAATATCATTGATGAAAGACTCTAGCAGATTTCTCTGCCGGCACACTTATGGTCCCGGCATGATATCTATCAGTGTCAGTCAGTGCCAATATACAATCACGACCCGACAAGTGTATGTTCACCAAGAAGCTGATGGTTTCGGCCGGTGTTTCACTTTATCAACACGGAGAAGGTGCACATGATTACCCAAATGATGACTGTGTTCCAGCAGGATGGTGGACTATCACATACCAGCAGGGCAACATAATCTTATTTGGAGGATGCTACCCCAGAGTTCATCAAACAAGATGAGTTGCCGCCACAAAGTACGGACTGTAATCCAATAGACTACTCGGTGTGGGGTTCTCTTAGTGAGAAAATTTACAGACGTAGACAAGATAAGTTCACGGAAGCGGAATTGGAAGCAGAGGTTCAGAGATGTTGGAGGAAAATGACATTGGCTGAGATCAGAAGCAGTATTTAATCATGGACGAAACGTCTGCGTACGGTGGTACAAGAGGATGGTGGGCCGATCGACGAGTGTGTGTAGTTACATCATGCATATCAGTTGGTACGATTAACAGAAATTTGAACATATCTCGCCGGCGATATTACCCTACTAAAAGGTATGTCCTGTTCTATTCTGATAGCTATGTTGTATGACGCGTTGCGTGGTTCGTACCCAGGATTAACAACCCGATTTCGGTAAAAGCATGACATCAGATTCTACTGTTACTGTTCGATCCGTACCATACTGCAGTCACAACGCTGTTTCACCACAATCATGATATCCATATTTTAGCTCCTTGATTTGCATTATCAATTAGAGGTACATGCCCACTCAGCAGGCACAAAATGTTCTTTATGTCAGAGACATCATCTGAGACATGTTGTGGCAAAATAAACATGCATTCACTATTACCCCACATATTGATTGGCATTATTATACATTTTAATCAGACGTAAATTTCCACACCTATATCAGGGGCTATAACCGTGTTTCCTTAAATGGTTAACGGACAGTACTTTTTATTCTCTGCATTTATGTTTTGATCTGCAATGTTCATACTTTAAAACCTGTCGAAAATATTTGTTTTCAGGTGACGCATTTAATTAGTATAAATTAAAAAATAGCATGCCTCATTTCCATATAAAAATAGCCTGATATCACCGCACGTCACTATCAGTAACATAACTAGTAGTAATTGATTATATCTGTATAGCGGGTACTGCGTGAACTGGTGGAATAGTGACACAATTATAAACTTACTTAATTCCTATTGTCAAGCCAGGGTGACACTGAGATAGTTTATTGTTGGGATGGAACACCAAGCACGTTGTAGAAAGAGACAACAAGGTAATACAGTATTATGATGATATATTTACAAATGGGTTATACACAAAAATGAATGTTGAAGACAGTATGGACAACATCCTCCCGAGGATAGACAGCAACCAAGGCACAGTGTCACGATTCTGGAACAGGTAAGTATCGTATAACATATATATATATCACGTTCAATATATGTTAACTAACTCAAGATTTCGTCATGATGACGGTGACGTTACATGAAGTCGTTCATTTACTTTTAACTATAATCGACGACTTGTGCGGATGGGGTGAATACATGACATGGGTGGACTTCCTTAGAGATTCATCTCGTCCTTTCACGGAATGACGTCACCGGAATAGTAGCCCCGCTCTTTACGCCCAGGTCCACACGGAGCAGAGTCCCCGCTGATACACGGAGTCGTGTTGTGGACCCCATAATCGGATCGGTGCAACGTACTGGTTCTACGCTTATCACCAAATTGACGTGCCGTCGCTAGCTGGCTGGCTGGGACTACAAAACAACAACGGTGAGTGTAACGTGTTATAGTCTCCATGATAGTCACAGTGGTACATATGAAATCGTTATTATGATTGCCTGGCAATACTAATCAACATCGTAAATTACAATGATGAATCATGATAAATTGCAATGTACACAAAGATATATTCACTAGTTGGAAGAATGGGGCTGATGGAATTCATATGTCGGAGAATGCGATATAACACATTAATGCACAGCCGCTATATCTAGCGTACACCAACAATATATATATTCATAGCCATACATGTGAATATCAACGTCATTCACAGTTATTTACCATTAGTAAACAATCATTTAATTGCGACCCCGCCTTACCCTGATCAGACTGCCCGTGGCCAACTGCGCTAATTTAATAAAGAGCAACTATGCCAATCAGACTGCAGCATTCTACAGGCTGAACTAAGTCAACAGTGATTGAAATACATTATACTTGACATCATGTCCTTATTACAGCTTAATGACGTATAAATCAGTGCATTCAGGGCAGAACTGTCTGATCTGGTCTATCCTGGTCGCAATAGCATTTTCACTATTTACAATACACTGTGAACGTAGATGACTTAATAACATGAATGTAGTAGTATATAGGGTATTAGTTCATTACCGCGACTAATGGGAGGCGAATTTGAGGGTGTTGAAGTAACCACCAATACCAAAATTGGTCATATTTTATATGGCAAAAAATAAAAAAATGTGTCACCACCCCCAATTCGCGAATTGAATTTGGGTGGATTCATTTTTCGGAATTTTGTAAAATTCGAAAAATTTCTCATGATTAATTAATTAATTTCCAGGATTGGAAAGTATATTTACTAGTATATAGAAAGACATTATGACGATTGCCATAAATAATATGAGACGGATGGCGAGGAAACCGAATGTCTTTCTATATACTAGTAAATATACTTTCCAATCCTGGAAATTAATTAATTATGAGAAATTATGACAATCGTCATAATGCCTTTCTATATACTAGTAAATATACTTTCCAATCCCGGAAATTAATTAATTAATTAATTATGAGAAATTATGAGAAATTATGAGAAATTATGAGAAATTATGACAAATCGCTAAAAAAAAAGTAGTCGAAACCATTACAGATTTTATACGACTTATCGAAATCCGCCATATTGAACAAATGTAGTACCTCTTTATAATTAATAATTAATTTCCAGGATTGGAAAAAAGTATATTTACTTGTATATAGAAAGACATTATGATAGTTGCCATACAAAATATGAGCCGGATGGCGAGGAAACCGAATGTATCTCACAAACTGATTAGTGAGGTAGCGATTTCCCCAACCCAAAGAACAATACAAACACGTCCTAAAATTCGTCGTAATACGAATAAAAATGAGATAAAACCGCCTCCACGGGGATCCGCAAAACTTCGTGAATTACGGTCGGAGGCCTCCAAATTGGGAATAACCTTCCCCCAAAATGCGAGAGCGAAAGGTCTGGGCAAGAAAATAAACGAGGCGAAAAATGAGGAATTTATGAAAAGATTTACTCGTGCCTACAAACGCCTTAACAATTTACCCCCACAACCTGTGATAAAGAAAGCTCGTTCTCTCGCCGATGAGGCGGTATTGAGCCTGAGAGGTAGAATATTGTGGTACCCCAAAAACGAATTCCTAAAACCGAGTTGTTAAGGAAAATAATAAACGAAGGCGACGATATTCTGGACGATTACACACGGAGAGTAAAATAGTGAAAGGACGCCGCACAGTAACTATTACCCTAAAACGGCGCACCCAAGTAAATATGACTGAACGAATAATATCAGAGATCGCCCACTGCTAACTGGGAGCTTCTACATACATTATTATTTTCGTACAAATTGGCTCACATCGAGCAGACCGACACACGAGGTAAACCGGAAACTATAATATTTCATAAACAACTGCGCAGGAGCCCCTGGTTGAGAGAATATGAGGACGTGAATGAATGGATTGCCGAACAGGAGGAAACTAGATAGAATATCGATAAAATAGCCCGCCCGAGCACGAAATGGACGTTTGTTAGGTGGTCCGGCGTTACGATTAAATTAATTATTTCATCTAGCGCAGACGATGTAGGGATGAGATCCTCGAAAGTGGCGGTGGGGGGGGGGGGTGGGGGGGGGGGGGGGGGGGGGGGGGTTTTGGGGCCGCTTCCCGAATGGTAGCGTTATCGGAAGGGGATAAAACCGTTGGATAAATTTAACGATGAGCTTTGCCTGTTTAGATGTATCGTTCACACGACTGATCTGCGGGCAGACCGCTGTCTCACACAAACGCAAGATTTGTCTCACACAAACGCTGGTTATGTCCCTTTATTAGTGATAATGTAGTTAAGATCGCGGATTGTAAATGTGACTAATAAAATGGATCTAGGATTGGAAATGTGTTAAAATTTATATGCATTACGCAAACACGTCTTATTTGGAATTAATAAATCACTGAACTACTTTCGGCAAGGGAGATAATCAATATCACGCGAACTATTTTCATACGAGCCAAGCGGATTGTTCTGTTTATGATTAGGATATATAGTTTTAAGCTATCTCCTGTGATATATAATGATACATTACTTTGTTATGTTATGGGTACTAATACATGTTGTTTCAATAGCGTATCTCTGTAACGGTATTGTTGTAGATGGAGTTGCAAATAATTTAATAATTATTACGTTCAAATGGTGGCGTAATACTGATAGCACTTCTGTATAACTGTGATTGTCATAAATGGCGCAACAGTCGTGAGGTTAAGGTCGCCGACTTCAATGATTTAATTACCTATTCCCGAAAGGGTCGGGGGTTCAAACCTCGACGTGGTATAACAAAAATTTCTCCATATATATTATTTTTGTGATTTTAATATTTTTTAATATTTTCACAATTTTATGATTTTAATAAAAATACCTCTAAATTGATAGAAACTTACCAACAATTAAAGTGTCTGTCTTTAAGTAATATATACACAGACAGTTTGTTACTGATGTTTTATGTTTAAGTAATATATACACAGACAGTTTGTTACTGTTTTTTTTAAGTTTGAGGTACTGTCTATACTGTCTATACTGTCTATACCATATAATGTTTTACTGTCCCAAAATCTTTTTTTTTTGGCTGTCACAGCAAACATTTTTTTATGAATTTGAAATAATTATTGTCCTCCATCTGCTCACAACATTGTTCGAACTGCGCCTGTGGCTACCACGACCAGAATTCACTGGCCGCAAACACAGTATAGCCATCGGCGTCTATTTATTAAATTATTATTTTGTATTTTATTTGAATTCCGCGTGAACGCTGCATTTTGTGTCAACACCATTTACAGAAAATATTGGTGATTTTCTAAACGAATATCGGAGAAATGCAGCTATATATTTTGTCAATTTTCAACACCATTTACGGAAAAAAAAATACTGATTTTTTAAAACAATATCGGCACAACTAATACGGTGATAGAATTTTTGTCAACTTTTCAACACCATTTCCGGAAAATATTACTGATTTTCTAGAAACAATATCGGCGAAGGTGTACTGAACTACTCTTTATTTTAAATAACCAGCCGTCTAATAGATCTGTGTATAATCGAGAGTATATCGTTAATTGTCATGTTGTCTCCGACAGTGAGGTGTTGCGGCACACATCAAAACCACGACGTCGATTTCAAAACATTGCTAAGGGTCACAGCTGTGCGGTGTCATCAGATCAACACCTCGTCACACACAACTACGCATTATCGATTTTTTCCCCACACAAAGCGACGTGTATTTACAACTAGATCTGTGTAATGTGTCGGGTGTAGCCAAAGACCATACATAAATTCGTAATTAGTCACAGATGTAGCCTTAAAATATAATCGATTTCCTTAAATTACGTCCGCATGTTGACAGATATTTCAGAGCAGACGTCATCGTAATTTGCCGTTATTTATTTCCAAAATTAACCATATATTCTGTAAATGGCGTTGAAAGTTGACAATAAATTAAGACCAGATCAGTACGTTAAATCGCTATCGACGACAACTGACGATCCGATGAGAGAATAATACCGTTTAAGCGTATCCAATGTTAAATATACATCGTTATTTTTTATGACTTTCGTAGTTTTTACCGAGAAATTCAAACAGTTTCCAATTATTGGGGAACATAATATCATGATTAGCACATCGTTTCACTAAGCCGTCTATTGTTTACACTGGATTAATGGCGGCCTCCATGAGGTCTCAGGTAAATCTTATTTTTCAATAATACGACTGTGGTTTCTTCCTTTTAGTGATAACCATGTTCCAGCCGTTAACACATATTTAGCAACATTACTTAATATGTAGTTAGTCTGAACATTCTGCAGAGAAATCTGAATTGGACGGAATCGAGCGTTGTTTAAACTTAGTCCGGTTCATATTCACAGGTCAAAATATGAACTGAAAATGGCGCTTTGTGTGACAGAAATCCGTACGCGGACGAATAAAAAAAATATTTTGTTATAAATATCACATACAGCGACACAGCGGTAGCATCTACTGTTTTAATAATATGCATACATATTGTAATTAATGTTTAATAGTGATATACTTATGAATAATATACGATACTATGGTTTATACTCCAGCACTATGTTTTTAGGCTGTGTGATTTGCCTCAATATAAACTGCATTAATTAATACTTATATTCATGCGCTTCATGACAACATCATTACATTTAAAATATACAAATATTACTTAAAGGGGTACCGATATGATACATTTTAATAATATAAATATTGAAAATACACATTACAATCGCTTACAACATTAGTTATTGATTGAAAATAGTCACTGCATCGTGACCTATTTGACCGCATTACCTATTGCGCGGCAACCTTATCAAACCCGTGTTTACATAGGTAACCGGGATTTGGTGAGGTAGGCTCGCTAATACAATGTTTGCGTAATGGGATATATGACTGAATGAACGAGGAAACGGATGGTATGTGAAATATTACATTATTTTGGTGCAGTTTGATGTTGTGATGAATTTTTGCGATTTGAATTTATCGATGGAGGCCGCCATTTTTATTATGGTATAGTGCTATTGGAGTGCCATTGTTTGAAACGTGCAGCCCGCGGGAACCACCTATTGTTCGCATTGTGTTAGTATTCCATTGTAATTACTACGGAAGCCTATTCATGCCAATAGCGTAAACGTAATAGGTAAACACAAAGCTCTGTCCGAATATAAAACTACGGAAGGCAATAACGGACATAAGTATTAAACATGCAAGTAGAGCAAACAGAAGAAATGAACCAGCAGCCGGAAAGCAGTAATGAAAAAGGCAAAACCGAAAAGCGTAAAAGAAGCGAACAATCGAGCATCAGTGAACTAGATGCCAGCACCGTAGACACAAACGAAAGTCAACCAAATTCAAAGACAAAGAAGAAATCAAAGAAACTGGCAAAACAGGAACAAAAAATAGACCAATGACGACAAACAGACTAAATCCGATATGAAAGAAATTAGACAGCAGTTGAAAGAAGTAAACGGAAAACTCACAAGTGTCATAAATAAAGTAGATAAAACCGACAAAAAATTCGAAGAAGTTGTGATGAAAAATGACGGCTCGCTGCGAAGTGTTCTACGGGAAATGATAACAGAAATAAAAGAAGAACTGTTGAACTCACTTGTGAATAGACTAGATATTATAGAAAACAGAATATACGACGGAGAAGCCAAAACAGAAGAGCTGAAATCAGAAGTAAAAAACCTTCAAAAGGAAGTTCTTAAACACAAAGAAGAAAAGGAAACACTGAACAAAAGAATTAACCAAATTGACGATCAAATGACAAAAAATCAAAATGACTCAGAACAGTACAGTAGACTGAATAATATCCGAATACACGGCATCGTCAGTGGAAACGCATATGAAACCGCGGAAGAGACCACCAACATTGTAATCAAAACCCTAAATGAAAAAATGAACATCGGTCTGCGGACAGAAGATATCGATTTGGCCCACCGAACATTTACAGCCGGAAGCCAGGAGGCAATAGTACGTCTTCATTCGAGACTTGTGAAGGAAAACATTCTCCGTAACCGACGCAAACTGAAAGGTACCGGAATATACATCAACGAGGACCTGACCTATTTGAACCAACAAGTGATGATGTCCGTGAAAAGAAAAATGCCCGACGAGGTAGAAACTATTTTCACACGAAATTGTGTTATAAAACACATTACAAAAACAAATCAGCTTAACACAGTGTTATACAACGACTACCAACACTGGCTAGATCTGCCGTGGCCAGCAAGAGGGCCCGCAACTCCGTCAAACCGGAGAGACAGTCCGAGAAATGGGCGCTAGTTAGCCGAACATTAATTAAATAACCATAACTCTGTAGTTTACGCACACACACGCACTGTATTATCTCTGTTGGATATAGCGTAATGATCTGAGTCTAAAGAATAACACAAGTACATATTACTACCAATTACCCCTGAAAACTACATCATATGATAATACATGACAAACACGGCCTGCTTAAATTATCGGACATAGCAAAATATTTTCTACAAGCCTAGATAGTGTCGTGGGGCCTTATTAGAGTGTGCACGTGCATCTGCTGATCTGGAACCACAGCACTAACAATAAATAACCAGTTAACCAAGCGAATATTGTTTTGTGCTTTCATTGTCGCATCAAGAAGGACAAAACATGTTTCTCGGCAGACGAAAAACCGTTCACTATTGACCATATAAATGGGCACCGTCTGGGAAAAGTGACTTTATGCCGTTTGTAGTAATTGTATAAGCTATACATTTTGATCATTCGTGTTGTAAGAATATAAGTAAGTCGTATACACGTGAGACAATGGCAATGATTTTACAGTTGGTCGACGTAGACCCTGATCAGACTGCGCGAATGCGCATGCTAATCCGGTACTACACCGATTGAATGCGTCTCAATGCCCTTTTTCCCAAGCCGATGACCAATCTTCAAATAGTTGAACTAAAATAGTGTGTATAATGTCATGCGTATTATTTCTACAGTTTAAGCTATTGATGTTTTGACGAAGCATTTTTCGCTGCCTACTATTGTGAGGTGTTATTATTATGCATCCCATGTCAGTTTCTTATCATAAATTATAGTATTATGAACACGGAAATAGACAAGTCCGGCATATAACGACAATCTGCTGGATCTATACTGGTTACATGTCACATACATGTAATTATCAAAACATCCCCGGTTGATTGAAGAGTAATCCACGTTAACATTAACGGTCCATGAATATGCACTACTTAGTCTGCTAAGATTGTCGGACATCGAAATATATTTTTACAGATCAGAAGTGTAGTGAGTCCTGAACGGAGTGCGCGCATACGCATGCCGATCAAGATCCACACCACTAACAATAACCAGTTAAATAGGCATGTATCTTTTTTTTCTTTCCCATCATATCACTATTGGCAAACAAACACCATTTAATACTTTATACTGCGCTGGATGAAATTTTGTCGTCTGGTGTAAAACTCTTACTTTGAACATCTTTACAAAGGTGTGTTTTTTGGCAGCACACGAGAGTCGCCGCCATTGGAGACGATTTTCGTGTCCCGTCAGAAAGTGTCTTTCATTAAAAAAAGTGATAAAAATAAATATAAGCAGATGACATTTGTTTTCGTTTCTCGAACTGTGAGAGTTGGAAGGTCTATATAAATAGCCACCGTCTGAGAGATGGGACCTTACGACATCTGTTTTTCGTGATATACGGTATTCATTTGGGTCATTCTTGTTGTAGGAATACAGGTACTGTAGATGTTTTTATTATCTCAAACATGTGATGCAATGTCAAATACTTGACAGGAGAACGGTGTAGGCCCTGATCAGACTGCGCGGATGTGCATGCTGATACGAGCCTGCACAAGATTATATATTCTTTGGAGTACCTTTCAGAGACGGTTTCAGAGACGGTGAGCAAACTACGAACAGTTGAACAAAAATAACTTGTATAATGCCATGCTTATTATTCCACAGTTTTAAATTATTGTTAGCTTGAAACATTGCCGCTGTGCATTACTGGGGTGTGTTTTTAGAATAGTATGGAAACTGTAGCAGACATGTCGGATAAAACTCTCAACAACCCGCATAGCACTTATACATGTATGTTGGATCTATACTGGTCACAGGATTTCATAATACCATTATCTAAGAAACGACGTATCAACATGTTTACCTATTTGCAAGCGGATACAATGTTGTGTATGAACATCCATATCTGTATTACATGTTTGCTTTTATTTCGCAAATATTTCGCTAAAAGCAAACTTAATTGCATTTAAATAAAATAAAAAAGAAGTTGATATTATGTACAACACACACACATATTCTGCTCACAAACGAAAACAATCAACAGATATGGATGAACAAAAAAGACGTGTTAAGTTTTTACATATAATGTTGGCCTTACTTGTGTACATGCGTGCGTGAACTGAGTGTGTGAGCGTGTGTGTGTGCGCGCATGTGTGCGTGTGTGTGTGAGAGTGCGTGCGTGTGGGTCTCTGTGTGCGTATGTGCGTGTGTTGATATGTCAAAGGTCAACATTATTAAAACACAGCTGATATATTTGTATATACTAAAATACATTCTTGACTGTGTACTCGTAACGTCCAGCTCCTGATAAGGTGTGTTTTTCTATATGATGGGTACATACAGCGATCTTCCAACTGGTATACATATGTAGTTAATTATTGACGACTGTGCTTCTCAATTAGCAGTTATTCACATCTTAAAATACATGTAACATATACGAGTCACCAGACACAATCGTTTTTCCTGGAATATATAGAGTGGACGGACAGTGTAGGCCCTGATCGGTATGCACACATGTGTGGCCTGATTGAGGGATGCGCAGTCTGATTTTTTGTTATATTTGTTTAAAAAATGACATCCCTCATCACTGATGAAACATATATATCATTGAATTTTGACCTTTGAGTAGTAAATGCATTTTCCTCAATCCGAATGCAACCTATTTCAATTATTACTACACATTACCCATACCGACCTCTTCCCTATATACTATATCCTAGCCTATATGAATATAAAACTAACCATCCTATATGTGATACTTCATGGAAACGGCCACTATTCGTTATATGCAAATACAATATTGTGTATAGTAATCATGTAGTTTGTGAATGCAAAAATATAAACAATACAACCAATGGACACACAATTATGTAGCTTCAATGTAAACGGGCTTGGGGATAAAATCAAACGTACAAAACTATTTTCGTGGTTGAAACAAAAACAATTTGCAATATGCTTTCTACAAGAGCTTCATACAAGAGCAAATGAAAAAGAAATAGTACTCAATATAAAAAGGTTAGAAGAAAATTTATCACATGATCCAAACAATCTACATAAATTAGATGAATTAAATGTCGAAAAAAACAAACTTACTGAAATGACTAATGATAAAATAAAGGGAATACTATTACGATCGAAGGCTGAATGGGTCGAAGGGTCTGAAAAGAATACGAAATATTTTGCAAACTTAGAAAAAAAGAGATGTGAACAAAAATCAATTAAACAACTGATGATAAATGGAACAATGGAAAATAACCAAACAGATATTCTTAATCATGTTGAACATTACTATATGCATATTTATGAACAAGATACTAATATAAATCACAACAATGATACATTTTTCAACTTCATTGATCACAAACTAAGCGAATTAACACAGCAAAAACATATAATTAAATGGAAAAGTGAGTTAAATAAACAAGATATCGAATGGAAAGGTCTTTTTTCACTGTCATATAAAAGCACAATAAGCACAAAACTTCGTGCGTTTCAGTACAAATATTTAATGAGAATAATTCCAAACAATGGCTTTTTATTCAAATGCAAATTAAAACCTTCAAACTTATGTGAATTCTGTCATATGAATGTGGATTCTAATAAGCATATGTTTTGGGAATACACTGTCATACAATCGTTTTGGTCGGATATCAACATACTATTACAAACAAGTAGACTAGACTACAATAGTAATTTAACATATGAAAACATATCATTTTGTAACGTGAAGGTCGACTGTAAAAATAAAACAATGATTATAAGCTTCCTAATTCTTCTAGCAAAGTATTTAATTTATATGTGCAAATACGATGAAACGCAGCCATCGATAGGCCGCTTTAACACATATATGAAGCAAACAATAAAAATAGAAGAAACTATTGCCACTATTAAGAATAAACTAGATACTTTTCATTCAAAATGGAGTGACTTTATAGAACAAA
This sequence comes from Conchocele bisecta, assembly GCA_029237695.1. Classification (NCBI taxonomy): domain Eukaryota; kingdom Metazoa; phylum Mollusca; class Bivalvia; order Lucinida; family Thyasiridae; genus Conchocele; species Conchocele bisecta. The sequence goes on from CM055271.1 coordinate 102,694,787, forward strand.
ATACGTAGACACAATCATTTGATATAAGAACCAACGAATGTATATATATGAGCCCGGACCATTTATTTGACCCCCGTCCCCCACTTTTGGACATTTTCTTCTCCGACCTATACCATATACCTATACACTATCTCATAGCCCATATGCCCTATATAGACTCCTATATTTTAATTTAAAAACTCAATGTTACATGTAGACATGTATTCTTAGGTTAATTATACAGACTATGATGTATTCATGTTTTTGTTGAACTGGCAGAACAGCTGTACTATGTTTAATGAACTGTATGTTTAATCATATCATTGTATTTGTATATGTACATGTAGCAAAGAGAATAACATATTAAATGACAAAACAAAAAGATTTGGTTCACGAATATATACATTTTTGTAAAAGGGGTGGAAAAGACCAGCCGGCCCTATAATACTTGACATGAAAACAGTGGAGGAATGCTTTAATCTCCGAATTGCGGTGTATGAGCCTGTCGAAGAGGGCACATGGTATTTAAGAAAGGTGGCGGTGCAGTACGAAGAAATTGGTACGAAGAAAAATGAAAATCGGTATTTACAATAATCACGCATTCCTGATTACCGACATGAACAAAACCACCAACACCCTCTGCTGCTACGGGTGCAACCAGCGATTCACGCAATCCCATAGTTTAAAACGGCACGCGCTCACCTGCATGCGAGGGGAGACGAAGCTCACGTGCAAAGGCGCTCAGACCGACAGACCGACATCAGCCTACGAAAAGGCATAAGAAAGTAAACACGACGATATTCCTATTTACCCCCGAATTCCGATTTCTCGACGTAAGATTATATATCAGCCCAGAAACTTCCTACGACAAATGGATAAAGGCGTATGGGTGTGAGGGTCAAAAGTCGTTCTTTCCCTACGAGTGGTTTGATTCTATCGAGAAATTGGATTACGAAGGGTTGCCCGAAATAAAATACTGAGACAATCAACTTAACCCGAAGGATAAAATAACAGGGACGGAATTGGCAGCATGCAATGAGATTTATAAAAATAAAAATATGAGTACGTTCAGAGAGTGGTTGCGATACTACAATGATTTAGACGTGGGACCATTTATAGAGGCTATCGGTAAAATGTCTCATTTTTACAAGACGAGAGGTATTGATATGTTTAAAGACGCAGTTACTCTACCGGGGGTAGCGCTGCAGTACCTTCTCAGGGGGACAATAAAAGAACACGTAAAATCGTATAAAACCAAAAAAAGCATAGCGGCTGATGCCATATTCCCCCCACTATTCGCCCCTGATGCTGAGACGTATACAATGTTGAAAGGTGCTCTGGTAGGATCGTACTCTCTCGCAACGCGGAAGTCGGGGTCACACAAATTAGGCCAACAGCGGGGTCCCCAAATTACAAATTGACGATCCACACCCTACGACCCAGCTGCTCGATTGTAGGCTGATCGGTGGATCACCAATCGTATTCTCTCGCCACGCGAGTCCAACACCAGAAGGGATGTTGAAAGCCGCTATGGGAGGCGACTCGTCGATCGTATTCTCTCGCCACGCGAGGGTAACGCCAGAAGGGTTGTTGAAAACCGCTATGGTAGGCGACCAGTCGATCGTATTCTCTCGCCGCGTGGAAGTAGGGGTCACAAAAATTAGGCCAACACCAGAAGGGGGTGGTAAAAAATGTGAGGCCGTAATAGGCCTCGACGCCGACGCGTTGTATCTATCTACATTAAATAAAGAGATGCCTTGTGGTAAGGAATATATACACCATAATGAGACACCCCACGACCCCCATAAAATATCATGTTTTAACAAAAAGGTTTTATCCGGGAGATGGTTCGGACTTGCCAAGGTGGATATAGAATTTCCACCAACATCGTTAAAATTGATCGATACATTTTCTGAGATGTCCCCATTATTTATTAACAGAGTAGTAGAGGAAGGGGAAGTGCCTGATTACATGCTAAAATATTGAGACGACTCGGGAAGAAAACGCGGTAGCGGGAATAAACTAGTAGGTGTGATGTCGGCCAAAAAAGTATTGCTGTACTCACCGCTTCTAAAGTGGTATTTGGAACACGGCCTAAACATCGCTGGGGTCCACCGGAGTATCACTTATGAGCGCGGCACGCCATTTAAATGGTTTGTTAAGGAAGTTACTGACGCGCGGAGAACCGGTGATGAGGACGTGAGTAAAGCCCCTATTGCGGGCATAATGAAATTGTTAGGGAACTCGTGCTGCGGTAAAATGATAGAGTCTCCGGAGGGGCACCTGAATACAACATATACGAAAGACGAGAAATGTGTGAACAAGGCGTTGAGGTATGCATACTTCCACGATTTGGAGGAGATCGGCGACGCGTATGAGATATCTTGTAGAAAAGTTAATACGGTTATGACTAGTCTGTTCCATTGCGGGACAGCCGTGTACCAACTGGCCAAGCTGAGAATGTTGGAATTCTATTACGACTTCTTAGACAAGTATGTGGACAGAACAGATTTTGAATTAATACAAATGGATACGGATAGTCTATACATGGCCGTAAGCGCGAAACCTCCGCAAGGGAATGAGAAATACGGCAGTTTCGATAGTATGGTAAAACCTCATCTGCGCGATGAGTATGAGAAATTGGCTATCGTGGAATAAATGGAGTGACCGAGAGCCCGGGATTTTCAAGGTCGAATTTCACGGAGATCGGGCCATTGCCCTATGGAGCAAGTGCTACTTTGTGGATAAGTTGGCGACCGCGAATACAGATGAGAACGCCAATCTACCAATTCCCGAATTGGATGGCCGACTAAAACATTCCGCAAAAGGGTTATCTGTCAGACAGAACACGCTAACCTGGAATCGGTATAAGAACGCGCTGAACTGGGGGCGAGAGGATGTCGATTCGGGAATTGAGGGGGGGGGGGGGGGGGGGGGTGTGAAGATATGTGTGAAAACCGCGGATTCCGAATGCGGGACGGCGCGATGAAAACATATACTCAGAGTAAGTTGGGACTACCGGCCTATTACGATAAAAGAAGAATCCTTCCAGACGGTATACACACGGAAACTCTTTTCTCATAATTAATTAACTTTCTTAAAATTATTAAAATTATTAAAATTATTAAAACTTACTGAATCGTTACTGGTTATTTACTGCATAAACAATTAATTTTCTTAAAATTATTAAAATTATTGAAATTATTAAAATTATTAAAATTACTGAATCGTTACTGATTATTACTGATTATTACTGATTATTTACTGCGTATTACTGATTATTACTGATTATTACTGATTATTTACTGCGTGTTACTGATTATTTACTGACTATTACTCGCAACAAATTGCTGTTTACTGCATAATTAATTTTAAGAAAATTATAAAATATCACAATTCCCTCCAATTGTCCAACCCCAATCCATCAACACTATTGAAATTGGATGGTATTGGTGCTGCTCCCGAATTCAATTCGCGAATTGAGGGTGGTGTTGTAACTTTTCCCCCCACTTTATCTCCCAGTTTTAACCTAAATTTATTCCAATCAGTATTCTCAATCTTGGGAAGGGTGGCGCGCGCCTTAGTTCAAATAGTATTTTTTTAAATCCTCATATCGAGACATCTCCACCACCGACTCAAATTCATCATCCGATATATTGTTATCGGTCAATGCTTTGGACACGATAACGTCGATGCTATTTTTTCTTAGACCTCGCGAGAACCGATATTCTGTCGTGCTTTCTACTTTTATTTTCGAATTTTCTCCCCACTATTCTAAACGCCATACACAGCAGTCCTGCCCCAGCGGCTACCCCACTCAAACCCCCTGCAATGGGAATTGCCACGACTGTAGACAATAATGCGGCTGTTCCGGCCCCACCCATTATATAAATTGCTGCCAGCACGGCGCTAGCCCCCTCCACTATGTTTGCCGCGCGTCTATACGTTTTAGCATTCATTTTCCTCGTTTCCCCCTCTCGTTTTAGAATGTCCTGCATCTCTACGATATTTTCCAATCTACAATCTAAACTTCTTTCGCCAAAAACTTTTAGTGTGCTGGGAAGCGGTGATTCGTTCATATATCGAGTTCAATCAACAATGTTACAACAGTGGAAGAACTCGCTGGGTCAGCGATTTTCGTAACAAAGTTAATAACACTACCTTCGGAAACTCTAATTGGATTATCACCGGCGAACAAAACCAGCCCTGACCTCTGTCCAGCGAGTTTAGTGACTCCAATCGCCCGTTCTTCCCCATCCAGTACGAGATTTACGATGACCGCGGCTACAGAATTACCCTTAAAATTAACCGAGCAGACCGCCATTCGTAGAAGCGTACCTGGAGCTGTCATGACGTACCCCCGTACCTATTGATCGCGTTGGCACCGAACGAATATTCATAGGCTTCATTTTCCAACGGCCCCCTCTCCTCTGCCCAAACTGTGATGATGGGTTTTATGCGGCGTAATAACTTAAACTGCTCTACAGATGTGTCCAACAATGCGGCAAGCTTCTCGATAGCTGTATGGGCCTCAACACGAAACTTTTCAGAGGTCTCCTCAAGGGCATTATGAGCGGCTCTGCGAACACGTTTCAGTTTATCGGAAACTTCCATAAACTCTGTATGGGCCTCTTCCCGATATTCGGTTATTTTTCCGCCTAGTTCAGTAAGTGCTGCATGATCCTTTTCCCCAACTTGCATTATTTTCCCGCCGAGATCATTAATTCCTGTATGTGCCTCTTCGCGAACTTGCAGACGCCGTCAGGGCGTCTACTCTAAGCTGTGCTATACTCCTGTGAATCTCGTTCGCGGTCGCCGACATAATTTTATTGATCACTGATATGGTTTTTCCGGTAGTTAAACAATCACCTGTGGGGTTGGCTCCGGAGTCCCCGTCTGGAACATCATTGTTAGTCGGATTCTTTGAATTTATATCCGAAATTGTCAATAAATTGGAAGAACTACCTAGTCCGTATATACTCATAATGTTGGTTATTATAAATTCTATTACGAACATGAGTTTAATTCTTTGAATTAATTTGAAATTTCTAGGACGACCGAAATCGGGTAATAGTTCTTCAACTCTCTCGCTTGATCATCAATAATAGAGACCGTAAATTCGTGGATATGTCCCGATTCCAAAACTTTCATCTCGGGGCATGGGAAGTCTAAGGGCACAGTCTCCCCAATGAAACAATCACTGGCTTGCACGGTTTTCAGTAATGTGCTGGGAGATCCGTCTACCGTGTTGTACGATGTGTTCACCCGATCCAGGTGCACCCTCAGAGTTTTCGTGAAGGCGAAGTCCACCGGGTTATCACCGATGTGCTCACCAGAGACAAACAATCCTTTATTCGCGGAGTATGTCTCTAAAACCGAGTCGAATACCCAACGTCGGGGAGATCCTTACCCGGCTGTCTGGGCAGATGGTCATTGTTGCGAGCCCTGTAGCCTTCGATACTGTGAGGTTGGCTCTACCGTCAAGCTCTGATGTGAGAAAATCGTTGAGCTGTCTAAAACTCCACAGTCCAGGAGGCAGCTTTACACCTACTGGGCGTCCATCCTTCACATAGCCAAACCCTTCGCTCTTCCCCACATTCTCCCGCCCAACCGTGAAGGTGATTAATCTGAGGCCTACCCGGCGTTTTCCGCAGCAGTTGTCGATTGACTTCTGAAGTTCACAACTCTCTTTTTGAACATTAGTGATTGTAGCAAACATAATAATATCTTTCAATGGATACCAAAGCATTTAGCTTTAATTATAATGCAAAGTACCTGGTCGGCGGGGTATACGACACTAAGGATAGCGCTCCCCGGCTGGTGCACCCCACTATCCAAGTTCGCGGCGGAAAAGGCTTTGGAACCAACTTCCCCGACATTTTTGAACAATATAGGCTGCCCAAGATTACAACAATGGAGGCAGTGAACAGGTGGAAAGCAACACCGATGCAGTTTTGGCAGAATCAGCTCAACTTCGCCTTATGGTGCGCAACAGCCGGATGCGGGATTTCCTCTCAGGACCATCTGGTCGCGGAGGATCCCTTCTTGAGGGCCGTTTACAAGTTGCATGTGTATTATACTATTAGGAGGATTCTCAAAGAACTAGGTATTCCACTACCTCAAGACGACGCCTGGAATCCCATTTCCAACAAATACGACTGTAGGGCGTTCGAAAGACTGTGTAACGAATTTAACGTTTCAAAAGACGCGGACTGGTGACAGAAAGAGTTCTGGTACACTTTCGATTTAGATGACGTTTACATAACGGATATGGGGTTTCTGAAGCACCCAAAGGATCCGATAAAACCAAAGAATACCGACTTCGTGCCGACTTCGTGCCACCTGTACCATGGTCTTTCAAATCGGCCCACGTTGATTTCATTCAGCAACCTGCGTGGGTAAATACCGCGTGGGGATCATTTATGTTAGATAAAAGCACTGGATTTACTCAGGCCTGGGTTACTCGCCTCAACGACTCCATTCGCACATACGTCTGGACCATCCTCGGCTCACAGAAGCAAACGCTCAGTGCTATACCGGGCACGGGAAGGGCGCTTGACGCGCAAAAACAGTTCTTGGCAAATGTAGAGGACGCCATCTCAACTAAGGTGGACCTGGAGAAGGCGATCAAGCAGTATCAAGACGTTTTGCAGAATGCCAGCACCCCAGTAGGCTATGTATTTGGAATAGGTCTTTATATGGCGCCGAGCAATATGATACTACGAGACGACCCGGTTGACGGTTACAATAATCAGATCGTAATCGCCACCGTCAATCAAAAAATCTGCCACAACGGGAACGTGAACGCGGATATCAACAAACGCACCCCCAACATGCTCGGGTTCAACAGTGTTGAGGTTGGAAGTGGAACCGATTTCATAAAACCACCCACCCCACCACGAAGCACACCATCAAGTTCCCCCACTCCAATCGCGATTGGAAGAATTGGAACAGGAGCGGGAACTAGTGTCTCAACAAGTTCCACCAGTTCCTTAGACACTAGTGTCACAACCCACGACGAGGAGAAATTAGGGCTCGTCGTCGCCCTCGTGGCGATCGGACTATTCGCGCTTTGGTTTTAGGAACTCTCGGGAGACTAAAAGTAGGAGACCGGCGATCGCCACGATTAAAGCCCAAGAATTTTCGGCGAGCCATCCGGCCGTTTTTGATAATATAGATAACAAGTAGGAGACGAGACCCCCGATCAGCCCAGGCAAAGCGGCAGCCGCCTTTCCGGCTACTTTAGCCAGGAGACTGGCGAGGGCTTTTAGATACTTTTTTACCCACTCCTTGGCTCCACCGGATGGCGTGGGTGTTTGCGCGGGTGCTGGCGCGGGTGCTGGCGCGGGTGCTGGCGCGGGTGCTGGCGCGGGTGCAGCCGTCGCACCGACTACGAGCATCTCGATAGCTAGAACTGTGGTTGATACAGTCATGCCGACAGCTGTGAGGATGCTTACTATTGTGACGCCCTGCTCTCTGAACAGAGTGAGAAGACGCTCACCGCGTGTCGTCTCCTCATGCAGAACCCTCGAGATTGTTTCGCGGATCCGACTTATTTGGGTGCGGAGAGCCTCACGGCAATCCGATGCAGCCTCCAAGCGAGCTGCTCTTTCATCCCGCAACGACCGCAGGCGTTCGATGATCCGCTCGGTAGATTCTCTATCATCACGGACTTCCCCAAGTTTTCTTTCTTCTAGCGCGATATGTTCATCCAGCGCCGTGAGTTTGGAGAGGTTGTAGACCAATTCACCCCGGACTGTTTGCAGAGCCTTATCGAGGCCCCGGAGTTCGCGAAGAGGTAACGGTGGGGCATCCATCATGCTGAGTATTCCATCTATCTCGCCTTCGCTGAGCTCCATTGTGCGAATAGCCTCGGTAGCTACTCGAGGGACCTCGCTGAGCTCGACAGTTTCTATCGCGGCGGCCGTCTTCGCCATCGTTTCGTCGGTAGACTGTAGGGAATCTATAGCGTGGGCCGGCATATTTGTTTTACCACGCTTCCAATCTACGAATCCTAGTTCGTCTTTTACCATTTACCACCGCCCAGGTTTCCGGCAATGGAGCTCATCGATAGGGGTTTTCCGGTCCTTATGTTGACGATCTGGACATTTGATGCTTTTAGTCGCAACCTACCCTTCAGATCCAATTCGAACTTGGAGTAGTCGCGGCCGACAGATGGGACCTCACATTTTTCTGCCAAACTGTTGTAGTAGTCGTCTACAGCTGACTTGACTAATTCCTGACTTAGACTACTGGTGTTGGTAGCGCCACCTATTTCCTTGCCGGCTGGTATCTCTATGAAGGGCGTTTCGTCATCGTCGGCGAGTAAATCATCGAGGTCATCGTCATCTCGGTATTCGTCTTGATCGCCCGTAGTGGGATCGAATTCGTCCATGTTAATATCGTAACCAGCCATTTTAACGATGTATTAAAGAAAATACCATACAGGTTTAATAGAGTATTTAGTTTCACTGAAAATACGGCCGCAAACTCAATCCATACCGCAGACCTCGGGAGCCCCTCGGGGCGAAAGGCGTGAGACAGAGCGTCGTTATTACAAACAACCCATCGATGATTGACCAGAACCAGCAGCTCTTGGCCCGCTTCCCCAACCTCGGAGCTAGCGACGTCATTGTACCGGGGACTGTTCGTCTCGCTTTCACTATTTCGCTGACGTCGACGGACTTGGACCGAACCGTCGTTCAGAACCTGGGTCGCGCCATCGTCAAGAAGACCATGATAAAGATTTCTGGTAATGAGGTTATGTCGATCGACGACAGCGACGTCTACCATTGTTACCAGGACCTGTGGAAGACGGCGCAAGAGCGCGAAAACGCGGTATATCAGGGTATTGACACCAGCACAAATAAGAACGTAACCAGACTTAGAATCGGGGCTGGTAACAAAGTAGATAACGTCGCGAGGGACAACGCGATCGGCAACCGCTTCTACATCCCGCTCGACTTTGAGTTGCTGGAGAGTCACATGCCCTACTATCAGAGCGCTTTGGCGGACCGCCTCGAATACGAACTAACGTTCAACGACTACGGCCGAGTTCTCATAGCCACCGACATGGCATCGACGTATACGATCGACAATGTTTCGCTGGAGTACGACATGGTCACGATGCCCGAACTCGCTCCATTGCCACACGTTACGACCGAGTTCTTCGCTACCGCAAGATGACGAAAGACAAAAGCGACACATTGTGGAATATTAATGTCAACGTACCCGCCCGCTCGATGAAAGGTATACTGATGCTGTTCGAGGAGGGTCGGTTCGTGCTCGGGGTTAGAAAAACCGACACATTCTATTACCCCAAAATCACAAAGGTAGAGGTGACGATCGAGGGAGTCCCCAATAAACTCTACAGCCAGGGCCTTCGCGCGCACCAGCAGTGGGACGAAGCCAGAAATAAGTTTGCTGCCGGCTCTATGCGCTCCCCGGAGGTTGCAGCGGTTGCCAAAGACCTGCAGCTCTCGGACGTCTCCCTTGCGGAGTTCCTGACTTCCAAGTACCCGTTATGGCTAGACATGCGAGCCAGCGACGACGACCAAATGCACGGTAGTGGACGCCAAGTTGAGAACGCTAGCGAGGGTGTGACGATCCAGATAACCAAAGAGGCGGATGGAGCTGGACCATTGAACGTGTACTTATATATAATCACAGACGCACAACTCAACATCGAAGATGGTCGATACGTCTCAGGGCTCTACTGAAAATAAAAACCTCTGGGTTTTCCGAAGGATGCCCACTCTGCCATATGTGGGCAGACAGGATGCGGAAAAACTGTTTTCATCATCGACTTGCTCGAGGGGTCCTACCACGATGTCTTTCGACACATTGTGATCCTGTGTCCCACTGTGCGGCACAACGATATTTATCAGCGGCGCCCGTGGATATGGACTGACCCTGAGGTATACGTTATTGACCCCGGTGATAGGCTTCACGATTGGCTGCGTGGTTTATACCAAATCTTCCAGGGTGAGTCCACCCTATACGTGATTTTCGGGCCGCCATGCGGGGCAAAGCGTATGGATCTCCACTCAGAAATACAACGTCCTCAAGGATCTGCACGAGCAAACGAAATGGGTCGCCCCTTTTCACTGCAAGGACCGAGACTCATTCGATGACTGTCTTCGAGAGAACGACGTTATCCCAACGCGCGAGGAGTGCCTGGAGGTTCGACAGATGCTTTCGGGAACTAAGCACGCCAAGCTTCTGGTAAAGACTCATCAACCCACAAATTATGAAGTTAACAATTAATTACTGAATTACTGAATTACTGAATTATTACTAGTTACTCTTATTTTCAAAAAAAACAGTTTGATGTTAAACTTATAAGACTATTCAGAATAGTACACCCAGCACTGTTGGAATAATGAACTGCGACAAACTTCTCGATCAGCTAATGGAAGAAACAGTCGCTCCGACTGCCGACACGACTACCGACATGATATATTTCCTGAACGATGGCCCGACTGCCAACACGGTATCTTTCCTGAAAGAAAATGAAAACACGACGCGACGCGAGCGACTAGCTGCGCTGGTTGCTGGGGGTTGCTGGGGGGGGGGGGGGCAATCGGAGCAGTATTTCGGTAAGCGTCTCTCAGTTTGTCAGGTGGATAAAATGTCTGATGTCGAGGTTGATAAAATGTATGCACGATACGAATCTAAATTGGGGGCAGAGATGACGAAAACTCTTGGGGCGGCGGCTATTCATTTGTACGCTACCGCTGTCAGTGCAATTCTCCCTATATCTGACACCGCGGGGTTGATTGGTGATTTAGAGACTGACCCTTTTGTGGGACACACTCTTAGAACAGCCTGCTGCTCAATTTATCACAAGTTTGGAATGTACTTAGCTCCGCGCTGTCTACCGCGTTGACCACGGCTAAGCACTGTCAATTTGGACATATATGCCCACGAACTATAAGCTCAGAAAATGATGATACAAGACGCACCTGCGAGAGTGACGGAACAGCAATCCCCGATTGCACTTCCAACTCCGATTGATCCACATGAACTATCTCCGACTGCCCGACACAAAAACCCAAAAAGACAGGCAGCTGGGCGGGCAGCGGCTGCCACCCGAAAAGCTAAACAAGATAAAATACTCGCCGAGCTTCGAGAGGCCGAACAGGAACTGTCGGAGCAATTGTGGATTGCTGCAGCTCCTACCTGGATCACCCCGTGGGTTGTTGGTGGTGGTCTGGCAGTTGTTGTCATCCTGTGTGTGCGGAACTACCTTTCGAGGCAACCAGCCGCGGTTCCGAAACCGATTGCGCCCCATTTAAACATTGGTCGCGATCCCTTTTATATGCAATAATCATTATATATAATGGCTGAAAATGAGGGTAAAATGCTAGTGAATGCGCTTTATCACGCCGTGGTGATATCGGGTCTCAGCATCAAAGATGGCCGTCGGAGGGCCCGCACCCAAATTGGACATGACTGTGAGAGACGAAGGGCTCGTGACCTTAAATGTAATGATCGCAGTTTCGGTCCGAAATTAAAGCTGGAATTCTACCCGCTAATATATGGAAATAATGGCTTCGATCGCAATAGTGATATTTTGAGCAATAGTGAGCGCAGCGGCGTTCGGCGGTAGCAACTATTTATTTATTCTCGTTAATAGGAAAATCGGACGTGGATGAAGAGCGCAAGCGTCACGATTTAGCTGCAGAACAACTCAAGAGCGCAGACGCAGCATGGTCGAAAAAACAAAAAAGCAAACCGCCCATCTGGACTGGGTCAACGAAGAGCTTCGCCGCGAGAATCACGCCGCGCAAACTTCTCTGAACGTTGAAGAAGCCAACCACGAGTACACGCTGGCATATCCGCAGAAAATTATCGCGCCGCTGGATTCCGATCAGTCTGGCCCAAGACTCTCTAGAGGACGAAAAAGCGGCCACCCTTTTCGCAAAGCTGATGTTGGATTCCTCCGAGTAAGATTCCTCCGAGTTAGATTCCTCCGAGTTCCTTCAGAACTTAACCGGCAGCTGCAGCGAAACTTCCAACAAAGGTTTATTATTGACGACGCAATTACCGAACGATCTGGCGAGGACATGTTGGAGACTGTTCGATCTACTAGAATACCTCGCATACGATGAACACACGCAAGCTTGATAGCAAACTATCGGTTCGCCTAGCACGCAAGCTAGCGAACACGTACTACAGCCCTCGCGGTTACTGGAAGGGACTCGCGGCCATCAAGAACCTCGAGGCGGCGACGAAGGTTTTCAAAAACTTTGCCAAGGAATGGCTCAAGAAGCAGGCCCTCTGGCAGATCTATTTGCCCGCGCCTCACAATATTCCGCGCCCAAATTCGGCGTGCCTGTGCCGAGCGAAGTCCACCAAGCAGACCTCCTGTTTCTCCCTCACGATCGCGTCGGTCGCAAGACGTACAAGTACGCACTGACAATCGTTGACGTAGCGAGTGGATATAAGGGGGCTGAGCCGCTGGCCACGAAAGTGTCTAAGGAGGTGGCCGAGGCTTTTTCCCGAATATTTAAGAGGAGCCCTCTCAAATGGCCGAATCTTCTTCAGGTCAATCCCGGCCGAGAGTTCATGGGCGAGGTCTCTCATCTATTAGCTAAACACGCTGTTTCTTTCCGTAGATGCCATGAAGACAAAAAAGGTGACGCACAAACCAACTGCCGTCTCGCACGGGCGACGCGTTGGGTTAGCGGAGAAACAGCTTCCATCGGATGTTGACGTCCGGTACCTCTATCAACCGGGAGAGCTCGAGGGTGGCCGCCGCCGCGCGACTGATCCCGTGTGGTCTCTCAATGTATATCATCTGGATCGATCTATTACCAAACCCGATGAACCCGTGCTCTACTATTTGGATGATGGTCCATCGCGCGGGTTTGTTCGCGAAGAACTTCTTGCGGTGCCTTCTGACACCCAGCTGCCGGTTAAGTTCTGAAGATTCTCATAATTAATTAAATTTTAAAAAAATATAAAATTATAAAATTATTAAATAATTACGAGTTAATCATTTTTCGAATTTTACAAAATTCGGAAAAATGAATCCACCCAAATTCAATTCGCGAATTGGGAGTGGTGACACATTTTTTTTATTTTTTGCCATATAAAATATGACCAATTTTGGTATTGGTGGTTACTTAAACACCCTCAAATTCGCCTCCCATTAGTCGCGGTAATGAACTAATACCCTAGACTACTAATGTACAGACGACTTGGATTGGAATTTTACATCTGTCCAACATAGAGTGAATGCAAGTCATCCGGAAAATTCACGTTACATTTGTTACAAGTTAAATTTGGCAATATTCTCATGTATAGTACAGGGCGCATAACACGATATTGTACTATATCGTAATATAAAATGCATAGCTAACTTTTAGTAAACATTTCAATCGTTTTCGCATTTCGTTTACAATTAGAACAAATTAGCTACTACAATTAGTCGGAGTGACATGCACCAACCACATGAGAATAATATGCCATTACAATACTCACGCGCTCCCACATGCGAAACCTGTAATCGTTATCATTTACACGAAAACACGAATTATTAATGATTCAGTTAGATTTGATCAAAGGAGATAATCTACAACAGCGGATACATGACATACGGCTTTTATTGACCAAACATTTGGTCGAAATGGGTCCAAATAACTCAGGTACACGAAATAGGGCAGTATTATCGAGTATACGATAATAATGCGGTGAATTGCCGGTCTTAGCATGAGTCAGACGTTATTTGCTGCATTTTAAAGTAAATAATAAACATATGTACTTACCAGAGTTCCCATTGAAAACCTTGTGTCACCAAGTGATCACAAGAATGGTTGAAGAACTCAGTGCCAACATTTGGCTTACAATTCTGCGTAAGTGGACTAATGTTCTAACAGTCAGTCTAGCTCATGAGATATCTGGCGAATTAATCTGAAATAATTCAGTCATCAGTAGATATGACCTACTCGGTATTCAGGCTAGCATCCAGTTCTGCATAAACAGTGTATATCACTCAGATATAACCGGTGAAAAATCCAATACTGGTGGTACGTGTACAGTTCGGATAGAGCGCTATTCTATACAGCGGAGTATTCCACGGAGCGATATTTCACACACGAAGACCTTTTCGATAGTCGTTACAAGGCTATTTGAGGCTATTGCGTAACCCGTGTTACAAATAATGGATGATAAAGAAGACAGTCGGCTACAATTCGTGACAGCTATAAAGAACATTTTGTGCCTACTAAGTGGGCATGTACCTTTAAGGAATACAAGCATGGGCTGTTGCAGTTACTGTAGTATGAACAACATTTGGCCTGTTTAAAGTGCGTGGATGCCTAAGGACTCATCGCAAACTTTAAATAGACAAAGTATTTTTCATTCAGTAGTATATAGGAGTAGAAATGATACCACCTCCCAATTGTGGGGCCGTTTTCATATACATTTGGGACAAAAACATTTACATTTGGGACCCTTTTCCAGTCGTCACATATATAGAATTGTGACGCATTTTCATATACAATAGGGAAAAATATCGTACGCGAGGACAGCGACGAGGCATATACAATTGGGACAGGTCGCCACGAGCCAGCTCATGTGGATCCACACCGTTTGCAAACACCACTATATAATAAATGTATGTAGTGTTGAAAGTGTTTAATACATACATGATTAACATAATAAATGACAACGGCAGATGGTATGGAACATACGACGATGAAAAGCAGCAACTTACACTAGTTGCTCGGTTACCTGACACGATTCATGTACATAATTATTAAAAAATAAAAAATTGAGCACATGTAGCTTACCGAATAGAGCATTATGAGGCACATGATGGCCGTTCCGATGATCGTCACCGGAAACCGAAACCCCGGTACATTCGGCACAAATCGGGATACAATCCGGACCTTCAGCGACGGTCTGTAATGACAGGGGCGGCGGAATCATGACATGATTGGTCCGGCGAAGGTAGGGTATACTGCCGCCCCCACCCCCTCACACAAAGTATATGTTGTTACCAATCAGTTGAACTGATTATGTGAAATGAGACAAGTTGCATACAAATATAAATGTGTACATCGACTGATATAAAATCATTCAAAAGAGATCTAGCCGACACAAAAACCAAACTGAAAATTCATGTTCAAGTCGACAGTATGGGAAATGCATTGTTCATGTTTATATCATATTAATAATTGTATTGCATTCCTTACCGTTTTTCTTTTTAGATATGAAGTCTAAATATTTCAAAGAAAAATCATATGGACAGTGGCAGGTACCGTTGAACTGAAATGGACAGTGGCAGGTATCCCTGAACTGAAATGGACAGTGGCAGGTACCCCTGAACTTGGACAGTGTGTGAACTTGGACAGTGACAGGTACTCCTGAACTAAAATGGAAAGTTGCTGGTAGCCCTGAACTGAATTGGACAGCAACAGGTACTCCAGAACTGAAATGGACAGTGGCAAGTACCCCTGAACTGAAATGGAAATTGGCCGGTACCCCTGGACTCAAATGGACAGTGACAGGTACCCCAGAACTGAAATGGACAGTGGAAGATACCACTGAACTGAAATAGACAGTGACAGGTACCCTGAACTGAAATGGACAGTGGCAGGTACCCTTGAACTGAAATGGAAAGTGGAAGGTATCCCTGAACTGAATTGCACAGTGACAGGTACCCCTGAACTGAAATGGACAGTGGCAGGTACACCTGAACTTAAACGAACAGTGCCAGGTTATCCCTGACAACGAAATGGACGTGGCAGGTACACTGAAACTGAAATGGACCAATTGGCAGGTACTCTGGAATGAAATGGGACCCGGTGCCAAGTAACCCCTGAACTGTAAATAGGGACAGTGGCAGTTAACCCCTGGAACTGAAATTGGTCCCCAGTGGGCAGGTAAACCCTCGAAATGGAAATGGACAATTGCAGGTATGCTGAACTACCCATGACGGTTCCAAGTACCCCAGAACTGTAATGTACAGTGGACAAGTACCCTGCAAATGGACTGCAATTGACAGTGCAAGTTGACAGGTACCCTTGAACTGAAATGGACAGTGACCGGTACCCCTGAACTGAAATGGACAGTGACAGGAACTCCTGACCTGTAATCGACAGTGGAAGGTATCCCTGAACTGAAATGAACAGTGACAGGTACTTCTGAACTGAAATGTACAGTGGCAAGTACCCCTGAACTGAAATGGACAGTGGCAGGTAACCCTAAACTAAAATTAACAGTGACAGGTACCCCTGAACTGCAATGGACAGTGGCATGTAATCCTGCACTGAAATGGACAGTGACTGGTACTCCTGCACTAAAATGGACAGTGACCTCTGAACTGAAATCGACAGTGGCTGGTACCTCTGAACTGAAATGGAGAGTGGCTGGTACTCCTGAAGGGAAATAGACTGTGGCAGGTATCCCTGAACTGAAATGAACAAGCGACAGGTACCCCTAAACTGAAATGGACAGTGGCAGGTACACTTGAACTGTATTGGAGTATGGCAGGTACCCCTGAACTGAAATGGACAGTGACAGGTACCCGTGAACCGAAATGGACAGTGACAGGTACCCATGAACTGAAATGGACAGTGGCAAGTACCCCTGAACTAACTGGACAGCGGCAGATACCGCTGATCTGAAATTGACAGTGGCAGGTACACCTGAACTGGAATGGACAGTGGAAGGTACCCGTGAACGGAAATGGACAGTGGCATGTACCCCTGAACTGAAATGGACAGTGACATGTACTCCTGAAGGGAAATAGACTGTGGCAGGTATCCCTGAACTGAAATGAACAGCGACAGGTACCCCTAAACTGAAATGGACAGTGACATGTACATTTGAACTGTAATGGAGTATGGCAGGTACCCCTGAACTGAATGACAGTGGCAGGTACCCCTGAACTGAAATGGACAGTGACAGGTACCTCGGAACTGAAATGGACAGGGGCAGGTACCCCTGAACTAACTGGACAGCGGCCGATACTCCTGAACTGAAATAGACAGTGGCAGGTAAACCTGAACTGGAATGGACAGTGGAATGTGCCCGTGAGCGGAAATTGACAGTGGCATGTACACCTGAACTGAAATGGACAGTGACATGTACTATTGAACTGAAAGAGACAATGGCAGGTACTCCTGAACTGAAATGGACAGTGGCAGGTACCCCTGAACTGAAATGGGCAGTGGCAGGTATCCCTGAACATAATTTGACAGTGACAGGAACCCCTGAACTGAAATGGACAGTAACAGGTATCCATGAAGTGAAATGGATAGTGGCAGGTACCCCAGAATTGAAATGGACAATGGCAGGTACCCCTGAACTGACATGGACAGTGGCAGGTACTCGAAAACTGACAAGGACAGTGACAGGTACTCCTGAACTGAAATGGACAGCGGCACGTACCCCTGAACTGAAATTGACAGTGACAGGTATCCCGGAACTGAAATGGACAGTTACCCCAGAACTGAAATGGACAATGGCAGGTACCCCTGAACTGAAATGGACAGTGGCAAGTACCCCTGAACTAACTGAACTGCGGCAGGTACCCCTGAACTGAAATGGACAATGACAGGTACTCGTACTCCTGACCTGAAATGGACTGTGGCAGGTAGTCCTGAACTGAAATTGACAGTGACAGGTACTCCTGAACTGAAATGGACAGTTGCAGGTACTCCTGAACTGAAATGGACAGTGGCAGGTAACCCTGAACTGACATGGACCGTGGCAGATACCCCAGAACTGACATGGACCGTGTCAGGTAACCCTGAACTGAAATGAACGATGACAGGTACTCCTGCACTGAAATGGACAGTGGCCGATACCCCTGAACTGAAATAAACAGTGGCAGGTGCCCCTGAACTGAAATGGACAGTGGCAGGTACTCCTGAACTGAAATGGACAGTGGCAGGTACTCCTGAAATGAAATGGACTGTGACAGGTACTCCAGAACTGAAATGGACAGTGGCAGGTACCCCTGAACTGAAATGGACGGTGGCAGGTACTCCTGAACTGAAATGTACAGTGTCAGGTACTCCTGAACTGAAATTTACAGTGACAGGTACTGCTGAACTGAAATGGACAGTGGCTGCTACCCCTGATCTGAAATGAAGTGTGGACTGGTATCCCCGAACTGCAATGGACAGTGGCATGTACTCCTGAACTGAAATGGACAGTGACAGGTACCCCTGAACTGAAATGGACAGTGACCGGTACCCCTTCACTGAAATGTACACTGACAGGTACCCCTGAACTGAAATGGACAGTGGCCGCTACCCCTGAACTGAAATGGACAGTGGCAGGTACCACTGAACTTAAATGGACAGTGACAGCACCCCTGAACTGAAATGGACACGGTGGCAGATACTCCAGAACTGACATGGACCGTGGAAGGTAACCCTGAACTGAAATGAACAGTGGCAGGTACTCCTGAACTGAAATGGACTATGGCAAGTACCCCTGAACTGAAATGTACAGTGACAGGTACACCTGAACTGAAATGGACAGTGGCCGATACACCTACACTGAAATGGACAATGAAAGGTACCCCTGAACTGAAATGGACAGTCGCACGTAATCCTGACCTGTAATGGACAGTGGAAGGTATCTATGACGGGGGATTACAGTCAATAACGCGAGGGTAGCTCGCGAGTTAAAATACAGCACGCGAGATCTTAAATAGCTCGCGTGCTTCTTTTACCTCGCGTGGTAAATGTAGCTCGCGTGCTACTAATTACAAGCTCGTGTGGTACATTAAGCACGCGAGCTTGTAATTAGTAGCACGCATGGTAAATGTTGCTCGCGTGCTAATGACGGGGCAAGACAGTCAATAACGTTTTACGTTTTTATGTAGCTCGCGTGGGTCTTGTACCTCGCGTGCTAAAGTAACCACGCGTGCTATTGCTTAGGCCTCGCGAGCTGAAGAATGGCTCGTGTGCATATTGTAGCTCGCGGCTTACAATGACCACGCGAGCTCTTTTTTAAGGGCTCGTGTGCTATAATGGCTCGTGTGGGTCTTGTACCTCGCGTGCTCAAGTAACCACGCGTGCTGTTGTTTAGGCTCGCGTGCTGAAGAATGGCTCGTGTGCATATTGTAGCTCGCATCTGAAGAATGGCTCGTGTGCAATATTGTAGCTCAGCGCTTACAATGACCACGGCGAGCTCTTTTAAGGGCTCGTGTGCTATATTGGGGTCGTGTGGGTCTTGTACCACTCGCGTGCTCAAGTAACCACGCGTGCTTTGTTGTAGCTCGCGTGCTGACGAATGGCTCGTATGTGCATATAGTACTCGCATCCTACAATGACCACCAGCGAGCTATTTTAAGGGCTCGTGTGCTATAAGGCTCGCGTGGGGTTTGTTACCACGCGTGCTCAAGTAACACAGCGTCTGTTGTTTAAGCTCAGCGTTGCTGAAGAAATGCTCGTGTGCAGATTGTAGCGTCGCGTCATACAATAACCACGCGAGCTATTTTAAGGGCTCGTGTGCTATAATGGCTCGCGCGGGTCTTGTACCTCGCTGCTCAAGTAACCACGCGTGCTGTTGTTTAGGCTCGCGTGCTGAAGAATGGCTCGTGTGCATATTGTAGCTCGCGTCCTACAATGACCAGCGAGCTCTTTTAAGGGCTCGTGTGGTTACAATTCAGCTCGTGTGGTAGTAACAACCAATCACAACGTCTGTTACAAATATATCCGGGCCGCCATTTAAACCTGTCCGAAAAACAACAGCAGCATGATCAGAGTCCGCTTCCATTTTGTTGTTGTTGTTGTATATCTGAGATTCAGCCGCTGACTTAATAGTTGTTCGCTTTGTTGATTAGGGCCATGCAGAATGTATATTACGGTACTATTTGGCATGTAAGCCCAAATATTTATGGTGATTTCGTATAAAAATAAAAGCTGACCGACCCTACGTAGTAAATCCGGGACCGTTGCCCGCACCACATTTTCATTTATTTCGCCTATCTTGCAAGGTAAATTGTACACGCATCACCGGTGCGATGAGGTGGTGGTCCTCCTCTCCAACCTGAAATGTTTAAACCTACAACACCATAGAGGCGACTTCCTGGCATATGGGCCTCCGTTTTCACCTATTGAATATTGCATAAGTACAGTGTATGCCTATTATATATCCTGCAAGGCATGTAAACGCATCGCTGGTGCAGAGGGTGGTAGGTGAGGTCCTCCAAGAAAACTTTGAAACATACAACACTGTAGACGCGATTTATCGGTACATTTACCAGTTTTCGACTGATTTTTCCCGGCACCCGGAATTTGCTGGCGTACGGAATACTAAACACTACGAATACAATCGTCGCGTACGGCGTACTGTAGCTCGGCGTACGGAATACCCTCTAATTAGGACGGAATCTGGCGTATGCAAAGGGCAATATACCCCTCACGAATACTGCTTGGGAACTACCCCAATAATTAGATATTTTACTGTGTTTCTAATGGTAAGTCATGACATTGTGTATACAATGTGTGGCAGGTGAAATTATTATGGCGAATTATTATATGGGAATAGATATTACAAAAACCTGCGTATTTGTTATGTATATTCCCATCCAGTCTATAAACCAGTGTCATCTGCCGTCAATAGTGTAAAACGTAATACTTTTATGTAGCATACTGAACTGTTCTATTTCAGTACTTATTGGCTGCACTATTGTTCTACTATCACGTGACTAACACTGGAATGCATGTTGTATGCGCACGCAACACAGCGCACTTTTTCATTCGACGCCATTCTCTTCACATCGCCATTGTACATGTAAAATATATTAAAATAATTGTCTGGTAAATATTGTATTTACAGGTAAAGTTTCGGTATACTATTGTGTATTCTGTATTGTCTTGTTTCTAGAGATATGTGCAATATAAATATCAATTTATATTGAAAATATCGCTGGAAATTCATTCAGAAATCGGGAACCGTGTATTGACTTGTATTGGCACTTTTTCATTCGACGCCATTCTCTTCACATCGCCATTGTACATGTAAAATATATTAAAATAATTGTCTGGTAAATATTGTATTTGCAGTTCTGCGCATCCCACTGTGACTAGTGACATCGCTCCAGATAGAGAACATTCACAAACACTTTACCGGCCTTTTTGGGGAGGTTTCCCAGAGCAAGGGGAGGGGGAATAAGATCCAGACAGGCCACAAATGATTGGATAAATTAAAGTACCACCCTTATGCACCTATAAATGTCGTCACCGCCCTGTGGGTGTGGGTTGGGCAGCCGGCACGGCACCCACGTGAAATTAGACAACAAAATATTCCAGATACCCGGGAATTAGACAGCCCATTACGCTCTATGGTGGGGCAATTATACGTGCACCAACATCGCAGATACAGGCTTCTATGGGGAAAAGACCGTCCGACCACCGGGAATTAGACACAAAATTAATCCAGACAGTCTGGAATTAGACAGTATATTTTAACTTTTGTCGAATTTCTCGGGGGTTGCTCGCCACCCCTCCTGTGATACGATACGATGTCAACTGAACACGAATTCATGATGCCTCCCCTTGAAAATGCACTCGCCGCTCGTGAGTTGATCTTTGAACAGTCAGCCTTTGTTGTACTAATGTTTATTATTGCTCAAAATAGGCCCAGCTGGTGTCTGTGATGGTGGCCTCTGTGCATGCCCCCCTTGGGGCCGGTACTGCGTTGCTATCATAGACTCATTGATGGTACATTGAGATGGACTCAAGATAACATTGTGCTTCTAAATTAATGCTGTGCACTAATGTTGGTATGGTACATGTATATGATGTCTCTGACGGCCACTCCAGTTCTTGCCTTTATGGGTTGAGTACTGTACTTGCCCTCGGATACACCCATCATTTATTGATCACAGGCCGGTGTCCACCCAGACTGAAGATGGACTAAGCACACTTCTTACATTTTGATATACACATGTATGGCTTTGCCATTGCTACATCTGAAAAATATGAGGAAGATTGTAATGACAGAACAGATATATATTATTTTAGTTCATTCCCTCGTATGTGATTGAAACATTATATTTGCCTAAAACATTTGCTAATTGATAAAGTAATAACAATGTTTAACAAAGCTTAGATGTTGTGCGTCCAAATGATATTAGGCCTGTATACTATGACAAATGAGTGTATGTATGCTCCCTGCTATAAATAAACTATTATAATATATTACGAGGCCAAGGACATACGCTCGACCAATCATCAGCTGTGGTGAATCATCTGTACACATATGTAAATTCTAACACTGGCCTGGAACAATACATTTGCTAAATATGGTGGTAGTGTGTACTACATTTTACTATTATAGTGGACTTGTGAACCAAACAGCAGTAAGAACACACACCAAATAAATGTTACTTATTATGCATCTCTCTCGGGGCGGGTATGGTGTATCACGAGGACATGGGGGCCGTGATTATTATACCATTAATTCTATTAAATGGAGCTGATGCTTGGAATTTGTTCATCTAAAAGAAAAAAACAACAACATTCACGTGCATTCGTGGCCAATGCTGATCCAGCTCTGACTGACATCTGTGCAGCCCGGACTGTATCACCACTGATCTCATGCATGACAGGTGTTCTGGGTCAGATTATTATTTTATAATAATAGTAATAACCCGCATGCCAAAAAATTAATCAGCCAAATCACACAAACCGGTTAAAAAAAATGGACCATTCCCACAGACAGGTGCGGCGAAAAAAATAAGCGCCGAAATGTCAGTCTCGTATATAGCAACAAAAACAACAACAACAGTATTAACCATATATATTTGTAAAAGACGATGTGATTGGTTGTTACTACCACACGAGCTAAATTGTAACCACACGAGCCCTTAAAATAGCTCGCGTAGTCATTTTAGGACACGAGCTACAATATGCACACGAGCCATTCTTCAGCACGCGAGCCTAAACTACAGCACGCGTGGTTACTTTAGCACGCGAGATACAAGACCCACGCGAGCCATTATAGCACACGAGCCCTTAAAAGAGCTCGCGTGGTCATTGTAGGACGCGAGCTACAATATGCACACGAGCCATTCTTCAGCACGCAGCCTACTAACTAGCACGCATGGTTACTTGAGCACGCGAGGTACAAGACCCACGCGAGCCATTATAGCACACGAGCCCTTAAAATAGCTCGCGTGGTCATTGTATGACGCGAGCTACAATATGCACATGAGCCATTCTTCAGCACGCGAGCCTAAACAACAGCGCGCGTGGTTACATTAGCACGCGAGATATAAGACCCACGCGAGCCATTATAGCACACGAGCCCTGAAATAGCTCACGTGGTCATTGTAGGACGCGAGCTACAATATGCACACGAGCCATTCTTCAGCTCGCGAGCCTAAGCAACAGCACGCGTGGTTACTTTAGCACGCGAGGTATAAGACCCACGCGAGCTACAGTAAGACGTCGTGTATTGACTGTCTTGCCCCGTCATTAGCACGCGAGCAACATTTACCACGCGTGCTACTAATTACAAGCTCGCGTGCTTAATGTACCACACGAGCTACATTTACCACGTGAGGTAAAAGAAGCACGCGAGCTATTTAAGAGCTCGCGTGCTGTATTTTAACTCGCGAGCTACCCTCGCGTTATTGACTGTAATCCCCCGTCATAGGTATCCCTGAACTGAAATGAACAGTAACATGTATCCCTGAACTGAAATTGACAGTGGCAGGTACCCCTGAACTGAAATGGACAGTTGCAGGTACGTCTGAACTGAAATGGACACAGTGGCAGATACCCCAGAACTGACATGGACCGTGGCGGGTAACCCTGATCTGAAATGAACAGTGACAGGTACTCGTGAACTGAAATGGACAGTGACAAGTACCCCTTTACTGAAATGGAAAGTGGCAAGTAACACTGAACTGAAATGAACAGTGACAGGTACCCCTGAACTGCAATGGACAGTGACATGTACTCCTGAACTAAAATAGACAGTGACATTTCTGAACTGAAATGGACAGTGACATGTACCCCTGTAGGGAAATAGACTGTGGCAGGTACCCCTGAACTGAAATAGACAGTGACAGGTATTCCTGAACTTAAATGGACAGTGGAAGGTATCCCTGAACTGAAATGGACAGTTGCAGGTACGCCTGAACTGAAATGGAATGTGGCAGGTACCCCTGAACTGCAATGGACAGTGGCATGTACTCCTGAACTGAAATGGAAGTAACTGGTACTCCTGCACTGAAATAGACAGTGACAGGTACCCCTGAACTGAAATGGACGGTGGCAGGTACTCCTGAACTGACATAGACGGTGGCGGGTAATCCTGAACTGACATGGAACGTGGAAGGTAACCCTTAACTGAAATGGACAGTGACATGTACTCCTGAACTGAAATGGACAGTGGCAAGTTCCCCTGAACTGAAATGGACAGTGGTAGGTAACCGTGAACTGAAATGAAGAGTGACAGGTACCCCTGGACTGCAATGGACAGCGACAGGTACCCCTTAACTGAAATGGACAGTGGCAAGTAACACTGAACTGAAATGAACAGTGACAGGTACCCCTGAACTGCAATGGACAGTGACATGTACTCCTGAACTAAAATAGACAGTGACATTTCTGAACTGAAATGGACAGTGACATGTACCCCTGTAGGGAAATAGACTGTGGCAGGTACCCCTGAACTGAAATAGACAGTGACAGGTATTCCTGAACTGAAATGGACAGTGGAAGGTATCCCTGAACTGCAATGGACAGTGGCATGTACTCCTGAACTGAAATGGAAGTAACTGGTACTCCTGCACTTAAATAGACAGTGACAGGTACCCCTGAACTGAAATGGACAGTGGCAGGTACTCCTGAACTGACATAGACGGTGGCGGGTAATCCTGAACTGACATGGACCGTGGAAGGTAACCCTGAACTGAAATGGACAGTGACATGTACTCCTGAACTGAAATGGACAGTGGCAAGTTCCCCTGAACTGAAATGGACAGTGGTAGGTAACCGTGAACTGAAATGAAGAGTGACAGGTACCCCTGGACTGCAATGGACAGCGACAGGTACCCCTTAACTGAAATGGACAGTGACAGGCATCCCTGAACTGAAATGGACAGTTGCAGGTACGACTGAACTGAAATGGACAGTGGCAGGTATCCCTGAACTGAAATGGACAGTTGCAGGTACGCCGGAACTGAAATGGACAGTGGCAGGTATCCCTGAACTTAAATGGACAATTGCAGGAACGAGTGAACTGAAATGAACAGTGACAGCACACCTCAACTGAAATGGACACAGTAGCATATACCCCAGAACTGACATGGACCGTGGCAGGTAACCTTGATCTGAAATGAACAGTGACAGGTACTCGTGAACTAAAATGGACAGTGACAAGTACCCTTGCACTGAAATGGACAGTGGCATGTAACCCTGAATTGGATTGAACAGTGCCATGTACTCCCTGAACTGAAATGGACAGTTGCAGGTACGACTGAACTGAAATGGACAGTGACAGCACCCCTGAACTGAAATGGACACGGTGGCAGATACTCCAGAACTGACATGGACCGTGGAAGGTAACCCTGAACTGAAATGAACAGTGACAGGTACTTCTGAACTGAAATGTACAGTGGCAAGTACCCCTGAACTGAAATGGACAGTGGCAGGTAACCCTAACCTGAAATTAACAGTGACAGGTACCCCTGAACTGCAATGGACAGTGGCATGTAATCCTGCACTGAAATGGACAGTGACTGGTACTCCTGGAAATGGACAGTGACCTCTGAACTGAAATCGACAGTAGCTGGTACCCCTGAACTGAAATGGAGAGTGGCTGGTACTCCTGAAGGGAAATAGACTGTGGCAGGCATCCCTGAACTGAAATGAACAAGCGACAGGTACCCCTCAACTGAAATGGACAGTGACAGGTACCCGTGAACCGAAATGGACATTGACAGGTACCCATGAACTGAAATGGACAGTGGCAAGTACCCCTGAACTAACTGGACAGCGGCAGATACCGCTGATCTGAAATTGACAGTGGCAGGTACACCTGAACTGGAATGGACAGTGGAAGGTACCCGTGAACGGAAATGGACAGTGGCATGTAACCCTGAACTGAAATGGACAGTGACATGTACTCCTGAAGGGAAATAGACCGTGGCAGGTATCCCTGAACTGAAATGAACAGCGACAGGTACCCCTAAACTGAAATGGACAGTGACAGGTACATTTGAACTGTAATGGAGTATGGCAGGTACCCCTGAACTGAATGACAGTGGCAGGTACCCCTGAACTGAAATGGACAGTGACAGGTACCTCGGAACTGAAATGGACAGGGGCAGGTACCCCTGAACTAACTGGACAGCGGCAGATACTCCTGAACTGAAATAGACAGTGGCAGGTACACCTGAACTGGAATGGACAGTGGGATGTACCCGTGAGCGGAAATTGACAGTGGCATGTACCTCTGAACTGAAATGGACAGTTACATGTACTATTGAACTGAAAGAGACAATGGCAGGTAATCCTGAACTGAAATGGACAATGGCAGGTACCCCTGAACTGAAATGGGCAGTGGCAGGTATCCCTGAACGTAATTTGACAGTGACAGGAACCCCTGAACTGAAATGGACAGTAACAGGTATCCATGAAGTGAAATGGATAGTGGCAGGTACCCCAGAATTGAAATGGACAATGGCAGGTACCCCTGAACTGACATGGATAGTGGCAGGTACTTGAAAACTGACAAGGACAGTGACAGGTACTCCTCAACTGAAATGGACAGCGGCAGGTACCCCTGAACTGAAATTGACAGTGACAGGTATCCGGAACTGAAATGGACAGTTACCCCAGAACTGAAATGGACAATGGCAGGTACCCCTGAACTGAAATGGACAGTGGCAAGTACCCCTGAACTAACTGAACTGCGGCAGGTACCCCTGAACTGAAATGGACAATGACAGGTACTCGTACTCCTGACCTGAAATGGACTGTGGCAGGTAGTCCTGAACTGAAATTGACAGTGGCAGGTACTCCTGAACTGAAATGGACAGTTGCAGGTACTCCTGAACTGAAATGGACAGTGGCAGGTAACCCTGAACTGACATGGACCGTGGCAGATACCCCAGAACTGACATGGACCGTGTCAGGTAACCCTGAACTGAAATGAACTATGACAGGTACTCCTGCACTGAAATGGACAGTGGCCGATACCCCTGAACTGAAATGGACAGTGGCAGGTACCCCTGAACTGAAATGGACAGTGGCAGGTACTCCTGAACTGAAATGGACAGTGGCAGGTACTCCTGAAATGAAATGGACTGTGACAGGTACTCCAGAACTGAAATGGACAGTGGCAGGTACCCCTGAACTGAAATGGACGGTGGCAGGTACTCCTGAACTGAAATGTACAGTGTCAGGTACTCCTGAACTGAAATTTACAGTGACAGGTACCGCTGAAATGAAATGGACAGTGGCTGCTACCCCTGATCTGAAATGAAGTGTGGCTGGTATCCCCGAACTGCAATGGACAGTGGCATGTACTCCTGAACTGAAATGGACAGTGACCGGTACCCCTGAACTGAAATGGACAGTGACCGGTACCCCTTCACTGAAATGTACACTGACAGGTACCCCTGAACTGAAATGGACAGTGGCCGCTACCCCAGAACTGACATGGACCGTGGAAGGTAACCCTAAACTGAAATGAACAGTGGCAGGTACTCCTGAACTGAAATGGACTATGGCAAGTACCCTTGAACTGAAATGTACAGTGACAGGTACACCTGAACTGAAATGGACAGTGGCCGATACACCTAAACTGAAATGGACAATGAAAGGTACCCCTGAACTGAAATGGACAGTCGCACGTAATCCTGAACTGAAATGGACTGTGGTAGGTACCCCTGAACTGAAATGTGCAGTGGCAACTGGCAAGTACCCTGAATTGAAATGGACAGCGGCAGGTACTGCTGAACTGAAATGGACAGTGGCAGATAACCCTGAACTAAAATGGACAGCGACAGGTACCCCTGAACTGAAATGGACAGTAGCTGGCACCCATGAACTGAAATGGACAATGGCAGGTACCCCATGGACTGAAATGGACAGCGGCAGATACCCCTAAACTGAAATAGACAGTGGCAGGTACCCCTGAAGTGAAATGGACAGTAACCGGTACCCCTGAACTGAAATGGACAGTGACAGGTACCCCTGAACTGAAATGAACTGGACAGTAACAGGTAACCGTGAACTAAAATGGACAGTGACCGGTACCCCTGAACTGAAATGGACAGTGGCTGGTAGCGTTGAACTGAAATGGACAGTGGCAGGTACCGCTGAACTGAAATGGACAGTGAAAGAAGATAACTAGTTTCATGAGGAATATAATAACTTCCTCATGAAATAAACCTCCGCTGTTGGAACTGTTTTATGGCGTAAGACCCATGTTTTCAAAAAGTTCAGCCAGAAAAATATGTGCAGCGTCCGACATATGCATCAGTTCCATATACATATGTATCCGCATATACCTCAAATTCTGATGTTGGTTATAGAGAATAGTAGGTTAGTGCCGTGAATGTGAAAAAATATATGGCGAGGCTTAGTAAACTGGATGGGCAAGGCTTGCCGAGCACATCTTGAAACCGTGCCGAGTCAGATATATTTTCCCATTCACGGCACTAACCTACTATTCTATTTATCCCGTCAAGAATCCAAAATTAATTTAGTTAATTTAGCCTTCAAAAGCGAGATTAGTTAGAACCGAATTACATCAAACACTCCTTGGCGCTCAGAACATAGTTCGATACAGTATGGTAGAAAAATCCGTTAATCAACAGTCATGACAGTAAACTGATCAATAATTGTTTTAGACTGTAGGAACTTTACGCACCGATTTATTTCCAGAATAATCTTAAAATGTTACAAAGATTTTGTTTCTGTTCTTTTCATCGTTCGTGAATCAGGGAAATGAAGAAAAAAACAAGATGGCGACTTTACGATTTAATCCTATTTAGAATGGCGACCATGCATCCCGAATTAACCATTAAAACGTGTACTTCAGGCAGGTTCAACAGATGAATGTTCTGTTGATACTTTATATTTTGTCACAAACAATGTGAAATTACAGCTTCTTTTCAACGAAATACGCTCTCAAAATTCACCAGACCACTCCATTTTAATTTGGGGACAAATTCTGCAACGATTGCGATCTGTCCTGAATAAAAATCGACAACACAAACACCATTTTGTTTCGCTTATTTCCTTACCTGACTGGAATCACTGGGAGCAGCCATTTTTATTTTAAATGACGTAGTAGACTTATTGACATACTTATAATTATGACGTCAGTCATGTCTGAATGACGCACGGAATGGTTAGAGAGCAAACGCAATTGAAATTGAGGGACGTAATGGAAATTGATTTGGCATCCAGAAAATGGCATGAACTTAATTTTATTTTCCTGCGATATCGTTTTTATTTGCCAAATTTAACCCTCACACTGTAAACAGTTCCATTTCCATCAGACTATTCAGTCAACTCAAGAAGTATACTGGCAAAAGTAGTCACCAACACAAATGACACGTATGACGCTTATGGGATTTGTGACCAGCATAGCTTCTGATCAAATAACACACTCCTGTAGCTTGTTATCTATAATGCTTGTTAGAATCATGATGGGTGTTTCATTGATGGAATGACGAACAGTGCAGATCCTGATCAGACTGTGCGGATGCACAGGCTGATCTGGATCTACAATTGTCCTAAAATCAATATATTTCTCCAGTCACAGTCACAATTATGCGAAGCAAAGCAACATTCCTAGACAGTCATACTTTAGTCGTTCGTTATAAGAATTAGACTGAAAACTTAGACTGAAAACTTAGAACAATTTGGCATTATTTATTGGACATGACTCAAGATAAAATCTGTTCTTTATAATTTATCGAAAATATTATTTGTTCAGGTGACGCATTTAATAAGTATAAATAATAAAAAAATACCATGCCTCATTTGCATATGAAAATAGCCTGATACCACCGCGAGTCACTATCAGTAAATAAATATTGCTAAATGAGTATATCTGTATAGCGGGCACTCGTAAATTTTAGAACTAGTGGACTAGTGACACAAGTATACACTTATTTAATTCCTATAAAGAACATTTTGTGCCTACTGAGTGGGCATGTACCTTTAATATCGGACCTTATTCCGAAAGTAGTAGGGGGCTAAACCGGAAGTGTACATGAGGATGTGATAAATAAGTTAGATCACGTTTGTCCACATGTACGAGCTATAATCCGTTCGGTAAAGCTCGCGGATTATCTCCTCGTACATGCGGATGAACCGTGATATAACCGATACTTATACACGGGCCGTGAAAGGTCTTCTTATCATGCGAATAAGCGTATTAAATTATTAGTTATCTTATAACGAACGACCAAATGTAAGACGCCTTTATCCTACGTTTCCTTAACCAGAAAATTGGTTTGAGGCGTCAT
Organism: Conchocele bisecta; assembly: GCA_029237695.1. NCBI lineage: Eukaryota > Metazoa > Mollusca > Bivalvia > Lucinida > Thyasiridae > Conchocele > Conchocele bisecta. Next base: position 102,725,241 of record CM055271.1, read on the forward strand.
AAGGTCGATTTTCCCGTGAATCTGGTCTGTATAACAACGTACGGTACGGTCACAGAGTTACAGGCTGCAACTAAGACATTTGTTGTGTTTTTAATTTTGGCGGGGCATTTGAATATTTCTATTTCAACTTTTTGAATTTTGGCGGGAAATTTCAACTTTGAATTTTGGCGGGGGAAACAGTAGGTTATGCCAAATGCCACACCTTGCATATTGGGCTAGTTCACCTTCTTACTACTGACGTTGTCTTTAAGGTCTCACCGGACAATTGGCGGCTACGATCAAAAAGGGGGTGGATGATTTCCTAGATATTTCAGCACTGACCCTATAATTTGCACGAGTGTGTGCAGACAGATAGGTTTATTAACATTTCGACATTTTTTTTAGACGTTATCGGGGATATAAAGTTTGAAAAATCCTACACTACTGGCTGAAGGCCTTCATGGTTGGACTTTTAAAAGTTATATATCCCCAATGCATTCTCCAAAAATATATCCTATATTGCACGTTAACTGGTTTCATGCATGGTACTCGGCGCAACGTCGTTTCTTATGAAATCTGTAAACTCGTTTAATAAACTGGCTGAAATATCAGAAATGGCATTATAAATATAATGCCATTTCTGATATTTCAGCCAGTAGCTGCGAAATACTGTAACAGTCGGCAGCAGTAGTTTACACGACTATCCTGCTTACCATAGTGGAGAAATGACGTCAGTAACGTCGCAATGGCGTTAGTAACGTCGTAAGGACGTGTTCCCTCAATCAAATACTGTCTACAGGCACACCCACGAGACAGTCGCCGTCACTACGGCCCGCCTCCAGAAATTAATTCACACAACGCTTTGTCATATTTTAAGCTAGAAACAAAATTACTACCCCGCTCCATACCACTCGCGAGGGTAGCAATTAAACCCCATCTCTTTAATGTAACGTATGTAAGAATTATTTTTGCAATCGGTTATCCGGCGTATTGATATGTTTGCGATATTGCACCCTCACAGCTGTATCAATAATTAATAAAGAACATACACATGCAGAAATTGGTTATTTGACCGTATCAAGGTGTTTATATGACATTTACATGCATGGCTTGTACATTTGAAAGCTTCATTTTGTTATGTTGAATGTTGAACAACAACTAGGAAAATTGATTTCCCTGTTATATTATCTTTGGCGATTTACTAGTTCTACATCAAATATTATTTGTTTAAAGGTATGAAATATACAGTTTACTAAATGTTTACCTGCAACATGTTTGGGTATGCACTTTGGTTACTCACACTTTTTGAATGGGTCAACTTGTAGCCGTCGATAACATATCGGAGGCGAATTATTGTAGCTAATGTTAAGCTTGATTCGTTTTGTTTTTATAAAGTAGCATGTGTGAAATGTATTAACATGTTTATTTACGCAGGTGAAGTGATTATTTTGAAATACTAATTGATTGGGAGGTACGCTAACTCGTATGTTTAGCATAAGGACCCAATCACTCGTGCAATATTTCACGATAATCATCTCTCCTGGTTACATAAACGCTATATAATCACTTAGTCATGTAAGGTCCTTTATATATTTGTTAATTCTGTTCAAAGCGTACCTGATGTGACTGGATGCCGCCGGCTCATTTGGTTGCAGTAGGCAATTGACATACGTTTTATGATGTGTTTCACAGAGATGTGATTGCTCCTGCAAAAATAGAAGAAGCAAACATAACCCCAACTATGACTGTAGTGAGTGGTCGTATATGTGATTCCATGTACCAAGGAACGAATTGTGCGACATAATATATATGTTACAGATACTGGGGAACATATTGACTGTCCATAGCCATATGTAGAAAATTTCACCAAATTTGCAAAGCATACTTTTCTAGCAAAGTGTACTTTCAAGGAGTAATCATATATATTTTCCGAAATGCATTATTTCATATAGTACTAACGCATATATTTGATATTTAAAAGTATGCAGAATGGCTGTTATAATGTAATATATTCGGTATAATAAAAAATAATAAATGTATCCTTAAATTGAAGATTTATCCCTCAAAGTGTACTTAGCAAGATAAGTATACTTTGCAATTTGGTGAAATAGGTTACTGCTGTATTGACGAATTAACAGGCATGTGGCAGTTTTCACAAGACTGCCAGCTTTATAGCCATATGGACACAACGCCGTGACACATAAATATGCTACATGTATGCTCTCATAAACCAGAGAACATATGTAATCAGATAAGAAATACAAAAAACCATTACATGGCCTTATGTAGAGGCAAATGTGTTGATGTGTCGCAATATATTGATGTTAAAGGTACATGCCCACTCAGAAAACACAACCTGTTCTTTATATCAGAGACATCATCTGAGACATTTTCTGGCAAAATAAATATTAATTTACCATTATCCCATTGACATTGGCATTATTATACATTTTATATCCGACGTAACTTTCCACACTGATATCAGGGGCGATAACCGCGTTTCCTTTAAATGTTAACGGACATCACTATTGAAACTCTGTATTTATCTTTTGATGTGCAATTATCATACTTTATAATCTGTCGAAAATATAATTTTGTCTGGTGACTACGGTGGCACAGAGGGGACATGGAAATATTGTTTACTTTCGCGTGGACACGCAATAGGTTTTGCGTGCGCACGCTATATGGCATAGGTTTTGCGTGAGCATGCGATAGCTTTTACGTGCGCACGCGATAGGGTTTTGCGTGTGCACGCTATATGTTTTGCGTGCGCACGCTATAGGGTTTTGCGTGCGCACGTGATAGCTTTTGCGTGCGCATGCGATAGGTTTTGCATACACACGTGATAGGTTTTGAGTGCGTACGCGACAGTTTTTGCGTGCTCACACGATAGTTTTTGCGTGCGCACGCGATAGCTAACATATTGCGTGCGCACGCAAAACATATCGCGTGCGCACGCAAACCTTATCGCACGAAAAACCTATCCCGTGCACACGCAAAGCCTATCGCATGCGCACGCAAAACCTATTACGTGCGCACGCGAAAGTAACAAATATTTCCATGTCCCCTCTGTGCCACCGTAGGTGACGCATTTAATCAGTATAAATAATTAAAAAATGCCATGCCTCATTTGCATATGAAAATAGCCTGATACCAACGCGCGTCACCATCAGTAAAATAAATATTACTAAATCATTATATCTGAATAGCGGCGACTCGTAATCTTTAGAATTGGTAGAATAGTGATACAATTACATGCATACACTTATTTAATTCCAATAAAGAACAGTTTGTGCCTACTGAGTGGGCAAGTACCTTGAAATATCGAAATAAGGATTATACATTCCGGTATATCAATATACAGGTATTATGGCCATATGTTTTTTTCACAGATGGAGACATGTGTTGTGTGGTGAAATATATAATTCCACTGTCTATGACAGTCCGTATTTATATTACACCAAGCTGTAAAATATGTTTGTGTGACTATTTTTTAACAACACTAATCACCGTTGATTGCAAATAGCCTCATACACGGAAACTGGCACAGCGTGTCTTTTTACCTGGCTAACCCCACAACACATACCATATATACCTACTACTGTTCTATAGTGTTATACTGTATTACAATGGTACAGGGAAACTTCATATGGGGAGAGTATATATGACCCAAAGGCATGTGTTTTTACATATAGTACAGTACAGTATCTAGGAAAAGTGTACACGTCAGCCATAGCTTATGCACATTTGAAACTGTTGGCAAACGTACACCACTATCTGGCTTGTAGTACATCTTGGTGCACTATAATTGATACGAGTCCGTTCTCCTGGCTTTTCTATGTATGATTAGCTACATTCACAGGTGACTGAAAAAACATAGCATGTCAGTATCATTTCTAGTATATAAGTGTAAGGTCAACAACGTAGTAAAACATGTGCATATTTCAAACCCGTTAAAATGACAGGAATCGGTAGGTTATTATAACAAGTTCCATGGAATATGTATAAACATACAGCATCCAGCGTCACAGTGCTGTTTACCGGGTTAAAACGTACAATTTGCATGTGATATAGCACTAGTTTTGTCACCCCGTTCTCTCCAGAAAAAGTCATCGAAATCGACGGCCCCTGAACATATTAATAATGTATACAGATAGGTAGGTATTTCGTGGTATTTTCAGTCTCCTAGTGCATTGTCAGTATATATGGGCCGCGCCATGCGAAAACCGGGCTTAATTACAACGTCATGAAAAGCAGTAAACGACGTCGGAAAAACGACGTTTGCAGCGTCGCTGTAAAAGTTTTGCCCTCCCATTTACGTTTACTGGTCTCAGTTAACATTAAGTGTGAACAGAAAACGGAAAATTATAACTTACTGAAACTTTCACTAACATGAGACGCGATACTTGCACCTTAGTACACATATTATGACGTAATGACTTGACGTCACGTACTTGTGACGTCGCTGAACGTGAATACATGTTTGACGTTATGGCCATGGTGTCGTGACAAAATATTATAGCAAGGATACTTGCACGAGTTCCTCGCAGACTTAGAAATGCTTCAGACGCTGTGCAATGTCGCATAACTGTCGTTCTTTGACATTGTCACTCTTTTTCGTCGGTTATCCTTATGAATTCAAAATGGTAAACGCATAATTTAAATGGCTACATATCAGCGAAGTCTTCGCTTACACTGCACCTTGAATCCTAAATAATCTTAAATATGAACAACCTAGTGTATGCCAACGATATTACCATATATTATCTTGGTAAATTGAGACACTTTTGAACAATTCTATCCAGTACTTAGCGAATGATATGCCATTTAACGCCACTCATTTTATCATAAACGGAGGTAGATACGCAGCTATATAATGACATATATATCCAGGGTTTGTATTGAATTTGGCAAAACAAATGCATCAAAATCTCTATAATAGATTCAGAATCAGTGATTTCAATGCAGTTCCTTCATTGTTTGTGCATAAGCAATACATAATGCACAAAACACACAGTGAGGTCGGTGGAGTTTTCGAAAAGTCTTGAAATTAATTGGAAATTTGATGGTCATAAACTTGCTTTTCGCACGATTTGTAGTATCGAATCATCAGCTTATCACTTGACTGCATAATAATGTATGTCTGAATCAGGCGATGGTAATGCGATCCTCAAGAAAGACACCTGGCGACAATTATAAGGTATCACGCTACCAAATCTGCCCGACGTCGTGTTTTGTTACAAAGTTAATGTTATAAGCGGCCTACTTCCTACTTTAAAATATGTTGTCGCATACGAAATGTTAAATAATGTCGCTATTATTCCCCAAAATTGTATCAGACAGCAGCAAACAACAGGGAAACGCCAACACTCTGCCTTATTTGAAATTAATACGGAATTATGTTACTTGGGTCGCAATCCAAAACATGAGGTTACATTAATAGCAACTGCAATAAACTTTATTTTCATACTTTGTCTTGGCTTAATGGGAAACACTTGGAAAGACTACGAGATATTCAAATTTGGTTGACATGCGATAAAAGATGACTAATCTATAGGACTTGTCCGGGTATTTTATCAACACCCCTTGTATACGCCGTTGATAAAAACGTTGTAATTTCAACGTCATTGATCTAAAATGTCATATAAGTTTTTACCACGCGTCATAAAAATACTTCTAAAATGAAAAATAATTGGGATACATTGATAATTTTGGCGGCATATGGCTTTTAAAAGATGTACAATTCAGAATACGCGAACAAGTAAACACTGAAAATGTTGTCATTAAGCCCGGTTTTCGCATGGCGCGGCTCATATATATATTATATACGTATATTAATATATCTAGAATGGAATGTGCACCATTCCAACTTCGTTGTGCCGAATAATTGCGAATAAATTTGCGAATTAACATGTACTGTCGAAAACAATTTGGCTGTCATTGTTACAGCAAAACTCACTTGACGTGACGTCATTTCTAGAAAGAGCCAATCGGAACGCGCTTCGCGGTTCCAGGGGACCATCGATTTCGACGACGTTTTGTGGGGAAGATTATGTGGACAAATAGTGCTGTAAAACAGACACCAATTACTGTTTAACCTGCTAAATGACACTGTGATGCTGAACGATGTCTTTTTATAAATATTCATCATGAAATGCTATGGTAGGGTAACAATTTCTATCATTTTAACGGTTTGAAAAAGGTGCGTGTTTCACAGCGTTGCTGACCTTTTTATTTATATTAGAAACTAGATATTATCGCTGATATTTTCTTTTTCTGGCAACTGTGGCTACATCGTATCGTATGTTTTCTTTGCAGTTTCCGTTCTTTGTCTATCGCCAGAGAGGTGAACCTGGCTGATGGCTGGAACACACAAAGATGGCCGAGTTGGCCACTTCATGTGCCGTAGAGGGTACACTAACGAGGCAGTGTCCACATATATGTTACACATACATTCCATCACATTCACGAAGAAATACTGTTTGAATCAAAGGATGATCTCGTATAGAACGGGTCCTTAAATACTGGCAACACTCTACCACGTGCACCGTGTCAACACTAATGCATTGTTATATTTTATGACGCCATAATTACTTTGTATTTGCACAAACAAACATTTCACCCTAGCTTATTGACGATACGCAGTTTCAGGACCTTATGTTTCCTGGTTGAAATACAAAACATTTCCAGTGGATAACGTTTTCGTACAGAGACACCATGTACATGGACGTGGTTTTGTCGCAAATTTGTAATACCAGTAGACTGGCATTACAACTTTGCGACAAAACCACGTGAGATTTAGAGGAATAAGTACCTCGGGTTTCACCCTATATCTGCCCTTGCGGATGCATTTGTACAACTTTGCGACAAGACCACGTGCGATTTAGAGGAATACGTACCTCAGGATTCACCGTATATCTGCCCGTGCGGATACATTTGTGCAACTTGCGAGAAAACTTGATGACCACCAGAAGGTCGCAGACAATTATTGGACAGTCCTTTGCAATCATCAACACCTACAAGCATACACATGTGTATCTATGTGGCCATGTGTTACTGAATAATTATTTACAACTTCCATACATTCAAATGGAAACGCCCATGCAACGTATTGCTTTATATCACAATGCATTAGTGTGTTGATTCGTTAAAGTGTGTTTAAGTCATTAATTTACACGACGTTAATTTCCACGCTATTGACCGACAACGTCGCTGTTCCATGAATTGCGAAAACTCGACGCAAAAGAAGATGCAATCAGAACTTATGGGTTGGCGAAAACCGTAAAAATAATTTCTGATGGCTTTTTTAGTACAATGTGGCATCCATGCTTTGACACCAATTATCAACACTAGGATGGATGCCACGTGGTTTGTTTCCGCTTAAGTTTTTTTGGGACACCTAAAGGGAACATTTAACGGAAAATTATAGTAAATTTAATCAGACTTATTTGTAAATATATATTTATGCAATATTTAAGTATGTTAAAAGTATGTACATTCATTTAAAACGAAATTTGGGGCCGTAATATTAGGGGATAACCATGCCGTAAAACTGATTCACAGACCATAAAACCTCCCACATACCGCTCAAAATCGAAAAAAAAACAAAGCATGGTTATCCCCATTATAATGTACCTAGTGTGCTCCCTACTTTTTGCAACGTCGTAACATATCACGAACAGTGATATTTTTCAATATGTCAGCAGGTTGTTGTCGTCATCGATAACCGCCTCACACCAAATGGATTTGAAGAAATTGAACTCCACCGAAGAATATTCCTATTTCAAATTGATATTAACGGGACTTTTTCTAACTGGAAGACACGTATACATGAATTCAACTCTAAAGTTTATTTTACCAATTTTATTGCTTTTCTATATGTGGTTGCAACAGCTTATTGCTTTTATTCATTAAATAAATGTCAACTTCTGCAGTGTAGTGTATACTATTATGTCGTTATTTTACATTTTGTGAATTTGTATGCTATATTGTTTGAACCAAGGTCTTTTATCATCCATAGACCACATACAACACATTTGGGGTTGGTTCCATTTTTTTACATAAGCCATATGACCGCCATCTTGAAATTCAAAATGGCCGCCATTGAAATTTATATTTCGATGTCAAAGTCATTATGTGTGGTGTTTTTGCAGCGGAAAACACATTATTATGGACAATACATATTGGCAGAATGAGTTCAATACATTTTGAGATACCAGTCATTTTGGTTTTCAACATGGCTGCCATTTAAAAATTGGAAATCAGTATTTATTTTACATTTTTGAATGTCGTGGTAACATTTTGTATTTTCCTTCTGGTTGTACTCGTATTTCTTTGAACATAAACACTGAGGTTATTGCTAACTGGTGTTGTGCTACGAGTAATCTTTATCTTCAAAATTGCCACCAAAACTAAGTGTGGTATGTACATCGCCACATCAAACATTTGTTACACATTCTAGTATTTCTGTGGCTGTAGTTATGTTCTTTCAAATGACATTGTCATTGGAACATGTGAGTCTGATTGAAAATATATCTATATAAAATATGTAACAACATTGAAGTTGGTTCGTTTTTTTAAGATCCGCATGGCCGCTAATTTCAAATTACAAAATCGCCGCCATTGAAATTAATTTATATTTAACGTCAACGTTATATGTGGCATTTTTTATTATTATTTATTATGGATAAGAAATATTGGGATAATTATTTCAGTACATTTTAAAATGGCGGCCATAGTATGTTTAAAATGGCTGCCATTTAAACTTGACAATATAATATTTGTTATGCAGTGGTGATACTTTGTATGTTTCTTCTGTTTATACTCGTAATATAATGACCACACATTGTTGAGATTATTGCTAACTAATGATGTGGTACCAGACACCATTATCTTCAAAATAGTCGCTGGAAATAAGTGTGTCACATACATTGCCACTGCAAGGATTTACGTATTGCTGTATTCCGTATTTACATGCATTACGTGTTACATATTGTTGTGGATTATAGTTATGTTTCTTCAAATGATATCTCAGTCAGCACATGTGTTTTCCTTTAAAATCAGAAGATGAACATATGCCAAATCATCCATGTATCCAATAAAGTGTATATGATGCACCTTCTGCAGTCTGCAAATGTTAAAGCTACTATGCTTTTATCATGTAGCGTTTCTTGCTCTGTTGATAACTGGATCGTATCTTGTCACACATCGAAACATTGGAAATACCTGCTTACAAGTGGTCAGTAAACTGGATAGATTGGAGTTTCGATATTCCAGTATACCCAAATATAGGTCTGTAAATTCACCTTTTGTTTTTACGAGACTGTGTTTCACAATGATTTCTGTTCGCTCATTACTGGACATTTGCTACAGCACGTGACATTAAGGAAATCCCATTATTTTGCAAAATCAGCAAATTCCTAGTAGGCAAATTGCAGACTTCATCCCACACATGTGTATTTGGTACACTATGCTTAATTTTATATTAACACATGAGTTGTGATCCCTTCAGACCCGATATAATGATAATGACCATGGAACAATACTACCTTTTCAACGTGTCCATTTTTCTACAGTTTCCTGTAAACAATTCTGTTACACACGTGGTCTACACATAATGCCGAAAAAGTCATTTAATCACACAAATACTGCCTTTTCGACAGTTCTTCTACATTTTCCTGCATACATATATATTGTATAGGGTTTATATTTTATATAAGGAGGAACTCCTTTGACCGCATTTTGAATGTGTTTGTGCCAGCAATGCCTTTCAGGAACACCAACAAGATGGAGACTCTAATGTAGATGGTGATGATACAGATTAAAAGCGCTGTATTCATAATTAAGAAAATTTCTGCATACACACATTGGCCGTTTTGAAATCTAATATGTTTTTCATAAACAATGACTTTAAATTAACTTTAGTCATATATAATTTACTTTCAATAATGATTATAGTATGCGAAAAAATCAGTCCAAATGGTTTGTGCATAATTATATCAGAATTATATGATTTTCACGGCAGCCATTTTGAAAATTAGAATACAATACGAACGTTTGTTCCAAGAACGTAGTAAAACAGTAAACACAACCTAACTGTAAATACACTTTACTAAAGACAGTACGTAGTGAAGACAAACAAATATTATTTACATAGAAGCCTTTTTGAAAACAGAATGTCCGCTATTCCAGTTATCAGAAAAAGTGGAACCAACTCCAGTTTTATTATTTGAACTATGTAGTTGGCACAGCCGAACATAATATTCTATCTGCATTATAAATGCAGATATGAATATTACAATATATTGTATACGATTTTAGGGCGTTCATTTTTAAATATAAGATGGCCGCCATGGGGTAGTTAAAAATGGAAACAACACTGGTGATGTTGTTTGTAGTCAAATGGTGAGTATCACCAAAAAACGAATTAATACCAGTATTAGAAGTATATATATAATGAATATAACATTTCAAGCCGGCCTTTTTGAAATTCGAGATGGCGGCCCAAGGATTTGTCGAAAAATATGGAACCAACCCCAGTTTTGTACTTCGTGCATTAAATATGATAAAAACATTGGTTATAAGAATGTAGCATAACAAATGCAACACTACATAACATATACACTGGTGAGTTCGTGTGATTTTTACAAAGGAAATGTAAACACGAGTCAACAGGATTTCACACGATTTACGCACATTGTAGTTCGTAAAGTTATAGGCTGGTACTGGCATTTTGAGTTTGCATTTGCGCATTTTAGTAAATTCTTCTGTGTTTTGGGCGGGTGGGGTAATATTTTTGGGTATTTGTTGAACGGCCTCCCTGAAGTCATGTTTGTCAGTCATTGGCCGATTCTCATTTCCGCTTTGGGTTGTACAGGTCAATATGGCAGATTGATTAACCGAACATGTACCGAAAATGATTTGCGAAATATTTGGATTCCCTGCCGCTGGCCATTGTTTACAAAAGCACGTAGGGTTACATAAATATGTCAAGTTGTAAAACACAGACTGGTAAAACGGAGATTTTATATGTTGTGCTTTTTAATATTGTATAACTGCTGTAATTTTAATTGACCAATCAGATGCGTGATTTCTATTGTTGGTGCATTGGAATGAGGAATTATGTTGGAAAATAATGATAAAATGCTTAAAATTGCTAAAATATAAATATATTTTTAATAAAATTAGTTATGTTGAATAACATTTAATAAATAAATTTACATCATACTTAAGCAACATAAAACTTTGTTTGATTTATTTGAACCAAATTGTAGGGCTCTTCAATGAGGAAATTATGTATTAAAATACTGAAAAGTCCGTAAAATACGTAAACAATTTAAAATATATGTATGGAATATTTAAGATACTTAAAATATTTTACTATATTTTTGAGTAAATATTGTGGCCTTAAAACATGTGGGTGTTTAAAGGGGACTTTAATGAAAGCTAGTAATAATAAATATAACTCGACAAATGATTTTTGCAATATATGTACGCAATATTTAAGAGACTTAAAATGTTTTACTATAATTTTGAGTAAATATTGTGGCCTTAAAACATGTGGGTGTTTAAAGGGGACATTAATGAAAACTAGTAATAATAAATATAACTCGACGACTGATTTTTGCGAATTCTCGTCAAATGTGGGAATTATGTTGGAAAATAATGAAAAGTGCTTACAACTGCTAAAATATAAATTATTTCTAATACAATTAATTCCATTTAATTAGATTTCATGGATTCATCTATGCAATGTTGAAGCAACTTAACAATGTTTTGTTTTATTAATTTCAACCAAATGGTATGGCCCCGGCTTCAATTAGGACATTATGTTTAAAAATAATGAAAAGTTCGATAAAATACATAAAACATGAGTATCATTTAAAAAAAATAAGCAAACACAATTTTGTTGCAAATATATGTATACAATATTTAAGCTACTTAACATATTTTACTAACTGCAATTTTTAGCAATTAAAACAAGAAAACTGCTAAAACTAGCAAAATGTTATATTTCATAGATGAAATACACATTAACTATGCTTGCATACCATGTACTATTAATATCACAGTGATAACATAATAAACCACTGTATACTACTAATAAACGGTCAGTTTGAGAAGTACATGTATAAACTGTGTCAGCTGGTAATCACGGGTAAATAATTGATTGCCTATTATTACAAGTTAAAAATCAATCGGCAGTCATTGAAAACACACTTCATGTAAATGATATTAAATACATTATATACGTACTCAACTCAAATATTCTTTTATTACATCCCATTACAGTATATCACATGCAATATGGGGAAATACCAATAACTATCGTTGAATGGCGGAATCTAATGCAACACCATGAACTATAATATTAGATTACATGAGTTTTGCAACTGTATGGGGAAAGCCATTTCATTGCATAAATGGGCTTTCATTGTGCAACAACAGACTGTGTTTAACGTTTAACAATCATAATAATCCAATGTAATAAACATGTCAACTAAACTATTGCAGAAAGTACACTGTCTGATCGTAACAGAATCAATTTATGATAATGTGCTTGTGCAATAAGAAACATTTAATATTTGTGTTGATTTAATATCACATCTGCTAAATTCATTCACCGATTTCATTGGACTCTCGGCATGGCCCCGTTCCAATGCAATCAGTACCCAAGTTCAACATGTATCGTATGAAATCAACACGTATGTGAGACATCTATACACACTAATCATTATAATTTACTACTAGTTAATATAATAGTTGCTGATAAAATAAAATAAAAACTATGTTGACTCTTATAAACTACTTTCAGGCATGGATAGCTTCAATAACAGTGTACGCTTTGAACAAAATACTTGGCTTGTCTTATGATACTAGTTCGACTTTCGCAATGTGCATGTGCGAAATCTGCAACAAGATGTTTAAAGCTATTTAGATACATGTACATGTAATAGTCAACAGGGGCCTAGGACGAAATCGAAATTTCTAGGCGACTGTTGGTCAATGTTGTACAAGTTACAAGTGAACGTCCAGGAAAGTCAGCCATCGCTAATGAATGACCAATGTTTAAAAGACAGACAACTCAACAATAACTATCAAGAGTACAGTCATATACTGTCTGTTTCACGAAACCTGCCCAAATTTTACGGCTATATAAACAATGCAAAAACAATAATATTAAATTAAAGCAAAATTTAAAAATGAGCCTTCTTTTTATTTTGTGAAATTTGGCCCAATATTGATTTTATTGCGAAAAGAAAATGTTCCCCATGTTAAATCCCATAAACATCTTCACAGAGTTAAATCCCCATGTACATCTTCACAGGGTATAAAGATCTCCGCAAGTGGGTTGAGTGGCATCAAAAATTAATCGGAAAACAATTATGTGAGTAATGTCAAAGTATTGTCCACATAACGTAACGTCACAACAAGTGACGTCGTGACCTGCTCCGATATGCTCTGGCCACCAATGTTCACGCCAACTCAGCAACTATAATTAACCAGATATGCTCACGAAAGTCCATACATATACGCATGATATATAAAGACACATGTCTGCAACATATTTCAAGAATACCTCCATGTTCGGTCTGTTAACTGACGTTGTCCACGAACTTCTGGATCAGCCCTCGTACATACTAAGATGGCCGAGGTGGCAACCCCACGCGCCGTTTCAGATGCACGAACAAGAGAATGTTACATGTACACACACATACTGTTACATTTACTAAGCAATTATATTTGCATCAAATGATAGTTAGTAGTACAACTGGTACTCGTTTCGCTAAACTTCGTACGACTACAATATTCGTAAGTGCAACATTATGATAGTCTGCAAATTGCACATTAACAATGTTTTCATGTAAACAATTATTGGATTGGCATTTATTGAGCATAGGCTGCCTATGTTCAACAAATGTACATCCATCAATTGAAATTTCCAGACTATCCTCAATTTGCACGTACGAACATAGACGTACGGCGTTTGTGAAACGGCCCCCATATCCTTAATCATCATCCAATAAATTTAATGTTATTATCCATGTGCATACCGTGTATCCATATTCGGAAATCTCCGAGTAGCAGATTACCATCTGTATATCCACGTACAGCAGGAATGCCAACCTACAATTACAATTCAACCTAAGGCCATAACAAGTTCTTCTTAAGCGTTCGTGTGCGGGTAGATTTTGAGAGTGGCTTTATGAAAAAAAACAAACGAACTGTGTATGCTATATTACACTATTTACTGGTGAAGTAATATGAACATTGATTTGGGACATGCTGTTCATGAATTTACACATTATAAGTGTGTTTTATTATTATTTAGCGGCCATTTAAATTTATGCTAAAAACTTCATCAACCCTTTGCACATTGTAAAGGTTTGAGGAAGTTTTTTCGAAGTCATGTTTGTTTTTACCGGATACGTAAGTAGGTTTTGGCTATACAGGTTGACGCTGAACAGAGAAAAACAATGGCACTGCCTAACCATGAATACTACTAACATGCATTGTTATAATATGCGGTTGTGACTAGCCAAATGGTTTCTGCGACCAGTGTATATCCAGACCAGCCTGTGCAGTCTGATCAGGATCTGCCATGGGCGCCATTCCATCAATGAAACACCCGAAATATAATGTTTCTAAGAATCAATATGATAAGTTATTGTGCTTCTAAGAATCAATATTATACAATTATTGTCTTTTGACGAGGTGAACATCACTTTTCGAAGATCCGTAAATCTCATGTACACCGACTCAAAAGACTATAATTGTTTTATTATATGACACTTTTTAAAATATTTCTGGTCAACAATTTTTTTTTTTTAAATTTTAAAATATTTTTTTCAAAATATCCGGCCGAAAAAAAATGTGTTTGTATTTGTATATAATCACGTGGTCGTGTTTCGGCCAATGAGAATGACTGATGTTATTGTGCTTCTACACAATCAATATGACACCATATTGACTTCGCAGAATCACAATAACGTATTTGTCATACCGCAGATTCTGTATATTTCTCCAGAATTTAGTTTTATAAATAGTCAGCTGGGTTGGAGTTAGAGTGAACATCGTTACACATGTAAAAGGTGGCAATGTGTCGGATAATACGAGTTAGTACACCACTGCCTGCGTTAATCTGGCAAATAGATGTCAACGTTTCTGAACATCTTTTGAAAATATTAACTCGCAATCAAGCAGTTTGATTGGCTGTGTCAGTCAGGCTCAGTCAATCAATATGGTTGCTTTCAAACACAATATTAAACGTTGCAATAGATACAGTGAAACCTCTCTAAGCCGGACACCCTGGTGTCATATAGCACCCAGTTAGACTAGTATACGTTCCAAACTTAGCATCTGCACCATTAACCTATTTCAGGGGCGATAACCGTGTTTCCTTAAAATGTTAACGGACATTACTATTTATTCTCTGTATTTCATTTTTGATGTGCAATGATCATACTTTATAATGTGTCGAAAATTTCAGGTGACGCATTTAATTAGTATAAATAATTAAAATATATAATTTGCATATGAAAATAGACTGATACCACCGCGCGTCACTATCTGTAAACTGCATGTAACTACATTTATTACTAAATTATTATATACAGATCTGTATAGCGGGCACACGTAATTTTTCGAACTGGTGGAATAGTGACACAATTATACACTTATTTAATTCCTATAAAGAACATTTCTATGCCTAGTGAGTGGGCATGTACCTTTAAGAGATAAATTGTCAGTATTTTACAGTAATAGACATGATCAGCATTGTCAGACTATATCTGACAGGTTTGCTACTATAACAAAGTGTATGATCACGTAGTTACAACCACAACAACAAGTACTGACATTTCCAGAAGCCCTCCGATTCAGAGAACGTATTCTTTTATTTTGTCGTTATTATGTAACGGATTTTGATGAAATATGGCGCATCAAACGCGTCTTGTTGAGCTGCATTTTGGCGGTCTCGGTACTTTGGCCCAAACTTCTGTCGTTATTGCGAAGATTCGCTTCTGACACGGAAGTCGATTCTTCGCAAAAACGACATAAGTATGTGCCGAACACCCGGGACCACCAAATGCAGCTTATGAAGACGCGTTTGCTGCGCCATATATCATCAAAATCCGTTGGGTATTAAAGAAAATATCAAATAATACTTACTTTGGAGTGGGCGCGCTTTCAACACGTTCAGCCATTGTTGTTGCTAGTGTAACCACGTGCTCATGCACCGTGTATAATGTTCAAAGAAAATTCCAAGACTTTTGTCTGACCTTTCCCAGATGAGGGTCAGATTTCCCTGACCAATCCAAATTTCACTGACCAATGTAAAACATCCTACATTCCCTCGCCTTGAAATTCCTTGAATTTTCTTTGACCTGTGCTAACCCTGAACTACAATGTACTTGGAACACGGTTGTCCTCTGTAGCTCGCGTACATACGGACGAACCGTGCACTATGTATAACTATTGTCTATTTCACGAAACATGCCAACATTTTACGGCCATATAAACAATGCACAAACAGTATTTGTTTTCGATAATATTAAATTTGATCAAAATTTAAGTACTCTTTTTATTTCGTGATATTTGATCAAATATTGATTTTATTACAAAACAATGATTTGTCTATGGGAATTTAACATGGGGGAAAGGGAGGTGGAGGAGTGTGGGAGGAGTCAGAAAACGAAACATTTTGAAAATCGACTCCGAAACCTGGCTAGAGAGCTTGGAAATTATCTAAAAAGGTACAAAAACACACTGCGTGTCTCATGAGGTACATGTATGTAGACCTACCATCCACAGCTGTAGCAGAGGCCGATAATGGAACCGACGAGCTTGTGGCGGCACGTCATGCAGGCGAACAGGGGATAACAGATCACGCTCGTCTCCAGGCAGAAAACGTACACCAGGAAAACTGCAGTGAAATATGGCTGTTACTCGAAAAATGGGGCTTATCACATGAAATCCTTGGTATGGCGTGTATTAACCAATTTCATAAATGTGTTATGCCACACGGGTAATAACACCTGGGGCGCATTTGTTTGGCTGGCCGCCTCTTGCATGCTACTTTTGCTCAAATATTAGGTGTGCTCATTTTAAATGTTATTCTTGGTGACGTTAGTTATGCTAGTACAGTATTGGATTTTTTTGTAAAATCTAACCTTCAATTTCATCATTTGCATAAATTCAAGAATTCAAGATGGCCAACAAAATCAGTATTTACCTTAAATATCAGTATTTATTGTCAAATGATATACACTGTTAAGCAACTCTAATTGAATAAGAAAACATGACTTTGTACAACAAAAGAGCGCATGGGTAGTGCTAATATAACCAGTGAATATATGTCATATTATCATAGTTAGATGGTCACCACAGTATCAGGGGACCTTTATTTATAGGATGACCGTCTGGTTAGGAATTGACAACTGCATCTACATATATTGTACACACTTTATTATCACTAAACATTTCAACACTAAAACTGATTGGAAGAAGTGTTTGATCATACCTTGGTATTGTGTGTCACTTTATTGAAATTAAGATAATTGTTGTAGTAAATAGTTGGGCCATCAACTGACACAACACATATTACAAAGTTTGTAGCTCCTGAGTCTCATGCACATTCTGATGTACATAGTTATATTAGGATCAATTCCTTTTGCCGATGGCAGTACGCTTGTGTCAGTGATAACACTGCGAGCAATGCTGAGCAGTGGTTATGCTGGCCACACATATGGTAGCGTTCGTTTTCTCAGCTGTGGACCCATATATTATATATCCAATAGTTATTGTATACATATACATCATTAATAATGCTTTGTCTTTGCAGGCATCAATTGTCTTATCAAGTATAATTAATGATGCAGTAATAATACACCACAGGCTAACACAATGAATTCCTGACGTTTTCGACCTGAATTCCTGACGTTTTCGACCAGTATAGATGCCGATAAATTAATAACGTTCACACTTCGTTTTTATCAACATCAAATGAGACGAGTGAATTTATCATTACCTGAATGGCAAACAGTGACGTCTCTGGTCATGTGCAGTCTGCTATGCGGTTATGCTGGCCACAACTGTTGTGATATTCTTTAGACAACCAGGGGCACATTTGTTAAATTATGACCGGACATACGCTCATTACGTTATTCTCTCCAAAATTGAGGATATATATAGCATATATAATACTACCTACACCGTAGCTG
Organism: Conchocele bisecta; assembly: GCA_029237695.1. Classification (NCBI taxonomy): domain Eukaryota; kingdom Metazoa; phylum Mollusca; class Bivalvia; order Lucinida; family Thyasiridae; genus Conchocele; species Conchocele bisecta. Next base: position 102,743,441 of record CM055271.1, read on the forward strand.
CTCATTCCAAAATGTGATTTTGTTCTGTTGAACCACAGTCCCACCACAAGCGCATAATGAAGTGCACGATAAGCTGGCTTTAGGCACTTACGTTCAATATATATTGAACACTTTGAAAAGGGTTTGTTACCAAATTAGTGTCTGTGACATGTCTGCAAGACCTTTCCATGTATCAAAACAGACACTATGACACCGTGCTAATGCATGGAACAATGGCAATGTTTGACATCTTTCTGGCCTAATGCATGACATCGTGGATTGGGAGACAACACAAAATATCTTTCTAGTGCCATATGCAACCAAGAGCTACGATAATTTGGTTCGTACTTGTATGCGCTGTCTTAATGTAGTTACAGACCGTACTACAACAGTTTGAAAGAGAACTCTGCTATGAGAATGTCGCATGCAACATCGTGAGTCAGCCTTCTCATGTGGGTACGATGCTAGTCCTGATATGAAGATCAAAGATGAGTGTGTTTGTTTCGTGGTGCTATATACAAGTAGTTATTTGCTGTCCATAGCAATCGAGTATGCTAAAATCGAATCAACTCGCAAAAAAGCACTGCCAGTTTCCAGAATCTGTTGTTGATTCAACACGTTTTCTATCTCCAGCATGTCTAGTAGCAAGAATCACCCTTGTTGCTTGCTTACATACCAGACTACATTAAACCGTTCGACGTCCGGTAGCTGGGCATGTATATGTGTTACAAATGCATGGTCTACATATTCCTGATATGTTTATGCAGCGTCTGGATGTATCATTGGCACAGCTACTGAACCGCCACAAATCAACGTTGCATCACCATGTGGAATACCTGATTCACCAAACGTATAAAACAAATGTAAATGTCAGGGATATTAGTTCATAAGGACGGTACTATTTGAGAGAAGTGGCAGAGCCCGAGGTCATTATTTAAAGATAGGAAAAATACTACATTGTACATGTTTATAAAATCTAGATCGACTTAAGACTAGGTTGGGAATTACTTCCTAATCCTAAACAATACTTCTGTAACCAAGAACCCACTCTTCCAATGTTTCTGCACAATGTATTTACATGCAAAAAGCTACCTAATCCTAAAGAAACCATCATTCTCCACTAAGCTGGAAATCCCGATAATACTTTTCAGCGAGAAATACCGGGAAATACTGAGACATACAGGGAAATATTACTTGTATTGGACAGTGACATAACACATGTTATAAGTATTAGTTAATCCTCTGCCAACTGGTTTTGAATCTGTCAATTCTTTATTAGTTGGTCTACTGGTAGAAATCCTGCTCATGCAATACTATAAATCATTAAATTATAACAAAATATCTGCTAATATTTGAGAACGCCACACCCTCCCCCTCATCATTGCCACAGTATCATGTTATTAATGTCACACGTAGTTAAACATTGGCATAATCTGTGATGAATGTTAATCCCAGGTAAGTATGCAGTTGTTTTTACAGCCACTAATCAAACATATACAAATTGCTAACAAAATAAAATTAAAAAAATAATAATAATATATTTCCAGGGGAAAATCCTATTTCCCAATATTTCCTACTTTTGAGAGTATTTCCGGGGCCAAGAAATACTGACCCTGTGATTATATATTCATAAAAGAAATAAACCTCATGATTCATGATTATATCACAATCAGAATTGTTTTTATATTTTTGTTAGGAAAATCGTGATTTTGGCGGCCATTTTGGATTTCTGGGTCAGCATGGGCAAAATATGAGATGGCTCCATATTTGAAAAAATCAGTTTATGATTATTAACAACTCCACCAAATTTTATGCTTGGATCATAAAGTGAACAATTCGGCCTTTATATGGAGCTAAGAACCTGGGCTAATATTGCATTATTGCATACAATAGGCGCTCGCAGTGCATTAACGCAGTGAAATAAAATTCATACTATACTACTGTAATACATATGCTGCAGAAAACATGATAGATGACCAATACAGCTTCAATGTATACTATTATGCAGATGCAATAAATAGAATCTAACATTTGTGTTGATTTAATATAATATTTATTAAATTCGTTGACTGATTCAGTAAACCCGTTTAATGAATATTATATTAAATCATCACTAGTGTAAGATTCTATATTTATAACATACTTTTTGCCCAGATAGGAATTCGACGCTGAACACCTTCATCGTCATCGTGATAATGTTGCCCGTCACCGATCCCAGCACAAACATCAGGCCCCATCGGTTGGACATCTCATCCAGGAAACTCATCGGTCTGCAACAGAGGTTGGGGGGCTCACAGTCACTCTAGCAGCCGCGTATCGTGGCAAAGTTTCACATACGGTGGACATATATCCAATATTGTTCTTTGAACAAACGCCGTTGACTAATTTCGCATCTAGTTGAAATATTCACAGAGAAACAACTGTTTTAATACTATATTGTAATATGTCATATTGTAGGTTTCCATTCTTTGTAAGTACATGTACTTCATACATTTAATAGCAAACGTGAGCACATTCTAATAACATTCCTTACGGAGGCAAAGACCAGACTACAACTTTGCCTACAAAACATTCATATAATTATCAAATGTGGTTGGACTACATTCACTACAATTCACAGATAATATAAATTATGAAGTACTGCTGACATGTTACTAAACTTCCCCAAGTACATTAACAAGAGTATCAACGTTATATTAGTAATTGACAGGTTGAATGGAATGTAATAATGACTTAACAATGCAGTTCTGCATACTATGGGTGACTGGATCGAACCAGTCAGCAATCACAATGTATTGAGTCTGTGTTTATTGCGCAATACCTGGTATTGTGTCCTTATCACAAAATATGTTCGATTTGGCAAGACAACATGTGCAGTTTAATTGCTGCAAGATACGTTGAACACTGTAATTATTGTGCAATCATAACCAGCACATGGTCTCCCCTTTATCAGACTGGTCATGCATATGTGTCAGGTGGTTTCTGCATGATTCCCCCACTCTGCATAGGCAGAATATGGTGTGATGTGGAATTAACTACATCTGACATCCTGATATCTTTTCAAATTTATGCAGACAATCATCTTGAGAATGTATGGAGTGGCCAGGTCTTTGACAGTATGTACAGTACGTGCGGTTACCCTAATGGTTGGTCTCCCACTCTGTCAATAACGTACATTCCACTACCACCTTTCTGAAGCGACATATGTGAATTTCGCAACTTTTCCATGACTGATTATATACTGGCATTAACATCACCAATGCTAGAAAGTGATATGTACCCTTGCTGTACAGCTTTTAATACAGCGGTCTTGCCAACCCAATGTGGCGACACAACTGTCTCGACTCCAGTTAGTCCCTGGACTGTAAGCTGGTAACTGGAAATGAGATTATGCGGGTAACTGTGTGTTTTCATCACACATCACTCTCGGAGTGGCCAAGACATTCTGAATTATCCAAGATGGAAATTACGATGGTTGTCACACCAGGGTGACACCGAGCTAGTCTACTGAAGGGACGGAACACCAAGCACGTTGTGGACAGAAACAACAAGGTATATTTTTACAAGCATGATATATTTACATAAATGATAAACACAAACAATAGATGAATATGTCAGTACGGACAACGTCCCCTAGCAGCCACCGCCACAGGCCCTTGCACAACCAAGGCACATCCTCGATTCTGGAACAGGTAGGTAAAGTCAAAAGTAAACGTCATCATAATCTGGATAAATATCCAATGTTAGAGATCATCTAAACAACTCCGGCTTCCGCCATGATGGGAGTGATGTTATAATAACGTCTTAAAGTTACTGGTTCTTATGAGATACTGAGCCTACTTGGGCGGATGGGGTCCATAACGCATCGGTGAACGTCCCTATCGATTCTTCACGTCCTTTGACGGAATGACGTCACCGGAATATGCCCCACTCGATTACGCCCTTGGTCCACGCGGAGCAGAGTCCCCGCTAACACACGGTGTCGTGTCGTGGACTCCAGAATAAGTAAATAACTCTGTGTTGCGTACTGAATTACGCAGACACAAAGTAGGGACGTGCCGTCGCTCGTTACTGACTGGCTGGCTGCCTGGCTGGTGTACTGGCTGGGACTACAAAACACCAACGGTGTTGTTACCAGAATGTAACATGATTATAGTCTCAATAATAGTCACAGTAGTGCACATGAAATCAATATCCTGATTGCATGGCAATACTTAAACATCATCATATATTACAATGATGAAACATGATAAAATGCAATGCACACAAAGATATTTTCACTAATTGGAAGAAGGGGGCTGATGGAATTCATAAGTCGGAAAATGCGATATAACACATTAATGAACAGCCCCTATATCTAGTGTACCCAACGATATACCTCTTCACAGCCGTACATGTGAATACAGACGTCATTCACAGTTATTTACCATTAGTAAACAAACATTTGATTGCGACAGCCCTTACTTTGATCAGACTGCCCGTGGCCAACTGCGCTAACTTAATAAAGAGCAACTGTGCCAAGTATTCTCCTGTACAGACTCACAGTATTACATTACATTACATTACTAATCATAAACACTGTATACTCTAATCAGACTGTAGGATTCCACAGGCTGACCCAAAGCATCAGTGATTGAAACAAATTATACTTCACATCATGTCCTTATTGCAGCTTACTGATGTATAAATCAGTGCACTTAGAGCAGAACTGTCTGATCTGGCCCATATTGGTCGCAATAGCACTTACAATATTTACAACACACTGCGAACGTAATATGATTTAATAAAATGAATGTACAGACGACTGGGTTAGGAGTTAACATGTGTTTCCCCATAGAGTAATGAAAATCGTCCAGAAAATTCACGTTACAATTGTGACATGTTAAAATTGGCAATATTCTCATGTATTGTACAGGGCACAGACTGATATTCGATTGAATCGTAACATAAAATGCATGGCTAATGTTAGTGAACGTTTCAATCAAGTTCGCCCTTCGTTTTACAAATACAATAAATTGCTAATGCAATTAGTCAGAGTGACATGCAACAAAACACATGATAATAATATGCCATTACAATACTCACGGAATGCTCCCACATGCCAGTCCTGTAATCGTTATTATTTACACGTAAGCACGACGAATTAATGAATCAATAATATTTGAATAAGGGAGATAATCTACATCAGCGGATACATGCCATACGGCTTTTATTGACCAAGCGTTTGGTCGAAACGGGGCCAAATAACTCAGGTAAATTAAATAGTTCAGTATTATCGAGGATACGATAACACTGCGTAGAATTGACGGTCTTGGCAAGATTCAGACTTAAATGGCAGCATTAGAAAGTAACAACAACATATGTACTCACCAATTCCCAGTGAAAAACTTGCGCTCCAATGTCACAAGAATGAAATTGAATGTCCGACTGATAATATATGGTGCTACAACGAATATATACCCCACTCTAGTGCATGACTATCCCATGTAGTCTGCTTGTCAATGTAAAACTTATGTGCCCACATTTGGCTTACAATTTTACGTAAGTGGACTAATGATCTGACAGTCAGTCTAGCTCATGAGATATCTGGTGAATTAGTCTGAAATACTTCAGTCATAAATAGGTATGACTTACTAGGTAATTAGGCTAGCATCTAAGTCTGCATATACAGTGTAGATCACCCAGATACGACCAGTGCAAAATCCAATACTGGTAGTCCGTGCGCGGTTTCGGATAAAGCGCTATTCTCTCCAGTGGTGTACTCCACGGGCGATATTTCACACACCAATACCTATTCGACCGTCTTGTACTAGAATATTCGATTACTGCTCTAGACTATGTGACCCGTGTTACAATTAATGGATGATACAGAAAATAGTCGGCTACGATTCGTGACAATGGTGACATGCTAGTATCTGCTCCTCATGAGTGGAGATATGAGGAGGATTTATATAAGCGTGCTTTCAATCAGATCCCATTTGTATTATTTTGTATACTACTATTGTACACTCGACTTGATCCACACCTAAATTATGAAAAGCAGCCGTGGACACGTGGGTCTGGGCTTTGTCAGATGGCCAGTCGATTACCCACACTAGTGATGACACATCATACACCAATGTGCCTAAATGACGGCCGTTGTACTCTGGTTTGGTGCATTTAATTTGTATGAGGGTTTACACGATCTCTGGCCAATACCGAGGGCATCATCTGCTGCCACATCCGCAATCAGCACATCACATGTGTCTATGTTCAACATACCACTGTATATGTGTAATGCTTCATCTAATGAGTGGATGCATATAGTTTTGGTGATACTGCGGTGGTCTTCTTGGTTTAATGATATGCGGAATTGTGTCTCAACTTTGTGATTAATGTGCCTAGTGTGTGCATTGCTCGTGAATTTAATATAAAGGAACAGACTCCCCATGTACAAAAACTGAATCCCCATATGATCATTCCGATCACAGCAGCTGTCAAGCCTATATCTCATGAATACCGGTCCATGTCGAGTTGTAGATTCCTGGTATGTGAACCACACATTCTCCCTCGTGTGCTGCCCATGGAAATATCATTATAATCAGGGATGGTTTGATCAGATGATCTATCCACAGCTTGGTTTCCGGCTGCTACTGGTACAGCAAAGATGTTCGGTAATGTGGAAACTGACTGATGAGATACACTCCTCTTGAACAACAGATCTAAGTGGATCCCAGCAAATGTTGTTTTATTTGCATTTGAAACTACAAAATCCAGAAATACCAAAAAATACAACCGTCCTTAAAAAGACAAAAGACAAATAAAAAAAGACATGTGCATGCATTTTACCAAAATCTTTTACAACTTTGATAACACTTTTGGTGGCCATATTGAATTTCCACTCTAATTAATAAGCAAACTGTAAACATGCACTTCTATTATGTTTCATTTGATTGAAGATATGGATGAATAAAACATTAACGACGTAAGCCAAAATAATTTGTCAGCTCTAACATTATCAGTTTTTTGGGCGTATAATTATCAGATTGTACAACTGTATCTTCCAATAGATTCATCATGAGTTAAAACATGAGTACATAGCCCATATGTATCGTCCTAGTACGATTAAGTTGGATGTTATCGTGATATTAATGAATGTTGATGTTGTGCAGTGGCCATCTTGGATTTAAAAAAATCCACAGGGCGAAATTTGGCACACCCTTTTGAAATTGTTCGCCCATACCCTTATGAAGTCATAGCAACCAAAAATAAATGTGTACTACATTTCCATCAAATGTAAATGTTGGTCACATATCCTCCAGACTAAGTGGTGGTACCATATATTTTACCCTTGCGGGGTTATTCAGCAAATGGGTTAAATAACCGATGCGGGCATACTTTAACACATACATTTACACTACACCTTCCATGAATTAATAATGGAAACGCCCATTCAATATACTAGTAATGCTTTTATATCCCAATACACTATGTACAATAGCCCCACTTGTCGTCACGCGACGTTGTTGATTCGTTAAAGCCTGGTTGACGTCACTCTAAGACAACGTCCATGATTTGCGACAAATTGACATAAAACAGGCTGATTCTTAATTTTAAAACTTAAATTCTTAATTTAGTTGGCCATTTACATTTTTGTAACAATCAAAACATTCAATGTAAATAGAAGTAATAAAACCATGGGCTGTTGCGTTTACTGTCGTATGAACCACATTTGAGCTGCTTAAAGGTACATGCCCACTCAGTAGACACACAATGTTCTTTGTAGGAATTAAATAAAGTGTATAAGTGTGGCACTATTCCACCAGTTCTAAAAACTATAATAATTTAGTAATATTAAGCTTACTGATAGTGACTTGCGGTGTTATCAGGATCGTTTCAATGCAAATGAGGCATACGATTTTTTTAATTATTTATACTAATTAAATGCGTCACATGAAAAAAATAATATTTTCGACAGATTATAAAGGATCACCATTGTACATCAAAACATAAATGCTGAGAATAAATAGTAATGTCCGTTAACAATTTAGGAAACGCTGTTATCGCCCCTGATATCAGTGTGGAAATTTACGTCTGATATAAAATCTATAATAATGCCAATCATTACGTGGGATAATGGTGAATTAATGTTTATGTTGCCAGCAATATTTCAATGTCCCAGATGATGATTGGATTGGTAATTAACATACCACAGTCCATTCCAGTTATTGAGGGTTGAAATTTTAACCCAATACGTTCGGAATAAATATACATATTTTATGTCTGTTCTTTCTCAATGAAAGTATATGATGTGACCATTCATTTGAACCGTCTCGACGATGGTGGTCACGAAATTTTGACCTCATATAAAGAAAATATTTAGGATTTTCCACAAACAAAATACTTGGAATGGGTTACGTACCTGACGGCGCCGGGTCGGCCATTAAACAGGTCGAGTTTGTACGACTTCCTCCTTTCCAGGAGGGACAGGATAACCAGTGCCCCGACCTGAAATGTGAGATTAGAAGCCATGCGGTTTTCTACCTACTGTCTGTTCCACGTTTTGCTGCCGACGAACTTTTGGCTATTAAACACTTTAAATCTAAAACATATTTAATGGCAAGTACTTTTTTACCGATAACAAAAAAGTGTCACCCTCCCCAAAACAAATTATTTGATGAATTTCTATCAAATATTAATTTTATTGCGAAAAAAAGATTTTCCTATTATCATTAAAAATAATGAATTTGATGGAATTTCATCAAGTAATGTTTTTTTTTAGGGAGGGTGACTTTTTTGTTATTGATGGAAAAGAACATATTCCATTAACCCTTAGACGGCTACACATAACAATTGTCGTCTGCTGTTGCTGTTATATATTGCCTTATTTCTCAATAAAAACATGGTGTGACAGTACTTTAGAATCATTTCCAATGGAAATGATTCTAAAGTGCTGTCAAAGCGTGTTGTAAATTATTCTAAAGTGCTGTCTCAAGCCACCATTCGGCAAGAGAATGGATCCTTTGATACACGATGTTGGCTTGGATCTGGCTCACATTGCCAAATACGCTGTTCCAGATACTCCACCGTGGCAGTTGGAGCAGCCCAAGGTGATCTTCGGTCTTAATCAGCCCACGAAAGCAACAACTGATCCATCCATTTTTAAATCACTATGAAGTTAAAGACAGATACAATACATACACTCCGCTTTTTACTGATGGCTCAAATGTCGGGGACCGGGTAGCAGTTGCTGCAGCTGTCCCCGATGGACATCTTCAATCCAGACTCCCAGACAAATCTTCGATATTTTCTGCGGAATTGAGGGCAATTTTACTTGCTCTTCATTTTGCGAAAATATCTTGGAGAAAGCAATTCATTTTATTTTCCGATTCATTATCTTCACTACAAGCTTTGTACAACATGAATCTTGAACATCCACTTATCCGCCAAATCATGGAACTACACCATATTTTACTTTCATCTGGCAAGGACATTATTTTTTGTTGGCTCCCCAGTCATACTGGTCTGGTATCAAGGGCAATGACAGGGCAGATAGTGCTGCCAACGCCGCGCTGGAGCTACCGAATTCTCATTTTCCTGTTTGCTATCATGATTTTACATCATCCATCAACTCATTCATCTCCGATACAATGCAGACCCAGTGGGATCTATTCACAGATAATAAACTTTATGCTGTGAAACCGACTTTGGGCGAATGGACTCCATGCTACAGACATGTATGCCGGGATGAAGTTGTCCTTACTCGATTGCGCATTGGACATACACGACTAACGCATTCGTATATGCTCAAATGTGAGCCGCGTCCATGGTGTATTCCATGCCACAGCGCATTTACCGTGCAACACATCCTACTGGATTGTATCGACTTTGCCGATATTCGAAGCAAACACTTCAATGTTACTTCACTTGCGGAGATATTCCAGGTGGAGAACATTGAAGGTTTGCTTCGCTTTCTCCATGAAACTAACTTCAATAGTATATAGGGAGTCAAAATGATACCACCAAGGTTGGGAGAGGTTGTAGGTGATAATAACGCTTCTATACACAGGGCAAAACACCAAATATGAAAAGTAGTCCCCAACAAAAAACAAATGTTGGCGTTGGGTGCAATACAGAGCAACAAAGCCACCAGCGCAGGTGGTATTATTTTGACTCCGATATTTCAAAAAAGAGAAAAAAAAGGGAAAAACTGGTACTTTTTGTGGGTGCTGGTACACACTTTTGTTTGTTAGATTTTACAAAATAATTAATTATTTTAAATTTATAGGAGCACAAAAAAGCTTCAGCAACCAGGTTTTCGGCAACCGGCATACGAGAGTGGGAAAAAGGTCGAGAAATTCACAATTGGGACGCGAGTATACACAACGGGGACACGATATCCACAATTGCACTGGTAGTACAAAAGACGTCGTAGGAGAAATTCGTCTCACAAGAGGCAAACAGAAATGATACCACCCATTTGTGTATTTGGACACATTTGGGAAAAGTGTAGAAAAAATTCGTCTCCCAAGAGGCAAACAGAAATGATACCACCCATTTGTGTATTTGGACACATTTTGGAAAAGTGTAGAAAAAATCGTCTCCCAAGAGGCAAACAGAAATGATACCACCCATTTGTGTATTTGGACACATTTGGGAAAAGTGTAGAAAGAATTCGTCTCCCAAGAGGCAAACAGAAATGATACCACCCATTTATGTATTTGGACACATTTGGGAAAGACGGGTTGGAAAAAGAGGCTCGCATCTACAAGACCTTTTCTCGCAGAGCGCGAACACAGGACTCGACGATTTCTCGCTTTCGTATTTCTATGGCCAGCGCTTGCTCTAGATCTGCAATCCGAAGTTGTAGCCGCGCGTTTTCGCTTGGTGGGCCATCCGGACACGAGGTGTGGCCGTGCCTAGATAGAGACCGCGCGTGGGAAAAAGTCTTTCCGCAACCATCGCACGAGAAGCGCGGCGGACTACACCCATTTTTTTGTTTCTCATATCGCGCCAAGTTGTACTTTTTCGTAAAGACTCTACCACACTTTTCGCACTCCATTTTCCCAATAGTCGCTGCTCGTTTTGGACAAAAGTTCTTCGTCTTTTTCTAATTGTCTTTCCGAGTTGTCTTTCCAAGTTGTCTTTCTTGTTCTGTACCGAGTTGTCTTTCTTTCCGTTCCAATTTTTGTTTTCTGCCTCCTTTGGGAGAGGTTTTCTGTTTTTCGATGTGGTCTAGATTTTGTTTTACTCTTGGGAGACGATTTTTCTTCGACTTTCCCAAAAGTCCAAATGTGGACAATTGGGTGGTATCATTTTTCTACCTCCTTTGGAGACAGGTTTTCGATCTTTTCAAAAATATTTTTGCGCCCAATTAGACAGAAAACACTATTGGGAAAATGGAGTGCGAAAAGTGTGGTAGAGTCTTTACGAAAAAGTACAACTTGGCGCGACATGAGAAACGAAAAAATGGGTGTAGTCCGCCGCGCTTCTCGTGCGATGGTTGCGGAAAGACTTTTTCCCACGCGCGGTCTCTATCTAGGCACGGCCACACCTCGTGTCCGGATGGCCCACCAAGCGAAAACGCGCGGCTACAACTTCGGATTGCAGATCTAGAGCAAGCGCTGGCCGTAGAAATACGAAAACGAGAAATCGCCGAGTCCTGTGTTCGCGCTCTGCGAGAAAAGGTCTTGTAGATGCGAGCCTCTTTTTCCAACCCGTCTTTCCCAAATGTGTCCAAATACATAAATGGGTTGTATCATTTCTTTTGTCGCTGCTCGTTTTGGACAAAAGTTCTTCGTCTTTTTTGAATTGTCTTTCCGAGTTGTCTTTCCAAGTTGTCTTTCTTGTTCTGTACCGAGTTGTCTTTCTTTCCGTTCCAATTTTTGTTTTCTGCCTCCTTTGGGAGAGGTTTTCTGTTTTTCGATGTGGTCTAGATTTTGTTTTACTCTTGGGAGACGATTTTTCTTCGACTTTCCCAAAAGTCCAAATGTGGACAATTGGGTGGTATCATTTTTCTACCTCCTTTGGAGACAGGTTTTCGATCTTTTCAAAAATATTTTTGCGGCCAATTAGACAGAAAACACTATTGGGAAAATGGAGTGCGAAAAGTGTGGTAGAGTCTTTACGAAAAAGTACAACTTGGCGCGACATGAGAAACGAAAAAATGGGTGTAGTCCGCCGCGCTTCTCGTGCGATGGTTGCGGAAAGACTTTTTCCCTTTTTCCCAGCGCGGTCTCTATCTAGGCACGGCCACACCTCGTGTCCGGATGGCCCACCAAGCGAAAACGCGCGGCTACAACTTCGGATTGCAGATCTAGAGCAAGCGCTGGCCGTAGAAATACGAAAACGAGAAATCGCCGAGTCCTGTGTTCGCGCTCTGCGAGAAAAGGTCTTGTAGATGCGAGCCTCTTTTTCCAACCCGTCTTTCCCAAATGTGTCCAAATACATAAATGGGTTGTATCATTTCTTTTGTCGCTGCTCGTTTTGGACAAAAGTTCTTCGTCTTTTTTGAATTGTCTTTCCGAGTTGTCTTTCCAAGTTGTCTTTCTTGTTCTGTACCGAGTTGTCTTTCTTTCCGTTCCAATTTTTGTTTTCTGCCTCCTTTGGGAGAGGTTTTCTGTTTTTCGATGTGGTCTAGATTTTGTTTTACTCTTGGGAGACGATTTTTCTTCGACTTTCCCAAAAGTCCAAATGTGGACAATTGGGTGGTATCATTTTTCTACCTCCTTTGGAGACAGGTTTTCGATCTTTTCAAAAATATTTTTGCGCCCAATTAGACAGAAAACACTATTGGGAAAATGGAGTTCGAAAAGTGTGGTAGAGTCTTTACGAAAAAGTACAACTTGGCGCGACATGAGAAACGAAAAAATGGGTGTAGTCCGCCGCGCTTTTCGTGCGATGGTTGCGGAAAGACTTTTTCCCACGCGCGGTCTCTATCTAGGCACGGCCACACCTCGTGTCCGGATGGCCCACCAAGCGAAAACGCGTGGCTACAACTTCGGATTGCAGATCTAGAGCAAGCGCTGGCCGTAGAAATACGAAAACGAGAAATCGCCGAGTCCTGTGTTCGCGCTCTGCGAGAAAAGGTCTTGTAGATGCGAGCCTCTTTTTCCAAACCGTCTTTCCCAAATGTGTCCAAATACATAAATGGGTGGTATCATTTCTGTTTGCCTCTTGGGAGACGAATTCTTTCTACACTTTTCCCAAATGTGTCCAAATACCCAAATGGGTGGTATCATTTCTGTTTGCCTCTTGGGAGACGATTTTTTTCTACACTTTTCCCAAATGTGTCCAAATACACAAATGGGTGGTATCATTTGTGTTTGCCTCTTGGGAGACGAATTTTTTCTACATTTTTCCCAAATGTGTCCAAATAAACAAATAGGTGGTATCATTTCTGTTTGCTTCTTGGGAGACAATTTTTTTCTACACTTTTCCCAAATGTGTCCAAATACACAAATGGGTGGACCAGGTATCATTTCTGTTTGCCTCTTGGGAGACGAATTTCTCCTACGACGTCTTTTGTACTACCAGTGCAATTGTGGATATCGTGTCCCCGTTGTGTATACTCGCGTCCCAATTGTTGATTTCTCGACCTTTTTCCCACTCTCGTATACCGGTTGCCGAAAACCTGGTTGCTGAAGCTTTTTTGTGCTCCTATAAATTTAAAATAATTAATTATTTTGTAAAATCTAACAAACAAAAGTGTGTACCAGCACCCACAAAAAGTACACTCCCGCCTGCGATTCGCTTACCAAGAATTGCAATCCAGCGGTCCTTGAATTGCAATTCTTCCCCTCTGGAATTGCAGTCTAATTGCGGTCCAAACGCGGTCCCGTTTTTGCGGTCATTCTTTCGCGATACCGTTCGTGCGGTCATTCTTTCGCGGTCCAGTTTGTGCGGTCATTCTTTCGCGATACCGTTTGTGCGGTCATTCTTTCGCTATTTGCGGTAAAAACTTACCATATCATCGTATAGTACAGTTTGTTTACATTATCAGTGATTATACAAACGTACTATACGAATATTATACAAACATACGATATCCGTTCGTATATACGATATATCCGTACGGATATGGTATCAATATAAAGTGGGTCATCCTGTGGTTAAAATATACCGATGCACCGGTTCATATCGAATGTAAACATCCGGTTTTCATTTCGATCATCTGCCACAATTTTAAGTTTTTCAAAATGAATAAATTTTCAGTTTTACTATACAGAAACAATATTTAAAACTGAGGATTGTGAGTACTGTATCACAGTACATATACATGTGTGTTCAATATACAGTAATTCATCACTGTACTCCGCACCACCGTCGGGGACACAAAACAATGATCCCCCACGCACACCAGCCATCTACATTTGGCGTCCTAAAAGTTCCGGTCTATATCCCACAGTGGGAACAATGTGTATCACCACCACCAGCAGTTTGTGTCTATGACTACACTACACCCCCCCCCCCCCGACCATCACTTCTGTCTGTAACGCAGGATGACGTGGCATCCGACTGATCAAGTGCTAAACTAGTCCTGGTGCGATGACCGACTGATCAATGGCTATACTAGTATTGGTGCGATGGCCGACTGATCAAGTTCTAAACTAGTCATGGTGCGATGGCCGACTGATCGAGTGCTATACTAGTCCAGGTGCGATGGCCGACTGAGCAAGGGCTAAACTAGTCTTGGTGCGATGACCGACTGATCAAGTTCTAAACTAGTCCTGGTGCGATGGCCGACTGATCAAGTTCTAAACTAGTCCTGGAGCGATGGCCGACTGAGCAAGGGCAAAACTAGTCTTGGTGCGATGGCCGACTGATCAAGTTCTAAACTAGTCCTGGTGCGATGGCCGACTAATCAAGTTCTAAACTAGTCGTGGTGCGATGGCCGACTGATCAAGTTCTAAACTAGTCCTGGTGTGATGGCCGACTGATCGAGTGCTATACTAGTCCTGGTGCGATGGCCGACTAATCAAGGGCTAAACTAGTGTCAGTGCGATGGCCGACTGATCAAGGGCTAAACTATTCCTGGTGCGATGGTCGACTGATCAAGTTCTAAACTAGGTCCTGGTGCGATGGCCGACTGATCAAGTTATAAACTAGTCCTTGTGCGATGGCCGACTGATCAAGTGCTATACTAGTCCTGGTGCGATGGCCGACTGATCAAGTGCTAAAGTAGTACTGGTGTGATGGCCGACTGATCAAGTTCTAAACTAATCCTGGTGTGATGGCCGACTGATTGAGTGCTATACTAGTTTTGGTGCGATGGCCGACTGATCAAGTGCTAAAGTAGTCCTGGTGTGATGGCCGAATGATCTAGTGCTATACTCGGCATGGCCGACTGATCACGTGCTATACTGGGCATGGTGAGATGGCCAACTGATCAAGTGCTATACTGGGCATGGTGCAATGGGCGACTGATCAAGCGCTATACTAGTTATGGTGCGATGGCAGACTGATCAAGTGCTCTACTAGTCCTGGTGCGATGGCCGACTGATCAAGTGCTATACTCGGCATGGCCGACTGATCACGTGCTATACTGGGCATGGTGAGATGGCCAACTAATCAAGTGCTATACGTACTGGGCATGGTGCAATGGGCGACTAATTAAGCGCTATACTACACTCCGCCTGCGATTCACTTACCAAGAATTGCAATCCAGCGGTCGTTGAATTGCAATTCGTCCGCTCTGAAATTGCAGTCTAATTGCAGTCCAATCGCGGTCCCGTTGTTGCGGTCATTCTTTCGCGATACCGTTTGTGCGGTAATTCTTTCGCGGTCCAGTTTGTGCGGTCATTCTTTCGCGATACCGTTTGTGCGGTCATTCTTTCGCTATTTCTGTTAAAAACTTACCGTATCATCGTATAGTACAGTTTGTTTACATTATACAAACGTACTATACGAATATTATACAAAAACATACGATATCCGTTCGTATATACGATATATTCGTACGGATATGGTGAATATACAGTGGGTCATCGTGCGGTTAAAATATACCGATGCACCGGTTCATTTCGCATGTAAATATCCGGTTTTCATTTCGATCATCTGCCACAATTTTAAGTTTTTCAAAATGAATAAATGTTCAGTTTTACGATACAGAAACAATTTAAAACTGAGGATTGTGAAGTAGGGTATCACAGTGCATATACATGTGTGTTCAATACAGTAATTCATCAGTAATTCATCATTGTACTCCGCACCACCGTCGGGGACACAAAACAATGATCCCCCCCACACACACCAGCCATCTACATTTGGCGTCCTAAAAGTTCCGGTCTATATCCCACAGTGGGAACAATGTGTATCACCACCACCACCAGTTTTTGTCTATGACTACACTACACCCCCCCCCCTCCCCCCCCCCCTCCCACCACTTCTGTCTGCAACGCAGGATGACGTGGCCGACTAATCAAGTGCTAAACTAGTCCTGGTGCGATGGCCGACTGATCAAGTGCTATACTAGTCTTGGTGCGATGGCCGACTGATAAAGTTCTAAACTAGTCTTGGTGCGATGGCCGACTGATCAAGTTCTAAACTAGTCATGGTGCAATGGCCGACTGATCGAGTGCTATACTAGTCCTGGTGCGATGGCCGACTGATCAAGGGCTAAACTAGTCTCGGTGCGATGGCTGACTGATCAAGGGCTAAACTATTCCTGGTGCGATGGTCGACTGATCAAGTTCTAAACTAGTCCTGGTGTGATGGCCGACTGATCAAGTGCTATACTCGGCATAGCCGACTGATCACGTGCTTTACTGGGCATGGTGAGATGGCCAATTGATCAAGTGCTATGCTGGGCATGGTGCAATGGGCGACTGATCAAGCGCTATACTAGTTATGGTGCGATGGCAGACTGATTAAGTGCTCTACTAGTCCTGGTGTGATGGCCGACTGATCAAGTGCTATATTCGGCATGGCCGACTGATCACGTGTTATACTGGGCATGGTGAGATGGCCAACTGATCAAGTGCTATACTGGGCATGGTGCAATGGGCGACTAATCAAGCGCTATACTACTTATGGTGCGATGACCGACTGATCAAGGGCTAAACTAGTCCTGGTGCGATGGCCGACTGATCAAGTTCTATACTAGTCCTGGTGCGATGGCCGACTGATCAAGGGCTACACTAGTCCTGGTGCGATGGCCGACTGATCAAGGGCTAAACTAGTCCTGGTGTGATGGCCGACTGACCAAGGGTTAAACCAGTCCTGGAGCGATGGCCGACTGATCTAGTTCTATACTAGTCATGGTGAGATTGCCGACTGATCAAGTGCTAAACTAGTCCTGGTGGCTGGTGCAAAAACTTTAACAAAAATTTCAAAGTCATTTGACCTTGACCTTGGGGCACAGGGGCCGCATGAGTGGGACACAGAATGAATATATGGATTATGACTAATAAGCATTTGATGTTTCAAGTCAATGTGACTTAGGATATGGTATTTAAAAACATTATGCGATTTCGGACGGACTGACGCACGGATGTCATTGTGACCACTAAGTCTCGCTTTCCGCAAGCAGGCTCGGCAAAAAAAATACAGATGGACGTCAATGTGCAGACTATATCGCACTGTCCGCAGGCGGTCGCGACAACAATTGTCCAACCCCTTTTTAAAGGTGCAAGCCCACTCAGTAGGCTAAAAATGCTCTTTATGGGAATTAAATAAGTGTATAATTGTCACTATTCCACTAGTTATAAACATTACGAGTGCCCGCTATACAGATATAATCATTTGGTAATATTTATTTTACTGATAGTGACGCGCGGTGGTATCGGTATTTTCATGTGCAAATGGGGCATGATATTTTATAATTATTTATACTATTAAATTAAATGCATCAACTGAAAAAAAAATTGACAGATTATAAAGTATGATCATTGCACATCAAAAAATAAATACAGAGAATAAATAGTAATGTCCGTTAACATTTTAAGGAAACACGGTTATCGTCCCTGATATCAATGTGGAAATTTTCTTCTGATATAAAATGTATAATAATGCCAAACAATACGTGGGTAATGGTAAATGATTGTTTATCTGGCCAGAAAATGTCTCCGATGATGTCTCTGACATGAAGAACATTTTGTGCCTACTGAGTGGGCATGTACCTTTAACGCTAGCTCCGCCCTGTCCAGTGAGACCTATGCATGTGTTAAGTTTCATAAAAAATATTGCAAAGGGTGTTCGCGTTACGCTCCGGACAAATCAGTGCGCGAAAAAACAAAGGGAGATAACTAAACTAGAAAATGTGTTCACAGAACACGGATACCCCACATATCGCTTTGATAGTAAACAAGGCAAAATTCCAGTGTCCAAAAGGGAGAGATAATCCAGGACACGGGGTTCGAATCAAAAATTGAAATAAACTTTCCGCATCTACTCATTAGAAGGAAGTTACATATCAAATTTCAGTGCTGTAGCTATTACAAAAGTTTTACGAGTTACAAGGCAAAATTTTCAAATTCTAATTCAAAAAGAGGGAGATAATCCATGACTCGGGGGTCGAATGAAAATAAACTTTGCAAATCTACTCATCATAAGGACATACCAAGTTTCAGGTGTGTAGCTATTAGGGTTTAAAAGTTTTACGAGCTACAAGACAAAATTGGAAAATTCTAACTTGAAAAGGGGGAGATAATCCATGACCATGGGGTCGAATCAAACATACATTTACCAAGTTTCAGGTATGTAGCTATTACGGTTTAAAAGTTTTTCGAGTTACTAGGTTGGTGACGGACGGAAGAACGGACAAGGTCAAGGGTAACACTAAATGCCCCCTCCACTATCGTGGTGAGGCAAAAGTTGTCATATACAAGTAACTTACCTTAATTTATCAGTTACACATCAGACGATGAATGAACTTTAATTCCGGTGTAGAATATTAAAGTTATTCATTATATTCAATAGTGCTGCTTTGACATGACGTGAAATTAAAACATGCATGACATGATCTGGAAGAAAAACCACAGACCAAGCACGCATATTCAGAATCACGTCTGTCGGTTCTTATCCAGCTCCGATTTCTGTCACCTGTCCACAAAATCCAGAATCCAACATTGTCGCAAATTTAATCCTCTATGTTCGTGTACGTTAGAACAAAATGTCACTTAGTATATTATCCAATCCATTGTAATCTCTTGTTTCTCTAAATAAATGCGTCCAACAATCCCTGTAGCTGCTATCGTGTAAAAAATGTTAAAGGTTCCGTCAGCGCCTCACATATTGATCTTAATATCCACCATTTTGATTCCAAGTACCAGAATAATGATGTTTCCATGCGCCGTCGTAGTGTTATCTGTCAGATTCCGTTGTTTATTTGATCAAATTGATGGACAAATTTGTGTCCGCTAATGTCGCCAAGAGCATAATCTGTGACGTTGACTGTAATAATTTGGCATAACTTCAAGCTTGTGAATTTTTGGTTGAATGAAGTGATCACTATGGTGAATAAGTGTGTATTTGTGCCTGGTTTGCTCAGCAGGTAGAGCGATGGTGTGGTAAACCAGAGATCCCCGGTTCGATTCCGGGCTGGTGCACATCTTTCTCACCCTGTGACATTTAGCGCCCAACGTAGTTGCGGGGGGAAGTAACTCTGCAGAATACTCCCGCATCGTCCGTACCGAGAGTTTATAATGGTGCTCTCCGTAGGTTTCCCCTGCAAAGTACCAAATCACATCTGATTTGCACTTCAACTGTTAATTGCGACATATTTTCTGTATTTTTCAATTGAAAGAAATGTCAGTATTATACTTATTCATTTCTGTGTAATAAGTACAGAAAAATATGTCACAATTAACAGCTAAAGCGCGAATGAGATCCGATTTGGTACTCTGCAGGAAAAACCTATGGAGCACCAGAACTCTGGGTACGGACGATAATTGAGTATTCTGTTGCCCAACAAAGGACCGCGACTGATAAATACTCCCAAATTGTACCCAAACATATGGAATTCGGAGACAAAAATTAAACATAGAATTCGAGGACGAATTTCAATTTAGCGGAGAAGAATGTCACAGTATGCAACTGACCATGGGGATGAAGTGTGTACGATCTGTGCCTTGTTAGCTTGCTCGGTAGAGTCATGGGCATGGTACGGTAAACATGAGGTCCCTGGTTCGATTCCGGGCCGTTATTTATCTTTCTCACTCTGTGACACAAGTAAACTGTTTTATTTTAAAGAAATGGCTATCACCGGAATAAATATTATCTTCACAAAATTTGAATCGGGCCAATAGAAATCAACAGCCAGAACAGAACGTTTGCAGTAATATAAATCTAATTCCAAAATAAATTTTTAATATTTTTTTATGATCAGGTTTCGAAAATTAAAATATGCTTTTTTTTCTTTTAAAATTATTATCAATATGTTCACCATGTTATTATGGTTAATATGCAATTCACAGTCTCCTTACAGCTTGAAATTGAAAGACATTATGAAAAGTTGTATTGATCTCAGAAATTGTCATGTCGACTATAGGATCGCGTCGAAATAATGTCAACATAATAGGAAAACTAATTTGATACCGACGAAAAAGTAAACAAAACCGCAAAATTGATGCTTTGTTTTGCTATATTAATACCGTAGACCACACATTATCATTTGATTTTATATGAAAATAAATATATTGTCAGCATGGTGGTGTCTATTAATGTGTGTTCTTGATATTCGGAACGGCAGTGAGTGAGTGAGTGACGACATTTTGTTTTGTCCAAGAAATTGTCAAGGTCAATGTTTCACTGTTTGTCTCGCAATAACCCGCCGATTTATATTTGCGCACCAAAAAAAAACAGATCACAAATACCGCTGACTTTCTAGGGTAGTCACTTTGAATTAGATAGATGGGATAACATTTTGGATTGGAACACGGATACGTTTGTCAACTATTTCGATTTTATTGCCGCATTGGTTAAGCAGAGCGGTCCGCTGGTTTTACCGCAGAGCGCAGCGTAAAGCGGTCATTCTTTCGCAGTTTACAGAAACAAAGGAGCGTAAATTGCAATTAAAAGCGGAGCGCAGCGCGAACTGCGCTATAAGTATTGCAATTCCGCAACCAACTCTTTGGACCGCGGTCACATGATTGCAGTCCGATTGCGGTCCAATTGCAATTAATGGGAACGCGAATTGCAATCCTGCGCTCCAGGAATTGCAATTCGCCTGGTAAGAGAACCGCAGGCCACTCTGTACTAGTTTTTCCCTTTTTTTTCTCTCTTTTTTGAAATATCGGAGTCAAAATAATACCACCTGCGCTGGTGGCTTTGTTGCTCTGTATTGCGGCACCCAACGCCAACATTTGTTTTTTGTTGGGGACTACTTTTCATATTTGGTGTTTTGCCCTGTGTATAGAAGCGTTATTATCACCTACAACCTCTCCCAACCTTGGTGGTATCATTTTGACTCCCTATATACTACTACTTCATTTATATTGTTCATCATATTAATATGTTTACCCTGATCATCTGATTGACTACCACAGCTAACATACTATTTTACTATTATTTTACTCTTCATCTACATTGCTTGGCCCTGAATGATACTCTTTTCATGGGCCGTAAAGCACCATTCCATGCCAACCATTCATTAGGTGCCGATGTATCCTATAAACTTCAAAACATTCTATTCCATTCTAAAGTGCTGTCAAAGACACGTAATTAACTCTGCATATGACACTAATGAGGGTATTTCCACAAATACACCATAAGCCCGGTTATTACACGTAATTCGTACATAGGCGAATTCACTGGTACGTTAAATTCTATATGTTACCATGGAACACCACTGAAACGGACACCCTGAATACAATACAACACAATACGATACATTACAGTACAACATGCCACAAATACACAATGATACGCAAATCAATAATATAGAAGAATCCCCGTGTCACGCGACAAGTAACTTACCGCGGGAATGAGGAACCAGTGAATGTAATAGGTGTACAGTCCTTTCGGCGGTATATTCAAGCACGCCTCTGACTGCTCACTGCTCATTGTGTGGGTGGGGGCGGGGGACTCGGGCGGACCAACGATCACTGCCAACCTCACTGATCTTAGTGACGCTGTATTGCTCCTCCGAGAATATCTCCTAATCTGGAAATGAATTTTATCAGTTACACCTGCACTCCTACATTCCAGGTTGTAATATATGGAGACATTCGTGTCCATTCTTTAGACATAGCATTTATCGTGCAAAATAAACAATCATTTGTCACTCTTGATATCAGGGGCGATAACCGTGTTTCCTTAAAAGGTTAACGGGAACAACTAATTATAGTGGGGATAAGAAATGTTGTGTCCGTGCTATTAGAAGCTAAACCACGAGTCACCCATGGCAATATATCCACCAGGGGGCCGTTCCACTAAACTTTGTACGACTAAAATGTTCGTAAGTACAAAATGATGACAGTCTGAAAAGTTCACATTAACATATTTTCTTGTAAACAAGTATTTGATTTACATTTAATGAGCATAGGCTGCATGTTAATCCATCAATTGAAATTTCCAGACGTTCCTAAATTCGCACTACGAACATTTTAGTCGTACGAAGTTTAGTGAAACGGGCCCAAGACGCGCATGACAATATACAATAAAACATGAGATTATCATATTCATAATTAAAGTCAAAAGTTAACAAAACTTTCTGGAATTATATTTCGCATGTCCACTTTTGACGCCATTTACGGAAAATGTTATAAATTTTGTAAACGTATTTCATCAAATTAGGCAGATTTCCGAAGGTACACAATAACATGGCGTGTCTCATATAGGCACCAGCTGTTGAGCTATTGAACACGACTCACGGAAGGCCCTGGGGGCCGTTTCACTAAACTTCGTGCGACTTAAATGTTCGTAAGTGCAAATTATGATAGTCTATGCATTCACATTAATAATGTTTTCTTATAAACAATTATTGGATTTAAATTAATTGAACTATGTTCAATAAATGTAAATCCATCAATTGAAATTTCCAGACGATCCTAAATGTGCACTTACGAACATTTTAGTCGTACGAAGTTTAGTGAAATACGCCCCAATATCATATTCTATTCCCCACAACACAATCTACTCGCCCACAAAAATCACGATCGACATGTTCCCAACATATGGCTGCAGATTGCAAGGTGTATGATCACGTGGTTACAACAAAAACAATAAGTACTGAAACTTCCAGAAGCCCTCCGATTCAAAGTACGTATTCTTTTATTTTGTTCTTATTATGTAACGGATTTTTCGCCAAAACAACACAAGTATGTGCCGAACTCCCGCGACCACCAAATGCAGCTCATGAAGACGCGTTTGCTGCGCCATATTTCATCAAAATCAGTTGCATATTAAGAAAACATATAAAATAATACTTACTTTGGAGTGGGCACGCTTTCAACACTTGCATCCATAGTTGTTGTAACCACGTGATCACGCACCTTGTATTAGGCAAATGACCAAACACTCTATTTGCTAAGTAATGACGACATATTCAGCTTTAGTAATTGCTAATAACCTCCGAGGGAAGCACATTTAATACACATTGTTTTAAAGTCACTCTTTTTATTAAATTTTCGACCACATGGTCTTTATCAAAATAGCGTGCCAATACAAGTTCACACTATTTTGATAAAGACCATGTGGTCGAAAATTTAATAAAAAGGGTGACTTTAAAACAATGTGTATTCAGCTTTATGTTGCCATTTCGATGCTATTTTCTACCCTCACTCATCCTGTCCATAAATGCAACTTTTCTGAATATTTTCCCATACGAGTCAATCAATACGTTATAGGAATTAATGGCCTTTTTGTGGAATTTATCGGGGAACGTTCGTCCAGTATTCCCGCGACTTTTCCAAGTTTATATCCCCGATAAATTCCACAAAAAGGCCATTCATTCCTTATAATTCCAGCATTTGAAATAAATTCATCAAGAAAATGTGTTTATTTTCCGTTTTCTTAAAAATTATTTTAACTGCGCCTCACCGTTACGGAAAGTAGTTCGGCGTGAGAGTTTACTGGGATGTAAATTGTGGACAGAGACTTGCTACGGGCCAATCAAATGTTAGGGAATTGTGTACATATTTTTGGGCTGGAATTATTATATGTTAAACAACTCGTGAATATGAATGACTATGGATGGCCTAACCATATAGATGTCTTAGTATTACTTGGATATCAAAAGTGGAAGTCTCGATGAAGTCATTGACTGTCTGACCCTGATGCTTCACGACATAGTAGTCAGCAGGCCAGCGTTACAGTCCGCTTCAGCACCATCAGATAAATAACTGGCTATTCTATTTATATTAGTATTCGCGCGCTAGCATTATACTACCAACGTCCAAATTTGACTATGCAAATTATCTAATGTCGGTCGCAGCACATATTTTGCGGGTTGAACTTTTTAAAAACACGGGCCTTACGCCATAACAATTGTTCTAACAACTTAGCTTCATCGCATGTTCAGTGTGATAGATGTTTTGTTTGTTCTACAATTATAGTATTGCAAATGTTTCTGTAGTCTAAGGGCGCGACATTAACCGCCATATTCGATTATTCGTCATTCCTAACTCCATGGTTCGGTGCATTAATACAATATTTCGGTTTTCCAAAATTTGTTTTTAACTCGTTGTCATCATGCGCCCTCACAATGGCAGCTACTACATGGATGGACCCAAGCTTCGCGTCACGATCAACAGTACTTATCTACTTGATATCACTGGCAATCTACCGATATACAACACTGCATTGATAGCGGTTCGGCCTCCCATGATAATCAAAACACAAACGAGCACAAACGTCTATGCACAAACTTCGTACAACTAAAATGTTCGTAATTGCGGAATTATGAGTCTGTAAAGTTCACATAAACAGTGTTTTCTGGTAAACGATTATTAGTGAAACTGCCCCCAGAAACTCAAATGAGCACAAAACTTATGTGCACGGAACGCCACACCAGATCAATATTGTAATAAAGGCTGTCAATGCATCATCGGTTTGGGGCAGGCACACTTTCCTACTTTATGTTTCTGACAATACAGTTTGAGTTATATCAGTACTTTGATTTTGGTAGCCATTATTATATCAGATTTCAATTCGTGAAACCTTGTTTTTATTACTATAGACATCAAAAACATGGCGGTCATTTTTAAAATCTAGATGGCGGCCAATTATGATGAAATGGGAATTTGTATCCGTTTTTAAATACTTTCTATGTAATGTTTACAACAACACAGTCAGGCGCTAATGTTCATGCTTTTACCAACCCGCCCTACCCCTTCCACTCATTGTACGCAATTAGTCGAACATATACATTCATCGGTCGCCATTAATAATCATAAATATTAACAAAACGTAGTCAAGCGTCAGCACTGGTGTTGCGACTAAGCACGTATTCATGGGTACGCTTCTTAAACTGGCCAGAAAGTTATCGTTCAAAATGGTCAAACAAACCAATCTAGATCATGTTTAATTCTGACAACAAGCAAAAAATGCTATACAATTAGATTCATGAGGTAAAATGTGTGTCAATATATATTTAAATCACATTAATTTTCTATTTTATTTTAATCAGCTTTTTATTTGCTCATTAATGTAATATGTCATGGCTAGATACACTTGACTCCAATGACAATTGCTCTATAAGAGTCATGTGATATATGAATATTACATATGTGAATATTGTCTTGAGTTGTCATTGAGTTGCCATCTCCGCCATTTAGTATGTACAAGCCATCGTACAGTTTCACCACTTCGTGCGTTTGACACATACAGCAAATATTATGACAGTAAACCAGATAAAATGTGTTGCAATACATAATAGACAGATATGAAAACAGCATGCTATAAATATTATGCCAGCAAATTATACAAACAGCGAGATACCTGCGCATTTCTCCCATCAATCTCAAAATAAATGTTGATATGTAAGCTTTTCAATCTGATGCACAGCCTATGTTAGTGTACACGTTACCCATATGTAACGCCATATTTACTCGCACAGTAGATGAGTAGACACCAGGGACAATATACTCAGTTAACTGCTTACATGTCACTGGGTCCCCGGTAGCTGTTCGATCACAGCTCTTCACCTCTACACCGACGTATGTGAAGTTGTCATTACTTGCGGAGTAATGCAGTTTAGGCCGGATTTGGCCGTCCACATTAGTCTGATTAAACATTATTGACTGTAATCTGCATCGTCTGAAATCAAACTTTAAAATGTTGGACCATGACCGGCGGTATGGTACCATTTTCTTATCAATTCCACGAAACTATAAACTGTCAGATGTAGCTCAGAAGGCTAAACAACTGTCAGTCTGATACTTGCACACACACGCCACTCACTAATGTATGGGAAATTACTAAACCGCCGTGTATTATCTTCTCTGTATCTTTCGTCTTCAGCCTGAATATGTGAAACAAATTATCATCTAACCAAATAACAGCAGATAAACGCCGCACCTGAACTCGAATAATAGTGTATCGTATGTAACGATAAGCCGCGAAACGACAGTAGCTGGCCCCGAAAACATATTACATCATACTTTGCATAACCCAATATCGATCATTCCCTGCCTCTTATGTTTTGCCCTGACCAACCCTCAAATATCATCATCATATAGGATAACACTGTTACGGCTGAGTCTCCATATATCACATGCGCTCACACTCAGCCCTTTTCACGGTCTGACATACCGGCTTCGTGCGATAGGAGAATGAACTAGCTAGGTTAAATTAACCTCCTAATTTCCTCCTTCATTTAATGCACATATTTCGACTGTATGGCAGATATCAGTAAATTCGGAAACAAACGAGCCAACAGTCATTGGCCTGACACTTTTTGGGCTCAAATGCCCGGGTTTGGAAGGTCCTCGAGCCAATTCATACCCTTAAATATAAGATAAAAAAGCAACAACAAAATATGTCACTGGATTTGATAGCGAATAACAGTAAAGTAGTGTGAGTATATGGTATGTGTTGTGTGGTTTACCAGGTAAAAGTGATACACTGTGCGACTTTCTGTGTATGAAGCTAGTATTTATAATGGTGGTTCATTTAAAAAACACAGTGGCCCGTATAGTTTTCGAACTTGTGGCCACCATAAATAAACTTACCACAACAACAAAACACAGGCACAAACCTGTCCAGAAAACTGACATATTTTACAGTTTGGTGTATTATAATTTATAGGAGTCAGTTTTCCTGGCTTTTCTACATGTGATGTCATATGTTCTACTTCACATTTTGAGTACTTTCTCAAACGGCAGAACAGGTGAAACTGGCTGATAGCTGGAACACACAATGATGGCCAACTTGGCCACTCCATGTGCCGTATATGATACAGTAACGAAGCAGTATCCACATAAGCATATGCAAAACAAAAACTCTATCACATTTACGAAGCAATCATAAAACGATGATCAGGTATAGAACGGCTCCTAAAAAACAAAGCACAATCAATGCCAACACGATCTGGAAATGACGGAATTTATTCTAATGTGCTGAACATCATGTTTTCGATAAGAAAAATTAAAAAGGAAAAAAAACTACGGACGACAAATTGTAATTCAGCAATGTAAGGGTTAACATGATGACTAAATCCCAACCGCGAGTCTGAAGGTACACCATTCGTTGCAGATTTTGGGAAATCCAACGTATATGATCATAAACGGTGCTCCAATAACATAACTTACTGAGAAAGAAGTTGTTTATGTATAAGTTATTTTTCACATATTGGAGTTTTAAGGAATTAAATGCGAGGGAGCGCTAGCGACCGCAGAATTTAGTTCCTGAAAAATCCAATATGTGAAAAATAACATACTTATAGTTCAACCAAGTGGACAATGCAGCGTTCCATCCGAGTATTGATTTTCGATTTCCTGTCGAGCAGGTAGTTATTAAATATGTTAATATGTAACTTATTGGGGTTAAACGTTGCAATATGTGAAATAGTGTAACACAATACTGTCCAGCGATTGACTTAGAAAGTAGGGCGAACTATAACGACAGATTACACAGATTGCACATCAAAATATAAATACAGAGAATAAATAGTAATTTGACTAATTTCCGTTAACATGTTCATGTATATGTTATGAACTGGAATTTGGTAGCGAGCGGTGTAAGTCATGATGAAACTGCGCGGATGTGCAAGCTGATCTGGGTCTGCACAGATCGCAAAACAGTTGTGTTATTTAAGAGACAATCATTTAACAAACATGTCAAATATATAATTATTGGTCGATTTCGATCAATATTCATATCAGAATGTTTGTTATTTTACATGGATTAGTGTGATAAGTAATCACATTCCAGAGATTGCAACAAAGAAAGTTTGACTCTTTGTCCACGGTGAGATCCGGGACCCTAAATCAACGGCATATGGCCAATATGTAAATGAGATAATACATTATGATATCACGTGGTGCATAATAAACAATTTCATTGGTCAATCTAGTGTATCCAGTTATGTCTGCAATTTTCGGATTCTGGGACAGTTGAAAAATAGTTGTTCACAAGGAAACATGATATAAGTAATACACGGACATACAGACGCCGTTTGGCGCGCTGGCAGTGGGTTTTGGAGATACATCTTAAACATGTTACATTTGTATTTAGTAATTTATTGACATGACAACAAACAAGAAACATGCAAAATAAAACTGTTAAACGTGGTTATTTATTAAATTCATTTTTTGGACAGAATGAGGTAATCGCGGCCCCATATACCAACACACAGGAACAAAGCAATGAAAAACACTTATGGAATCCTATAGCTTATTTCATCAAACTCGCAAAGTATACTTTTCTAGCAAAGTATACTTTGAGGGAGAAATTTTCAATTTTAGGATAAATTTATTAATTTTTATTATACTGAATTTATTACATTATCACCGCCAATTTGGCTGTGATAATGTAATAAATTCAGTATAATACTTTTAATCATCAAATAAGTCGTTAGTTCTATATGAAATAATGCATTTCAGGAAAAATAAATGATTTCTCCCTCAAAGATACTTTGCTAGAAAAGTATACTTTGCAATTTTGATGAAATCGGCTACTGGCAGACAGACTACAAAATTTCAACCTCGTAATACTTATGCGTGGTATACTAATTATACCGAGCATGTAAGGTCTTCGAATCAACCTCAACCCTTAAACATACGTGCGAGTCAAAGTTTAATAATTGTATTACATGGGGTACATACCTTGAGAGGCACTTTCCACTATGTGTGCATGCATGTCACAAATACTGCGAGATAAGAAACAAATGATATGCTACGATTTGTTCAAGTGTGGGACCAATCGCAAGAACTATGCACGTTTCATATACGTATATGGTGGCGTATTTCTGTCAGCTACCTCGCGTGACAGCGTCACAGCTAAGTCGTCTCAATTTAGGATTGAAACTGTTGAGTTTACTGCAGTATGAACAACACTTGGTCTGTTCAAAGTTCGCGAGGAGACCTTCGCTGTTGCGTTTATTATATTATGAAACACACTTGGTCTGCTTAAAGTTTGCGCGGAGCCTTCGCTGTTGCGTTTACTGTAGTATGACAAACACTTGGTCTGTTTAAAGTTTGCGAGGAGACATTCGTTGTTCGTTTACTGTAGAATGAAAAACACTTGGTCAGTTTAAAGTTTGCGAGGAGACATTCGCTGTTCGTTTACTGTAGTACGCACAGCACTTGATCTGTTTAAAGTTTGCGAGGAGACATTCGCTGTTCGTTTACAGTAGAATGAAAAACACTTGGTCTGTTTAAAGTTTGCGAGGAAACATTCGCTGTTCGTTTACTGTAGTATGCAAAACACTTGATCTGATCTGTTTAAAGTTTGCGAGGAGACATTCGCTGTTCGTTTACTGTAGAATGAAAAACACTTTTCGGGATCGATCATACATATTTGACAATTAAACAATCAGTTAGAAGATGCATCTACAGTGACTGCCCGTATCAACCTGGCCATACGTGAATGGGTGAGCTGGGTTTACACTGATAATGCACCCCGCGCAATAGCATGTATTGTTACATGACTACCGTTGTTTGACACTGTTCACAGCCGTGTTCAAACGTACAGCGCGTGCTGTTTGACCATGGCTGTGGGCAATGCTCATTCCGGGGCTAAGCCGACACCTACGTAATGCATGTGTCTCATGATGTTACTAGAACGCGCTATTACGTCACCAGACCAGTTCACAACGGTCGCACTGAAATTTTGAAATGGATGCAGCTGCATCCACAGACATTCTGCGTGCTTCGGCTTTCATCGGTATAACTATATATACATGAACGCAGTTTCTAACTTTGGTCGGACACGACCTCGTATCATAACGATATTACAAGTTTAAAATTGTAATTTTCTATGCATTCTATGTATTTCTGCACGATATCGATAATTCTCAACTGATCGTATGAACTTGCCACTACAATATTGATTTTTTAAGAATTTATGCTATTTTTAGACGGCGGCCATCTTGGATTAGCGATAACCTCCGTTTTAAAAAATCTGAAAAGGCTTCACCCATGGACCATCACTTTTAAGTTTGGCCACCATGGGCCACGCGGTTCATGTGAAGAAGAAATCTCTAATGAAAGAACGACCTTTTGACATTTCGGCGGCCATCTTGGATGACATAGCCATCCGATTTTGACAAAAAAAATGCACCAGAGTGATCGCCTCGTTGATACCTTCGATTTGATATATAACATGACCATATTCGGCCAAAAATAAAATTTGACCCCACGGACAATTCTCATATGCTGCCAAAACATGTTTATTAGAAAAAAATATATTTTGACAAAACTTGAAATCGGAGTAGAGAGACATACCTTTAACTTGATACTTTTACCATCAACATAGGTATTATAAAATATGAATTATAACCGTTTATAAAAGTTCCGTTTTTTTACCACATAGTAAGTGCACGAGTTCCGGCGAATAAACCTGTCCCACGATGTTTATGCAAAACAAAATGGCTTCCCGAGAAATGATAGAAATGTCTGTGCGATTAAATTTTCTGTCGTGACGCACAGGACGGGTATAAATGTAGGTTTGATCAAATGTTCGATTGGAAACAATATTTTCTCTATGCAAAATGTTTCTTTACGGGCCGGGACGACGTAAAAGTGTATTTTGAACCCGATGTTTACTCCTTTATATAGCAATATCGGCCTCGGAAATGTGTCCGTTCTTTCCCGACCTAGCAATGATGATAATTTGTTTACAACAAAACAATCGATAGCTCGAAAAAGCGTTGACATAGCGCATCGGGGAATATATCGTTGCGGAATACTAACATTCTCCCAACTTCTGCAATAGGCGACAATGATATAACTCGGTTGACGTTTCGTGAAAGTCCGTTGTCTCGAGCCCGTGCGGGTTCGGCCTATTAAAAAGTTAGACCCCTTCCTATAATGGTTAGATGGAAGGGGTAAAAAAAAAAAATGCTTTTAGGCATATTTAATGTATTTATAGACCTCGGTCCGTTACTTCACACTGTGTTTCAACCCAGATCAACGGTAAAGTACACGTATATGGAAGGTAATATCCGCCATAATTATATGTGACTTGATGCTTGTGTGCTGATGACATTACAACTTATATTCATGTTATTTCATTCGTCATTTGTATGTATTGCATTTGAAATCCGCTTGTTGTAATTGTATTCTTTATTTCTTTCTTACATGTCCATTCTGCTGATTGCTTTGTTCATTCGTCTTATTTACATTACAATTATTGATACGTCCTTATTCGTGTCCCTATTTTATTGCACTAAGCATTTGCAATAGAAAGTAAGAAAAAAGCACTTAGCACTTTGAATAAGGCCGAAAGCAGTAAGGACAAAGCTGCAGGAAGTACGCATCAAGCTACTGTCCGAAAGCGGAAAGCCGCAATCAGAAAGCATCAAGGTACAAGCAGATTGATGCAAGCAATACATGGGTTAGTAGTGCGTCATTATGACGTCAGATGGCACTGCTGTCCGTTCAAGTAATTCTCCCTCTAATAAATTATAGTCCGACATCTGATTGGCTGTTCAAGTCACACCTCCAATGCCGGTGTTGATGTAAGATTTCAACCCACAAATTATCACAGTATAGGTTAGACTATATACTTTAACCGAATCCCATCCAATAAGGCCAGTCTCTCATACTTTCACTATTCGTATTGATGTTGTGGGACCTACTTGTACATGACCTGCAGCCGGTCTGTACTGGTTCTGCATGAATTAAACAATAGGTTCACTTACTCCTAAGAAAGAAACATCCAACCTCGTCATGTCCCCCAATATTGTTTACATTTTTCATTGGCCACGGAAACTCTGTTTACATCACATGACCAACACGCCCACATGTACCTCAAGTGAAACTGGGTAGTAATGGATCAAGATTTGCAAGCAAACTGTGTCAGTGACCTCAAAACACCCGCACGATTTTGTTCATACTGGACTACTATTACCCCCTTGACGATTTAGCACCATTTATTATTCTCTAATCTATATTAACTAAATTACATACGTATGTATGGTGTTTGACTTACTAATGTGTTTTATACATACATGTATCCTCATAATTAAATTACATATGTACGTAATGAAAACAATCACATTTTTACAGTAAGTTACACATATGGTAACTTACACAGGTTGACTGTCAAACTGGCCCGTTACCGATGCAAACCAATAACCGTCAGGGATCAGACTAGGGTGGCCCACCACCATTGATTTGCCCTAAAACACTAACCCGTTACCACACATTTTGCTATTCTCTGCTACTTTCATTTTTCTTATAGATGTTGTGGGACCTATTTTCCAATAACCTGCACTTATTCTGCTCTGGATCTTGACTAATTAAAATATAGATTTAATTATTGTTGAAGCTGGGGTCCCATCTAGTAGATACATATCTTTATTTATGGAAATTAAATAAGTGTATAATTTCAACTAGTCCACCATTTGTAAAACTTACGAGTGCCAGCTACACAGATACAATTATTTAGTAATCTGTAATGTACTCATAGAGACTCGCGGTGGTATTAAGCTAGTTCCATATGTAAATGATGCAGTATTTTTAAATTATTTATATCAACTAAATGCTGAATAAATATTTTTATCGACATATCATAAAGTATGATATTGCACATCAAAAAATAAATAAATAGAATAAATAGTTGCTTCCGTTATCATTTTAAGTAAACACGGTTATCGCCCCTGATATCAAACTGGCTTTCGCGTTTGATATAAAAAGTATAATAATGTCAGTTAGTACGTCTGGTAATGGTAAATCAACGTTCATTTTGCCAGAAAAATGTCAGATTGAAAGAATAAAGAAAAACGTGTCTCCCTATATTATAACATGGCATGTAGCACTCTAGGTTTAAGGTTAGATAAATTGACACCTGTTTCAGCATATTTGAAGCATTTAAAAGAAAACACTGAGCCTGTTGGTCACGAGATGTAAACAGAGTTTCCGTGGCCAAATAATGTAAACAATATTGGGGGACATACATGGGCGGATTCAGGGGGCGGGGCGGACCCGGCGCCCTCGGCCCCCCCCCCCCTCTAAAATTCGCCGAGTAAAGATTGTTTACAAGTTACAAGGCACGTTTTTACGTTCGAGTTGTGAATTTATTGTTTATTGGGGGGGGGGGAGGGTGCAGCTAACAAATAAACTTGGGGCAGCAACAGCAGCAACAGCAGCAGCAGCATCTGACAGCAGCCACACCAACAATAACCTGAACTACAATCCTACGCTCGTTCGATACTATAGTCAAGTATTGCAAAATAGTTACCCCCCCCCCTAACCCGAAATCCTGGATCCGCGCCTGACATGACGAGGTTGGTCCCACAACATCCATACGAATAGTGAAAGTAGGACAGACTGGCTGGGATTCGGTTAAATTATACAGTAACACTATTTGGTGTCTTTTAACCTAAACATGGCGCAACTGAAAATGCGGCATCAATGTACATCAACACCGTTAGGGACATGGAACCAATTTAGACAGCAATGCATTGTAGGACAGGTACCAGCATATTAAATAATTTTAGTGATAACTATTTTAAGTTTTAGCAGCGCACCTGGCGTCATAATGGCTGTTCCCAAATTACTGTTGCAATTATTGTTGTCAAGGAGCGTGGCTTAGCGAGCGAACAAAGCAAATAGCAAAACAGCGATGCAATAATCAATAATGGAACTCCGGATGTCACTACCAATGAAGCATCAAGCTACTTAGAACGTAATCAACACAAACGCATTGAAACAGTACGAATGAATAAAGCATCAAGCCACATACATAGAAATGTACGACGGATAGAACTTAGAATGTCATCAGCCAGCAAGCATCAAGCCACATATAATTGTAATAAGACGGATAGAATTTAAAATGTCATTAGCCAGCAAGCATCAAGCCGCATATAATTGTAATAAGACGGATAGAACTTAAAATGTCATCAGCCAGCAAGCTTCAAGCCAAATATAATTATGGCGGATATGACCTTCCATACACGATAGCCTGGGGCCCGTTTCACTAAACATCGTACGAATAAAATGTTCGTAAGTGCAAAATATTATAGTCTGTACATTTCACATTAGCAATGTGTTCTTGTAAACAATTATTGGATTTACATTTATGCAGCCTATGCTCGATAAATGTAAATCCATCAATTGAAATTACCAGATGATCCTAAATGTGCACTTACAACAATTTTAGTCGTACGAAGTTTAGTGAAACGGTCCCCAGTTAGATAACGGTTCATCCGCATGTAAGAGGAGATAATCCGCAAGCGTTAACGATCGTACATGCGGATGAACGTGATCTAACTGTGTTATCACATCATCATGTCCATACATTGCCCATGTGATGTGTAATTGCAGAAATAATATCAAAGATGGTATAAAGATACTATTGACCATCAGGGGGCCGTTTAACTAAACTTCGTATGACTAAAATGTTTGTAAGTGTAACTTTAGGATCGTCTGGAAATTTCAATTGATGAATTTACATTTATTGAGCATACGCTGCAAAGCGGCCTATGCTCAATAAATGTAAATCCAATAATTGTTTTCAAGAAAACATTGCTAAATTAATGTGAAATTTACAGACTATCATAATTTTGCACTTACGAACATTTTAGTTGTACGAAGTTTAGTGAAACCGCCCCCTGGTGCCAATGCTAAACTATTTCATCTCCTCCTAATTAGCAGATAATAAGTCGTAATTAGGAGATACTTAGTTCTTACTATGTTCTCTTAATTAGGAGATACTAATTAGGAGAAGATACTAACTCCTAATTAGGAGTTAGTGGAGATAAATATATTTTAGCACTGGTACCGGGACGCTTCCATAGTTATCTTATGATCCAGGGAACCGTTTCAGTAAACTTCGTACGACTAAAATGTTCTTAAGTGCAAAATTATGATAGTCTGTAAATGTCAGACCACCCACATGCTACATGTATATGAGTAATAGGATGGTACAATGGTTACACTTTCTATAATTGTAGTTTAACCCTTTCACCATCATGACCATAGCTTAGATAATCTCAGCTACATGCAAATTACTTTTACTATTACATCTGTCTTTTATATTATCTGTATATTTATAGCTGAGACCCGGCCGTTATAAAATATCGTTACAATAACAGCCCATTCTTTCCTGGCATTTTGTGACGAACAAGCGGTTTAATACTTCGCAGTTCTGCTAATAAACTTGCACAGCCCAATACAAAACATGTAAATATATCTAATTTGAACTGGATTATTATTTTATTCCCACAAAACGTGACGACAGAATTGGCTGTTATTGTGAACATATTGTATTCAACCCCGTTTATTACGCTTAATGAGGCAATGGTTGCGGTATGAATTGAATTTATTGTCATTAAACGTGCAATGTCTTGTGACAAAACGTGTAAATAAGCCTGTAACGGAGAAACTCAATAATATTTTCTTCATTCACATCTAGTTCTGTTGACTGAAACATGGGCAAATGAAACGGTCGATTTAAATGTTACTGGTTTAAAAGAAAGTTGGTTCTAAGCGTGACTCGGAAAGCATTATTATTTATGTTCGAAACGCGTACATTACGCCAGATATACCGTTCAAAAATGATGAGGAAGCTATTAACTGCAACTTGTTAAATCTAAATTGAACTTTGTTTGTATACTTGTTTCTGATTAATATCAAAATACATGTGAAGTGTGAGAAGCCATGTACACTGACTATATTTATTTTCTGTAAATATTCTGTTCTGATTTTGGGATCTACCTTCTATCCATGCACATGTACTATGGGATTTGACCCTGTTAATCGACCTAAAATGACTTTAACTGATGATAAGCCATTAAACATCATTATATAAATAAATAATAAGTGTTAGTAATCTTGTGGAGCTAATCTAGTTTCAGTACTTTCAGTACTTTGATTATATGTTATCTCATTTGAGATACAATGTAGCATATTATGTCACGCAAACTTCTATGGGGGCAGCCATATTGTCGTGATACGTCTAAACGGCGAGTACGACCAAGAAAATAGTACCTCTGCCAATTTATCCTATGGAGTTTTGGTCTGTCTTGCTTGTATCTAAAACTCTACATATACTATTCTCTATAGTTTTCACAGTTTTTGGGCTCAGTTTATCAGTTAAATTTTGGATAATACGAATCAAAACATTTCGTGCGTATGAATACAGCAGCTGTTATCTTTAGTTCTCACAGCTAGGTAGCAGTGACCAGTTAGCCGCCAATTTCGTACAATTTTGTCTGGGTGTAATTTAGTCTAGAGAAAATGTGTGGATGAGAATGGGTTTGCACCAGCACCGTACATTTGCCACTGGATGATGATTGAGAAAATATGCAAGTTTCAGTGTCTGGTTCCGCAAGTGATCAGTTTTTGTGGATATAACATATGTCAGTACTTTCTGTACTTTCATTAAGTTTATGCTATGCATTACCAGCAGATACCAGTAGAAGTACTAGGTTGCAAAGCAATATGTTTGATTGTAATTTTATGGCAGAAATTGAAATGCCCGATTAAACATAAGAAGTAACGGACCACGTGTAACATAATTTGGCATACATCATACATATACAGTGAAACCTCATTAAACCGGACACCCTAAATCATTTAGAGCTAGCATTAAACAGTTAGAGCTAGTATTACCTATTTAAGCTAGCATTACTTAGTTAGAGCTAGCATTACCTATTTAGAGCTAGCATTACTTGCTTAGAGCCAGCTTTACCTATTTAGAGCTAGCATTACTTATTTAGAGCTAGCATTACCTATTTAGAGCTAGCATCACTTATTTAGAGCTAGCTTTACCTATTTAGAGCTAGCATTACTTATTTAGAGCTAGCATTACCTATTTAGAGCTAGCATTACTTATTTAGAGCTAGCTTTACCTATTTAGAGCTAGCATTACTTATTTAGAGCTAGCATTACCTATTTAGAGCTAGCATTACTTATTTAGAGCTAGCTTTACCTATTTAGAGCTAGCATTGCTTATTTAGAGCTAGCATCACTTATTTAGAGCTAGCATTACCTATTTATAGCTAGCATTACTTATTTAGAGCTAGCATTACCTATTTAGAGCTGACATTACCTATTTAGAGCTAGCATTACTTATTTAGAGCGGCATTGCATATTTAGAGCTAGTATTACCGATTTAGAGCAAGCATTACTTATTTAGAGATAGTATTACTTATTTAGAGCTAGCATTACTTATTTAGAGCTAGCATTACCAATTTAGAGCTAGCATTACTTATTTAGAGCTAGCATTACCTATTTAGAGCTAGCATTACTTATTTTTAGCTAGCATTACATATTTAGAGCTGACATTACCTATTTAGAGCTATCATTACTTATTTAGAGCGGCATTGTATATTTAGAGCTAGTTTTACCTATTTAGAGCAAGCATTACTTATTTAGAGATAGTATTACTTATTTAGAGATAGTATTACTTATTTAGAGCTAGCATTACCTATTTAGAGCTGGCATTACATATTTAGAGCTAGCGTTACCTATTTAGAGCTAGCATTACTTATTTAGAGAAAGCATTACATATTTAGAGCTATTATTACCTATTTAGAGATAGCAGTACCTATTTAGAGCTAGTATTACCTATTTAGAGCTAGCATTACCTATTTAGAGCTAGTATTACTTATTTAGAGCTAGCATTACTTATTTAGAGCTAGTATTACCTATTTAGAGCTAGCATTACCTATTTAGAGCTAGTGTTACTTATTTAGAGCTAGCATTACTTATTTAGAGCTAACACTACCTATTTAGACTGAGCTAGTATTACTTATTCAGAGCTAACATTACCTGTTTAGAGCTAGTATTACTTATTTAGAGCTAGCATTACTTATTTAGAGAAAGCATTACATATTTAGAGCTAGTATTACCTATTTAGAGATAGCAGTACCTATTTAGAGCTAGTATTACCTATTTAGAGCTAGTGTTACTTATTTAGAGCTAGCTCTAAATAGTTAATACTCGCTCTCATTATTTAGAGCTAGCAATAATTATTTGAGTTTATGTACATATGGCGTTCCATAGTTACCGTGCGCTACATACATAATGCACTCAACATGTGATAAGGCCACTGTGCTCTTCCTGGACGATCATTGATCTGTAAATAAATAAACACCATCTAGACGACGATCGGGCCGCCCAGCGCAGACAGATCAGGAGCAGATTTCACCAAAATTGCAAAGTATACTTATCTTGCTAAGTACACTTTGAGGGAGACATTTTCAATTTACGGATACATTTATTAATTTTTATTATACTAAATATATTACATTATCACAGCCATTTTGGCTGTGGTATCGCAATAAATTCAGCATAATAATTCTGCATACTTGTAATCATCAAATACATGCAGTGGTTAGTTCTATATGAAATACTCCATTTCGGGAAAAATAAATGATTACTCCCTCAAAGTACACTTAGTTAGATAAGTATGCTTTGCAATGTTGGTGAAATAGGATACAGGAGGAGTAGAGTGCACGTGTTATAGAGACGGCAACCATCTACATGCTACGGATACCCGCAGGGGACGTAGAATTATTTTTTTTTTTTTATTAATTTCTTCCCACGAAATAATAACTCGTTCTCTCAATTTAACAATTCGTTCCCAAGAATTAACAATTCGTTCCCACGTATTAACAATTCGTTCCCTCAATTTAACAATTTGTTCCCACGAAATAACAATTCGTTCCCATGGGAACGAATTGTTATATCGTGGGAATTAATTGCTAATTCGAGAGAACTAATTGTTAAATTGAGGGAACGAATTGTTATATCGTGTGGGAACGAATTGTTAATTCCAGGGAACAAATTGTTAAATTGAGGGAACGAATTGTCGTTTCGTGGGAACGAATTGTTAATGCGAGGGAACGAATTGATCGTACGTCCGTTCGTCTGTTTATATATTTTTTAAAGTTTTTGTCTGTTCGTCTGTTTGTTCGTGTGTTTATTTTTTGGAAGTTTTTGTAAGTTTCTCAAATCACTTATAGGAGCCCTAAGTGCGTAGACAGACCGAATTTTCTAGTCTTAGCTGCTTATCAGTTAGCCAGCAAATGTACCCCAGATAGAGTAGTGACTCACTATACTTGTACCTGCTGATCAGTTAATCTAGCAAATGCAGCCTGATATAACGTGGCTTATAATTGTAGATGCTTATCAGTTAGCCCAACAAATGCAGCCTGATATGACGTGGATTATAGAGTAATGACTCACTATAAGTTTACTTGCTGATCGGTCAGAGGCGTCGGAACCGGTATTTGGAACAATATTTATTTATATTTTGCTGTGAGTTTGGGATCGGGACGTGATCGTAATTTGGGTAAACAAACACCCCGTGTAATGTAACGAATATCCTGGTTATTACAATGTTAATTCGATTATGTAATTTCAAATGTCAAATATTGACTTTACCGAGCGCGGGAACAGTGCCATTCCTGACAACTGACTGTAATATGTTGTTTGTTTATTTGTTTGTAATACATGTACATACTAAAACAGATTACACACATGCCAAATGATATAGTATAAGTATACTATTGGTATTAGTATTGTGAACACTTCCAAATGTGATAGATTGTGAAACCTCATTCATATCAGACACACATTTTTAATAATTGTCATAAAATTACCAATGAATTACCCCTTTTTACCACTGCTTTTGCTACAAAAATGTGTATGAGATACCTACTAATACTGTCTCTTAAATGCAGCAGAATGCAGGAAATGCCATCTAGAATTGAAAAAATAATCCGGGGGGGGGGGGAGGGGCATGCCCCGGACACCCTAGCACTCCCTCGATTAACTCGGGTCGACTGCTGCCTCCCCAATATTAATTAGCTTCCGACGCCTCAGTCAGTTAGCCAGCAAATGCAGCCTGATATAATGTGGTTTAGGAGGAGTGATTCACTATAACTGTAGTGTGGTGTAGGGGTGAAATGGATGAAAACACAAATCAAATAACTTTCAAAAGTAATATATGTAATTTCATATTAGGAATATTACCCATGTCCGTCTAATGTTCGCAGCCATTTCTGGAACATTTTCAGAGAACAACATGTTGTGTTACTGTATACTATATGGTACATCGAGTTGCCATCTTTGTATGTACAGCCATCTTACAGTTTTATTACTTCGACCGTTTGACACATACAGCAAATAATATGACAGAAAAGGTATTACAATGTGGTGCAATACATTATAGACAGATATGACAACATCGTGCTATACATATTATGACAGAAAGCTATACAACAGGTTAAGGTCATGCAAGGCCTTGTTAACTGGTCCAATCCTGAAAATCCCAAAATCAGAACGGAATATTTACATCGAAAAAAAAGGTATATCCAGCCATGAAATTAGAATAACCCGACCTGGTTCCAGGTCCATACCACACCAAAACCACTTGGCCCCTTCCCCTAAAAGTAATATTATGGGTAAATACAACTTTGTTCAACGTCCTATTGGTTGTTTTCATCAGACTTATATACAAAGTATGCGGTGCTCCGGGGGAACGAATTGTTATTTCGTGGGAACGAATTGTTACATTGAGGGAACGAATTGTTAATTCGTGGGAACGACTTGTTAATTCGTGGGAACGAATTGTTAAATTGAGGGAACGAATTGTTATTTCGTGGGAACGAATTAATAAAAAAAGTATTCTACGTCCCCTGCGGGGCTCCGTATGTTTTACCTAATGTGTAGCTGTGACTGAAAAAATGGGGCTTATCGGATTTGTGACCAGTGTAGCTCCTGATCAAATTAATTACACACTCTGGTAGCTTGATGATGGCCTATATTGCTCTGAGCATGACAGGACTGAGGTGTTTTGTTGATCGAATGGCGAAAAGTGCAGATACGGAATGGAATGAATGGTGCTTAACGGTCCATCAACACAAATAGTATGATTTAGGGCCAAGAAATGTAGATGAAGAATAAAACTAATAGTAAAATAGTATGTTATATGTGGTTGGCAATCAGATGATACGAATCAGAATGTGCGGATGCACAAGCTGATCTGGATATACACTGGTCGAAAACCCATAAACCCCATTTCTCCAGTCACAGATTCGTTCACACACAAGGACATGTGCAATAGCTCATGAATTTTCGTTACAGAAATTAATCTGTGTTCGCCAAATGACGTCGAATGTTGCCGAAATGTTATGAGCATATGCCGAATCGAATTCCACATTTGCTTTGGAAATTTAGTCAAATTTTCAAAGTCATTTACCGACATTATCACAGTTTCTGTAAACATTTTCATTAAACATCGCATATCATATTAGGTTCAAAATCCCTTGGCTTGTCTCATGTGAGACACGCCATGTGATTTTGTACCTTCGGACATCTGCGTAATTTCATTAAACATGTTTACACAATTTACGATATTTTTCATAAATAAATTTAAAAGTTGACAAAATTTTCAGAGAACATGATCATGTACATTGAAAATTTTGTCGACTTTTGGCGCCATTTAAGGAAAATATAACA
Organism: Conchocele bisecta; assembly: GCA_029237695.1. NCBI lineage: Eukaryota > Metazoa > Mollusca > Bivalvia > Lucinida > Thyasiridae > Conchocele > Conchocele bisecta. The sequence goes on from CM055271.1 coordinate 102,785,413, forward strand.
ACAAATTTGTAAACGTATTTCATGAAACACACGCCATAAAACAAGCTCGCTTTGAACGGAGATAACTGTATAAATACGGTTATCTCTAATCTTATTTACATTTACAACTTTTTAGTTCATCTATATATTCTTTATCATCCACCAATGATTATTTTATCTATGGTTCAACACTAGCTTGAATATTAGAATAACTGTCAATACAATACAATACATTTTATAATTTTATATTATAACTGTCCAATGACCTACATTTACATTGCTGGGAATTCCCATTCAAAGTTAGAAAAAAATGGCCGATATCGCTGATGCTTGACAGTTTACAGTTTTATAAGTGGATCACTTAATGATTGTAATACTTGTAGTTATGGTTGTGTTTATTCACAGTGCAATTTTTGAAATTATATGGCGATGGATGTTGGTACATGTAAACGGCTGGGGTCGTAAGCTGTACAAGGATATGATTTTCCACCCTTTGCTGGTGATTGTGGAAGTACTTAAAGCAGCCAGTGTTGTGACAGGGCACCACATGACCTTGATGATGCTGGACATGTAACAGCTGTTGAGTGGATACATAGTTAGGAGAGCTCGCGTCTTCTTGATTAGCTCCATCGTTTTGGAGAATATCCGAATACTGACGTTTCTGGTTGTCCGAACAATCTCTATTGTATGACTTCACAGAATTTTCACATGCTACCTATTTGTAGATCTTGGATTTTCTTGCAAATTGATCGATCAGCCAATCAAATTTCGACAATTGCATTAAGGTGCATTAGCATAAGGATATCACGTCATTACGTAGTGATGCAATCAATTAGTGACGTATTAATTATGAGACAAACCATGTGATATGTTCTGTAAATAACGTCGAATGTTGACGCATTTTAATCTTCTAGCTAAATGGTGAACCTAGAAATGTCGAGTACTGCAAAGCTAATATGCAAGTTCAATGGACATGAAAGCTGCCGGTTGCCAATTTGCAGGTACATGTATGTAGAATTGTTCACAATTGACATAATAAGTATTGTAATTAGAAATAAGGAATGACTAACTTAATACATTGTAAGTTACATGGAAATTTTGTTTTTGGTTTAGACAGCCATGTTTTCGATAGCAAGGAATCTATCTCACATTAATTTACTGGTGCATTCCCATTTAAGGATAGTAAATCCAATATCCTATGTCCGCCCTATATGAATATAATAAATGCGTCTTAAAATCGTAATTTATTTGAGCACCATCTTATTTTTGTCGTGTCTGAAACGTGAAGCTCTGGTAAAATTGGAAAATTTGTATTTAAATTGGGAGTAATAAATATACCTACCTGATGTTTACTGATGGATTTCGGTTCGGCACAGGTTTTAACTAGCAGGTAGGTATATTTATTCATAAAACTCTAACGTGAAATACAAATTTTTCAATTTGATTTCATAAATATCCCTATCTGATATTGTAACGAATCTCAGTGCACTGCATCCGCTTACCTATCCACTTTTAATCACTTTACATGATTGACCACTAATCATAAACCAGCTTTCTTTACCCAAGCCCAGCAGCCAAAATCAACGGCCCCGTTGCTACCAGCGATACCACGAGGAATGTCCAAGCTCTCTTGCTACCTGAACTCTGAACTATACACATCGACGTCTTATAACTTCGAACCACGTGTTATAGAGAGCACGAGCTTGTCACGATATTGTCATTGGTAAGTTACTGTGACTACTGACATTGCATTGCTACCACAACAAGTGACACTGTGGACAGGGTCATTTCCTGTTTAATGTATTTGATATTGCCAATATTTATCCATTGACATTGCACGCGAGAATATCCATAACGCGTCTCCTGCAAAAGTTTGCAGTACATATCTGGGAAACATCACTGCATTGTTTCATTTGTTTCACAATTTATTGTGAATACCTTTACTTATGAATTTCTTGTAACTGTGCTAGGTACATGTAGTTAAACAAAATTCTACCTGTACTCACACATGATGGCGAGTCAATTGCCAATTCAAATCTATTCTGCTTCTGCAGAAGGGCTAATAACTATCAATAGCATTGGTCAGGACCGTTCTACCATAAGTTTGGAATTGCGTGGCACACATCCATGCATGAGACGCAAATTTGGGCGGATCAATGAATAAATGTCTGTAGTTTTCTGAAAGAAATCACGAGAAATCTGGGGTAGTCTCATTTCATCTAGTCACTCGCACGGTCTCGAGCCCACATTCATCTGCATCGAGCCAAAATACAAATCAAACTGATTATTCCCATGTCCATGATTCAGACTACAAATTTGAGAGAATGTTCGTTTTTGTGTTCTCAACCATTTATCGAAGCACGAGGATAAAGTTGACACCTAAACAGCACAAATTTGACTGAGAGAGTAAGTGGTCTGGAAATTGATAGACTCACTTCGAACTGACCAACACTGTCTCAAAAATTGATAACAAAGTGAAACGGTAAAAGTATTGAATCAGACACAGGACAAACTTGATATCCAAGATCTGCGTCTCGAAATCGAAATTGACGAAAATGTCAAAATGCTTTATAAAGCAACCATATCAAATCCGAAACAATTTTTTGAAATTTCGCAAAACCAAAAAAGGACCATGGATGATGGCATCAATTCTGGCCCCTCCAAAGGCAGGCCTACAAAAGCAAAACAAAAGAGCATAGATCTCCCACCGGGAATAGCTGACTAGCTGACCGAGTCATGTTCCTCTCTAAAACGAGAAACATCCAAAACAAAACCAAAGTATTGCGAGTCCGACACTAAAACTAACAGCCGCAGCTCATATAAGCCCTGCCTGCAAATATACACTGGGGACAAGACAACGAAAATGGAAACTAACCTAACGCGTTGCGAATAGAAGTGGGTGGGATTCTGTAAAGAAAAGAAAGGAGACACGCTGCTGGATTGTTTAGAGGGGCGGGGACGCATTAAAAGTTGTGAACCATTTAGGGGAGGCCACTCTTAACGACTTCGAGGTCTTGAAATCGAGACTGACAGATCGGTTTTCGACTAAGCTCGATCTTAGAATCGCGCACAAGGAACTGACATGTATCAAACAACTCGAACAAGGAGCTGACAAATGTTAAACAACTCGACGCAGAGTCGTTAGATGAATTTGCACAGCGAGTAACGTGTATCGCTCAGGATGCATACTGCGATATGGCCCAGGATGCCTTGGACCAGATCGCAGTAGTGTCGTTCCTCAAATGTGGAACTGACAAAAACGCGTGTATGTTCGTCTTAGACACCGATCCCACATCTATCAATCAGGCGTTAAGATCCATTAAAGAATATCAAGCTAACATCAAAGCCATTTATGTCACTACATCGCGAGCCAACAAACAGCGCAGCTTCACCTTCTCATGCGAATCGGATATAGACGTTAAAATAAAAATGAAAAAATCGCTTGACGAGTACCTCCAGAAGTCTGCCGAAATAAAGTTTCCATGGGTATGAACCGACCTTCAAACCTTCTGCCCGACTCATATGTACCGCCCAACCATCAACGATCCAGGTCCCCATAATAACAACCAGATCAGCCACAACCATATGACGTTGGTGGGAGGTCAAGGTCACCAAAGTCATACCAGGGATCAAGGTCACCGAACCATTCATATCAGGGGTAAACATCACTCAGATTACACGCCTAACAGGTCAGAAATCTCCAGAAATGTCAAATGTAGGTCAAGGTTGGAAATTACCAGCGCATGCGACATCCCCAGTCCGCAGCCGTTAACAGCCCGATAATTATCCGACACATATGGAGACTAGACATTTAAACGCGCAAGCACTCAGCTGGTAGGTGATCCCCGCTCAGTTCCCTCAGTGGCAATTAAGAATACACCCTCGTTACCCCAATTAGAGGTTCGCAATATCAAAGGCATGACTTTAGTTATTGACGTGGCAGTCAATGGGACTGAAACTGAAACAGTGGTGGACACGGCAGCCATGGTAACCCTGGTTAGCACCTCATGTTTCAGTTCCGCTGCCTAACACAGCAAACCAAACGCACAAGGGCAACCAGTACAGTTGAAATGCCTATCAGACCACCAATACACGGTACATTATTTAATGGCGTACAAATAAGGATAGGTAGAAAAACCTACACATGGAATGTGTGTGTGGCTCCCAAGTCAGGCAACATCATCCTGGGTATGGATGTCTTGAACGCCTTCTCAGCAATCGTTGACCGAGGACGGAATGTTGTCTGTCTGGGCGACCACACACTTTCTGCCAAAACGAAAACCTCGCCCCATGACGCACCCATTAACATTTCCCGAGTGCATATGACACAGAGGTCTACAACACCACCCCAAACTATTGGTTTTGTTTGTAAAAGGAAAAATGTAGATACCAACACCCCTCACGTCTTTGAGCCATTGCCTTCACGAGAAGGCGTGTTGGTGTCTTCAGTGTTTACCAATGGTGGGACATTTATGGTGAAGGTGATTAATGATTCGGATAGGTACATATCATTCAAGAAAGGTGGATTGCTAGGCTTGTCCGAGCCATGCTCACCATTACCAGAGACTACACCTCAACAATTTGATGTGAAAATAGTCAATAATTGCCACCCTCCCCCCATGTTGCTAACCACACCACTTCAGCAAACCAAACTGCTGACACATACTACATCCAATTACCCAACCATGTGTACGCCTTATATGACACCTCATGTGACAGCTCAACACCAGCTGTAGAGGAAACAAATACATATTAATGGTTAACTGTCAATTCTTTAAGTGGATCGACTTGATACTACTCCCAGATCAGACTACAGAGTTAGTTGCCAAAGAATTTCTGGCACGATTCGTGTCATACTTTGGCTGTTCCCTAGAAATGTTCACTCCAGGGTTCCAATTTCCAAAGTAACCTTTTCGCAGCATTTGGTGCGCTTTAGTAGGTCACAAAGACACATACAGCTCCATACAAACCATTCGGTAATGTACATATATGTGGCTGTGACTGGAGAAATGGGGCTTACGAATTGTGCGACCAGTGTAGCCCAATATCAGCACGTGGGTCCGCGCAGTTTATACAGCCCAATCTTCTCGGTCATGGCCACACGTTTTAGGACCATCACTATGTCCACACACAATACAGGAGATATTAAAATAATGCAGGCCCGTAGCCAGACCTGTTTGAAGGGGGGTCGTTTGGAAGCACCAAGGGGCCTGAGGTATCTAGGGGGGTCTAAAAAAGTGGACATCGAGGCTAAAAAAGTGGACCTCGAGGCTGTGCGGGGGGGGGGGGGGGGGGGGGGGTCGTCCGACCGCTCCGACCCCCCCTGGCTACAGGCCTGAGAATGTGCATTTGTTAATGTATTTCTTTGTCACGGATCTCCTCCGAGATCGCGAGACTGAGAGATCGCGAGATCGCGAGATCGCGAGAATGCGAGAATGCGAGAATGCGAGATCGCGAGAATGCGAGATCGTGAGATCGCAAGATCGCGAGATCGCGAGGCGAGATCGCGAGGCGAGATCGCGAGGCAAGATTGCGAGATCGCGAGGCGAGATTGCGAGATTGAATCTCGCGTTTTCGCCTCGCGATCTCGCGATCTCGCGATCTCGCCTCGCGTTCTCGCATTCTCGCGATCTCGCCTCGCGTTCTCGCGATCTCGCAATCTCGCGATCTCGCCTCGCGTTACCGCAATCTCGCGATCTCGTGTATAAGTCGAGAGAGCGAGAACGCGATAATGTAATGTGGCCCTAACAGGACACCGTACCAGTCAGCCAGTGACACCCACCAGGCTTCTAACAATCAATATATATTATTATCAGGCTATAGACTAGTAAATCTATGAGATTCTGGCACCTAACCCACCACAAATTGTAAAAGTTTTTTTTTCTTCACAATACATTTTAGAGAGGTCCCTAGAACAACATATTCAAAATCTACCAAAATCTACTTCGGGGAAAGATGTCTAATTTGCATAAATCCAAGATGGCCGCCATGAAAATTACACTATTTCAGAAATGTGTATATCGCTGCATCTACTTGGCAGATTAATGTGATTTTTTAGTCAATGCCTATAGTACATTGAGTGGCCATTCAAATGAAATTAGTTTCATGAAGTTCAAAGGTCAAATTATCATATCAAGGTCAAGGTCAAGCAGGAAAATCACCATTTACGGCCATTTTGGCCATATGTTTGCATATCTCTGTTTCTAAATTGCCGAATAAGACACTGTTTTGCTCTGTCATGATACTGCCTAAGTACAGGCCAACATAATGGATCAGTTTTACGAATTTCACATATTACGTTCGTGCATCAAGGTCAAGGTCAAACACAAGAAAGTATATTTTAGCTATCTTTCTCATGTGTGTGTGAGTCTTTCCTTTTATATTCCGCGGATTAAGATATTATCGTGGTATCTATTGATAGTCTCAAAGATGTCCAATCCTATGTAACTGGTTTAATGACTTTGGGTTTAGTTCTCGGACTAAAGTCAAGGCCAAACACTAAGCAGTAGTTTTGTTAGGTTAAGTTCTCGGACTAAATTCAAGGTCAAACACTAAACAGTATTCTTTTCAGCCGTTTGTGAAATGGTCATATTGTTTTTAAAACACAAACATATAGACCATTATAGACATATCATAAACATAATTTTATCAACTATGTTTTCATAAGTTGTGGTGCCGCAAAAGTCAGCGGCTGATTCACATAAGCAGCAATAAAAAAACAACAACAAAAAAGTGTCAATAAGAATGAAATTCAAAGAACAGATTTCTGTTTGTAGTTCTGCATGCTATCCAGTACACGAGGTAAGTAAAACTTATTATAATATGATACCACATATATGCAGGTCCAACATGTCTCAACTGTAATTCTCCACTCAGCTCTGATGTTTATATATGAACAAAACTGTATGTGTCATTGGTTTTCGTGGTCTGTGGTCTGTGGTCTGTGGTGGTACAATAGATGTTGTCCCGAGTAAAGTGCTGGAGAAAAAACTAAAATGACTCCACCTTAGGGGAACCCCTGGCCAATTTTATTTTAGGTTTGGACTTAGAATATTGAACCCATTATTTTGGCCAAAAGAGTTCTCCAAGTGTCATTGGTTTTCGTGGTCTGTGGGGCTGCATCAGATATAATATTTCCCTGTGTAAAGTGCTGGGGAAAAAACTAAAATGACTCCAGCCTAGGGGAACCCCTGGCCAAATTTTATTTTAGATTTGAACTTGGAATACTTAACCCATTCTTGCCAAATATACTGTAATTACCATACCATTTATAGTTCAACCTCATACTATTATATGTGCGTTTTATTTTCAGGCTGAACATCAACTATGCTAGATGTGTGTGCCATTTGTGAACCGTCTCTGGATGAAGGTCTCGAGGTTGCCATCATCGGATCCAATGGATGTCAAGGAATAACACGGACTAGTGAGGCGCACTAGGAAGAAACATCATTACTCCACCATATGATGAACCGATTCTTATTAGGTTAGAACATAGCATATACTGTTATTACTGTACCATAAGTATTGGGACACCTTAACCAATTACTGTAATTAGCGTAAATTATAACCATTTATTTCTGGTTATGCGCCAATAACATGCTGATGTTATGGCGAACAGTTCAGACTCCGATCAAACTGAGCAGATGTGCAGACTGATATGTGTCTACACTGTTTGCTTGCTGAGGCTACTTTGTCCCCATTCTTGTGGTAAGCATGGTTCACCAAGCGGAGTTCACCATAGGCTACACACTTCATACATATTCTCCCTACACCTACTCTGCCCATGAGATATACTTCCAGCCGGAAACCAAAGCAGGGACACACAAGTTACCACGCTGTTGGAACATAAAGCTCACAAAACAGATTCTAGGTACAAATGTATGTGAGAACATCCTCTTTGCGCATGCCTTGTTAGGATGTGACACAACATCAAGAGTCTTTGGAATTGGTAAAGGTGGGTGTTGCCCTCAAGCAGTTGAAAGGCAGTGCAGACTTCAAAGTCCAGGCAGAAATGTTCAACAAAAGATTGGCTACATCTGAAGGAATTGCATCTGCTGGCGAAAGCGCACTGGTGAGTCTATACAGTGGAAGTAAAAAAGGAGACACGTTGGATCAACTGAGGCTGCACAAGTTCCACCAGAAAGTACGTTCCAGCAGTTCCAGTGTTCAGCCCCAGACATTGCCCCCAACGTCTGCAGCAGCTCGCTACCACAGCTTCAGGTATATCACCAAGTGTAGACATGGAGGGATATGATGTATTACCCACTGACTGGGGTTGGAAAGTGTCTGGTGCAAGCCTCATTCCAGTAATGACAGACAAAGATGTAGCGCCAAGGGCCTTACTGGAAGTCATCAGATGCACCTGTAAGGCAGGATGTTCGACGATGAAATGTTCCTGTCGCAAGGCGGATCTCGACTGTTCGACTGCATGTGGCGAATGTCGTGGTGTGTGTGCCAATATCTCAGCTGTTGATCAAGATGCCTCTTCTCTTGATAATGATGGTGATTAAACAGTGTGTTCCTAGTACATCAAACTCTATGTAGATGTGTAGGTGTGATTATAGTGTTATGCAGAACCTCTGAAGTAGAACATCAACAACTGTGGATATTTAAATAGTATAGCAAGTCAAATTCAACCCTAATTTAGTTTATGTATATGCCTTAATGATTTTTTCTTTTCAAATTTAAAGAAAGTGTATGCCATGTAACACTTAAATGTGAAACAACTGAGGGTGATGGTTTTATACAGAATTTATGTGATTTACAATGCACATTCTCTTATAAATAATGACATATTTAGAGTTGGTTTAAGCTTCTGTGATGCAATAAGAGAAATATGGCCAAATTGTGTGTTATACCGGTATATCTCCTGATCACATACAGAGCAAGCTGATGATTTAAATCGTTCATTAGATGCATTACAAGTGTTTCACCGACATGTTACAACAGTGTATCCCTTGATCAGACTGTGCGAATGGGCAGCAGGCTGTTCTGGGTCTACACTTGTCGCAAACACTTTTTAATTAGTTTAAAGGTGTGTCACATAATTGGTGTTTAATTGTATTGATGATTTTGTACACTTTATATATACCAATCGAAGTAGAACTGCAATATACCATATATACCCTAAATATTCGGACGCCATAGCAAATTGTTGTAAGTGGCACAAACCTTGAACTGTTTGAATATGTTGCCCATTCATGATTGTGATATCCAATACCAATTGTGGTATCCAATAATCCAATTTTGGAGCAGGCTGGTCTGGGTCTACACTGTTTGCTCAGACACTTATGTCTGAATAATTAGGGTAATTACGGTGCCAGGTGTATTGAAACTATCAGGACAATATAAGCACTGGCATAGTAATTTAGTTGTCATAATTATTTGACTTTTGCCTTATATATGTGTGTTTCTTTGGAGCAAAATTTTATAAATGGCTGAAAATAATGTGTATTTTGTTCTGTTTGACATTGGTCAAACAACTTGACCCCACAGAAGTTCATGATTGGACATTACATGCACGATAAGAGACTATCACTTCATCCCATTATATTAAAGTGGTATGCAACAATGTTGTTTTAATATAAGCTACACTGTAGACAATGATCAAAACAACATTGAACATGTATATCACACAATGTAGAAGCAAAGACGTGGATTTGTATGTCAAAATGGCTGCAAATAGTGGTTTTCAGGTTTGACCTTGACCCTGTTCCAAGAACTTGAAATGCAAGGTTCATGAAACTGATTCCATTTGATTGGCCACCTAGGCCAGTATCATGATATATGTTAATTTCGAAGCAGAAATACGCAAAACTATAGCAAATATGGTTGAAAATAGTGATTTTCGTGATTGACCTTGACCTTGACACATGAATTTGACCTTTGAAATTCATGAAACTAATTTCATTTGAATGGCCACTCAATTTACTATAGGAATTGACTAAAAAATCACATTAATCTGCCAAGTAGATGCAGCGATATACACATTTCTGAAATAGTGTAATTTTCATGGCGGCCATCTTGGATTTATGCAAATTAGACATCTTTCCCCGAAGTAGATTTTGGTAGATTTTGAATATGTTGTTCTAGGGACCTCTCTAAAATGTATGGTGAAGAAAAAAACTTTTACAATTTGTGGTGGGTCCATCGCTAATTTGACTAGACTACTACATGAGTGCGCTATTAGATCGGGATCTGCACTGGTAACATGTCACATAAGCCCCTTGTTTCCAGTCACAGCCACATATCAGTATAATTACACTAAGTCGCCATCTTTGATAATATACATGCACAGTAGCCAGATTTGGTAAATATTAAACTGCTGTCTGTTTTCTCCTGTCTATGCATTTTTCGATATAATACTACTGTTCCAAATCATTCAATCACATTGTAAATGTAGATCACAGTGCTTTTAGCGTGAATTGGGCGGTAAATTATTGACCATTATTATATGACGGACAATTTAAACCAATGAGATTGTCCAATTTTCGGGTCACATGATTGTGGACATATATGATATTCACCTGGATATCAGTCTCGGACTCGTCTTGTTGTACGAAACGAGTCCGAGAATGATACTCGAAATTTGATGTTCACCTGGGGGTGAATATAACATTTCGAATCACACTCTCGGACTTTTCTCGCGCAACGAGACGAGTCCGAGACTGATATTCAGGTATAGCAGCATGCGCGTGTCACTGATCACGCAACCAAAGCATGATACATAGCGTGTG